>CM052547.1:60124807-60209217 GCA_028533065.1 Trachops cirrhosus
ACACACACACTCACACAAACACATACACCTATTATTGATTTCAGACTGTCCCAATTGGTTTTTCCAGCTGGTTTTCACCCCCCTGAGGGGTTACTGGAGACAGGTTTTCTCCGTTCCCCTTTCAGGACTCAGTCAGCCTCTGACGTACTGTTCTTAGTGCAGGTGCATGCCTTCTCCCCCAGCTGGTCTGATGTCTCCTGGAAGGGACCCCTGTGTGGGGGCTGGGTACAGCTTTGTGAGAGCTTGGGAGTTCCCTTCAGTGTTCTCTGATGTTCCGCGGAGCACCCGCCCCTCTTCCGGGTTCCTGCTTTCGGGATCCCAAAGGCACCCACTTGCCCCCAATCCACAGCTTGGGTATCGTAGGTCCTGGGAAGCACCAGCACCTTTTATTTTTCAACGCTGTGGTTTCTGAGATTTTCACCAAACCATGCTCTCTCTCTTGCTTCTTCTCCAACTTTTCTGTTGCACTTCCCCTACTCCCTTTACACGTACAACCCCTCTTACAGGGTCCAGAATAACATTTATATTCTGTTCTGTAATCATAATAAACCAAAATAATTTATTCTGAATCTTATAACTAAGAAATAGCATTTTGTAATAAAGGCTGTAATGAGATAACATATTAAATATATTATTCTGATTATGCTTTATTCCTCTTCACTAAATAACACATTTTCTAGCAGACAATGAACATTTAGCCACTGGAAAGTGGGAAAGCCACTGCACCCCAGGCAAGAGGGAGAATGTAAAGTAGGGTTTTCAACCATCGCTACACTTTGGAATCACCTATGGAGCTTAAAGAGTACTGATGCCTGGTTGCCATCCTAAGAGCAACTAATATAATCAGTTTGGCATATAGCCTGGGAGTCAGGATTCTTGAAATCTCCCAGGTAATTCTCATTTACAGTTAAAGTTGAGAAGAAGTACTGGTCATAAAGGAAAAGTAAGTGGAAAATCTACCCCTTATGACATTCCCTTTCAAACTCGAGATAAAGGCTAAAAACCCAGAGAGAGGAAACATGTAGATAGATTGAGGGAATAAACAGAAGCTGAGGAGGGACTTTTGCTCCACTTCTTATTTGGGGATTTAGAGCATATACTCTAAGAGGGTCTCCCCTCCACTCTTCTAGATAAGCTGAGAAAAGATGGTGTCTCAGAGTGATTAGGCTTATCTCCCCAGAATCTCTTCATGCCTTGTCATAAGCAGAAGTCCCAACATGCCAAATGTAGCTGATGATGCTAACTGGGCAGTCACCATAGACAGGAGCAAGCAATCCTTAGCAAAATCACCCTGTGAAGATGAGCAGATTGTATATGTCATAATTGCAAGGGGCATCAATGTCAATTGTGTTCCCCTAGAGTTGTGAGATGTGGAGCCTTGATCCTGTAACTAAAAAGTGCAAGATGAACCACTAGGGGTGGGAAAAAAAGTGGAAGTCGCAGTCACAGTGAAGGGCCAATTGAGTTCAAGGGGTGGTGTCATCATAGAATCCTTCATTGGACTAAAGAGAACATGCTAAAGATTTTGGTGTTAGATGGCAGTTTGTTGCTCAGTCACTAGGTAGCAAAGGGACATTGCTGGAGAAGCCAGAGGGCAATGAAATGAGAGGAAACATGGAAGATTGAGAATATACATAAAAGAGAATCCATTGTCCTTCTGATTCCTTCACTGTTGGGGTTTACTACAAATTTGTGACTGTATACTATTATCCCAATGGTGTGTTTTGCAGGAATGGGAGTGAATGTGTATGTTCATTTTGAAATCTTGAACTAATAATATCCTGTTTGGTTTTAAACAAAATTAAAAATGAAGCCCCCAGCCTCTGTTCAATGTTGCAATATTTAGGACAACACTATTTTCCAAAATACAGTACATCATCACTGACCCAGTAAGCAAACAATCTACCAATGATCTGAGATTACTGACATTTACTATCATCAGAAATGGGCAGAACACAAAAGCCAGCAAGCTCAGTTTAATGTTCATTGTAAACCTTAAGTTTCTTAGAACAATTTGAGGTTAAGTAAATAATAGCCCTAAATACAATCATTGGAGCAGAAGAATGATCAGGGTTAAATTTTAATTTATTATTGTCCATGTGAGAATCATTAAAGGCATTATTGTTCCTCTATTTAATTCAACTTGACAATATAGGGGAAAGACCATGCTGCCAAAATTTAAGTTATGCTAGAAATGTGATTGAGCATTAAAAAGTTCATATACATGTAACTATTCAATTTAAAATGCATTAGCTATGATATGGCAGTGAAGTCTTTATACTCCCTCTCATTTCATACTCTCTGTGTATTATTACTCTTTTGACACAACTAGACATCCATGCCATATTCCAGAAGCGCAAAGGTAATAAAACATGTAGGTGATACAAATTATGGCATATTTTTTGCTCCTAAAAACATTTCCATAAGGTGCCACTATTTGTCTTTCACACTTTAAGCATGATCCCTGGTGATCTGAAAGATGCATGTGTTCTCCAGATCTTTGATGGTCTAAAATCACTTGGCTTCTAAGAACATGGGGTGCTAAGAGCATGTTCCAGAATGAAGTACCAAAACAGTTAAAATAGAGAGATCCAGGAATTCTGATATTCTGGTCCCCCTAAAAGGGAGGGAACATTGGCATTAAAATACTTGCTACTCAGAGGAGTGTAAGTAAAAATGCAATATAACTCAAGAGGCAATGAATTGGGCTGGTGCCCCAACAAACATTCTGTACTTTATATATGCTAACACCATCTCAGAGTGGTAGAACATGCAGAGGAGAAAATTAACTCATCAAAGATGAAAACTGCTCTGGGCAACCTGGGTCAGAGGAAAGAGACCACAATTCTGTGTGCTGTGTGAGAAGAGATAAGTAAAAGATAGGTGCAAATTGAGGTGCTACTACAGAAATCCTCTGACCTTTGGTGCTTCATGTCCATTGCGGGGCAAGCTGGGTATGTGGGGCTCCCACAGAGGAATCTCTGCAAATTTTCAGTTCCTTGAGACACATATATTCAGATGTGACTACAATTAGGATTGACTTCAGAGCCCTCAATAATTTCATGCTTTTGGAAGAAATTTCACTTTTTTGTGTGTCTAAATCTTGGTTCATAAATTGTATAATCAATTTAGCAGAAAAACAAGCTTGTTTTTGAGAATTAGCTACACGCTTAAATGGTATGCTTAAAAAGTAGAGTATAAAAATGTATTTTATTAGCTGTTTGTCTGAGTTTCTAGGACTTTGTGTGGCAGCCACAAATCAGCACTTTGCAGACTTCCAATCACAGTGAATATTATTGCCTGAGGGCTATGGCTGCTGGGCTCTGGAAACCATCTGTCACTTCATTTGTTCTGTGGCCATGTTTCCCATGGGCAGGTCCCAGCCAATGACTTAGGGGAACTAAAGAAAGTCTGCTATTGGCTGAAATTGCCTCAAGGACTCCTAAGTGGTTTGTCAATACTTTCTTACACCATACACTTCCCAACCTCCCCTCCTTGTCTCCTTCACTTGGTGGTCACACTTATAGTATGGTCTGATGGCTCTCCTGCCTTTACCAGCCCCCTCCTCCTTTTTGCTCATGCAGGCATTTTCCTTAATAAATGCCTTGCATTTACCCCGATGAACTCCGTCTTAACATCTTCTCCTAAAAAGACTTAGACTAACAATCTCTACATTAGAACAACTTGCATCACTCAGAACCACCTGAATCTTCTAGTGTTTCAATCTCTGCAATTCCAGACAATTAGGACTTCATGTCTACCTCAGAGACATCAGGCAGAAACCAGGTTCATCCAAAGTGTATGGCCAACTGGCTCATTCTAGAACAGTGGTTATTGTTTTTGCTTCACAAACTCTGACCATATGCAGCTGTTACAACATCATCCTGCTGGTGACCACTGACATACCTTCAACAAACAAATGTTGCATCCTCAGTATTTGGTCTCATACCCCATTGTTCAACAGGGAGCAGACTGCCAGAATCTGGATTAGGACAAATGTCTTCAGATTCTCAGTCCATAGCACCTCCAGTGACATCAAACATTTCTGTGTTACCAACATCGTCCTAGTCATGGGTCAACCCAAACCATCTTGATTTCCTTTTAGGGTAAGATACTTAAAGTCCCAAAGGTAATGGGTCTAATGTGTACAGGGAAACTTTTCCTCATAGCCTGTGAAATGTTTGAAATCCCTTCCTGACAACTGAAAAGGATTGGCGTGGTTTTGAAAAGGGAGAAGAGAATGCCATGTGGGTAGAAAGGTCTTGGTTTTGATAAGACCACATAACATTGTGTTGAGAGGGTACAGTTTCTGTCTCTAGTTTCCCAAGTCTGTGTTCCCTTATCAGGGTTGCTTTTTTCCCACTTGCTGATTTGCCAGAATCCAAATCATGAGGAATCTGGATTCATAGGGTCCAAAATGGGATTGCCAGGGGCTTCTGATCTATCCCCCTGAGGGATGGAAGGGATGCTAAGTCTTTGCACAAGTTTCTCATACCCTAAACTTTTCAACTCCTCAAAACCCCAAGGACCATAACCCAGGAGTGGAATACATGTGAGATATGGGGATGAGCTGCTCATGAGGGCTTTCAGATTCCTCCTAGTAGCTGAAAGCATGAACACACTCTAAAGAGGGTAAAGCCCAGAACAGTTTGATGTGATGAAGTTGTGAAATCATAGTGCATTTTTTCCTAGTCTCTAAAGCTGCCTTGTTACAATATGGTTGGTACAAAATATAAATTCTGGAGGAAAAATAAAATATTAAGAAGGCAAAGCACCATTCTTTTATACTCAGTCCCTTGGTCTTTGTGGCTGTGATGACTGGCATATGCTGAGATAAGAAGTGAGTGCCTGTGGGATTTTGTACCCAGCACAAAATGTCACAAGATGCTGGTCTTGTGGGAGCCCTGCAGAGAAGGGCCTTTGAAGGTTAGTTCTCTGCTGTTAGGCTGTGTGGTGCAGCCTAGGTGATCCAGATGCACTGGGACTTACATCACAAGCTCATTTGGTTCTCCCTATTGTATTTTTCTAAGGTGAGATTTCCATAATCATTAATAATCTTAATAAGAATTAAGAGACCAATGATAATGTAACTTTTATAAAGCATTTAAAATCAAGTAAGTAGAGAGAAAAATTGGACTTCTGCCACTGTTGTCTAAGATCGAGCCCATCGGGAATGACCTAGAAGGATTAAGAAGAGTTACCTTGTCTCTCTCAGCAATTCCTTACAGTTACTGATTTGTCAGAATCAAAATTTCTATTTGTCCTCAACCCAAAGCTTCTCTCTGAGAATATGACTCCTTCGGGGACTTTGAATTCTGTAAAGGATGGATGGTGGAGGGTGCTGGATGTTGTTTCTGTTCCTTGCTTTATCATATGCTTTGATTACAACAGCAACAGTTGGAAGTTCTAATAAATTAAAAACCTCAGAACAAGGAACAGAAGAGAATGGAATTAATGATAAATCCTAAACTTTGAATCTACAAGCTGAGTGATAGGTGTTTGTATGGTTCTGTATGCCTGTTTTCCCAGGTTTCTATACAAATGTCAACCATGGTTATGACAGTCATGTTTTATATGCTGCAGCATATACTATTTGGTGCCTAAGTAAACATAATGTCAGTGGGAGCACATAGGTCCACCTCCATTAACATTTTATTTCTTAAATTTGCAAGCCTATTTTTTTTGCCAGATTTTAGAGTTCTGTGCACTGCCTTGTCATTTCTGCATGGCGATAGAACCAGCTGTGACACTCTCAGGACATAGCACATCTACCTAAAGCCAAGGGCTGCAGGGTGATTTTCTTGATCAGCTGCATCCTTTGGTGAGCCCTCTTATGATCAAAGACATTGGCAGCTAAAGTAAAACTACTGGACTTCAAGCTGGGGCACATTTGAAGGATAAAAGTAGTAGCTGTCTCTCAGGGTGCCCTTGTGTTCCCATATTGTGCTTATAGAAACTAGGAAGTAGATTAGCCAAGTCATTTTAGGGCAGAAGGTAACATTTGATTCAGCATTCATGTAGTTCTTAGGTTTATCACTGTTCATCACAAAAATGTGAGAATTTCATTTGGTTTGGAGTATGGACTTCTGTTCAGAACAATGATAACACCAGTAGTTAATACTGATGAAGAGTTTACTATGTGCCTGGCACTACTGCTAGAACTGTACATATATTAGCTCATACTATCCTAATCAATAATCCTCTGAGGTAGGTACTATTGTTATCCCCATTTACAGATGGGCAAAACAAGTGCAGGGTAAATAACTTATTCCTGGCTCATTAGAGAAGAGCCCAGCTGGGTAGTCTGGCTGTGATCAAGGCTGTTCTTGGTATCACTGTGGCGATACTTCACCGTCCCACCCAGGAAGATGGCTCATACTCAGAGTTGCTAGGGCCTGGTGCTATGTCTTTTCAAAATAAGTCCCTAGCCTTTGATTTGACAAATGAAGGTCTGGATCATTTTATGCAATTCTACATCCATAGTTTGAAAGAGATGTTGACAAATCTAGCTTGCATAGAGGTGTGCAGCCAAGATGATGAAGGGTTTGGAAACTATGTAATATGAGGGGTGTTTAAAATAAGTAAGGAATGAATTAAATGACTAACCAGAAGACACAGGAAGTGGCTCTGCAAACTGCTTTTGAATAACTCAAGGGGCTCTCTCCACATGGGCCAGGCACATTTGAGTTCCCTCTTCAGGACAGAACTGGGATAAATGAGCAGAAGCTTCAGGAAAGTTGAGTTCATTTTTGAACATGTAGAAATAACTGAAGACAGAACTGCTCTGAAAGGTAATGAGCTCCCCATCACGTCTTTCCTGTAATGAGGGCTATAACATCTACTGGAAAAAAATGGGCTTTTGTACATCGGGGCAGGAGGTTAAACTGGGTGAACTCCAGGATCAATTCCAACACCAAGTTTATAGTGGAGTGATTTTACCATTTCAGAAAGGAACTAAGTTAAAATTCAGCATATACCTTTTTTGAAAATCATATTCTATTAGGCCCAACCCCCTAGGGTAGTTTACAGGGGAAAAGGTAGGGTGGACAGAATACAGGGCCAAAACTTAGACAACAAATGGCAGGTCCTGTCTCCACCATCTACATATAGGACCCTGCCCGAGTGCATTACTCCTCACACCCTTAATTTCTAAACCTCTAAAATGGAAGATAAGGGGTATCATTTTGGAACGTTCTAAAAGAGTGATAACTAGCCCCCAAAGTTTTCTGCTTAAGCATCAGTTATGTGGAAAATGCAATAAAACGAAGTTATCCTGCCCACAGTGGTATGGCTAATGGTGAAAGTGTTGTATAAAGGATCTCTGTAGAAGATCATTTCTGCACATTTTTTGGACATTGAGTTTGCCAACAGACCTTGTGCCTTTTCATATCTTCTGATAAAGTGAAAGTTTTCTCAGCTATTTCTTTTCCTTCTCTTTTTGTCTTATTTGTTTGGCACCAATACAACTAGTTTGTGATCAAGAACTGGGATAGTCTAGTTCTTAAGACTTATTGCATTCCAAACAATAATAATGCAGCTTTACTGGAATTGATTGCTCATTCTTCTATCATTTATATATGTTATCAACTTTTTATAATAACACCAACTTTTTATTTGTCCTACCTACAGAAAACTTTTACTCTGCTTATATCTTCGTGTAAGTCAATTTGTAGTTCAAACATTGTGTTTTATTTCAGAGACAACAAGTTAATTCATAAGTGTTTGGGCCTGCTTTGCAAGCCTACTCCATGGCATAATACTGCTCAAAACACACTTTCCATGTTTTAAAAGGAATTTTCCTCTAAATCATGATTGAAATGCCCTCTGAAAGTGTGACATGTATATAAAATCTTTGTTATAGATACATATCCATGACTCTTATAAAAACTGACTAGTTCAGTTGAGATAAAAAAAGAAAGCCATTCTAATCAAGTGTTGCCATTGGTCCCTTTATCTGAACAAGATGGTAGTGGATTTATAAAGAATCATTCCCCTTATACCCAAATCTTGGCAATGAGAAACTGCCAACAGACTTCATCATCCTACTACCCAACACCTGAGGCTTGGATCCTCCCACTTGAGTGAAGGGGGAAAATACATACCATACCATCCAAGGATGGGCCCAGGTCCATATCCTAACACACACACAGTCTGGGCTTCACATACTCAAATGCTCCTTCATTCAATTTCAATAAAAATAGAATTCAATTTTGTCTCAGAATCTTGTTTTCTCCCCAGTATGGAGTACAGGGGTGTGGTGTCAAATGCTGCAATACATGTGGCTACTCAGAAATAAAGGGTTTCCTCTCCACTCAAAGGCAGGGTGCACATCTGTATTGCAGTTAATTAATTTAGTCTTCATATCAAATGCTTGGAACTACAAAGAAGGCTTACCAGCTAGTTTCCAACAACTGAAGGATAAAACGCTTAATGAAAAGGCTAAGAGATTTAGCAAACAAACTGTTTGCCTTTTGGGAGTGACTTAGAGCTACTCAAAAAGCACTCCTTGATTGAAATCAATTAAAAGGAGCCAAACACCTACCTCGCTGAAGAAAGCTTAAATATTCCACCTACCCAATGATGGTCCCGATAGAGCTCCAAAGCCCTGGAGACCTCATGAATATTCTAAGAATTTAAAATACCAAAAGAGGGAGTGATGGGGAGGTGGAGAGAAGTCTTTGCTTCTAAAATAATAGTGGCTCTCCTGTGGTTTTGCATAGCCTTCCAGGATTCGCTTTTCAAACTCTTTATTGAATTTGCTCAGGTCTTTAACTGATCTCCTGAGGACTCAGAAGTCTTAAGCTAATTACATTTGGCTCAGATATGCTTGATGAGATGGGAAAAATACAAAGCTTTGAAAGGGTAAAAAATCTCTAACCATCTGCTGGTGGAGTTACTAAAAAAACAATAGGGGAGAAAGAAGAGGGCAGCCAACCAGATGAAAAGGTACTGGATTTCTTTAATTACTGGGTCAATGAGAATATTACTACTTAGAATGTTGGGAAAGGCCAATCAAACAAGTTTAGTGGACTAAGCAACAACAGTGCTTAGTGAATAAGCAAAGCCAAACTTTGACACCAGAAAAGGGACACTTTTTTAAGGGAGAAAAAGGAATTAGGTCAGTTTGGTTTGGAAAGGCATTTCTAATTAGAAATCACTGGTAGTTTATGGAAAGGAGAAAGAGAGATATGCTCCTAAATTGGAATTAGGTTTCTGAACATCCTCTGTACTTTTCTTTTAGGTTATCTGCATTCGGTAAAGGCAGTTTCAGATGGAGCCCTGGTGACATGTGTTCTCTCTGATGCATCAACCAGACAGTTGCTTCTGTTTTCCTTGGCAACCCAGGTGAACAGCCTGCCTTGAGCTTTCAAATCAATGCCCCAGGTGCTAATTCAGTATGGCAAACAGCTTATATGCATTGCTACGAAAGCCCTGTTCAGTTTCTCCTTTTATTTTTTGCAAATAATGAATCCCCTCCAATTCAGCTGAGAAAATGTTAGAATTTGGAAGACAAACGGAATTAAATCAGACAGGGATTGCTAAATTAAAGTTTGTTTTTTACTTTGTGTAGGATAACTTTTGAAGTTGAGCACAGTGGTGCCCCTTATCCTATTTTTGTTCTTTTTTTCAGCCTTTGCGAAGGAACTGCCATTTTCTTTCACATTGCTCCATCTTGCTTCTGTGTCTGAAGATGGGTAAAACTGCTGAGACAACAGTGAAGAAATATTTTCCCTTTGTTATTGATTTTTCATCAAAACTAGAAAAACATGACTTCAATAGTGAACACATTTTTCAGATAAACAACTCAAACACTGTGTATTTTCAGATAAACAGGTTAGGATGTGCCTGGAGTACCCTGGGTTTCCTTTCCAATGGACAAGCACCGTCCTCTTCTGCAGTCTCTTTGTTTCCTCTTCCACATGGTCCCAGACCTGCCACCCTGGGAGGGATGAACTGTGTCATTGACCACAGGGAGAGCATATGGGGGAAGAAAGGCTTACAAACAGCTGATCTCAGACATACTGGGATTTGAGCTGGGAAGAGGTACCCACCCTTACCACATTACCTTATGCTCTTGATGCCAGCTGCAGGTCCTGGGAATCCATGATGATGATAAAGACCTCCCATAATGCCTGATGTGAGTCAAATGAGTGGATAAAAAAATAAGGGCTTGGCTAGTGGTCCTTAAAGTGTGGTCTCCAGACCAGCAGTATTAGCATCACTTGCAGACTTGTCAAAAATGCAAACTCTTGCCTGCCCATCATCCCCAGATCTTCTGAATCAGGAACTTGAGGTATAGAGCCAGCAATTTATACTTTAACAAGGTATCCAGGTGATTTGGATCTACTGAGAAGGGAGTATATATTATGCAGTCCATCTATCTAATCTAATCTACCATCTATCATCATTCACTCATCTAAATATATGATATCTTTGCTGTGTTTAAACACCTTCTCTCCAACATAAATAAGATGGAGGAAAATGTCTAAGAGATTTTCAAATAGAATAGTCTGAATTTGGATGCCAAATACTAGAGTAGTGGTGTCATTTAAAATATGGTCCACAGACCAGCAGCTTCTCCATCACCTAGAAACTTGATACAAGTGCAGATTCCCAGGCCCACCAGGACCTAATGTATCAGAATCTCTGGGGGGAGGGTCCAAAAATCTGTGTTTTAACAAACAATCTAATTTTTATACATACCTAAGTGTTAGAATAATATATTCACAATATTTGTGGTCAGTTTGGCCTTAAACTATTAGAAAATCTTTAGGGTCAAGAGGTTCTCTATTCCCATTTTGTGGTGTTACTCAGAGAGAGCTAAATTGGAAAGAATTTAGATATGAATTTTATATCTCTTTTCTTTCCAAGTATTGTTTGAATATTTACTTCATTATTTTACCCAGACCAGAAAATAGAAACCAACTTTTTCTCTTTCTACCATCATCCTTCCTTCTTTCCTCCTTTCTTCCTCCCTCTTTCATTGTTTGTTCTCTTTCCCTCCTCCCTTTCTTTATTTATCTAAATGCCTTTACTGTAATTCCTTCCCTCCCCCCAAATCTCCTAGAGATGTGTAACTATTCTATTGACTGTGGCCACAGTAATTAGATTTACCTGAATTAAATTTCAGTTGTGCAACCAACAGAGACTGACATTAAAAAGGGATGGGTCATGATAATAAAAATGCTGCCTAATTTAGCATGGATTATAGGAGGAATAACTGTATGGCAATTCCCAACTAGAACATGGGAAGACATTGAAAGCCTCTGCTTTCTCTGAGGATCTATTAGGACAAGTCTACATTTTTAACATGGTTTGAAGGAACTCTGTTGTGATTAAACATAAACATATTAGTTTCCTATTGCTGTCATAACAAATTACCATAGACTTAGTGTCTTAACATAACACAAATTTATTACCTTACAGTTCTGGAGGCCAGAAGTCTGAAATGGGGCTTCTGGTCTCCAAAAGGGAGGCCAGAAACCCCTGAACAGGGTTTAATGGGGCTAAAATCAAGGTATAGGGAGAGTTACCTTCCCTCTGGAGGATCTGGGGAAGAATCCATTTCCTTACATATTCTAGTTTTCAGAGGTTGCCTGCATTTCTTGTTACATGGCCTCCTTCATCTATCTTCAAAGCTAGCAACAGAGCATCTTGAAATCTCAAGCAGTCTCCTTCTCTGTCTCCCTCTCTCTCTCACACACCAGACTATATTTATCTTGTCTATTTAGTTATATTTAATTAGTAGATGTTATGCAAGTTTTATTTATTACACAACCTATTGCACAAAGTTGTCTATAATATTTTGTAAATGGAAAAATAAGAGTAGTATATCATAGTATAAAATGAATATTCATTTGAAAAGTATCCCTTATATTAAAATTATATGTCCCTATCTTAATATGTTATCAAGCATATATCTCTTGATCCTGAATATTATTATTTCATGAGCTGCACTCAAAGTATATGAAAAAGGAAGGGCAGGTGAAGTAATTTTTGTGAATATTTGAGGAATAAAGTACATGTGGTAAATGGAAAAGAAATATTCTTTGAAAATGTCTCTAAAAAGAAATATTCAGGTTTTGTTTCTGTCATTTCTATTTCTCTGCATTTTTTCCTATTACTTTCAATTAAAATTCAAGGCTAATAAACTATAAAATTCCTGAAAAATGAACAGATGTCTATGTCAAAAATGTAAGCTCTAAAAACAAGATGATATTTATTGGTTGGAAACAGGATTGACTCATTTCAACATTTCCTTTAAAGATTCACAATGAAATAAAGGTATTGCATACAAGGTATTGGTTTGTGAACCAAACCTCTTGCTATTGATAAAATGTTTACTTCCTTTTTTTAAGTCATTGTAGCAGGTGTTATAAAATAAATGTAGTAAAACATTCAAGTGGCAAACTCCCTAATTGTTTCCATCTTGATTATAAAAGCACATTGAAAGATAAATCCTCACAGCGAAATAAATGAAAAAAATAATTAACATTCCAAGTACTACTTATACCACCTGTTTTTTGCATACTGCACTGAAATGAAGGCACCTGATATATAGAGTAATGAAAAGAAATTGGGCTCCCTTCTAAAACAAAAAGAAAAGTAGCACTTCAATTTGCAAGCAGATACTCTAATCAATTTCTGAGTTTAAGGTTATATGTTAAAATAATAGTTGAGAAGAATTGGGTCTTTACAGCAAAATGTGTAAGTGAACACATATACACATCTATATTATTACAATCCCTATTGACCCCACTCACTTTACAGGTAGACCTCCTCTGTCACTTCATGGTCTTTCTGTAAAAATGGTTTTGATTAGGATGTTTAGTGCACAGCCCTAATGCAAATCTCACTTGCAGTATACCCAGAGAAAGTAAAGATCAGTTGGTTTACTAGTAAATAAATGGAACCTCTTTTAGGCACAGTGGCAAAAGGAATTGTGTTTAAAGGAAACAAATTTTTATTCTAGGGAGATAGATTACTTCACACCATCCATAGGCTGAAATTCTCGGAGCCCAAGCCACTCTGCTTTGGGTCCTCTTTAATGGGGGTTAAAATCAGGGGGCACATTTTCCCTAGTCCACCAGTGCGAGGAGGGATGGACAGAGCAAATGCTGTGCATGCAGAAGGGCAAGGCATTGTGGGATAATTCTATTTTCCCAGTACTAGTGAAACACACATGTGTTATATCTGTGTGTATTGATAAAGACTGCATAATCTTCTGCATGGAAAGGAGGGGTTTCACATTTAGGGTAATTTGGACTACCTTGACATAGATGATATATACTGGAAGTTAGCAAAGGTGTTTTTTTTTTTTTTTTTTTTTTTATGTTAAGGGCCAGATAGCAAACATTTTAGGTTTTGTGTGTTTTAACAAAATTTTATTTGTAGACACTGAAATTTGTAATTTCCATGTCTCACAAATTATTACTCTCCCCCCCAACCATTTGAAAATGTGAAAACCATTCTTAGTTCACAAGCCATATGAAAAGAGGCAGTGGGTTAGGTTTGGCCTATGGGTCATAGTTTGCTCACTCCTGCTAATCCTGCTTACTCCAGCTATTCTTCAAAAATGGTTTTATTTCATCTTTTTCATAACTTCAAGATGTGTGAGGATAAGTACATCCATCACTGAAGAGGAACCTGAGGCTCCAAGAGGCTTAAGAAGCTTACTCATGATTATAGCTAGGCAGTGTCAAAGCCAAAACTAAAAGTCAGCTCTTCTGAGTCTTAACCCTACCTTTCTCTCTTTCTCTCTCTCTCTCTCTCACACACACACACACTTTATAAAATTCATATGGAATTGTGAAAAAAAGCATAGAGATAAAGAATTGTGTGTGTGTGCCAGTGTTCCTTGGTATCCACCAGGCAATGGTTCCAGGATTCCTCCTCCACCCACCCTCCTCAGGATAACAACACTTTCAGATGTTTACGTCCCTTACTGCCCTCAATATCTGTACTGTAAGCGTAATGACATTGTAACTTATACTTGTTGCTGGCTTGTCCTTTACTTTCTGCCTGTCTATATCTACTTCTGTCCCCAAGAAGACTTTAAACTATAATATACTTTCAGTTGCCATCAATTTTGGTCAACTTTAGTAAGTAGATAACATATTAGTATTCCACATAATATTTATTAATTGATACAAGAAAAATAATAGGGATGTATGTTTTCTACATAACACTTAGAAGTCTAATATATTCATAATAAAAATAAAATTATTGTTAATAACAATGTTAATATAGTTATTAAGACTTTGTGTCAAATATTTTTAAATTTAACTACAAATAAAAATCTGCAGGAAAATGTTTTAATGCTGGCTTTGTATTTTATGCTAAAATATTAGATCCTTTTTAGAGGAGATCTGTAATATTACTTTCCTGTTTGGTTATTAACCTAAGTGATGTTATTTGACTGGATTTCATATGTGCTGCAGATCCTGCTGGGAAAGCATAAAACTGGGCTCATTTAGGAGGAGGCAATGCGGCAATATGAGAAAAGCTGCCATATGTGAAACCTCACTTTATGCCTATTGAAATTTTTGTATTTCAGGTCTCCTAGGGACATGTCCATTGTGCTATTGTGTAATTTTATCAGCGTGAAGTTCTGCTGAATATTTTCTCTTCTTTTCATAGCCCATATTTTGGTAGAGCTAACTTCAAAACTTAATGTTGTAACATCTGTGCCATACACCTGGGAGCCACAGAAGATGTATCCCGAAGATTATCTACATTTTCTAATCTTATAGAATGCTGCAAAATGAGAGAAAAAGATTATACATTTTTTTCAGGTCTAGAATTCTTTGAAAGAAACCCCTTTATGTCTCCTTAGAAAGATTCTCAAAATAAAAGAGAATCACTATTTCTAAAGCTAAAGAGAACATTCCTACAAATGTCATAGAATACTCATTTGTTTTTGTTCACAGATAAGAATAAGTCTTAATACATATGTTCAGCTTTCCATTAAGAGATACTGTGAATATACACAAAACCTGGAGCTATTTTCTCAAAATATTTTTAAGCAAGACTCTTTAATACCTATATAAAACAAAAGAAAATTCTACTATTTGAACTTATTTACTACTTTTATTCTATAAATCTACCAAGAAATCTATGGCTTCTTTATGAATCATTATGTTACACACCTGAAATTAATATGTCAATTACATTTTGATGAAAAATAAAAAGTACTGTTCACTCAGCATTTCTCAAACAGAAGATTGAGATCATGACAAAGAAAAAGGACTGTGAATAGGACAGGTGCCTTCCACATCATCTTTCATTAATTATTCTACCTTTATAGAATGAAATATGTGTATTTGGAATACCCTGCAGGTAATGATGCTAAAAATAAAATGCACAGAACAATTTTTGTTGAACGATAATGTAGCATATGTGAAGTCTATATGGACTTAAATAGTTAGGAAGCACAATAAATGGATTTGAGAAACTCTACATATGGATTCTCTTGACTTTGTCATCAATTTATCAAATTATGATAAATGTTAAATGCTTATGGAGTACTTTCTATGTCCCAGGTATTGTTATAACTGCTTTTCAAATTTCACCACAATTGTATGAGACTTTTGTCATCACAATCTTACAGATAAGGAATCCGAGGCACTAAAAGGCTAAATAACTTGCCCAAGGACACCCAGTTTGTTAATTAGGGGCAGAGCTAGAGCAGAGCAAACTAAATCTACATTGACCCATTTTCCTTTGGTTACTTTTCTGTGTAACTGGATAGCTTTTAACTCTTGCTTTGAAGCAAGTAAAATGGTAAAGGTGATACATTTTAAGTTATTTCAAACTTAGAAATATTCAGGGTAGGGCCAAGTTAAGTATCTGTGATAAAGAAGGACAGGGACAACGTGGTTAATTCAAGCTCACAGGCATTATTACTCTCCTACAGATAAAAGTCAAATCTTAAAAAAACTCAACTTCAAAGTTTTGACAAGCGAGTAGCAGAAATTGACCTAATTTCTTTCTCACATGCTATTTCACCATTTGCAGAAGAGGGTTGATATTCTCACAAGGGAGATGTAAAAACTGGGTAGTTAACTCCTCAGTAATTGCAGGAGTACTCAATGCTAGAGAAGCTACTGAAAGAAAGGAGACATGTCCATGTGTACTGAACACGCATTACTTTCCACTGTAGGTCAAATTAATAAGAAGAAAATGTATATCCATTTGATGTTCCTCATTTGCATGTCTCAAAGTACAATATACAGTACAAAGTAAATAATTTCTGCTACATAGAAATTAAGCAGGCAGGCACCACTGGGTATTTTATAAGTACAATTGAAAGGAACAATGCCATGTAACTATCCAAAGTAAGGGTTGTATCAAATGTTTATTATCATTGTAAGATATTAACTACTCCAAGTGTACCATTTACTTGACTTGCCAGGAGCATGGTGTGAGCCTGAACTAGGATTTGCAATATAGAAAGGTTATTAGAGGCATGGACATGGAAGAATATTGTGCTCTAAATACAGTGAAAATAAAAAGAGATATGAAAATCACTACCATGGCTTCCTAAATAAACTGGATCAATGTCTCTCTCAAGAAGAATTTGTTGTTTGGAAGCTGTAGCTACTACTGACCTGACTGTACAATTGAGAGCATGTCTGCATTTTACTGGTGATTTGGAAACAAACCGATCACTGTGTTCTATAAACAAGGCCTGTCAAGTTATTACTTTGCAACTGTTTTGGAAACGCATATTATTTAAGAGCAGCTTGATTTTTGACATAGTATACTAGAGAAATGATTTCATTTCATATTTCATATTTTAGTTTCTTTTAAGAGATTTTTATGTATAAAAATAAAATTCTTCAAGTTTTTCAATAAATACTGCATTTCTTAACAATGTTTTTATTTACTTTTTCACATTTTTTTTTGTTGTTCAAATATAGTTGTCTCTATTTTCTTCCCATCACTCCCCCCAACCCCAGCCATCCCCACTTCCCACCCTTGATCCTACCCACCTTTGCTTTGTCCATATGTTCTTTATGTATGTTACTGACAACCCTTTCCCCATTTCCCCCCATTATTGCCTCCCACCTCCCCTCTGGTTACTGTCAGTTTGTTCTTAATTTCAATGTCTCTGGTTATATTTTGCTTGCTTGTTTGTTTTGTTGATTAGGTTCCACTTAAAGGTGAGATCATATGGTATTGGTCTTTCACCGCCTGGCTTATTTTACTCAGCATAATGCTCCGCACTTCCATCCATGCTGTCACAAGAAGTAGGAGCTCCTTCTTTCTTTCTGCTGTGTAGTATTCCATTGTGTAAATGTACCATAGTTTTTTGATCCACTCATTTACTGATGGACACTTAGATTGCTTTCAGCACTTGGCTATTGTAAATTGTGCTGATATGAACATTGGGGTGCATAGGTTCTTTTGAATTGGTACTTCAGGATTCTTAGTGAATAATCCCAGTAGTAGAATTGCCAGTCAAAAGGTAGTTCCATTTTTAGTTTTCTGAGGAAATTCCATACTGTTTTCCACTGTAGTTGCACCAATCTGCATTCCCACAAGCAGTGTATTAGGGTTCCCTTTTCTCCACATCCTCTCCAGCACTTGTTTATTGATTTATTAATGATGGCCATTCTAACTGGTGTGAAGTTGTATCTCATTGTGGTTTTAATTTGCATCTCTCTGATGGCTAGTGATGCTGAGCATCCTTTCATATGTCTCTGGGCCCTCTGCATGTCCTCCTTGGAGAAGTGTCTGTTCAGGTCCTTTGCCTGAATGTGCCTGATCTCGTTTGATAATATTTTTTAATTAGATTTTTAAAAAAGATTTCTATGTTTACTCAAGTGTATTGACTTCTTGTTCCAAATACTGCTTTAAATTTTACAAAGGGTTCATTCCTCCCATGTCTTCAAAAATCATCATAATGCTCAGTTATTTTTAACAGTACTCAATATTATGGTATCTTAATGTTACCAGAAAGAGCTTACAATTTAGAAGGTTCATATAATATGCATATTTTATAGAAATTGCTTCTTCAATTATTATCATATGAAGGACTACAGAAGGAAATCAATACCAAAAGGTCAATCTATTTGTTTTATAGCCATCTCAAATTTTCTAGGACTCATCCATCTTATAAGCTTTCTCAATACCATGTTTTTTTAATTAAATTGAATCAAAATGAATAATAAAAGCATATTCATATTATTTGTAATGACAGATAACTTTTACAAGTATCTCCACTTGCTGATGGATTATATTCTACTCACAAAAGTAGTTTTAGGATTAAAGAAATGTTTATTTCCCACCTTAACAGACTGCAATTGCATGAGGATAACTCTGATGGTGATTTCTAGGCAGGAACCCAAAGAGACACTATTTTGATGGGTTATTTAAGAGCAGTCCTACCTTTCTCCCCTTTTTCTTCTTGGTCACCTGTTAGTGGAATCACTTCCAGTTGCTCCACAATCGTGGCATCTTCTTGGTTTGATGAAAACTCTAAACAGAATGAGACAGAAGGATATTTAGGAATGTTTTAGTTGAAATTGTTGACAAAACACACTTACTAAAGCACACAAAGTTAAAGTTCTTTCCCCCACCCCCTCCGAGTTTTAACAGGCATACAAAGCAGAAAACTATTGCCATTCTCTAGAAATCATTGCCTAAAGCCCACCCACCCCACTCTCCCACACACAGGTATGTATAGGAGTCACAGTCCATAGTTTTGTCTCATTCTCTGGTAACAATATATGCCATTTTCAATACCTTCTGTTTCCATGTATGAGCTCTGTGACTCTGCCTCAATTTTTATTTCATTCTTCATTGAATCATTCTCTTGTCCTGTAAAGAAGAGTGATTGCAAATTTTTTAAAATGTGATATACATGACCATAGCTTTATCCCTGGTTTGAAATAGAAAACAATGTCAGAAACCATGCTTTGACCATGCATGGAGAGGTAGAGAACAGTTCTGAATGAAAGCTGAGGGGGAAGGTATCATTTTTGCAGTTCATCAAGTTTATCTCAATTATTTTATAAGAAATATCTAGATAATTTAGGTAAAAACTCTTCTTTTAGCTGATTAGTATAATTAATATTTAGCTTATGAATGTACTAACAGCAGTGAACACAACCTGGAAGTCTTGACATTTTAAATAATTCCTGGGCTGCATGTGTTAATTATATTTAATTTTCCTTGAAGATATAGATACTTCCTGTACTGAAGATTCCTGGAAAATTAAAACACTACTTGCATTTTCATTCTTCCATCGATGGAGCATGAACAACTGGAGCAATGTGAGCACATGCAGACAGGGCCACCTGACAGCCCAACTGCTCTCTAACAGCACCCACTGAACACAGCAATGGTCAGGAGAGAATTCCGCCAGCTCTTAGTTACTATGAGGCTCATTATCCAGTATGTGTTTTATTCCTCCTACATCCTCTGGCTTCTCCTTTTCCCTTTCTCTGTAGGGTTTATAACATTTAAGTGTTCATTAAGGGGGTAAATTGAAATCTGTCCATTTTGTCTCATATTGATGAAAGATTTTGTGCTGAGGATGTTTCACTGCTGGATTAAGAAAAAAATCCAGAGCTAGGCTTAGTTATAGGCAGAAAGGGGATGCAGAGGAGCTTGGGCTCTTTGCCTGGGGACACCCCTGTGGTAGATGCATTATTGTTCCTCCCCCTTTCTGTAAGAGGAGACTACTCTGTAACCATGTGAACTGTAGTGGCCGCTGTGGGTCAAGTGTATGTTCCCACCTCATCGGTGCAAGGCCTATTCATGTCACTTGGTTTAGAAAATGGCACAGCAACAGACATGATGTTATTAGATCTAAACAGAAACTTCAAGATCCATTGCACGTTTCCTCCAGCTCTCCTGCTCCTAATAGAGTGTGCTCTTCAGCCTAGATCCTGGAATGAAAGCATGTGGAGCAAAACCAAGCAGAGACATGAGAAACCTTTGTTGTTGCAGCTATTGGAACTTTTAGGGTTATTTGTTCCTACAGCAAAGCTGACATACAACCTCTGGTATTCACAGCTTCCTCTTTAACACAACTGTTAGTAATCTGCCTGTTAGTACTTCCTTTAGGGACAACTGTAATTGAACAACAATAAAAAAATTAAAAAAATAATCATTACAGTACTTCCTTCTGGTTTATTCTCTGCTACAGTAACCAACTCTTTTAAAAAAATGTTTTATTTTGACATCTTTTCCTCTTGAGCTCAATTTTGATCAAAAGGATCCAATAAAAAATTGCAACCACAATATATTTATATACTTGTTCATTGAAGCTGAAAACCTCAAGCTGCCTTTGATGTCTTTCTGTCATCATTCCTAAAATTCAATGAAATGCCAAGATTTGATATTTCTGAAAAATGCTTTTTTCCTGTCTAGTCCCCTTTCCCTTTACTCATTCAGGGATATATTATCTCTCTATTGGATCTATAATTTTTCTCCTGTAATCTATTTTGTGAATTGCTAACAGTAACATTTTTAAAATATGAATTTAAGACCTTTCCCCTGCTGATAGACCTCATTCATCCCCACTTCTCTCTACCTCCATAGGCAAACTGGTCCATGGGTGAGCAGCATTGGAATTACCTGGGAGCTTTTAAAAAATACAGGATTTCAGGCCTTGTCTCAGACCTACAGATTTAGTGTACATTTTAACAACATTTCTAGGTGCTTTGTTTGTACATTGAATGTTGGGAAGCACTAGCCTAGAAAATATATTTATAAATCAATTCTACACAAATGCCAGACTTTGTTGGGAACCGCCCTGCCTGGTTTCAGAAGCTGTAACCCCCACCAAGGCTAAGGCTGAGGGAGTGACCTTGGACTGTAAGCCATTAAGGAGACAAAAGCTTATCTCCCTGGCCGGAGTGCTGCTTTGGCTCCTTTTACTTCATTCATAACTGCCCCCCAATGCTTGGTTGGTTAGCCAATGACGGGTAAGATTCCCCAAGGGGAGAATGACCTAAGACAGGCACAATCACATGGGAGGCCCCCAAGGGAGGACTTTGCAAAAGGGGGTGATGGACCCTTGCCCCTCAGCTTTGACAAAGCCTGAGTCCTCATTCTGTCTGCGAGGTCTCCTAATCTCTTGGCTGCCTTACTTCCCTTGCTCTACCTAAGCCTGAAACAATGAGAGAGGGTGGTGCAGCCCTGTGCTGGAAAGGGCATGTTCCCCGGTGATCAGTCCTAAGAAAGAATATGTAAAATCCTGTGAAATCTGCTTTGTTTAGAATGCTTTCAATTAAATGATAAGGGTCCTAGCAGGAAATGAGTGTGTTTCCTAAAGTTTTGTAGCCTTTTAACTGATAGACCCTGACTCAGAATAGGCCCTCAGAGTTCTTTATTATCTATTGTTTGATCTTTACTGCCTAACAATGATTAATGAGCTTTATTTGTATTTCTGTACAAATGAACCCAATAAAAGCCCTTTGAGGAACAGGCTCCTGGTCCTTCTCCTTTGACAGATCGGCCACTTTTCCTCCCCAAGCAGATCATGTCTTGGTAGACTTATTCTCATTCATGGTGGATGGGGGTCTTTGTGGGCAGAGCTCCTCCACAAGACTTTGCTTATTTTATACACATTTTTTCTAATTATTATATCAGCCCTGTAAAGTTAGTATCATGATCCCCATTCTACTTTCAAAATTCTCAACTAGGTTTATCTGACCACAAATTCCTTTTTTTCTGGAAATGCTTTTACTTTGCTTTTTAATTTTTAACTTACATGTAGAAAAATACTCAAGTCTTAAGACTATAGGTTTTTAAATATACAAACATGTATCACTGTACAATCACCACCCAGATCAAGAACATTTCTAGCAGCAGTGACTCCACTTTCTCTTTTGGTACCTGCAGATAACACCCCCATAGGTGATCATTATGTTTTTCAATTTCATATAAACAGAACATACGGTATGTATCTTACTTTTTTAAAGTATATTTTATTGATTATGCTATTACAGTTGTCACAATTTTTTTCTGACCTTTATCCCCTCTGCCCTGCATGCCCCACCCTTCTGCATACTTCCTTCAGTTCATGTGCATGGGTTGTTCAAATATGTTCTTTGGTTCCTCCATTTCCTATGCTATTTTTAACCTCCCCCTGTCTATTTTGTACCTACCATTTATGCTTCTTATTCCCTATAACTTTTCTCCCATTCTCCTTCCTCCCCTTTCCTACTGATAATTTTCCACATGATCTTCATTTCTGTGATTCTGTTCCTGTTCTAGTTGTTTGCTTAGTTTTTGTTTTAGTGTTGTAGGTTCAGTTGTTGATAGTTGTGAGTTTGTTGTCATTTTACTGTTCAGAGTTTTTTTATCTTCTTTTTCTTAGAAAGTCCCTTTAACATTTCCTATAATAATGGCTTGGTGACGATGAATTCCTTTAGCTTTACCTTGTCTGGGAAGCACTTTATCTGCCCTTCCATTCTAAATGAAAGTTTTGTTGGATAGAGTAATCTTGGATGCAGATCCTTGCCTTTCATGACTTCAAATACTTTTTTCCAGCCCCTTCTTGCCTGTAAGGTTTCTTTTGAGAAACCAGCTGATCGTCTTATGGGCGCTTTTTTATAACACTCTCTTTTCCTCTTGCTGTTTTTAAGATTCTCTCTTTATTTTTAATCTTGGGTAACTTAATGATGATGTGTCTTGGTGTGTTTCTTCTTGAATCCAATTTTTTGGGGACTCTGAGCTTCCTGGACTTCCTGGAAGTCTATTTCCTTCATTAGATTGGGGAAGTTTTCCTTCCTTATTTGTTCAAATAAGTTTTCAATTTCTTGCTCTTCCTCTTCTTCTGACACCCCTATAATTTAGGTGTTGGAATGTTGAAAGTTGTCTCAGAGGTTCCTAAGCTCGGCTCTCTCCCCACTTTCCACTACTTCCCTTACTTCCCACAAGTGGATTGTGCCCTTTCAGGTGCTGATTCCCGGGTGGGTGGGTTTGTGTACATTCTACGATCTCATGGCCCTCTCCAGTGGACTCTCCTGTGAGACTGGGAGTTTCTCCCCCTGCCACAACACCCACAGATTTTTATAGCCAGAGGTTTTGAGTCTTTAGTTTCCTGCACTGAAACTCTTTTTTGTGTGATCTGTCTTGCTCCCCAGTTGTTCCTCCCAGCTTGTATTGCCTCGTTAGCCAGCTCCCACCTCACCCTCGCAGTTGGCTGCCTTCTCAAGTGTCCTCTCTGCCCCAGCTGCCCATTTCCACACCTCCTACTAGTTTGGATGAATGTTTCTTTAACTCCTCAGTTGTCGGACTTCCATGCAGTTTGATTTTCTGGCAGTTCTGGTTGTTTTTTGTTTTTAAATTGGTTGTTATCCTTCCTTTGATTGTGTGAGGAAGAGAAGTGTTTCTACATAAGCTTCCATATAGACCAGAACTAACAATCTGTATCTTATGTTTTTATACATGCTTTTCTGTGAGATTAATCCTAGTTCTTGAATTGTTATTCTTCGTTGCTATATACTATTTCACTATCTAATATGATGTTATATAGATGTTGAATTATTTTTTATTTGGGGCTACTGTAATTAATGCTACTAAAATTCTTGTTTGTTTATTTATTTATTTGTTTGTTTATTTTGTTGGCATATGGATGTACATCACTTGGGTATAAACCTAGCAGTGAAATTTCTAAGGAATAGGCAACATACATGTTTAGCTTTACTAGATACTAAAAAACAGTACTCAAAGAGTTTGCGCCATTTACACTCCCACCTGAAATGTATGAGATTTCCATTTCTGTTTCTCATTCTTTATGATGTCATGATACTTATCACAAAATTCTTTAATATGGAGGACAGAGCCATGAAAAATCTGTCCCCCACACCCATTTCTACCCTTCTCACCTTTGAGTACCATATAAAGCAATTACATCTTTGCTTATTGAGTTTCTTTGCTCATTCTTCTATTTATTATTTTCCTTATTACACTGTAATATAGCTGTGTCTGCATTTGTTTCTCTCACCAGGTTATGAGCATTGTGAAGATAGCAATTGTATTTTACTCATATATTCCTTCCCAGCACCTACTGATGAATGAGCAATAAATAACTATTTAATTTGCCCTCTATTATAGTACTCATCAATGCCTGTAAATAGTAATTAGGGACTGCAACTTACTTCTTACCACATCCTTTAGTAACAAGTAAGTGCATTAGGCTACTAAGCTCTTCATATACTATATTTATGGCAAAGGACCCTGGAAGGAGAACTGGATGCTCTTTGGGCTTTAATTTTATTATTATTTTTAAAGGCCAAAAAAAAACCCAACTGAGATTCTTTCTATCTTTGAGATTCTTTCTATCTTTGGTGGTATATGAGGATATATCTCCTGGTAGTTTCTAGTCACATTTACATTTATTTATTGGGAAGATGATATTGAAAGGGAACCTTCACTGTTTATTGAATGAGCCTCATTATCTATCACTGTGGATATGGGGAATTCTCAAGGTTGTTGCTGGGACCAGAACTCATTATTCATGATGTGTACAATGAAGGGGAAGAGTCATAGTAGCCACTCTGTATTCTTGTATGTATCTAGTCCCACTTCTCCACTTGATAAATTTTTAGAGGAATTCTATCAGGAATGGGAAGATCACAGTTTAACAGGGCCAGGGCGCTGCTGATATGATGGGACCGCTGGAGGAGGCAGCCTGTGGCTGTTGATGAATAGTAGGGTTTTTCTCTGTGACTAGAAAGGTCTGGCACTTCACTTTGTGGATGAGAGACCACTGCAGAGATTTTGTGGAGTATTTTGCTTCCCTGCCATTTCACCCATGTATTTACATATTTTAGCAATCATTGCTTGAAATGGAAATGCATATATTTTCTTCTCTCTAATTTTTCTTAGGGAAAGTTAGTGTACAAATAGAGGGAAGAAATGAAGTATACAACTTTGAAATCCAAGAATAATCATATATGCTTATATGTGACCTGGTCCAGGTCGTACCCTGGACCAGGGTGGACATATTACACAGAGGAGATATGTGTGAGTCCCTTGCCCCACACTCAGGCCTGCTGTGTGTTAACAATGACGCTAGCCCATCTGCCTTTCTCTTCCATGCACTCAGACATTCTACATTCTATCTTGCTTCCTTGACCCCACAGGGCAAGCTTTGTGCTTGCTTCTCAACATTTAGTCTAGTTGAATTCCACCCACTGTTTTTTGCCCTAATCCTTCCTGGCAGAGAAAACAAAAGAACATAAAAGATCCTGCAGTTTATATGTATATTTTTTATATAGTGAATTCAGTCATCCATACTAATGAGAGGGGACCATTAGAACAGATAATCCAAAAATATATTCACTTTTCTATAGAACTAGATCACATGATTGTTTCTTGGAGCCCTGGTAATTAAGTTTGGCTTAAGCTAATATTTTTATTAATTTGTGTAAAAATTGGTCTGGGAACATCAATCTGGAATTAAACATTTCTAGAGAATAAACCTATACTCACTTTGCAAATGCTCTGTTTTTAACCAATAGCAACAACAATATAGCTTTAGCGTTTGTAGATTATTACATGGTTAGATCTTAGTAAGAACACTTTGTTTCTTTGATGCTTGTCTTAAATACAATAGAAATTGTGCTCTTTTGTTAAACTTAAAACTTGATTGCTGCTGTTCTTCAAAATTGTACTTTTACCATGTCTAAAACCACCCCAGATTAAGATCAAAATTTCAATTAGAGTGGATTTGATTATTTTTTAGTCATCCTTAGTTTTCTCTGAGGGCAAATAAAACTTTTCTAATGTACATTATTTTAAATTTATTTTTCTGGATTACAAAAGAAAGGCAATTTGCTTATAGAAACACTAAAAATGCATACAAATATTGATAATTATGGATAATTTTACAACTGAGGGATTGCCACTGTTAACATTGTAAACTGCTATCATTCTTGTGTGTGTATATGTAGGTGTGTATATACTGTGCATATACATATATAAATATATGTACTGCTATATGTGTATGTGTCTGCATATAGACACATACAGAAATACATACATGCATGCTGTAATCAAAATAAATTTATACTTAAATATTTAGCTTACATTTTTATAAGGATCTTTTTACACTGTCTACAACTTCTTCAGAAGTCTTATTTTTAAAAGATGCATTATTTTCCATCTTATGGACAACTTTCGGATGTTTCCTTTTTTGCCATTGAATTGTATTACAATGAATGTTTTTGTGAATAAATATCTCCATACTTTGGTGAATATTATTTTAAGATAAATGCATACATTCTTGGATCAAAATATAAACATTTCACCTTTTATTAGAGTTTGTCAAAATTCCTGATGAAGAGGTTATATTCATTAGTCTCCCAGTAATGGTGTGTGTGTTTAAATACCCTACTAATACTAATTCTATGTATTTTTAATCTCACCTAAACTTTTGATATTCAAAAGGAAAAGACACAGAAAACACTGAAATCATGTTTCATCTGCAGTTCCTTAGGTAATAAAGAGATAAGTCATGTCTTCATATTTATAATGACTATATTCCTTCCTTGTAAATTATAATTGAGTTCTCTGTCCATTTTCCTCTTGGGTTGTTTATTTTTCTTATGGATTTATGAAGTCTTTACATTTTTAATAAAAATTAATTCTTTATCCTTTAAGCTCAGAGTACTTCATCCCAGTAGTTTTTCTTTAGAATATAATTCTAACCTTTTTTATCATGTCAAATTTATATATTGAGATTTAGCCATTTCTCTCTTCTGTGGCATATATTGACATACACATACACACACATTGCAGACATGTGTGTCTATTTTATACAATCATGTCTGTGTGCATATATTCATAGCTCAGAAAGGAGTCTATTTCAAAATTTAAAAAATAGTCTTTGGTTCTTTTAGTCTAGTAATTTTATAGTTTCATTTTTATATTTCATCCTTGCTCCTTCTAGAACTTAAGCTAGTATAAGGGATGAGATTGGGATTCAGGTTATTTTTCCAAATGGTCAAATAGTTGACTTAATACCATTTATTAAGTCATCTGTTTTTGAAATGTCAGCCTAAATATGTACTGAAATCCCATATCTCCTTGGGTCTATTTCTAAACTCTTTATTTTGTTTCATTGACCAGCCTGTCCATTTCTACACTGTTAATCACATTTTTCAAAGATTACATGTCATTTTTAGTCTATTTATTTTGTCATTACTGATAATATCATATCTGTGAATTTCCCATTACATTCCAATCAAATTTTGTTCATATTGTATCTTTTCATATCACCTGACACATAAAAAACCGCCATTGTTATATTTAATCAGGGATTTAAATTTTATTGATATAAAATGACAAACTTTCTCACTTGATACTTTTTGCTAGAAGCCTAACTGAATAGATTCAAAGTAGTTTTTCATGATTTATTTTTATGTTAATTTTCCAAACATACCTTTTTATAACTTTATATTTTTATACCATTAGTATTTCATTGAAGTTAATTCAATATGACTGGTTTTAACACTTAATGAAGTAACCTAATTACATGTACTGTCATAACTGTTTGCATGTGTTTCTGTCATCTTATTTGATATGTTGTGTTTGTGTCACACTGACACTTTTTATTATTATTTGCATTACTGACTATACTCTCATGTTTTGTATAATCTTTTTGGATATTTATAAAGTAAGATATATTATTTCAACTCTATTGTTATTAAATTCTATTTGTAACTATCATAAAAATTTTCAAAATTATTCTTAGACTTAACATTGGCAGAACCCATAGCATGGTAGGATTGTCAGTTTTTGATTACCTCCATGGATGTCAGCATTGTGGGCAATACCCCTGATCCTCACCATTATCTTTGTTTTATAAACCATATACTTCTTTTTATTTTGTTCTCCCTCATCTCCTTCCTTATCACCTCCCATTTTTCCTATTTTATTTTATAAAAATGCAACATAGAGTAATTTTACTCAAAATTTACACAAAACAATATGCAGAGCTCAATTAAATGACCAAAAGCAAGTAGAAAATGTATATATTTTTATGATAACCATCAAATCCAGAAAGAAGCTCAGCTCACAGTCCAGTCAGTACCTCTTCTCCATCACCAAAGTTTAATCACTATCAACTGTCTTAGTAGTAACTGCCTAGATTTTCTTTATACTTTTATCATCTGAGCACATCTTTCTAAGTGTTATAGTTATTTTTTCTGCTTCTAAAAGTTGATATAAATGAACTGTACAACATACATGCTTTTGTGCCTTCTTTAGTTTCATATTATGTTTGTGAGATTCATCTATGTTTTTGCCGCTACATTTGTTCCTCTTTATGTAACTTGTCTTTTCCTTTTGAAATTTTTCTCGTTGTCACTGATGTTGAGCAAGTTGATGATGATGTACTTAGGTATAATTTCCTTTATGGTTTTTTTTGTGTTTTGGGGTCATAGAACTTCTTGGATGTGTGGGTTCATAGTTTTCATGAAATTTCTGAAAATTTCAGCATTATTATTTCTTTCTTTCCCCTGTCTCTCCCTCCCATGCCTGCCTTCAGAGATTCAATTTATGTATATTGGGATTGGAATTACTCTTGGAGTTGTTCCATATCTTTCTGATGGGCTTTTCTTTTTCCTCAGTCATTTATTCTCTCTGTGTCAATTTGAATAGTTTCTATTGCTACAGTTTCAAGTTCACTAACCTTTTCTTTTGCAGTGTCTAATCTGCCATCATTCTTATCAATTATGATTTTCCTCTCAGTCACTGTTTTTTATCTCTAGAAATTCAATTTGTGTCTTTTTTATTTCCACCCTGCCTCTAAATATGAACAATCTTTTTAGCTTCTGGAAGTTGTGAAATACAGTAATAGTAATTTTTAACATGATCTCTCATATTGTTACTCTATTTGTGCCATTACTAGATTAATTTATATCAATTGATTTCTGCTATTGGCCATATTTTTACTTCTTGAATTAAAAATTGGGAGAAGTCTGAGATTTTACCCCATTTGTGAATTAATAAGTTAGCTAGTCACTGTTCCATGGCTGACGACAGAAGAGAGACTTGCAGCCCAGGAATAAAGGACAGTTTATTATTCAGAGCAATAGCAGTAGCCAGACTACTTGTACTTGTTCCCTGAGCCTCAATTCCCCTAGGTGACCAAGTGATACTTTCACATTCAGTGTGTTGTATTATATTAGAGAGCCTAAATCTTAGCCAACTTGAATATTTCATAATGGACAATATGCACGTCTGTCTCTTGGGAGAGGAGCACTATTTGTATCTTCCAAGACAGTTTCTCTGTCTTCCAAGACTGTTTACTATGAAAACATCCTTAAAAATATGAGTTAAAACAAGGGCAATCAGGGTTTCTGCTGTTAAAATACACAAAGACATAAGAGATGCATAGATATTTGTCTTGCAATACTTCTCATGCCCAATAATGTTGTTAATTAATCTGATGACCATGAAATATATTTATATATCTATAAATAATTTTGATCTTCATTCTGGGATCAGTTAAGTTATTCACAAACAGTTTTATCTTCTCAAGTCTTGTTTTTAAGCTGAATTGTGGAGGACAATAGCAGCATTTAGCATATTGCAAGTTCTGGTCCACTACTGAGGCAAAATCCATCTAAGCCCTCTATGAATTTTTAGGTTTCCAGTCTGGCTTATGGGAAGAGACGTTCCACTCAGCCCTGTGGAAGCTTCAGGTATCATTCCCTCAAATCCTTTAGTGTTCCTTATTCAGCCTCTCACACATACACTGGTGATTTCCTCTCAGGGTTGCACTGATCAGTACACAGGTGAAAACTTGATAGATTCCATTTATACATCCCTAAAGAGTTACCTCTTTTTCCATGGCTGGTGTGGCTCAGTGGATTGAGCGCTGGCATAGAAACCAAAACGTTGCTATTTCAATTCTGGTCATGGCATATGCATGGGTTGCAGGCCAGGTCCCCAGTTGGGGATGTGCAGGAGGCAACCAATCGATGTTTCTCTCACACATTGATGTTTCTCTCCCTCTCTTTCTCCCTCCCTTCTCCTCTCTCTAAAAATGAATAAAAAATCTTTAAAAAAAAAGAAGAGTTTCCTCTTTGGAGCTCGTTCACTAGTACTTGGAGGTGGGCTCTGCCTGAGTTCCTTCTCCCTGCACTTTGGGCTGGGAATTCTCTCCAAGCATTTATCTGGGACATCACAAGGCTCACCTTGTTTCCTGACTTAGGCATCACAGAGACATCAAATTTAAATGTTAATTGGTATTTTTATTCTCCATGACAACAGAAAAACATTAGCACACTTAATTTACCTCATTCTAATAAATGCAGTTACTGTAGTATATTTTAATTCTAAGTATATATTTGGTTAATTTTTATTTTTCAATCACAGTTTAAGTATATCTTAACCTTCAGAATACATTATTACTATTATAATCATCATTATTGATTTGTGTCATTAATACTCATTTAGACTTACTCAATAATTTACCTTGCTCTTAATTCCTTCTTTCATTTTTGACCTTCTAACTGGACTCAATATCATCCTACCTTAAGAACACCAGAATTCTACAGTGATAAACTTCCATTGGTCTGCAACATCCTTAATTAAACTTTATTCTAGAAACATACATTTTCTTTGTGTTTAGAATTTGGGTTGGCAGATATTCTCTTGTACTGTCTTTTTATTTCCAGCTTATCTATTGAAAAGTCAGCTGTCAGTCCAATTGTTTAAAGATTGCTTTTTGGATGTTCTCTTTATCTTTAATTTTTAGCAATTTTACTGTGATGGGCCTAGCTGTGGATTTACTTTGCTTAGAGTTCAAAGTACTTTTGAAACACGTGGCTGGATATCTGTCAACACTGTAGGAAATTTCTCACTGTAATTTCTTCAAATACTGCTTCTGTGATGGTCTATCATCTTATCCCCCATGTGTTTTCATTTTCTTTAGTGTTTGCCATCCAGTGTTTCTCTACCGTTTTTATTTCAGATATATTCTTGTGATGCAACTTCAAGTTCACAAATTCTCTTTCATCTGTGCCTAATGTGCTGCTAAACTATAAATTCATTCATTGACATCCCCATTTCAGTTGTGGCACCTTTTACTTTTAGACCTTCTTTTGTTCTCCTCCTTTTTATATTTTGATTTTGCAATTCTCAGCTAAATTTTTCAGTCTTGTTTTTATTTACTTGTATTGTACATAGCTCTTGTGTTTTATAGCTTGTGTTTATAACTAATGTTTTCAGCTTACCACTCTTGACTCTTTGTTTGGTTTTCATGTTACCTTGTTTTCTCATTTATTCTGGCTATTTTTGCAGGTGTGTGTGCTGAACATTATATTTAACAGATTGTTTATGTAAGAGATTTCAAACTTAACACCCTTTTTTAATCTAATAAATATTTTACTTTTTTTTTAGGTGCCTAGAGGGACTAGCAATATCAGTTGGTTTTAATTTAATTTGGGGATTGAGACAGTTTAAAGCTGGTCAGCAGTCTTTAAAAAAATCGGAATTATCTTCTGGAAGGTGGGCCCCTTGTAGTACAGGCTTCCCTTGTTAGGCTAGGTGAATGTTCTAGGAACTTATCTGTATCAGTGTACCTGCTGGCATTATTGTGAGAGGCTGTATTTGGCTTCAGTGAATTTTTTTGAAGATTCAGTGCATTTGCTCATTTCACAATGGGTTGTTTACAAGTACACACTGCGCTGAGTGCTCAGCAGTTTTTGACGAAAAATAGCATGACCCCCATGCCACACCCTCCCTATTCATCCCATCTCACCACAAGTGACTTATTTTTTGTTTCCCCAGGTGAAAAAAGTCCTCAAAGAGAAATGTTTTGCTCATGTGGAAGAGGTGAAACAAAAAATGGCAAAAGTACTAAAAGAAATCAAAATCAACAAGTACAAAAACTGTTTTGAGCAACAGAAAAAACATATCAATAGGTGTATTGCATCAAATGGAGAGTACTTTGAAGGTGACTGAAATTTAAAAATGTAAGACTAAATACACAATTTTTAATAAATAAATTCTGTTTGGGTCCCCCCTCACATCTTTGGGGTTTTAACCAAAGAAACAGGTGGTGTACCAGAGCCCCTGACACTTGGACAATAGGACTCAAGTGAATAATCAGCAAACATGCTAAGGTAAAAACAGTTTCAAATTCTGAACTCACATCTGTGAATATCCATTTTGTCCCATAAGCTAGCCTGACAATACTCTATCTTATTAGCTCTCTGATGTCTTTAAATAGACTCCTACTCTTTTAAGTTGTCTGGTTGTCTTCATGAAAGTAATGGAGTAATAGTCTAATTTATTTAAAATTTCATTACTGATAGAAAATGTGTCCCTTTTCTCATTCAAAAACATATACTATAATTTTCAAAGGTAAAAGCAAACATTTAAGATATTTTTATTCTAATTCAAAACAATTATTTCAACATTTTTGTGCATTTAATGTCTCTTATGATATAGTCCTACCAAACTGTGCTTTTCTCAGTCTTGAATTTTTCCTTCTGTTCTATATTTATTGTTCTTGCACAGGCCTTCTGTTGGTTTATTCAGAATGAATACTTGGGTAGTATATTTCCTTAATTTTTGTGTTCCTGAGAAAATATTATTTTTGACTTCATGCATGAATAATGACTTCACTAAAAATAGAAACTGTTTTTTAGAGCTCTGGAAATGTTACTCAATTTTCTTCTAGTATTTAGAGTTGTGGTAAAGCAAGCTACAGGTTATCTGATTTTGATAATTTTGCTTGAAACCTGATTTTGACATTTCTATTTGCTTTGAAAGTCTTTATCATTGATCTCCAGAAATTCCATCAGTCTTTGTAGGTTTCTATTCTCCTTTGTGTTTTCATTATCTTTCCCCATAAATATAATGTGTATAAATATTTTGTGTTTTGGATGAAGGAACTGGTTTGCATTAGGAAAACTTTTTTTCTGTAATTTTTCTAAAGATTGCTTCATTTCTGTTTGTTCTAGTCTCTTTTCCTGGTATTACAAGCATATGTATATTTAATCTCCTGGATCTATTTTCTATATGTTTCATATTTTCTTGTTGTTATTATATCTTCATTTCAGTAGTTGTAAATCCAATGCCTATAGAATTCAGGCAGGTAACAAAAATCAATAAAGCCAGCCTAGCTCACATATAATGAGTGGTAAGGCTGGAGAACAAATGCCCCTTCTAAATTTGACCACTACTAATCACTTGGTATTGAACTCTAATGAAATATAACCAGATTCCATTTTTCCAGAAAAACTAAAATCTGAGTTTAAAAAAATATAATATTCTTAAGTAGAAAAGCACTGAAAAAAGACCTTATTACTTACCATTGGGATTATCTGGATCACACACAGCATGATCTGTTACTTCACTGTCTTTTGTAATATTGTCATCTTTTGCAGATTCTGATACAAGAAACAAGTAAAACATCTAGTCAGTATTTTCAACCAGGAAATAGAGCGGCTTCCACTACTAACATGATTTATGTTTGGGGATAAAATTTATAATTTTTTTAAAAAATATCATTAAAATACTTAAATATTTTCACCAAAAATACACTTTCCTGAAAATGCTGCATGAGATGTCAGCACAAAGTTTGCAAGATAAAGAGAGTAAAGTTGGTTGGGACATTTTTTTTCAATAAAGAAGAAATATAAGCAAGCTTTATGCATCAGTGAAAGTTTTAGGAGAATTGTGCAAGACAGTATGAAAGGAAGACAAAATAGAGAATATTTAAGGAATATCTAGTATTCATGTTCTTAATGCTTCTGGTACTGTAGTTGTTAATATAGGGGGGGCTTGAGTCCTTGAAAAAGCCACATGTAGACATTTGAAATTCAGTAGTAATTAAGTTCACCTTCTTTGGGAACTCTACCAGTAAAACAATAGCAAATGGCAGATGCAAACCTTCTGTTCTGTGCAATTTCATCTTCACTCTTGTTTAGCACATTTAAGCATGGGATCAGCATAAGTTCATATGATATATTTAACAGTGGCTAAAAGGTTTCCTATGACTGTGTACTCTTGTAAAGCTAGAAAGGACCCCCTGTTAGAAATTTGAGGCCTCTCTGGAGGGTTCTTAAAACACCATCGTAAAGAGCATGTGAGTTGGTCAGCAGGAAGATAAAAAACAGGTCTCTCACTGCCTGGCTTATTTCGCTTAGCATAATGCTTTCCAACTCCATCCATGCTCTGGTCAGTGACCAGAGGGAAGAGGGGAGGGAATTTCAGGGGAGAAGGGAAGGGTTTACAGGAACAAATATAGAGGACACATGGACAAAACTAGGGGTGTTGGAAAGGGGAGGGGGGAGGGGAGGAATGGGTGGGGGGGCTGGAATGGGAATAAAGGATAGAAACTGTACTGAATAAACTAAAATAAAAAATTAAAAAAAAAAAACAAAAAAAAACAGGCCTTTCATTTATTCTACAAATATTGATTAAGGGCCCGCTCGATGCCAGACCCTGTTCTTGATTCGGCAGAGTCTATTGTAAACAAGAAGCCAAATTTCTGCCCTCATAGAGGTTTCAATCTAGTGGACATTTTTCATGCAGCTGAAAGGATGATAATCCAAAGATAAAGAAAACCATGAGCTAATTGTACACACATGTGCCATGAAGAAAACTGGGGGTGATAGATCGGAACTTCTATAACTTACAAATGGGCTCTCTACTGAGAGCTCAGTAGCATTTCATATTGCTCAGTTGCATTTTAATTCCCTAACAGAGCAGATTTAGGTGGAATCTAAAATAAATCATTCTTTATTGTCCTTTCCCTCTCTTCTTTCTCACTCCACAAACTAGGAGATGGCTTTGAATAGCATAGTTTGGAATATTTGAGCAAATTTGTTTCTCAAACATACTACGAACAACATTTGATGGACAAATGTGAAATCAGGGTAGTTAACACATGATTCAGATTTAATAACCAGTGAAGCAAGTATACACCCAAAGTGTATGGTTTTAATTACCTTCAAATAATTCCCCCAAGACAAATGTTTAATTATCTGCACAGCTTCTTATTTCTGTCTGAGACTGACAATAAGTTTCAGAATCCAAATTTGGAAGCAAAACTAAGCATAGATGCATTTTCCAAACTGTTACTGCACTCATGTCAAATTGTTTTAAACCAGCTCCCATAAAACATGGCTTTTTAATTTTGAATCTATTGTTCGAATACTTTTTTCCACATTAATACTGAAAATAAAAAATGATTGAAAAAGTTACTACATGGATCAGGCCAAATTTTAGTTTTAAGAATGTTTTAGTTTTACTTGTTTATAAAAATGGTAAAATTCAATATCTAGTAATGCCACACTGCATGGTATACAAAATTATTATTTATAATGACAAAGAAAGAAAATATACCCAATATATATAGTTACTAAAAAAGCTTAGTATTTCTATGTATGTTCTATAAATGATCATGAAAAAATGTAGTTGGATATAGTAAATTTTTGCAGCACTTTGCAGCATTTCACATCACATTTTATTTAATTCTAAAAATTATCATGTGGCAATGTTAAAAAAAAGTAGGGTTATCAGCTAATTCTGAGATTCAGTCAATGTTATTTTAATAGCAGAGAACTGGAATTAAATTTATATGTACATTCTGACATTCAAAGTCTTTAAGGTCAATATCCTATTAAAGAACATTTTTTAATGCAAATATTAAATCCAATAGTCAAGCTAAGCTTCTAAAGCTAGGTTATCTTTTGAGATTAACAAGAATAAATAATAAATACTTTCATAAATTTAAAAAATCTTCTCATTTTCAAAGTTGAAAAAGTTTTAAAAGAAAATTTAAAATAAATTAAAACAAGAAAAACATGAAACAGAAATTTCAAAAAGTAGGCTTTTTAAAAATTTATTAATTTTAGAGAGAGAGAGAGAAAGGGAGGGAGAAGGAGAGAGAGAAAGAGAGAAATGGCACTTTGTTGTTACACTTATTTATGCATTCATTGGTTGATTGTTGTATGTGCTCTGACCTGGGGACTGAACCTATAACCTTGGCATATCAGGATGATGCTCTAACCAACTGAACTAGCCAGCCAGGGTTAAAAAATAGGTTATATTTAATGCAGTCAATTACACATGTCCACACAGACGAGTATATTACATGCATAGATTTAAGCTGTGATGATAAATGATGAAACTATTGAAATTTTAATAAACATATCTAAACTATAAATCAAAATATATGTGATTTCTATCAAAAATATCACCTTACAACAAAAGTTCTTAATTCTAGGGGATCTCTGAATATACTCTAGGGGTTCACAAATTCTTTTGAAATAATATGCAAAATGTGTGCATGTATTCATTCATATGTTCATTTTGTTTGGGAGGAGATACCTTCCATCTTATTCTCACAGGAACCCATGATGCCAACAAGGTTGAAGAGGACTATAGACATTCATACCCTAATGCCAGTGACACTGTCATCTTAGAAAAAATTTCTAGGACTATCATTGAGCAGCTAGCTACAGAACTTGATGTCTACTCCATTAATTATCAATGATGACAATTCTTGAATTCTTAAAGTAGAGTTGGCTTGAGGAAATAGACAAAAAATATGGAGATATGTTTAATAAATGAAGAAGATGCTTCAACTCACAAGAAACACAATTAGAGTTGACTATAATGTAAAAAATTACATGGGTAATTAACTGTCTTAGAAGACATTTCAAGCCAGGAGGCATACAAAAACCACCTAGTAAGAGAGGTAGCCCCTGATGTCTATTAAAGTACTGGCAGGAAGTTATTTTGGTGCAAAAGGGCTAATGGGTCTGAACAAAATAGTAAATGCTATATAAAACACCTGCATATAAAATATTCTCACTTTGTAACATGTAAACATCCATACATGAGTACCTTAGCTTGATGTAGAAGTTGCACAGAAACACAATCACCTGGATTTTCTTTGATTTTTGTAAACTGATTCAAGCATACCAAGCAAAACAATATTTATCCTGCCCTGTTTTATTTGAATTACTGGCTTAGTATGTGAAGCAATGAGAATACAGTAGTTTTTCCTTTATTTGAAAAGTGTCCTTGTTCACAGTAACCTAGAGTCTCCACAACCAATTCTGGTCTCATCAAACCTCTGCAGTGACTATGTATCTATATAGGAAAAATATATCCTATAATGCAGTCCCAGAGTATTCAGATGGCCATGACTTGAATTGTGCTTCATCCCATGAAGCTGGACATACAAGGCTAAACTATATTTACCTGAGCAGTAACTTGGTCCCAGGACACAATACATTGCCTTGAATGCTGGGAGGCCTGATGAGTTATGGCCAGTCATTTGTCTTCAGTATGCTCTCATTAACCCCCATTGAAATGCGGCCAATCACTCCCAGAGTTATTGAATTCAGGTGCTAACAGTCTTTGAGATGCTGCTAGGAAAACTACCATCGAGCACCACTAACATATTTCAAATATCACAGTAAATATGTGCAAACCAGCTCATTCCTACATTGGAGGAGATATTCATCTGTAGGCTGTTATTTGAAAGTATGAGCAGATAAGAAAATCAGTCATGCTGGGGTGGGCAGTGGCTTGGGGTTGGGATTATAAATCTAGCAAAACCCATTCCCTTTACATAATCTCAGTTTCTGCACCTAAGAATTTAGGAGTTTGAGCTGGATAATCTCTCTCAAATACCTTACAAATGCTAATCTGCTGATCTGGTCAAATTCTCTTTGTAGGGAACACTTCTCTGTCAACATTTCCAGGCTTCTCTCATTATCACCTACCTCACTTGGACAGTTCTCACTTTATTTATAAAATAAAGCTTAACAATGGGGGAAGCAGTGCCATGTGACTTTGGTGCCACACTGGCCATCGTGAAGTCTGCAATTCGAGGAAGAATCATCACCATGTAAAGCAGAACAGCTGGATATAAAGCTGGGCTGGACCATGATGGAAAAAGAATTGCTTAATTACCCTTTCCATCAAGTTAATTTTTCCCCTTTGGCAAAGTAAACAAAGGCAAATCTGCTCTTGTTTTGGTTGTCTGTGACCTGCTATCCTTGACTTCCATCCTTCTGATTCCTTTCTATTCTTGCCTCCCTCTGCCTTGCTAGGCCTCCCACCAGAGGCTCTCTTGACATCATTAAAAAAAGAAATCTGACCAGGCCAGAGGCATGAAAAGTAGCTATGGTTCTAAGTATGAACTGACTTGAAATTCTATTAAGGGTCCATCTCTAAATCAGGAAGAATACAAGTGTTTTATTTAAACTTTGATTTAATTCCACCTGATAATGAAACTTTTTGTGACTGTACTACTGAGCGGAACTTCTCCAAATAAGTGATGAGGGCTTTTTTGCTCCTAACTCTGAGCAGTGTTATAACCTAGTAACTGGCAACTATTTTTTAGTTATTTTATTTCAGGGAGAAGGTGAGAAAGTAGACAGAATCTGTCTCCAGATTTATAAATGCTTCACCTTCTAGACTCAGGCTGTTTTCAGCTGGATGATTGGAAAGAGTGGCTGAGGTGCCAGGACCTTGTGCTGCCTGGACCTAGGAACTTCCTACAGTCCTCAGGGTGTGAGACATAACCCACCCCATTGGAGGGAAACTTAAGTTGTTTTTCCCAAGTGATGAAACATTTGTGGATACTAAGATAAGCATTTGAACTCTTTCTGAGAGTCATTCATTTTGTGTGAGCCTCAAAGATCTGGGTGATTGCTCACTAGCACCTATTTGTTCTTCCCACCTAGAAGAATCCACAAACCCACACAAATGAAAATGGATGTGTTTACTTTTTTCTCTTCAACTTTTGCACATGCTATTGAATATAATTCTATAATTTTGATGGCTGTCAAGTGGTTTATTATATGGATTTTACTATTGCCTCTTTTATCAGAAATTCAATGAATTCAATTTCCAGCCATTCTAAATAACCTTGCATTGTTGTGCTGGGTGTCCCAAGGCTAGGTTAACTCCACTCTCCTTTCTGTTACTTCTTCTTAGCCCACTCACATATGAGATCTAGAGGTGATAGATCTCTCTACAGCTAGATAGCTAAAACAGAAACAATCTATGTCAGCTAAACTTACCATAAACAGTGCCCAACCCAAATTCCATTGGACAACCCCTGAGATTGCAGCAGGTGTTTTCAGGAGATGAGATGATTTCTGAGACTCTGAATAACAATGTTCTTTCCCCAGACGAGCCAGAAGTACCCAAAAGCTACCCAACTCCTGACTTCCAAAGGATTCAGGGAGAAAAAACCCAGTTTCTTCACCCCTCAGGGAGGCAATGCTGAATGCACTCTAAACAGCTCTAAGAGGAATGGCACCCCAGTGCCCCTCAGCAGTAACCTGCTTACTAATGTACTGTCTATTGGCTGTCTTCCCTTCCCTGTTTCACTTCCCATCCCTCACCTGTGTTTCCTGGGATCACTTACCAGATAAACCAATTGCACCCATGTCTTTCTCTTAGGATTTGCTTTTGGAGAACCCAAACTAAGACAACCAAGATAGTCACCTGTCTCCCACTTAGTAGTAAAAATGTGTGTTCATCTTACTTTCCTGACTCTTACACCATGCTGCCTTTTATTAGGAAACGTTGGGAAAAATGTCTGCTACCTGACATGAAAGAGCTTGCCATGTTATACACCGTATAACCCTGAGAGCTGGACCACAGATTATCAGTGAGGGAGGAGCCCTGGGAAATCACCTATAGGATGGCCAACAGACATTAAGGTAGCTTATCAGAGGAGTTCCACCTGCCAGTAGAGAATTAATATTCTATTATGATGAAGGAATCCATCAACTCCTTTGTTTTAGAGCATTTGGTGGTAACATTTACAATGAAATATTAAAGTGTGGAGTGGTGTAAAGGCAGAGATTCACTGAAAGCAAAGGGAACAAACACAAGCCTTGGATGAAGTAGAACAAAGATGCATAAAGAGTTACTTGGTAGCACTGTAAGAGTAGAAAGAGGAAAAGAGGGTAGTTAAAGTCTTAGATACCTTTTGAACAGATGACTGTTGAAGTTTTGAGGTTTCAGAACTGCTTGAACTATTGTTGCCTTCCAAATAAATGATCCAGTTTGTGAAGCTATGAAAAGGTTTCCTCACTGTCTGATTTTTCTGCCACCTGAGGTAACCTCAACGTGTGTCACTTTTAGATAACCCAGCATGTGTCACACACTTTTGCATAATTAAAAAGAGTTAAAATGAATCTCCCTGGCCATTGTAGCTCAGTTGGTTGGAGTGTCTTCCCATAACTGAAAGGTTGCAGGTTCAATTCCTGGTCAGGGCACATACCTAAGTTGCAGGTTTGATCCCCAGTCTGGGTGCCTGTGGTCCCCAGTCTGGGCATGTATGGGAGGCAACCAATTGATGCTTCTCTCATGTATCAATTTTTCTTTCTCCATTCCTCTCTCTCAAAAAAAAGCAATAAAAATATTCTTGGGTGAGGATAAAAAAAACGAAAAAGGGTATGGCTCACTTGCTTTGTGGTTCTTGAAAGTTCTTATTTAATTACAATGTCTATACATACTTTAAACATTTGTAAAATATTGTTTTTTCTACAAATACTATTTTGAGAAGTATAGCATCCCTTTCAATCCATTAAAAAAAACCTTACCTTTTTAGACATTTCAAATATTCAGCACCCTCATGAATCAGCCTGTGCACAGACTGAAAGATACTGGACCAAGAAACTTAGAGAAAGTTAAAGAGGGGAACCACCTGGTCATGCAGAATAAAACCAGTTCAGTAAATTTCATTTTCAACAATGACCCTGCTGGGGGAAAAAATCAGGTGACATCTGGCATTACAGGAAATGGGGTGTATAGAGGCATTTGTATGATGAGGGCAATGTTTTACCTCATAAACTGAGAAAAATATATTAAAACAGAATACTGTACAATGCTATCTTATGAGGACCTTGGGAAGTATAGTAAGATTAACTTAAAAGTGTTATTTTCTATTCTAGGAAAATTTTATTTTAATCTACTACTAATTTAGACAAGGTTTAACTATAAGTTCTAGAAATCATTACTATAGATTTTCCTATGCAGTCATTGACTATATTAGTCTGCTCAGGCTGCCATAACAAAATAGCATTGATGAGGTGACTTAAACAACAGAAATTTATTTCCTCATAGTTCTGGAGGTAAGAAAGGTATAGGCTGATAGAGTAGGTGAGGGGCCTTTTTCTGGCTTTCAGAAGGATGCCTTGCTGTTCTATCCTCACCTGGCCTTTTCTCAGTGTGTATGTGTGGAGAGACAGAAATTGAGATCTTTTTTTTCTCTTCCTCTTTTTTTTGTTCATTGTTCAATTATTGTTGACCCCATTCCCCCCACCCACCTCACCTCCCACATTCTCTTCCTCTTATTTATTTTTATTTTTTATAGAGGGGGAGGGAGGGAGAAAGAGAAGGAGAGAAACATTGATGTGTGGTTGCCTCTCATGTGCCTTCCACTGGGGACCTGGCTGCAACCCAGTTATGTGCCCTCACTGGTAATCAAACAGGTGATGCGTTGATTCTCAGGCCAGCACTCAACCAGCCACACCAGCCAGGGTGTCTTCCTCTTCTTAATAAGGATGTTAATCCCACCATGAGGGCTCCACCCTCAAAACCTAAACTCACCTTAAGTACTGCCCAAAGACCCCATCTCCAAATACCGTCACATTGGCTGGGCTCAATGTATGAAATTTGTGTTTGGGGGGAAACAAACATTCTGTCCATAAAACTGACATATGCATTTGTGCATATGGCCATTTAAATGATTTATTTAACTTTTGAATGTTAGCTATTCAAGCTCGTATTCCTGTTGAACATCAGAACAAAGTCTCAAACTAGATTTGGAAATGAGATCTTCCTTAAATGCAAGGTTCCCCTTCTCCGTTCCAATTCTCTTGAGTCAGTTTTCATCAACCTTTAAACTGCATCAAGTCAGTGTTTGGATAGCATTAATACAAATAATAAGGGAATCTGGCCTAACACTTGATAATTAGCATTAGAATTGGCCAGTCAGAATGGGATGTCCACAGCAGTGGGGCAACATCCTGGAGCCCACAGGTGTGCCTGGGATGGCAGGGTAGTAGTGAGGGGAATTACTTGCAAGGAAGGGAATTAAGTCACTATTTGCTAAAAACATGTAAATATTTCAATCTTAAAAAAAGAAACAACCTTGCAGCAATAGCAGGGTATGGTGGCAGAATGTAAGTTCTGTTTATGGTAGAGACCTATGTTGATAAGTTTCAAAAAAAGATAGTGTAAGTAGTTTAATAATCAACAAACTCTGATGTTCTAATATTGGTTGAAAGAATGAGAAGTAGGTTTGCTGTAAAAGATCCAAAAAGTTTATCATGCTGGGATGGAAAAATCCTCAAATACACATTTGTGATCATCTCTTTTTTGTGACTTTATGTGGTAAAGATCCATTGCAAACAGAATCAGCAAACACTTTAGGTCAGTAGTACTTCTGTCTGGAACACTGCATCCTTCCCATTGAGGGCAGCATCACATTCCCTGCCCCTTTGTTTCACACACACTAGTCTACTGCTCCCTTCGTCACCCTGAGGTAACACATCTCATCAGGATGACTGTGTTAGCAGATGAAGCTGATGGCCCTATGGCCATCTGTTGTGAGATGTAATGAAACACCAGAGAAAACCATCAGTTCAAAAATATCTACCCTGTCCTCTCATTGTTCCCAGGAGGCATTTCATTCTTTTGTGACTTGAAACTTCTGTCTTTGAGGATATTTTAGATCTCTTTGGAAGGATCCTGCTTGAGGCCATTTCATTGTAATGACTTGATAATCAATTGCTAGAAATGGGTCTGAAGCCAGTTGAGAAACAGAAAAGAATGACACTGAGCAGAGATCAAGAGGGAGAGAAAGACTTAACTAAATAAAAGACACAAGAGAGCATCAAGGCAGCTTATGTTGATTCTCTAACTCTGAGAAGTACGAAGTGGAGTCACCTTAAGGGGAAATCTCTATTTGTTATTTAAAAGGGAAAATTGGTGAGGGGCTGCTGAATTACAGGTCATTTTATTTATGTTACTAAATACTTTCTTAAAGAGTTGCATTCATAAATTCATAATTTTTGTAAGAGATTTGAATTCATAACTCTTCATTGAAGATAAACATAAAGAAAAATAAAGCTAAAATATATTGAGTTTGATAACTAAAGCTCATCTATGTGCATTTCTTTTCTATGTGTAAGTCAACTTTCACTTAAAGTAGGATTCCTAAAATTTCATGTGTACACCTTGGTAAATTATCACAAATTGAACATTTCTATATAAGCAGTACCAGTTCAAGAAACAGAACATACCAGCATCCTGGAAGCCCTGTCATCCCTCCTTCTAGGCACTACCCTCGCTCCAAAAATTGCCCCTCTGGCCCCCAACAACCTGTATCAGTTATTCTATTTTCAGACTTTCTATACATTGAATTATACACAATAGATGCTTTTCCATGCCTGGTATCTTTTGCTCAACATTACACTGGTGAAATTCATTCATATATTTTTCTTATAAAAGTGGATTTTAATTGCATTATTAACACTGGCTATGTCACAATATCCTATGGTGAATCTTATTTGAAGAGTGAAGATAATATTTTTTCTCTTTGCAAACCTCATTCACTGCCTCCCCATACTTTTCGGTTCTTAAATCTTAGGGTACCCAGGAGGGCTTTTTAGCACTCAGACTGCTGGGCCCTCCCCCAGAGTTTATGATTGCATAGATCTGGGGGGACACCTGAGGATTTGCATTTCTAACAATTTCCTGGAGGATGCTGATCCTACTGCTCCAGGGACCACTCTGGGAACTACCCTACAATATATTGAATTTGTTAACCAAAGCCCATCTGCATTTCTTTTCTCTATCTAAGTCAACTTTCATTTAAAGTAGGATTTTTAAAATAAGTATCCTCATTTGAACTGCCTATGTGTTTTCTGTTGCAGTGGGGACCTCTCCCACATGTGGTAAGGAAGGACAAAAAGCTCTAGAGTGGCTGAATCTGTGGAGACTCACATCATATGTGAGGAGGTGAGAGCCATTTTTAGAGCATCCCCACCTTAACATTAGATATACTTGATCTTATCATTTAAAACTCTGAAAATACTTAAAGCTTGACATGTATATCCAGGAAAAAAAAATCCTTGCTCAAGTATTGAGATAGGCCCAGGTTATATCATTGTGCTTACATCAAAACCTGCAGGCAAGAGCTCCTAAAGAATAAAGATTTACAACTAAAAGTAATAAACCATTGCTATAATGTATTCTGCTCAAGCTAGTATTAGACACTGTTCTACATTACCCCCAGACACATACAGCCAGTGAATCCTTGTAATGTTGTCAGTCTCAGTGACATGTTCTAGAATGGTAAAATATGTGCTGGGTCTCATAGACTTAGTACAAAAAAAAAGGAATGCAAAATATCTCATCAATAATTATATTGACTATAGGTTGAAGTTTTTATATTTTGCATATATTGGTTCAATAAAATATATTATTGAAACAACTTTGCTTGTTTTTTCCTTTTTAAATATGGCTATTAGAAAATTTAATTACATGTGATTCTCATTGGTAGTTCACATTTATTTCTGTTGGACAGTGCTCTCCTATAGAATTTAGCATTAGCCTGACTTATACAAATAATTAACGACATGCTTGAAGGCCAGAGTTATGAGGATGGGAAATTGTAACTTTCCAAAGAATGGTTTATCAGAAACTAGAAAATCACGTTCGGCTAATAGGAAGCATCTACAAATGCTAATAGGAATGGCTGGGAACAAAAAGAGTCTAATTAGTTATAATTAGAGAGAGGAAGTTCTAAGAAAGAATTAGAGGATAAAAGAGAATGATAAATTTGTTAAAAACTACCACACTAAAAAAACTGCTTATACCCAAACAATATCCAATGATTGAAAATTTTTGCTTTATGTTGATTTGACCCAAAATTTTTAGCCTGGCATTCAGAATTTTCTATAATCAGGGCTCCAAGTTAGTGACTAATTAATGAGTGGATGGATGGATCTAGTGTTTAAACCACATGGATCCAGTCATTGTACCTAAAATAAGTTTTGATGTCTTGCTTCTAATGTTTCATGGATCTTCTTTCTAACAAAAATAGCTACTTTCTACTTCATTATGTTAGCACGTCTTTCAGATCCCAGCTCAAATCTCATATTGTCTTCCTACATTTCACAGATAATTTCAGGCCAGAAATACTCCTTGACCCCAAGCTCATTTAATATGTTTTAGTATAATCCTTCTCTGGTATTGCCAGTCTCTCTTTTGTTAGCTGTCTTGCATCCTAGCTTTGTACTCTCAGGTCACTTACCTTATAGCTCTGTGCTTTACTGTGCTTGTCTGTAGAGTGGAATTATGTTGTATTTATATTATAGATTAGAGTGGAATGAGTGAAGGCATGAAGTTCTTAGAATAGAATCTGATATATACAATAAGGGCTAGATAAATATCAGCTGCTATCATTATTGTTGTTAGCTATTAACACACACCTGGATATTTTATTTTTCCATCTAGAGTGTAAATCCTTTAGAGGGCAAGAATATATTTTCTTCTTCATATTGCAGAAGGTCTTACAAAAGGTTGAAACCCAATAAATATCTGTTGATAATCATAATAAACACTGATACATTTTAAATGACATTTTCTATAGGCCCTGCTGTGCACTAATCACGAGGGATACAATGATGGACAACTCAGGCACTGTTCCTTACCCCCACCTGGAAACTGAAGTTATAATGGAGGGAGATGGACAAAAGATAAGTATGCAAAAGGAAAAAGAGGTTTACGTAGTTATAGGTAGCTGTGTTATGAAGTAAAGAACAGGAGGCAGAGATGGAGGTTTAGTGGAACAGGGTTCTACCTAAAAATGTGAGCAGAGAACACTGGGATGAGACTGAGGCACAGTGAGGAAGGGGATGAGGTGAGGTAAAAATGGAGGGATGAGAGAATCTGTAAGGTTGTACCTTACAGGTTATAGTTAGTTAGGTCTTTGCATTTTATTTTGAGGAAATGTAAAGGCATTATAGGAATTCAAGAAAGAGTGGGTGGTGATATGTTTATTTTATTTTGTCTGGTAATATCAATAGACCTTAGGAGCTGTCACTTTTTACTTTATTTTTGAAATAAGATCATATTCAAATATGACATTAATATAACCATGAGCTTCAACTATATAAGGTTAGCTGATTCAGATAGGGTTAAAACACATGTACTTGACCTTGGACTTATTAAAACCAGCTGTCTGTATAACATGCGAGTATGTGAAATCCTAGACCAAATATAATAAGATATATGCCTCAGGGAAAGCCAATAAGCAAATTCATGAATCAGAGTTATGTTGCAGCCTCCTTTGTGACACCTTCACACTTATTAGCTTATGTAAAGACCCTGCTGTTTATGTCAAGTGTCACTTTTGTGGGAACCACTTTAAATATGATTCTGAAGTAAGAAAGGATATAAAGAATAAAAATATCATAAAAATTATAGATTGACTCTGATATAAAGCACAGAAAGCAAAAATCTAAACATGTTATAATTTAGTTCTAGGCTTTATTTACTTTAAAAAATTGCAGACAACTTAAAACATACTATTGTCCTTGAAACAAGAGTAAAACAAAACCAACAAGTATTTAACATTTATTTTTTCCCTGTGGGATTAGCTGACGTCCCATAAAGACTTAATAAGGTGTGTATGTGATCAGAGCCAACTCATGGCATGAGAGAAAAAACAAAATGCAGAAGTTGGTGGTTTTTATTGATTTATATTTCAAAAATTCAAAGTTCAAGCCTATTCTGTAACCCTCAATACTTGTGTAGGTATCCCTGGGCAAGTTACCCAGGCTGAGTCTCAGTTGCCTTATTTGCATCTTTAAGGGGGAAAAAATACCACCTCCCATCTCTGAAAAAAACAAAACAAAAAAAACCCTGAGTAACTGTTCAAACCCATTTCCCTTATCTTAGTCTCACAGGAAGGAGGAGCTTGCAGGGTCCAGGAAGGCCTCTCTTGCAGTCAGATGGGGCCCTGTGACTGAGTCCTGGCTCCACGGGAAGAGAGCAGTGATGTATGCCACTTGTAGATCTGGCCATTAAAACCTTCTGTGCAACCCTTTCTCTCTCCATCCTATTTTCTGACTGGATGTCAAGACTCAAGGCAACTTTGGGGAGCACCCATTAAAATTCACAAGAGTTTATCATATTAAGCCCCTTAATGACTGCATAGAATATGACCTCTTGCTGTGGATTTTATTGTATAAGAAAATAGCTTTCTCTTGTATAAGTCTGACGTTTGTGTTCTAGCAGCTAGCATTGCCTAACATATGTTCCATCTCAAAAAGTCATTGAAAAAATTAAATGAGATAGTACTTGGGCACTATTAATCATTAAAAAGTTGACATTATTATTCAACACAACTATAGGATCTGTGAATAAAGCTCTTAGTACACACCCTTTCTTTATTACTGCTGAAAGGATTTTCAAAATAGAGGAAGAAATTAGCAAAGATGACATGACAGGAAAGATATTTTGAGAATGAAGAAGAGAAATATAATAATTATGTTTTGATTTCTCTGTTTATTTTGTTTTGAAAACATTGCAAAATACTCGTGGGGATAACAGTCAAATTTATTTATTGTTTTAAAGCACTATGCCTTTTATTATTACTAATCATTGATATTCCATGAATCCATTCTCCTTGTCAATTAACTGTATTAAACAACCATTCAAAATTTAGTTTACCATGGGGTGATAGTGTACGGTCAGAAAGTGGTTTCTTTTAAAAATTATTTTCCTCCCAGAAATCCCATTATATGGTATGATAAGAAGATGGAATCTTTGGAGTGAGAATTATACTTAAAAACTCAGGACATCTGGTAACCATATAGACCACAACTGAATTCCTGGTTTCTTTATACTTGATATAAAAAGGAGATTGTTGAGTAGGAAGTATGGTTCTGAGAGGGGACCCATTATGTAGGAGGAGGGAAAAGGCATTAGTGGAGATGGAAAAATTGACACTTGTAAATTTAGCAGACATTGTCTCAGGGAATAAAACTGAAGTAAAGTCTGATATTCTCTTTGAGCTTAACCTTGGAGGAAGCACTGGGGAAGAATTGGTAAGGGGCTGTGACCCTTGATAAAGAGTGTTGTCAAGATGAGGAAGACGTATGTGTGGAAGGGTTCACTTCAGCTCCCCATTGTGACTATGGTAAACATCAGTGTTAAGTAATAAATGAGTAACTGCACATCCAAGGTCTCTAGACTGATCTACAGCAGCACTTCTGGTTAGGAGCTCCAGAAAGTAGAAAGCTCCCATATACAGAATTAGAGAAGATGGTTGTTTATTTTCCTGAAATTAAAAAGAAAGATTTGAAGAAAACCAGTGCCTATAGCTTGACGTGGTCTAAAGGTCTTAATTGTCTGTTCTGAGGAAGAGGTTGACAGAAATGTTTGTCTCATTAAATGGTTAGGACAGAGTTATTGAGTGAATATTTAGCAATTGATTCTGCTTCAAAATGTGGTTGGCTTAGTTAGATAACATTGATGGATGGTTTAAGTAAACTGAAGCAGTTTTATGTCATTTAAAATATGTCTTTTGAAAGTCTTAGATTTTTATAAGTCTCCAAGTATCAGAGAAACATCATAAATCATAGATCAAGCTGGGATAAATGTTGTCTCATACAGATTTGTGTTGGATCTCAGAACAGGGTGTGTGTGCATGCACACACACATGTGTTGTTTTTGTGTATGCATACAGGTGAGTGTTACTATCCCTCTGCCTGAGGAAAATAACCTGTTTGCCTTTCCACTTCAATCTGACATATCTTGTGCAAAGTATCAGGTCCAATTTCTAAATGAAATGGGAAGACAAACTTTCCATTAAATGCCATCAACACTTATTAGAAACCTTGTCTTTAAATTTGATTTTAAAATGTGCCAGTTTTTGCTCCTAGCTAGACAATTATTCCTTTTTTTTTCTTTTGTTAAGCAATGCAGCAGTTCTGAGACTTTCTCTGTCTCTCCTTTTCTCTTTCTTAAGAACTATAACTCCCTGGGGGGAGTTGTGGGAAGAATAGATGGCAGCAAACATCATTAGGAATGAGGAAGGACAACACATTTCTACACATGAAATTCTGTTGTCAAAATCTATGATAAACTGCATTCTTTTCTGAGACTTCAGAGAATGTTTCTTCAATGACATTGTACCATCATTAATTTAAGAAACTCAGACTTGGCTTTTTAAAATAATTTTAGCATTGCTTATTTTGTTTTATAATAGTATGATTTATTGAAATAAAAATTTTATGTTCTTTAATTCTTTTGGATAGGATGTAGAATTGTTTCTGAAACTGTATTTTGTTAGCTTTTAAAAATATTCTCTATAAAATAAAATGTAACAAAGAGTAAAATTAAGATTTAGTCAATTAATGTTGAAAATGCCTACACTGCCGTCTCCCGGATCTTCTCAATGCAAGTCAGCATGGTAAAGGCTCTGAGGAGTCTTGTACTGTAGAAACTACTTAATGTTGTCTAATCTTATAGTTTTTAAAATATTTTTTAATGTTGAGCTCTTTTATCAAGAAATGTTTATCAACACCTTGAGTCATACCATAAAATTTTACACATGGAACTCTGAAAAAGAGCCCCACCATGTTGCTTATAAATTGAAAGTGATTTCTTTAACTTTGCCTGAGCTTAGTGTCTGTGCCCAGCCCAAATATGATCATGTGCAATTCCAAATGAACCACTTCATGGTCTCTGTTTTTAGTGAAGTCATATCTTATGTAGAAGCAAAAATGGTTATGTTCAAAATTAACTCTGCAAATCCTTTAAAACACCTTTAAAATACAGTAATCAGTTTTTAATTGAAATATTAATGTATATTTGACTTCAAAGCATATTAAAGTTTTAGAATCATTGAACTCATCTAATAGACATCTCATTAAAAAAAAAAAGCAGATAGCACCTAGTTAACAGATATTCTGAATCTATCCAGATTGGCTAGAAAACACCATCTGTGGGATTATTGTAAAGAATAACTCCAAAGACTTTTTTTACTAATTAATAAGAAAGTGACAAAGTCAGAAAAAAATTATACTCTAAAAATGGTACATGTTTAGGGATCAAAGTTCAAGAAACATTTTTTAATATGAGTGAGAGATATAATTTTGATTTGTACACAGAAAAGAATTCATGCATTTTCAGTAAGGTGATTACACATCTTGGTTTCCCTAGTCTCAATATGACCAATTGTTACTAGTATAATTATAAATTGTGCCTAAATTATAAACTAGTATAATTTATAAATTTATAATTTATAAATTATAAATTATAAAATTACAAATTATAAAATTTTGAGAGTGTACTTATCACTCTCAAAAGTGTGCTCATTTTGAAGATATCTGATTATTCTTATTAGGCTATGCTGACAAAAGCATCCTAAAATATAGACATACAGGCTTTCCACTCTAGGTCTTATCTATACAAGAATAAAACAAAGCAGAAAGAAGGGCCTATAGAAGGACTACACAAGGAAAGTCTATGGCTGGTATTCAAGCCAGGTTACCCAGCTATCAAGGTAGAGTAGCTAGGTAGAGTTCTGAAGTGTTCTGCTTGCTTGTACCATTTACTACAGTTGATTTTAAAAATTCAACTGGTATATGCCACTATGGTACACTAGAAGGAGTTCACTTTTATGGTCAGTTACTGGGCCACCTCTGTTGTTAAATATTTAGAACACTACAGGTGATTGAGCCTCTCTAGCCTTAATGCACATGTCTATAGATTTAGTGATTTGGTGATGAGTCAATGAGATATAGGAGTCCTACATGGAGGAGTTGGAATTCTAAAACCAGCACATAAATTTAATATTTATAGTAATGTGAAAAATGTTGCCAATAAGTGTTGAAATTTTGCTATGCTTGAGAAGCTATTCTAAGCACTTTAAATATATTTAATTTTTTACTTTTCACAACCCAATATACAAATACTATTATCCCCATTTTACCCAGGAGAAAACTGAGGCACAAACTAAGAAAGTTACTCAAGGTTATATAGCAGTAGTGATGTAAATCCAAAATAAATTAAGGCTTTTGTAGGTTTCATCACTTGCACTATAGAATTAGAAGTGTAGGCCAGTGAATATGAAAATAGGTCACAGAGAAGTTCATATTAATTTAGATCTACCTAGCTCTAAACTTAGGTCCAAACTTGGGTGTCAGACAAAGCAGCTACAATCATCCCAAGTAATTCCTATATCCTAGCCTGGTCGATTTTGTTTCTAAGCCTCACCCACCAAATCTTTAGAAATATACCCCAATATATTATATAACTGAACTGACTGTCACAAATATATAATAGCCACACTTAATTTATAAGGAAAAATAATATATGTGAAAGTGTTATTGGAAGGCACCTGTTACTTGTCTTCTAAGAGTCAATTAAGAGTATTTTAAACTATACTAAAAGTAGATAAATACTTTAATACTATAAAGTAGATAAATGATTTCATTTATTTTCACCTACTTAATCCAAATCTATGAATACATAATCAAAGTATTTGAAAAAATTACCAGAAAAACTTTAGAAATAATGCATATGTAACTAGCTTCAGCCACAGCAAATAATCTATAGATATTTATCACTTAGAAGACATTTATTTTGTCCTGTTATAGGATAAGAACATCCAAGTCTGAAAGTGAATACATAGGGAAGTCTCTGGCTTGACTTTATCTTTGTTCTTTTGCTGCATGATATTTTGAGGAAAATTTGCTCCTGAAACAGGAGAATTCTGGAAGGAAATTTCCTCTATTAGGAGTCTTAATAATAGTAATAAACATTTTTGGAAAGTAGCCATGATATTAGAATTATAAGAGTCTTAAAAAATAGTTTTGTTTCATTTTAATGCTCTTACTTTTCTTTCTTTCCTTCTTTCCATCTTTCTTTCTTTCTTTCTTTCTTTCTTTCTTTCTTTCTTTCTTTCTTTCTTTCTTTCTTTCTTTCTTCTTTTTCTTTCATTTTTACAAAGTTAATGACCAAAATAAAGTGAATCCAAAATGCACAGAGAAAATAAAATAGTGGCCCATTTTCTACAACAACTTCTGTATCCACTATTGAGGACCTATTATCAACAAGTCACTGTGCTGGGCTTTGTATAGAATGTAGCAATGAATGAGACTTGGTACTTAATCTTAAGATATTTACATTCTAATGAGGTAGATACATCATGTATATAACTACTATTTATACAAGGTACATGATAATTTTTAAAGTTTTAACAAAAAGTTTGCAAGAAACAGTAGAACAGACAATTCACTATTGTAGGGGCTGAAATGTTTCCTCAAATAGTTTGTGGTGGAAGGACAGAAAGGAAAAAAAAAGGAAGAAAGGGAGGGAAGAAGGACACAGTGGAGTAAAGGATCGATGTACGAGTAAAATACTGGAAGTGGATCTTTGAATCCGGAGTAAAATAGATGTGATAGAATGATGGCAGAATGTTGTAGGCCAGTGGTCTTTGGGAAACAACAAGTGAGTCGGGCTACTGAGCAGGGTATGTGGAAGCATGGAACCGCATACAGAAAGATCACAAATAACATGCAAAAGCATTGGGCTTTATTTTTAGTGGTGTATGTGGTAGAACCCAGTTAGGGTCAAGGTTGTAATGTGGACCAAGAAGGCTGGCTCCCCTTGCTGTTGTCCCAGTCTCAACACCCTGCTCACCTAGTTTGGGTCCCATCTTTTCCATGCTTCCCTCCAACTGCTCTGTACCTACCTGTATCCTACCTCAGCAAGAAATGCCCCTGCTCTGAAAGCATGGTGTGGGAAGCAGCATGGGGGAATGGAAGAAAGATGGCTTTGGGTTCAGGCAGGCTTGGTATCCAAATTCTGGTTCTACCTTTTGGTTAACTAGACCAGTTACTCAAACTTTCTGAGCCTTGGTTACCTGCAAAATTGAGATAAGAATACTGACCTTTTAAAAAATAAGACAATGCTTTAAGATATTGAACTGCCAAAAATTAGAAAGAACAAAAATAACATTTGCTGATGGAAATACAAATTGTTACAGCCTTGTAGGAAAGCAATTTAGCAGTATCTATTAAAAACACGTACTCCTCTAAGCAGAACTCACACTCCTGGAATCTTTCCCATACAAATATGAACACTGTTTATAAGGATATATGGGCAAGGATGCCTATTGCAGCTTTGTTTGTATGACAGTAGAGTGGAAAGTAAGTGCTTGCTCATTATAGGAGGATGGCTGAATACATTATAGCACTTTCAAGTGATGGAATATCATGAAAACTTTGAAATAGATTAATTAGAGCTATACAAAATGATTCAGAGAAATACCCATAAAGTTCTATGGCCTGTAACAAAAGAAGATACAGAAAAATGTGCATAATATAATACATTTATAAAAAAAACATTTATATATAACAATGACTAAAAATTATTAGCTTCCCACTGTCTTGAAATACTTAAATTGATTTAATGTCCTCTGATGGAGGTGTTATTATCATTTCTGTTTTACACACGAGGAAGCTGAGGCACAGAGAATGTAAGTAGTTTCTCCACAGGTCACAGAGGTCAGGGTAGAGCCAGAACATGGACTCCAGAAGTTGAAATTAAAGACTAGACTCTTTTAGACTCACACATTACATTACTAATTTCCATGAAGTTTTGTTTGTGCACATGTATTCAGGAAGCGATTCATGAAAGGGTGGTCCTCAGCATGTGAATGGTTACCTCAAGGCACTGTGAGTGCATGTCTGCTGGCTCTGTTCCTCATACTCTCTGTCATCATTTCAGTTTTCTACAATGAACAAATATTATTGAAAAAATTAAAAAGGAATAAGCTTTATTCATTGCAGAAATATAAAGATTTGTATGCATTTCTATCAGAATTTTCTTACAGAAACAATCATGAGCATTTACAAAGTTAAAAGGATATTTCTGGGCAGTGTAACATTTGAAACTGAAACTAAAGAAAGGACTCAAAATGGAGACTGGGTATATAAATTATGGAGGGTCATTTCTTGAAGTATACAATGAAGTGATATTAGATTATGAAAAGACATGAAAAAAATCACAATCTATTGTTATATTTATAAGACAGTTTCAAAATGATCTGTATTGCAGAATACCCTAAAAAGTTCTATCTCTGTATGTGACAGCCTAGAAAAAGACAGGCAGTTTATATACCAGCATTTAGTGCTGTGGATTGAAGTTATTAGGGGGGATACTTTTTATTTCTTTTGCCTATTTTTATGTAATAAATGCTTATTACTTGAAAACCATTTTTTAAAATTTGCACCTGAGGACATGTTTTGTTTTTTTTTATTGATTTGAGAGAGAGAGAGAAGAAGGGAGAAAGAGAGAGAGAGAGGCATCAATGTGAGAGGGAAATATTGATAAGTGGCCTCCCATACATGCCCCAACTGGGGATCAAACCCACAGCCTAGGTGTATGTTCTGACAGGGAATTGAATTCATAGCCTTTTGCTGGGCAGGACAATGCTTCAACCAACTGAGGCACTTGGCCTGGGCAATACCTATTACTTTTAAAATAAGAAAATAAATGTAAGTAATAAATATGTCTTAATCTTTTGCCTAGTAAATCAACAAAAAAAAAAAAGAAAGAATTTATCCTGTGGAACTGATCATAGATACACACAAAGATTTATGTAAAGTGCATGTACTGTATTTCCTTATTGCTTATAATAGAGAGAAAATTGTAAATAACTAAATAGTTTAACATTGGGACACTGGTTATGTAAATTGTGTACCAGCCACATAATGAAATATTATGCCTTCAATGAAAAGTCATGCCTTTGAGGAATATTTCAAGATTTGGGAAAATATTCATGGTATATTGTTAACTGGCAAAACAGAATAAAGACTTTTTCTTTAATCAATCTAATCCTAAAGGAAAAATGATTATATGATTTTACCTTTTATATTTTTCTGTCTTTAAACTCTTTTACAATAAATATGTAGTATAAACAAAAATAAATAATTATATTAAAATGAAATAAAATACTACTGTTAATAAGGATTATGTAAATGCATGTACGTAGCAGCTAAGGAGTCAACCTTAATGAAGTAGTCCTCCTCTCCCCACCTGCTACACATACACCTTTCTCTCCCTCCTACTGGAGTCTCAGGTTACCCTTTTATGAAGTGAAAAATACATTGTACCTAAACGTAAAGCATTAAGTATAGGAGACACCCCCGTATACCTTGGTTCTTTCCCTTTCACTGAACTGCCAGAGGGCAGCAGTTTTCATTCCATACTTTGGACTCTTAAGATTCAGATGTGATGACCCAGGTATGACAATGAATCCAGACACCCTACTGGAGCAGCTCTAGGACGGGAGACAGCTCTGCCTCACTTTTGCTGGTAGTGGGGAGGACGGTTAGTAGAGAGAGAGTGGACACCAACAATGGGAAGAAAAATCAGCTTGCAGAAGCCTGAGGGGGATTTCATGGGTGGCACAATGTTTTGTTTCTCCCCAAAGATTTAGACAAGGGACAGAGACAAGGTTAAGAGCCAACTGGAGCCCACCCAACCCACCAAGGCTTGCAGCAGTATGTGGTTGGGAACATTTATGTTCATCTCTCATACCCTCTCAAATCTGCCTCCTTATACATAACCTCTTTCTTTCCCTCTGTTGTCTTTGTCAAGGCTGATTCCTACTGTATCTCTCTTCCTATTCTACAGAAATTTGACCTCCAAGAGGTCTTAAATTTAGCTTAAGGGTTAAGAAATCCTTTGCCAGGTGACATTCCACTTCATAAATAGCAAACAGCAACGGCATGACTTACACAAAGCTCCAAAGGAATAGCAGCTCGTTGTGTATGCACCTGAGTATTAATTGATTTAGACTTTAATATTAATGAGCATATGATTTGGTCTAGTTGACCTTCAGATTCAAATTGGGTAATTAAATACTAAGACAGGAGAATGGAGATATGTTTAAACAGCAGTTTCTACCCCCAAGATGCCTTGGCCTTGCCTGTGTGTGAGGATGAACTATTATGAGTATTGACACAGCTAGAACAAAGCAGTCTCCTTGAATTAAGAAGATTGGCTATATTTATAATAATAATAATAATAAACAACTTTATAGCAGTTTCAACCAGAGTACTTGATATTCCTAATATAAATTTTATTCCTATGTTTATACTCTTTTTATCTGATTACCTCTATATTTGGTAACTTAAATAGCCTTAATGTTTGTACTCCAGGGTTTGCTTTTAAGGATTTAAAGTGCAAACAGCCATTAAATCAATAATTTTACCACTAGAGAAAGAAATCTCTCAACAGATAAGTGAATACTGTATTTTTTAAAAGATTTTATTTATTTATTTTTAGAGAGTGGGGAAAGGGAAGGAGAAGGAGAGGGGTAGAAACATCAATGTGCAGTTGCCTCTTGCAGGACCCCTCCTGGGGGCCTGGTCCACAACTCAGGCATGTGCCCTGACTAGGAATCAAACCAGCAACCCTTTTATTCACAGGCCCATGCTCAGTACACTGAACTATACCAGCCAGATCTGAATACTGTATTTTTACAAATAACCTTAGAACTTCTATTAATTTCTCAAGCCAGCTTTACCTTGGAGTTCATTTCAATCCAGTCCTGGCTGCTGCACCCTGGGCAGGTACCCTACATGATTGAGGAATTGCATCCGCATTCTTCTTCCTCACATCTCATCTTCTCAAACTCTGCTCCTGTCCACCTGAGGGCTGTACTAACCATTGGAAACAGGTGTCTTCAGTCCATAGCTCACAATCTAGCTCTTCAGACATAAACCACTCAGTGGTACCTCCTCTGTCAGCAGCTTCAACTGTACGCAGTTGTGTGAGGGAAATGGGCAATAAGCATCCATTCTGGGTACCCAGTGGGAAACATGTTTAGAACACTGGAACAAATTCACTGCCATAGAAGATATCCCAGAATATATTTTCTCTTGAAGTTATTCAACTTTCACATACTTTTTTAATGTTAAAAAAATCTTATCTCCCAAACCAAGCCGCATTGGCCAGCTCTTGTTGGTTTGCTTGTTTTCAGTCCTTACACCCTAGAGGCACCAGTTTCCTTCAGGGACCAAAGTTATAACACATGTAAAGCCAGACAACCAACAAGCAAAGCTGGAAATAGCTGATGAGTCTCAAAATGTATGGGAATCATATTGGAAAGAGAGAGAGGAAAAGGAAAAGGCAGTTCCTTAGATTGGTTGCTCCAAACCCAAGAAGATGCTGGGTCAGGATCAAAGTCTGGAAACAAAAGCACAAGAGCAATGGCTCCTTTAGACCTTTGGTCGGCAAACAAATTCTGCCATTTAAATTGAAGGGTATAATATGCATTTTTATAAGCAATCTTATTACTGCAGCACTCATAAATAGCTCAGTTGTCACCAAGGAGATATATTTCTGCAAGAAACTAATAATGGTGAATATTTGAAATAAATCGCCAACCTATATGCCTGCCTTTTAACCTCAATTTGACCTCAATCTTGGGGAATTTCAATGGCAAATTTATTTCTTTTTCATTCTAAATGATGTATCTATCAGTCAGGACAGCACTCCTATAAGCATTAGACACTTGATCTAAGCTTTGGACTGATAGTCAATTAAAATCAGTGGTACATGTTATTTTAGAAGGAAAAGGCAAAAATCATATCCTATATGTTTTATTTATAGTGAATTACACATGCTGGTGGGGATTTTAAAACACTTTCTTTTCCCTAGACTAAGGTGTTAATGGATATTAGCAATTTAGTTGTGTAAAATCCTTGAAACTTCACATTTAGTCATTACTGGGGAACTGCATTTATATAATATGTGGCAGAACCCTTTGGAACTACCATTACAAGTTTCATGTAGAAAAAAATCCTGAAAGTATTCTGAGAAATTGATCCTGGCATGAGCAATTAATGGTGTGAGATCATAAAAGCATCAAGAAACATCACAAAGTGTGTTTTTATGAAGGTGTGATATCTCCAAACCAAACAACTCAACAGGAAAAATCTCAGCTTGAAACACTTAGATGATCTTTCTTGTTTCCTAAACTCCAGCACTCAACTTCATGACATTAAAAAAATTCTATCACAGCTAAATAATTGGAATGTCCAAAATTATTTACTTAGAAGGAACATCACTTTCTGTCTTTTCACTCTCACTTGGTCAGGTTTATCTGTAGGATGATCTTGAGCTTCTTATCAGAACCGGTGTGCATATCTGACATTATCTGCAGCTTTAAATGTATCAAACTATCAGGGATAGATATACCAGATACAAGCAGGAATGTCAGAACAGTATCTGAGCAGATGAAGGGAGGTTCAAAGGGATCCATTTAAAAAGTCACAATGAACAGGACAAGGGCCCACTGGAAATAGCAGTGCAGATGATGCCAGCTGCAGCACCTCAGACTCCCTCACTACATGTGACACCGTATTTAGAAAAACCCATTTACCATTTATTAAACATGAAATGAAATAAATGATGCAAATAGCTGAGCATTAATATTTTGATTTTTCTAAACACCAGTTCAAGGAGTAGCTAGTATCAGTTATCTAGTATGGGTTTATTTTCATATCATTCCAAACTGAAGAAATACATTCAGCATATCTATCCAAAAGTTCCAAGTAGATCACATGACTTACCAGATGTCCACTTGTACAAATATAGCAGAAGCATTTTTTAGTAGTTATCAGTGACAGATATGAAATAATATTACCTTTTTGAGGTGAAGGGATTAAAGAGCCATAAATTGGTGGTTACAAAATCGTGACAGGGATGTGAGGTACAGCATAGGGAACATAGTCAATAACACTGTAACAACCATTGTACCATCCCAGGTGGGCACTTAAGATATCAAGGGGACCATTTTTTAAAGTATATGATTGTCTAACCACTATACTGTACAACTGAAGCTAATACAAAATAATATTACATGTAAACTGTAATTTAAAATAAAATTAAAAAATAGACACCAAAAATAAATGCTATTATCTTTCTTCTGTGGGGATAATTAATTCTTATTTTTTCTCTAGGTTCCATATATATATGGAACCTATATATAGCTTTATATATATATAACCGTACATATAAATATATATATTTTATATATATACATATATAAATAAAACTCTATCATCCACACATGAATGTCCTCACTATTTCTCCCTCATATTTTCTTCTAGAACCTAAATCAAATTTAGTTTTTGCTTCCTCTGGAGATACTTAGATCAGCAGCATTTCCTCACAGTAACTGTCCATAGAATGAAGAATGATGCTCTTGCCAAAGATTTATTTCTAAGGAGGCCTTTCAAAGATTTCTTCTTTCTTATGTCTGGATAGTGAAGCTCTAGTAGGTGGTTCCCAGATGCCAACTCTGTTGAACTTATTCCTGATGAGTACCTATAAACAGTAGAAATGCCTAATTCTGTTTAAACGTCTTCTTGAAACATAATTTCTCCAATCATTCTCTTGTTTCACAAAGTTACTTTTCAGAAAAACAAATGTAAACGTACAGATACATTCTGAAAAAGGCAGATATGGAATAAAACAGAGTGGGTCAGATGTTTGATTGTGTGGGAAATGGAGATGCTTAATGAGATGGACAGACTTTGCTTGCTGCTTCCATTTTCCATATAAACAAAACCCAAATGGTCTCCTAAGAGTTTTTGATTTTTAGGTGTAGTAAGAAGCCTCATACCTTCATCTTTACAGACTTCAGCTGCCTCTTCTGAAGCAGGGCTGTGCACAGTAGCAGCATTGACAGCATCTATAAAGCAGAAAGACAAACACTGTCTCAGAGTTAACACTGTCAAGCCTGAGCCCCACTACCTGCCCTGCTCCCTACCCCAGCACCACAGGAAGCAGGAGCCTGCTGCATGCTCTAACACAGGGAAAGGTGTGTGAGAGGGTTGGAGGTTTACAAGTTCCTTTTATAATCAATGAGACAGAAACTTTCAGTTAAGAGAGAACCCAATGAACTAAAAACTTTTTTTTTTGGTGAAAAATGCTATTTGTTGGTACTATTCTACTTTGGCATTTTGCTTCTTCTCCACCTCTAGTAGAATGGTACATTATTTTTCTTAGTAACAGATTGTGAAAGAAAGTATGCTCTTGAAAGTTTCCACAAAGTGCTTTTATATGTGCATTTTTAAAGTTTGTTTTTCCTGGCACAGCACATCTGCTCTTTTAGCCAGCCTCAAGCCGCAGGGAGCACAGCTGATGGTCCCTGCACAGAGGCCCAGAGAGGGCATCGCATGTAGGAAAGCACTGGGAGCCCTTGGAGATTTCATGTCACCCAAGCGCAGGGTGGGGAACAAGAAACTTGGAGGCCCCTGTCCCCTTACAGCAGCAATTAACCTCATCAGAGTTGATCTGTCTTCTCAGTACCATTGGTACTCCAGTGATTCCATTCATGTCTGGCCTCCAGGATGATAGATAATTAACTTACTAACATTAACATGGTGAATTTAAGACATGAAGGATTATCAAAAGCATTTGAAATGGTTCATATCTGACAACTGGAAAAGGAATGCATATATATGTATATATATATGCAGTAACATGGTCATGGAGCTAAAGAGTCATATATAAATGCATGGCAACTAACATATTTAAAGGCAAATCACACGCTTTCTAACTTATCTTTTGTCCGTAATGTATATGACTATTACTTTTAGGTCATGTCTCTATTGGAACAGAGAATAAAAATTTTAGTAGAGGCATAACTGAAGAGGATGAATCACTTTCTTTTGTTAAGTGACAATCTCCTATTAAAAATAAATAGAACAAACTATTAACCTTAATGTCACATCTTCCCATTTCTTTACTTCTCTTCACAGCAACCCCCCCTAAAAGAGCAGTGTGTGTTACCCTCATATACTGCCTCACTTCACAGTCTCTCCATAACCCACTCCAACTGACGTCACTACTCTTCCACAAATTCTCTTATCAAAGGTGCCAGTGACCTCCCTTTGCCAAATCCAATGGTCATTCTTCTTTTCTTATCTTACTTGATTTCTTAGTAGCATTTCTTTAGTCTGGTTCTTTCTGAAACACTTCTTGTTGTGGGTGCTCCTTCTCCCCTGCTACCACATTTGTAGATGTGATGGTGTCCCAGGTCTCACTGTTTCCTTTAGTGAGGTGTTCTCTCTGGTGAATCTTAGTCTCATATAATTTATATGTCAGTGAATCTCAAATCTGTATCCCTGGTCTATACCTCTCCCTAGAAATCCAGACTCATATATCCAATTGGCTTTTTGACATTCCATAGGGCTAAGAGTCCTTTCAAATTTACCATGGCCAAAACTGAGCTGTTAACTTTCTCAGCAAAAACTGTGCCCTGCGGCCAGTCCTCCATATATCCTCGGGTAAGTGGCACCATCATCTCCATAGTTACTAATGCTAAAAACCTAGGACTGATTCCTCTTTCTCCCTTCTCCACCTCCAACCCATCAGCATATTCTGTTGCCCCTATCTCTGAACGTAACACAGTTCATTTCTGTCAGCATTTCCAGAAACCACCATCATTGTATTCCTCCAGTAGGCTTCTAAATGTCTTCACTTTGGCTCTTTTGACCATCTTAACTCACAGGCAAAACAAGCTTATTAAAACATAGTTTTGTCTCTTCACCACTTAAAAACTCCCATTGGCTTCTCTTTGTAGTTCTAATAAAGTGAAATCTTATACAGTCAGAAGTAATCCGGTACTATGATCCTTTGTCAGATTTCATACCATGTTCCTCCAATTCCACCTTCTCTCACCATCATGCCAAACCCAAACTGGCCTAGAGGAGTTTGCATTATCTGTTTCCTCCATGTAAAGGCACTTTCATCATCTCATCACTTTAATGATTTTAATTGTGGCTTCCTAAGGGAATCTTCCCCAGTCTAGCCAGTGGAAAGTGGCCTTCACAGTATTCCTGCTCCATTACCTCATTTCTCTGTAAAGCATTTGTCACCATTTTCTACTTTTTTGTTGTTTATTGTTGGACTCTCCTCACCAGAATATAAGAAAGGGAACAGGAATAGTCTTTATAGCTTACTGCTGTATCCCCATGCCCAGACCGTGCCTGTGACCCTTGGTATGCATTTGTTATATGACTAGAGAATGTTTTATGCAACTTTTGATTTGAGTATGATGGCAGTAAAAACTGATGGGCTAGGCTAGTGTGAGACTGTGTTTTTTCTTGAAGTGAAAGAGACCTGCAGAATTATATAATCAAAATTGAAGTTGGAAATTATATTGAATGAAAAACAGGTATGTCATTTTAGAAGAATAACAGCAGGTCAAAAAGACTTTAATAACTTGAACCATATCTTCAGTTTCTTTGCATGTGGGTTAGGGAGGATATGAAATGAGCAGAGTGGACATAACAAGGCATGTGGACACTGGTGGATCATAGATGAACCCTGCCGTGGACTCCATGCCAGGCAGTGGTCTTGTTTGGAAGATCAAGAGGAGCCTCTCAGGTGTGCATTTAGGACTCTTTCTCACATTGAGAGGTTCCCATACTGTGGTGATGATGTTATTGATCTAAGAGGTAAAGGAGAGATTACATTTTACTTGCCTGCTAACAGCCAAGATGAGCCCAAATAAGAAAGAAAGAAAGAAAGAAAGAAAGGGTGAATAAATAAAACACAGGCAAATGTGTGTGCATGTATATTCATGTGCATGTGTGTGTACCTATATGTATAAACAGGGATAGAAAAAATCTATGTTGATAAAGACAGTTTGGGACAGAATACTGAGTGAAAAAACCCTGTGAAACCTCAACATTCAGAGAATGACCTCACCTGTCAGCATTTAGTTGACTAATATTGATCAGCCCCACACAGTGAAAACAGTGACAGCTTTTCATATAAGACTCATCTTCCGTGGAGCATAATGATGTGTGGGGCGGAGGCTGCGGTGGGGGCGTGAATAACAGCAGTTTGCTGTATCAGAATTCATTTCATTGCAAGAGCTACATTTCAGCAAAGGAAGCTGCTGACCCCGCGGCAGCCGCACAAGGTCTTTGCTGCCTTGCTTCAGTGCTTTCTCTGATTGGCCTTCTTCAATTCTATCTTCCAGGTTAATAATAAAAGATTCCAGTTCTTTTGCAAAAGTTCCAAGGTTAATGTAGGAAGTTTTCAGTAAAAAACGTATCCCACTAGCTGGTTTATTTTCAATATTTCAGCATATGGCCTAAAATGTCCCATGGCACACATTAGAAAGAGGCCCCATTTAAAATATGCTCCCCTACCACCACCACCACCACTGTGGTGCTCATTAGAACCAGGAGAATGATTTGCAAAGTAAGGAGAAGAATGCTGTTTTTATTTGGGTGGTTGTGTTGATAGCTGCATAATTGTGTCTATTATTTTTAAAAGAGAGCATGACTGAGTACAAAAATGGGCAGAAAGAGACAATAAATTGAAGGTGATAACAATCTCTCTTGAGTCTTAAGTGCTATTTTAATATGTTCAATTGACACATCTGCTCCTTAATGGGCAGAGGAGATGTCAAGAAGGCTTTGGATCTCCCTTTAGCTCTTTGTTGGAGGAGTCAGACTCTGTTACACCATCTCCTACGTTGTAGGAGATGATTTACAACATGCAGAGAAATAACCAGAAATATGGGTCTTCAAAATTTAATGCAAAACAGTAAAGAACACTTCACTCTTTGTGTAGGGGAAGCCTCTTATTCATTTCATTTAAGCATTTTTTGTTTCATTTATTTATTTATTTATTTATTTTTGTGCAAACTGCACCTGTTCATTTTAACTTGCCCTAGGTCAGTCACCCTCTTATTTGGCACTTCAAACTGCTCACCCCTCTTAGGTCATCACTAAACAGTTATTACATTCAAGAAAAATGGAATTGGTGAATGAGACATGATAGCATACCCTTCTGACAGGAAGCCCTAACTCAGAGTTAATAGAGTTAGTTGCTTCCTGAGGGGTACCTGAATGAACAGTGAAGTTAACCTGGTAAAAAGTATAAGCATTTTCAGAAAATAACACTGAGTAAAGTCATTGTTCACCTCTGTGGATGAGGCCTAGGAGAGTCCTCAAAAGAAATCTGAGCCCACCTGCTTCTTGGCTCTGCCCTTCCATTTCTTCCGCACTTTGTTTTCCCTCTGGACCATTCTCATCTTTCAAGGAAACCACAGAGGAAAAAAATTACATCAAGTCAATTTATGAAATATCTCTTTATGGCTAATATGCAGCACTGAAATTAATAACCAATGTAGCGTGACTCCCCATAAAGCAAGGCAGAGAGATGAATCAGAGGCATGAAACAGAAAAATTACCTACATAAATAGGTGCATTTATACCCGTCCCTTTGCACACGATTTGCTTGATGAAATGTTGAACTGAAGTAAACAAAATTTACTCAGCAGTCCTAGTTACATCTCTCTACTTGCACAGCATTTCCCAAAATGCAATACAGATTTTAAATCCAATCTTTTGTCCCTCGACTCAAGCAATCTACACTGTGTAAAAAACTTGGTTAAGTTTCTATGCCCTTTATATTTCTGTTTGATCTACGTTGCAGAAATGTCTATTTTTATTTAACCTATACATCTCAGCCTAACAAATCTATGCTATAAAATATTTTGTCTTGAACAAATTATCCTGGTCAAGTTTATGCTATAGTACATAAATCCTTGAAAAATAAATAACTAGGCAGGTCCAATGGTGCCTATCCAAACAAACTAGCTAAAATTTTCTCTTTTGGATTAAAATGTATAATATAGATCTGTGAATTTATGTGTAGAAAAACAAACTTTTCAAAGGCAAATTTGTAACTTGTTGCTGGAAGGCTTTCCAAACCTCTTTTTGTTTAGAGAAAAAAGTTTAACAATAAATTTACATAAAGACACAGAAACAAAATATAAAACATGTAGTCAAAGTATATAAAACACAGAAGCAGAAGTTACTAGCATATATTCCTATGGGTTAAAGATGCCACAGATCCTTCCTCTCTTAGGAAGTAGAATTTCTCTCTCCTTTCTTTCAGTCAGTACTGGTTTTATTGTTTAGACCAATGAAATGTGGAAGTGGTGTTCTGGACCCTTCAAGCTAAGGCCTTAGAAGACTAGTAGCTTCCACTTCCTCCCTCTGGGAAGTCAACCATCATGCTGTAAAGACACTCCAGCTAGCCTACCAAGTGGAGAGAGGCACATGGAGAAAGAGAAGGGCCATGTGGCAGAGCATGGAGGGGCTGGACATGTGGGGGAAGCCTTCTCAGTGTCCTCTAAACCAGCCTAGCTGCCACCTGAATGCAGCTGAATGATGGCCTCAGCCAAAGCCAAAAAGAACAGAAGAATCACCCAGCTGAGCCCTTTTAAAATTCCTGACCCACAACCAGGCCAGATCACTTAATCTTGTTTTGCTTGAGTGCTTTGACCCACCATCTGCTACTACCAACCGCTCTTAATTCAGAGACAAGAGGATGATTTTTCCCCAGAGGAGACCTTAACTAGTAGAGCTGAAACAAAAGCCTCAGAGATGCAAAGAAGAAACATTTCCCTGAGCAGCTCTGAAAAATAACCTACTGAAGAAAGTAACGTAGCTAAAAGAAAAGGTTTATAATAGAATGGCAAAAGTAAATACACAGATAAAAAGAGTGACATTCAGTGAAGAAAATATGCTATCAATGAATATGTTAAGTATAGACAGAATTCCCTCTGCCCTGCACTGTGCTGTTTGTCACTTGGGGCAACTTAGGGGACGCCGCATAAACTTTACTTTGAGAACCTGGGGCAGCTCTGTAGCTACCTAAATCCAATGTTTTCACTAGTGTTTTTACAAGTATGACAGATGATCTGACATTTTCTCTTTTCTGGTTCTCCAAGTGGGCGACGGCATTGGCTTTCACTGTAGGAATGAAATAGCCATCACTGCTTCTCTTGCTCCCTTAACAAGGCCAAGTCAGTGTGGGAGCACGTGTCAGGAACACAGGTCAGTGTTCCCCTCTTCCCCTAATCAAATGGGCTCCCAGTCAAGCAGGAAAAATCTGCCAGCTTTTCTATCTCACCCAACAGACAGACCTTTTAACACAGATTTCACAATAGGCTTGACGAGTACAGTGACATGCTACCTTTATAATTAGGCTGATTACCACATCTCTATGGAGGGGGATTAAAAAACTTTCTTGTGAAGACAGGAAGTTAAGAAGGAAAAGAGAAACAACAATTAATAGGAAAGTGAGGAATTGGTTCCAGCCATTCTAAACGCATGAAAAGTATTTTCATGGTCAGACCCCAAGTCCAACTTCACAATGGTAAAAACCAATCTGGCTGTCTTCCTAGTCTACTATTACTGGGTTTTTATTTTTATCCACGAGTACCGTTCCATTCCCTAATGCAGCCTCCTGACTGGCATGCTTTTGTTTTCCACTTTGAGTCTTGGCTTCACAGTGTTCTTGTTATAGTATTTCTGCCTTTGGACAGAAAACTCAAGAGATGCCTGGCATGTTTATCACGGAGTACATGCATTCCGGAAGAATGCTGGATTTGCCATTTGAGTAACATGCCCTCAAATGAAAAGGTTCAGATATATTGCTTTCATCAATTTCCCAAGACATTCATCTGCAAATCCAGCAGGGGGAACCAGTGTAGAAGTCTTGCTTTCAAAACCCAATTTATGCATTCTTGGGCAATTAGATTAGCATTCATTTCACTCTTTTAAAAAGACGGTTTGGCTAGCATATAACTTTCCATCCATTTTAAATGCCTCAAATGGGTGAGTTCTTAGTGAAACAGTGGGCTTCTACTGGTAGGAAAAAATCCCATTACACAGTTACCCATAAGGATTTGATATGGGCAATCTTTCCTTTTATCAGTTTTCTCTGTCTAGCTATCATCACAGGAAGCATGTAAACAATAAAAGTTGGGTAGAGTGGGAAATCTAAATGTGTGGTTTTTAGAAGGGATTTAAAAGGCTTATAATACATGTGAAGAAATAAAGGGAAGTGACATGCTATTTCATTAGCTTAAAAATTGTCACACAGAAGCTAAATTCTCTTAGTTAATATACCAAAAGGCCATGTATTTATTTCAGATGATAAATTTCCACAGCACTCATGTGGCATGTTACATTATACTTTACTTTCCTATGCCTAAAACACAGTAATCTGCGAGAATTCTAATAGTGGCATCCTTTTTGTTTCTCCAGTGTTAGTAAGTACCCTGCTCTTCAGTGTTTCAACCTGTATATATTGAGCATATACTAAATGCAAGATATTTCAGAAATTTTTATAGAAATAAAAATAAGAGACTCCTGCTGCAATGTAAATTCATGCAAGTGGAAGGAATGTACCACTGGTTGGATGATGATAAGAATGCAGTCCATGTGTAATAGTATATGGAAGAGTTTTCCAAGGGCAAAATCTCAATGTCATGGCCACAAATTACTTTCCTGATATATTTGGTTCCTTTTGTGAACTGTGCATGGGGATGGAAAGTAAATTAGAGTAAGTACATCTCTGTTACTAGGGAAACAACCTGATGCTTGTTGCCTGCTGGCGTACTATTACCATTTCTTTTATAGGTCCCAAGCTTTCTGGACATGAATAGAGCATAGGTGATTGAAACACAGTGGTGTGAAGATTGGATTATAGATCCCAATTCTTCAGTCCTGTAATGGATTATACCTCTCTGATCTCCCAATGTAGGCAGAGAATATTTCCTGCTCCATCAACGTTGGGCTTGATTCCAGGTGACTTTATTTGGCTAATGAAATATTAGTGGACATGATGTGAGCAGAGGGCTTACATGTGCTACATAATTGAACTTGGGACTTGTGTTCCTGACATTTGCCTGACAAGAAAAGCCCATCAGCACTGGTTTAAAGAAGATGAGAGATATGTGGATCAGACTTGAACCCAAGCCACAGTTTGGAGCTAAGTCCAGGCAACTCACACCTTGAAACAGAACTGCCCCGCAGAGCACAACCTGCGTTTGCTGAGCCACAGTTAGCATGTGAATCTGTGATCATGAGAATAAATATTTTTGCTATAAGGCAGTGCATTTGGGTTGGTTTGTTATACAGTATCATTGTGGTATAGCTGATTAATACAAATGCTATATTGATTTTTTTCCAGCTCAGGAGGGCTCAAAGATATTTTTTAAGTTAACACTGTTATTTGTAAAAAATTTAGTATCTAATTTTGTATTTTGCTACTCAGCTACATTTTCACCTTGCATATTTCAAAACTCCCTGGAAGATACAAACTTAAAAAATAAGTGTAGGTTATGTAAGGGAGGCATACTCTCAAAGAATATGTACTGCCATTTGTGGTGTTTATATTTTATTAAATACAGCCATATGGGCAGCAGGATACTAGTTAAAGCAGCTAACATTTATTGAATATTGGTTATGTTTTATTTAGTGTCTAAGTGCTTTGCATAGGTTATCAAATTTAATTCTTATAACAACTCAATTACATAAGCATTATTATTATCCACATTTTACAAACATGGAAAATGAAGTACAGAGATGTTAACTAAGTTGCCTGAGATTCCACTGCTAGCAAGTGCTGGCAGTGGGATTTCAACCCAGTCACCTGATGCCAGAACTCACTATACTTCCCTAGAAAGGTAACTAATATTTGTGTTTGGGTTAAGATATTTAAATCACAGGTAAGAGAAAAATGTGGGGAAGTGTTACTTAATATAAGAATATAATATATGCTGGGGGGTGGACTGGGATGGGGGAAAGGCAGAAAACTGTACTTGAACAACAATTAAAATAATAAAATTAAAAAATATATAATATAAAAGTAAGGTATGATCTCATACAGGTTAATACAGATCACTAAGAATGTGGGGAATTCAGCTCTTCTGACACTTAAGCCAAGTGAGTGCAACGCTGTAACTCTAGACTTGTCTTGTTAATGCTAAAGATATTTTTATTTTGGAATAATTTTAAACAACAGAAAGTTACAAGAAACTTTCTATTTTTTTTAACCATTTGGGAGCAAGTCAGGCCATAATCACCCCCTAATCACTCCCATCAGCTTTAAATATTTTTAGTATCTACCTTCTACAAACGAGGGCATTCCCTTCAATAACCATAGAGCAACAATTGACATCAGGAGATTAGTGATCAATGACATTCCTACTATCTAAACCATAGGCCATATTCAAGTTTTGCTAATTTTCCAATATCTTTCATAGCAATCAAGGATCACACACTGCATTTAGTTGCCATGTCTCTTTAGGCACCTTTAATCTGAGACAGACATGCTTCCCCAACCCTGGCCCAGCTCTGTGCTGGGTGTCTGCCATCTCCTCCACCTTACCCCCTTCAATGTGAACAAAGGCATTGCTCAGCTCTGCTTAATGTCTTTAGGAAGAAAAGAAGGAAAGAAAGGAAGGAAGGGAGGGAGGAAGGAAGAGAAAGAAAGAAAGAGAAAAAGAAAGGAAAGAAGAAAAGGCAGGAGGGAGGGAAGGTTAGCTTTAAACATTTAAACTTTTTGTTCTGGAACTGCCATCAGCCTATTGAGCTATTTTAATAGATTCATTATAGAAAAGTAAGTTTCTGAGTTGGCTGCCTCATTATTCTAATGTCTCATGTGCCTTTTCAAGTGCAGATAAAAAGAAGTGTGCAGTCACCATCTAACACGTTTGGTAGCAGCTGCTTCCTGGGGCTTCCCAGGCATCAGGCACTTATATACTTACATACATCATCCTCATTACTATGAAATTACAGCAGTGTTATTGAGTTAGACTTTTATCTACATTTTCACAGATGAAGAAATGAAGGTTGGGGGGGGGTCAAATAACTTCCCTGAAGTCCCACAATTAGTGGGAGAGGTGGAATTTAAACTCAAGTCCAGATGTGCCAAAGCCTGAGGTTTCTTTTTCTTGTGACCTCTTCTGACCCTTGAGAGCTACATTGTAAGTTCTTGGCTAAGAGAGATCCCCCTGCTATTCCTGTGGCATCCTCAGCACCCAGCACAGTGTCTAAAATCCTGAGGTGCTCCACAAGTACTTGTCATGGGATTAAGAAAGAAACATCACTTTCCCCTTAGCTGTAATTATTGTTATTATTTGCTTGAACCATATTTTAGTTCTTGATGTAGAAAAGAACCTGGTGTCTATTGAGCCTTTGGTTGAACTTCATTAAATGGTGCATTAGTTTTAAAATGTCACATCTCTTTAATTACACATAATGGCTCCTAAAAGTCAAATATGGTGACGTTTAGGGAGCACATGTAGTTAAAGTCCATCTGCTTTCACCACTCCCTGTCCAGTCTCCATCCCATTTCTTCTGGGTTGTGACAATGGCTCCCAACAAGTTTTTCTCCTTCAGCTTGGCCCTCCAAATCTACTCTCATCTAGAAGTCACATTATACCATTTCCCTGCTCTAATGCTCTAAAATGCCCAAAGGCATCAAGGTTCTCTGTGTGCTGGAGACTTCTATTGTTTTCCTGCCCTGAATTCTTTCTAGTTTCCTCCCTCCTCAGTTGGCTCCAGCTGCACTGGCCTCTGTGCTGTTCCTCCAGTATGCACGGATCTCTGCTCTCCTGGTTCTTGTATTGCCCATTTCCTCTTCCTGGAGTGTTTTCTTCCAGGTCCTTCAAGTCTTTGCTCAAATGTCCCCTTTTCAGTGAGGTCTGTGCTGAACACGCTCTTTAAAATGGTGGAATATCCCCATCTCCACACATTCCATCCTCCTTATCTTGATCTACTCTTTATTTATTTTTTAAGTATTTATCATCTTATATACAATTTATATATTATATTCATTATTTATGTCTATCTGGTCTCATTTGACTATAAATGCCTCCAAAGCAAGGATCTTTGTTTGCTTCATTACCTGACTGATGTCTCCTACCCAGAAGGAGCCATGGTAGGTGTTCAATAAATATTTGTGAATTAATGAAATATGCTCTTCCCTTACTTGACCTTACATGGCTACCCCACAAATTAATCCAGAAAATAATTGTCTTCTATTCCAAGATTATCAGGAATATACTAATAGAATATAAGGTTATAAATTTCATACAACACGTACAACAGACACAGACTCTTGTTATACTACACCTATTGCCATTTTGCGTTCTTACCGAAGCAGCTAAGAGAAGGAATCCCTTCCCCAGGCCAGTAGGGATTATCTGTGGAACTTGTTATAATACAGTTATCCATACTAGAGACTTAGAACCTCTTGGGAAGGCAGTAGGACATGTAGAGTCAATTTGAGGGAAAGCTGAGCAGTGCTGTCCTGACTACTAGCACTGGTTCTACTCAGAATAAATTCAAATGTTATTACAAACATGCCCTGCTCACAAAGACTATGTGTGACCTACTAAATGATCTTCAACTATAGACAGAGAAGTCAATCATCTCGGTCCTGTCTTTTTTAAAGAATGTCCCCAAACAGCATACTTGTCCTTTAGAAGGAAGAGAAAATAACAGAACCTGATACTTTAAAGCATATGTGTCTGTCAAGGGAGACCTAAATATGACACATGTTTAAGGAAAAGAAACACATGAGACAGTAATGTGCAACTGTCCCTTCCATATATTTTATATGATGGTAAGTAGAGTGCCAAGTGTTCAACAAGGAACTCAACAAATATCTGCTGAGAGCCTGAACTCTGTAGCATTTCTACACTGAAGGTATAGCCCTAGTATACCAAAACTTGCTGTAGCACATCTAGGTATAAAAATAGCAGAAGGCAATGCACCAAAGAGCTATTTTCAATATTAGACATACCCTCTTAATAGATAATACATGCTTCTCCCTTACGGCATGTTAATACAAATACTTCTATTCTGATATGGTCAGTTTTTAATCCAAGAATTTCTGAATAATTTACAAACACTATTCATTAGCACAGTCATCTCTGGGGAAGTTTCAGCACCTTGCAGAGATACAAAGCGTCCTGCATATAATCCATGACCATTAAAGAGTGACAATAATAAGAAATATATTAATGTGGCTTTTTTTTTAAATGAGGAAACCAAGGAATGAGAATTAAGCAACTTTCCCAAAGACTTTCAATGACTTTATGGTATAACTAGGGCTGGAAATCAGCTTGTGCTCATGCCCATGGCTGTTCTACTAGTTGACCTATGCTGGTGCATGTCAGTTCATGGAGTGCATTGGTTTTCAGGTGTGCACATAGCCTGGTGTCCGCACCATTGATGGGAAAATTATCACCACAGTAAAGTTAGCTTAACAGCATTAGTGATTTCTTTGTGCTTTTTCACTCTTTTAAACACAACAACTGTGTTTTGCCATTAACTTTGAGCCTTAAGGTTAAATTTCCTCCCCCAAACTGTATTTGTCTGTTTTGTCATTTATGTTTCTGGACTGGTATAACTCATACCACACATTTGTTTCAAACAGGCACACAATGTGCTGTGTGCAGATATTAAATACAGAACTGGCAAGAAGAAACCTTGTTTTGCTACTTTGTAAAGAATAGAAAGTATATAAAAGGGTTCTTTGAATAAAAGAATCATTCTATGAATAAATTCAAAAGCTCTTAGGTTTTTTTTTGTCATCAATTAATGTTTGCTGAGTACCTACAAAGATCAAGATGGTGGAGAAGGAGTAAATTAGCCTGTTTGGAAGACAAAGGCTTTCCCTTTGGGATTTGAAAAACAAAGATGGATGGAGTGGTTTCATAAGGTGTATCAACCTGTATGAGGTAAAATTCAGGCTAAATACAATTATCCAGAAGAACATATACAATTTGACCTCATAAATGTAAATCTGAATAAGCGTTAGTTATTTGAGCTGAAATGAATGCGGACTATCTATGTAAGTAGTCTGGTTGTCTGCTTTGCTTTATCTACATGGTTCTTCAGGAAACCACTGGTTAAAGATGCAAGTGTGCTGAGCGCAGCCATCCCTCAGGGAGGGACAATTCAATGCGTGTATATTGAAGTTGCAGGCAGCCTCATATTACCACGGGAAGTAAAAATCTTAATTTTTGTGTTCCTCACTTCTCTTTGAAATAGTTGCTCCATCACTGTTAAAACATGCTATTTTAAGTGGTGGAAATAGCAAATTTAAGATTCTTCTTTGGAATTTTGAAGTTTAGGATGAAAACAGTGTACAGGTTTTCCACAATTCATTATGAACATTTTATAAAAAATGTGCCCTCAATCAAATTATAACTCTACAGGTGATGAAAACTGACAACCACTCCTAAACTTACTATTAACTATAAAAACAACAGTGCTTTCTATATGCCTTTTATCTCTCTAAAAATTGCAGAATTCCAGTAATGGTTTTGTTTAATCAAATGTTTGTTTAATAGCTATTTGGCATTGTACCAGAATAAATTTCAACATATTATTTCTTTCATTTCATATGAAAATAATTCACAAGGGTAGAAACTACACATCCTTAAGTAGAGAGAGCACATGTTTTATACATGTGAAAATGTGGGCCCAGAAAGCTGTCTTTCCTCAAACCCAGTGCTTTCTTTCCCTCTAGAGGAACCTGGAACAGTGGTTCTCAAACTTCTCCATGCTTCAGTGTCCCTTGGAGGGCTTGCTAAAATACTGATTTCTGAGTTCAGGTTCAGCAGAGCTGGGTGAGGCCTGAGCATCTGCATCTCTGACAGTTCCCAGGTGACGCTGAGTCTGCAGGTCCAGGCACCTCACTTTGGGAACCACTGGTTCAGGCTCTGGAGTACTAACTGATAAGAACAGAAAGTATCATGTGATTTATTTTCATTCACTACATAGAGCTATTAGCAGCACATTCTTAACTTCATTAATATTGTTGTTCATTTTCCAACTTCTTCTGACTCTGTGGCCAGTAGGTGAGTAATCCCTTGAGATTACAATAATTGTTTCTTAGTGGAAAGAAAAATGTTAAACTTTTCATGAAATAAATCTATAAAATGTACCTTTTCAATTTCACTAAAACTATAATTAAGTCACCTTGTCTTAAAATGTATTCATCATTGAACAAAACTTTCAGAAGTTTTCCTCTGTTCTGGAGCCTGTGCCGGGTGCCATAGACAGAAGAACAGAGGTGGGAGCCTGCCCCTGCCAGGAGTTCACTGAGGAGACAGTGAGTGCTATACAACCCAGGGTAAATACAACAAACCTTGTATTGGACGAAGCAGGGAGGGCTGCGGGGACTCTGAGAGGAAGCACCCACATTCAGTCCAAAGGGGTCAGGTAACTCTTCCAGAGGAATCACCACCCCAGCTAAGACCTCTGTCATTGAGCAAATATTTACTGAACACCCACTTTCTATCAGTCTCTGTCTTTTAGAGCAGCGTTGTCCACTGTGACAGCAGCTAGCCCCATGTGCCTATTGTGCCCTTGAAATCTGGTGTTTCCAAATTGAGAGCTCTGTAAATGCCAAATGCACATCAGATTGTGAAGACAGCACAAAACTATGTAAAATACCTTATTGACATTTTAATATTGATTTCTTGTCAAAATGACAATACTTTGGCTATATTGGCTATGTTAAAATTAACATCACTTATTTCTTTTACTTTTTTAACATTGCTTCTCAAAAGTTAAATATTACACATGCATTTGTGACTCACATTTCATTTCTACTGAATGGTGCTGCTCTAGAGATAACTAGTAAGGCAAGGGGCTCTGGAGCTCAGTCCAGTGGTGCTGATAGATACTGTGGGTAGAGCCCTCACATCCTTATGACACTCACCTCTGATTTCTCTGCACTGCAGTGGCTTCCTCTCATGAACACCTGTGGCACTCTGCCTCAGGAATTTTTCTAGTTTTAAAAGGATGCTTGTCCTAGGCAGCCGATCTGGAAGCAGCCCTCAACCAATGATGGATGGGAATAGGTGCCCCTTGAGGGAGCAACTCTGAGGCATGTCCCACACAGTCTCCCAGAGTTCTTCTTCAGGACCTAGTCCTGACTGCCACAGGACAATCTCCTTGTTCATTAACCTGTATTTGTTTCCCTTCTTCCCTGGTCTTACTTCCCTGCTTTTCTCCTGGTGTTTCCTGGAATCACTCCTCAAATCAGCTGTTTGCCCTTGAGTCCTTGACATAGGGCATACTTCTGGGTGACTTGATCCAAGCCATTTTAGAACCAAATAATTTCACAAACATATTATCCCCAAACTTGATACTCAATACTAATGGAGGGAAGTGTAAGTTGCCAAGAGGACTTCTAACAAAGTCATAAGAGGGACCTTTTCCATGGAAGGGCATTTGAGCTGACAAGCTTAAGGCATTTGCTACATGATATTCATCAATAAAAATTAATGATGCAAAAAAAAGGGAGACATGGATGAGTGTTACTGGTAGTGAAGTGCACATCCAAAGGCCCCTATGTGGGAATGACGATGACATCTTTGAAGACTGAGGGGTGACCAGTGGGACTGGAGTGCAGATGGTGCGTGCCCTGAGATGGGCCTAAGTAGGAAATATCCATAAAAGGGGAGTAGGATGAATTGAGAAAAGAAGGAATATTTCACAGGTTGAGCAACAAGACCCTGGTAAAAGTGAGCATTATCTTTGTGATTCACAGGGATTTAGCAGAGCTGGAGAAATGACAGCAGGGGGAGTGCAGCAAGGAGAATAGCCAGATGAAGAGTGAGTGGTTGTATTACAAAGTACTTTGTACCCTTTGGTAAGGAGGGAGACACTTCCATGAAGAGAACTGGGAAGCCAAGGAAGAGTTCTCTCTTGCACGACTGTATTATGGGGTATGGATTGAGCAGGGTGGGCTGAGGAGAGATTCAAAAAGTAAAATCAATTGGCTTTGGTGAGTGGTTGGATGGAGGTGTGAAGGATGAGGAGTGATGCCAGCCTCTACTCCAAAAGCTCTGAATCATCCCATTGAACACTTATAGCAACTTTGTGGTGCAGATATGGCAAATAATCCACTTTATAGATGAAGAAATGATGTTTGGTTAGATGAAATAACTCTTCTGGCCCAAATACCTAGTAGAGAGTGGAAACAGGATCTGAGCCTTTGTCATCTGCCCCCAAAGTAAAAGTTGTTAATCACCATGTATAATTCTACCCAGAATTCCACCCAAGCATATGGTCCAGGAAAACTGGAGGTTGGGGAGTGATTACTGAGCCTGGAAACATTGTTATATGTTGGTTAAAGGTGCCCAGTAGAGATGTACAGTAGAGATTTTTAGTAAATAGGAAGGGAAACCAAATTGATGGAGAGGAAAAGTAGCCCAGTAAAGATCCTAAAATAATATCTAGAAATTTGTATGAGAATTTTTTGAAAAGTGAAGAGTGCTAATAATGGCCATTTTTTAAAACATAGTATGCTATTTGCTAAAACTCCTGGTAGTGTTCTATTTTTTTCTTTTGTGACCTTGTTTTGGTTGTATGTTTTGACTAATCGTCTGAAATACTTATTTCCAATATCTATTCTCTGTCACAAATAGGAAAATATCTTACCGTAAGCCTTTCTGACTAGCCTAAGCAAAAGAAGAACTCTAGCCTCCTTTGTCCCATTTCTGCATACATTCTGTCCTTTCTAGACCCATCCTAGAATCCCTCCTTCTCCTACAAGTGTTCAATATCCACATGATTTTTTCCCATCAAGCTGTCATTTAAGAAGACATCACTATCATTTTCAATTTAGTATAAATTTGTTTAATGATTAAACCATCACCTCTCCCAAGCCTACTTAACACTCTATCTAGTATCCTTACCTATAACACTAGTTCTATAATTATACACTTAGCATCAAGACTTCCTGGTATTGAATTTAAATACTCCTAAATTTTTATTAGGCATCTTTAAAAAAAGGTGCTGGGTCTTACTTCCCTTTGAACAAATAAGATTATATATATCCCAATGTGTGTCAGGGCAATACCTACAGACAGTGGATCATCTTTTTGAGATGACAATTGCATTCTTAATAGCCACTTGAAACAATTAGTCAACAGATTCAAGGACTAGAGAAAAAATTGTCTAGGGTGGTTGACATTATTTTAGACAAGTTAATGTAAGTATTAGAAGCCACATCAAAAGACAAATAGGAACATCTGTTTCTTCTTCCCTGATGGAAGAGTAGGCCACAGACAATTAAGTATTGCCATATGTACAATGCTATAGACATAAAACAACACATGAATGCCTAGCTGTACAGTGTGCTGGCACGTGCTTTGTTCTTTCTGCCAAATTGGTCAATTTGCAAAATTCTGCCCTTATCTAATGCACTCTTTCAGATAACTCTAAAGGAATTCCAACTGTCTCCTCTTCACAGAAATATGTTTGGTAAAGATATATATCAGAGAGCCCTGTGATCAAGACAAAGAAAAGTCTCTACAAAGTGATGGCATGCATTTGAAGTGGAAGTCAGTCTGCCTAGTGGACATTGGCTTGTCCCCTCCCCTGGTTCTATGGACAGTCACTTAATATGTAGATCCCCTTCCCAATTAACTTAATGGGACCCCATGAACCAGCAGTGAATGCAGCAGGGAGCAATAGACAGAAATAGGTCAATGGTAAGGGAATGGATGATGGGGAACAACTAGTAAGGAAGACCACAGGAGAATACTTGCACCACTATAGGGTGAGAAAGATTTTTAGGACTTTCTATCTTCTTGGCAGTTTGCTTATGGGAATAAATTACCCTGTCTCTCCCTAGTTCTCATTACAAATATCAGATAATCCCAGACATGGTGGAATCAATTTCTCTGTTTTACCCCAGAACATGTATAGCTTCTAGAAGTGTCAAAATGGCCTTGAGTTTTTCAAATTTATGCTTTATATGTTTTCTTCAGAAAACTGCAAAAATAAGTGTTGTAGTGAATATTGCCTTGTAACTGCAAATGTCAATCAAAAACATGTCAAATTAGATAAAACATGTTTCTAATCACATGACAATGTTTGGACAAATAATCAAGTATATGCATATACCAGTAACCATTCAAATGAATGACAAGTAAATAATTTCCTCATCAACTAGCTATTAAGTTATAAATGGAATCTTTTGCAAGACAGAATAATTATAGGAAGAAACATTATATATTCAAAATGAAAGATGACCCTTCAAAATCTGTCATATTAAAGCTAATTGAATTATGATCTTGGTCAGTTTTAATTACACTAATGAGTTCTAGAAGTAAGTTTAAGAGGGTTAAACAAAGACTTAAAACTGCAGTTATTATGATTAAAAAGCAAAAATATATACCAGATTCATTGCCCCTATAAAGAGCTTCTTGTATGCATAGCCCAAACTCCCTACTTTTGCAGGAGTTTGCCATGTTTTCCTGCAGCACTTCAAGTTAGCCATTTTGTGTAGTTACAGGTTTGGGCACAGGAGTAAAATAAGAAGTCAGCACTACTTATCTGGACTATCTAAAACATTAAATATGATAAACAGCTTTTAATTCTTCCCTTCAGTTTTTGCCTCTTCTTGTATGAATTCATTAATCATATATATGTTAATATATTATTTCTCATTGACTCATGGGCTAAATAATACATTTTACTAATGTTCTGGTAAAATTAAAGTGCAGATTTAAAAAAAGAATCCTTATCCAAGGATTTTGATTTCAGTTGCTGATGAAGACGCAGAATGCTTTTTTGGCAGGGGGTTGGGGGAAGAATGAATCCCCTGTTCTTCATGAGGCATGCTGATATTAGAGAAGGCAGTGAAAACACAAAAATCATATGAGAGGGTATTATTTTTCCCCATTAAAAGCCAATTTTGACACAAATTCCATAAACATCACCATTGTCTTATAAAGCCTTAATGGTGCCAATATTTAATGAGCAGTAAGGGATACTTACTGGCAGACCACACATTCTTCACTCTGCTTATTGGAGGTTATTGTTATTCATGTGGTGGATAGAAATACAAAATGAGTTCTCTGAGAGACCATAACCCTGCAGATCCATAATTCTTCTCTGACAGTACCACATTAGTCATTTTAGTGACTTAATTTTTGAACCTGTTTCTGTCTCCCTGAAGAAATGTGAGAAATCTTATGCAAAATGTCTCCAACCTCAGAAAAAGACTCTCACGTCTTTACCTCAAGTGAGAGAAATTAGAGACACAGAAAGGAGACTCTGATTACCATGCCTGGGTAGTATGGAAAACCACACCTAAATATCTCCCAAAGACACAATGAGCATGTTTCTATGATTATTTTAGAGCAGAGATCAGCAAACTCCAGCCTGCAGCCCTGCCTTTGTACGCCCTGCATGTTAGGAATGGTTTCTACGTTTTTAAAGAGTTGTAATAAAAACAAAGAAAAAATATGCGACAGAGACCACATGTAGCCCGGGAAGCCAAAAATATTTCCCATCTGGTCCTTCACAGACATGTGCTGACTCCTGTTTTAGGGCAGCTTGATGAAACAGTGGGAGATGACTCAGCCTAGAAAACTATACATCAGAACACCTTGTTGAGGGATGATTATCCATGTGGCACAGGAATTAGCTTGATCCATTATTAAGATCCACTTCAACTACCTCCTCTCCACCAAAAACATCCCTTTTTTCAAGGCAGCAAAGTCTCTGTTTTTGACTTGTTTTCACTTATTTCAAGACTTCAGATGGTATTAAAAAGGACTTTTGCCTTAAACATGAGCTTAAGTTAATAGGAGGAGCTAATATTTGAGGGGTGTCCCAAAGAATATAAGAACAGAGGCACAGCCAAAATATAAGAAAGTCTTAGAATAAAAACTAGAAAATGGTTTGGATTGTGGTGATTTTAAATTATACCCACAGAATCTTAGATACTCCTCTCTTTAAGAGGTGGAACTTCATTTCTCTTCCCTTGAGTTGCTAATGGATTTAGGGACTTGCTTCTAATTCATAGATTATGGCAGAGATGATGGTATATGACTTTTAAGATTAGGTTACCAAAGGTTGCCATTTCTGTTTTGAATGTGCTCTCATTCTCATGGGTCTCTTACTTGGAGGAAGCCAGCTGCCATGTCAGGAGGACACAGATTAACCTATGGAGAGGCTCACATGGTAAAGAATTGAGTTCTCTGGCCAACAGGCAGCAAAACAGTTCCCAGAGCCCACCTCCCTCAAGAGATGGAGTGTGGGGAAGGACGTGGTGAGTATATGGGGACATTGAGCTACACATATTATGTTTATCCCACCTTCCTGTAGTTGTGCCTGTGAAGCACCCATCATGGGTTGAGTCAATTTTAATGTATTTATGTCCTTTGCCTCTTAAGTTTGCTTTTATCTTTATAGATTGCATCTTTTCATGATCCAGTCCAGTCTCTGAAATCTTTCCTATTTTGTGGACACTGATTTTGAGTTTCTAAGTTCAGAACAGTGGGTTTTCTTCCAAGAAATACCAACATTGTCTACATAGAGTTACTCTCTAGCAGTTAAAGCTGTTCACTCCAGCATTCTTATTTTTCCCTGCCTGACCTCCACACTTACTTCCCTTTTCTGCTACTTCACCAGTCCTTCTTTTACCCATTCCCTAGTTTCCCTGCCCTGTGCACTTGAGGACATCACTGCCAGCAGAGAGCTCACCTCCCTCACATACCCATAGCCTTCCACCTGTAGCTCAAAAAGCCAAGGAGGTGAAATGTCATGCCTGCTGATCTGATCTAGCCATCTCATGTGTACAAAGGGGGTACTAAAACTGATGTAAGAAGAGTTTCAGAAACAACCTCCTTTGATGCTTGGCTTAAATGTGTGCATGGGTGTCCAACCTGTGGCCCATGGGCCACATGCAGCTCAGGATGGTTATGAATGCAGCCCAACACAAAATCATAAATTTACTTAAAGCATTATGAGAGCTTTTTGTGATTACATGTCACAATGTATTTAATGTGTGGCCCAAGACAACGCTTCCAGTGAGGCCCAGAGATGCCAAAAGGTTGGACACCCCTGTAATGGTCACCATTGGTTTTCTACATATTGGACATGAAATATTGTGATATAATGAGAAATATATATTCAGTCTTTGCCCCCAGTTCCTGGAATAGAGCTCCTAAAACCCCTGCAATTTTCTTAGCAATAGGGGTGATATGATCATCTGTTGTTGTATATAATAAGCTGTTTTCAACCATGCCTGAGTTCATGCTAATGAGATTTATGACTCTTGATGGGCACTCAGACGGCTTCAAGATAGGAGATGAGATGGTTGTCAGAGGACTTAACCATGTTATCAGAAGGTTGGTATTTTCAGCCCCACATCGGACCTCTGGGGAGGGGAGAAAGGGGTTGGAGATTGAGTTTAATCACTAATGGCCAATGATTTAATCAATGTCTGTGTAATAGAACCTTTGTAAAACCCCTAAATAATAGGGATTGAAGACCTTTTAGTTTGGTGAATGCAGCTACATTCAGGGAGTGTCTTACCCCAATTCCACAGAAGCTCCTGCTTTTGGGACCTTCTGAACTTCACCCTATGTACCTCATCATCTGGGTGGTGATTGCATCCTTTATAATATCGCTTATAATAAACTATTAATGGTAGGAAAACTGTCTTTCCTGAGTTCTGTGAGCTCTTCTATCAATTTATAGGACCCCAGGAGGGGAGTATGAGGACCCCCTTACTTTATAGTCAGTCCGTCAAAAGTACGGGTGGCCTGGACTTCCAACTGGCATCTGAAGTAGAATCAGTCTTGAGAAACTGGGGCCTTAACTTGTGGAGTCTGATGCTAACTCTGGAGAGTTGGAGACAGAATTAAATTATAGGACACTCAGCTGGTGAAGTTGGAGAGTTGGGGAATTGCTGGTGTAAGGGGAAAACCTGCATATTTGGTGTCAAAAGTGTTGTGAGTAGAAAGAGATCATAGTAATAGTAGTATTTAGGTACTGTGCTAAATGCTTTATATGTGATATATCATTTAATCCTCACCCAAACATCTTTGCCTCATTTTTTACATAAGGCAATTGAGGCTTCCAATTAAGCAATGTACTCAAATGCCCATTGATCAATTCAGGAGTTAGACCCAGTCTAACTACCCTAAGATGATGCTCATATTCAGATTCCCATCTTCTTAGCAGCATTTAAAAAACACCCCAATAAAGTTTACTGGTTAGCATTTGCCAGAAATGATCTTCAGTCTCCAAATGTCTTTGTTAATAGGGAAAACAGAAATGGCTCTGGGGTAGATTTAGCTGTTGTCAAATAACCATAGGTCTAACATTCTGGGCGCTATTCTCTGCTCAGGAAAAGAAAGATTTCAAAACATAAATTATACACAAGGCAGGCAATTCTTGAAAAGAAGTGGATTAATAGGCTTCCTGTAACTGTAACTACCATATTCTCCTTTCAGGAGCAATGCTTTATTACCATGTTCATTGCTCTTTTGCTTCCTAAAGAACTCTTTCAACAATGATTTATCTTAATTTAACTCTTTTTTTTTTTCAGAAAAGCAAGAAGTATACTTTATTCAAGACAAATGATTTGCAGTCATGGTGAATTCCCTTTGTTCACATATTCATTTAACCACCTAAAAATATTTACTGAGTGCTAGGTATTAAAAAATGTCATTCCTCTAAAATACCATAAGCCCTTCCACTTTTAGAGGAAAATGTATATGAGATTTTATGATTACATTTGTGCTCAGTATATTTTTTATAACACACTGTCTGCTTTGACCAGAGTTGAAGTTTCATAGTAAAAATCTATTACTTTAGAGATGAAAAAGTGGCCAACAGCCAGCACAATTGACAGTTTTTCAACATAAAGAGCAAAGAGTGTTCTATAAACTAGAAAAGAAAGACACAAACAAACAAGTACATTCCAAACATATGTATGTTATACTTTTCAGGAAACTGGCATTTTATTTCTTTTCTCAACTGAAACTTCACTGCTAGTTCATAAGACTTTATGATTCTTTTGACTGGAACCTGTTGAAGAAATAATGGCAGACTTACTGAAGGAGTAGTAACAGATAGGTGGTCAGGAGTCTTTCTACACAAGGACAGTAAAATTATAAATCTCTTTAGGGAAAGAATATACATGGCAGGGGAAAAAGAATTTGACCATACTTTTTCTTGTATACTAGCAAGACTTCCTCCCTGCCCTGGATTTGATTGGATTGAGTTAATTTTTGATTCCACGGTTAGGCTATTTAACAAGGCATATTTTTCTGGATTTTTTTTCCGATAGAGTAGATAACTATCACCTAGAAGAAAAAAAATAATGGTTATCATTTTTAAGTGTGCAGTATATATTTACATGTCAGACTTTAGGTTTGTTCTTTTACATATTTTACTTCTAATCCTTGCCAAAATTCACAAAGTAAGGATTATTATTTCTATTTTTCAGATAAGAAAAGTGAGGCTGAGAGGGCCTTGTGGATGTCTCCAGGCCAGAAAGTGGCAGAGGTGGGATTCAAACCCGGCTCCAGCTGCCACTGTCATCTGCACCCTTTCTGCCACAACACACTTCATGATGCTTCTTAAATTGACTTTAGACCAGGAAAAGTTTCCCAATTTACTATATGAAAAATACTGATGTCATATAATTAAGTTTTAGGAACAATTCTGTTTGAATTAGAATTTAATTAAATCTTAGGCATGAATTTGTTGTGACATCATCACTATTTTCTATTTCAGAACTTTGCTTGCATTCCTTATCCCAATAAACAACCACTTTGCACCCCAGTAACCTCCTCTGAAGGAGTCTTTTGGTAGTTGAGAGATGCAATGCTTTAATCATGTTTCACAGATTACTAACTTCTGTAGTCAATGAGCTAGACTGCTTCAAAAGTGTCCTTATGAAACTTTGTATTTGGAAATATAACCCTGTACAGTACCAATGAATAAACTGAAAATTAAAACTTCAGTCTCCTAAGAACAGAGCAGGTCATAAACTCATAAATTGGCTTTTCACATTATTTCTAAAATTTCTTTTTCTAAAATGCATCCTGAGGAAAACTTACCCTGTAAAAACAGCACTCAAGGACACTAGTTATTGAAACATGGAGCTGATAAAGTAAGATTAGAAAGCTAAGGAATGATGAAGTCCAACTTTCCCTAATGTAATGAGTGGTAGATAAGGAAATTTGCAACAGTTGAAACAAAGAAGGAAGTCATTCCCTGAGGATACCAATATATAAACATTAGGCTTCTAAAAAACACAAACCAAAGAATTTCCCAGTATAAACAGAAGCTCGGATTTCACCTTTGCCTGGGGCTACCATTTAAAATGAAACCACTCATAAACCAAACTTTTGGCATCCTCTGACCCACTATCAAATAACTTGGAAATCTAGAATGGCATTTTAAAAAGTGAACATGCAGATTTTAAAAGCCTAATTCCACACTACCTTCCAATGCACACTCTTTTAGACTAATGAGACTTATTAGTTTTGTTTTGCTGCTGTAACAAACTATCACAAAAGTCATGGCTTAAAACATTTTAAAAATTATTTTATTATTAAGTCTCATTCTTATTAAATGTAGGGTCTCTTTCCACAAGTCTGTTTCCTACTGTCATATTCCAGCCACCATTGACAGTCATATCAAGTCTTTCTCTTCCTTCCTTCCCTCCTTCCTTCC
>CM052547.1:60209717-60298848 GCA_028533065.1 Trachops cirrhosus
AAAAAAAAACTAGAAAGCATCAAAGACAGCAATACACAAAAAAATGCAATGTAAATTAAGAGTGATGAACAAAGAAAGAAATAACATGAGGTGGTGGAGAAGTAATATTTGGTAAGGAGATTGGTGCAATTTTTTAGAATTAATGGAAGACGCCCATTCCCATATCCAAGAAGCAAAGCAAATCCACAGCTAGGATCATTGTAGTAACACTGAGGAACACCAATGATAAAGATTAGACTGTCAACACAGTCAAAAAGAAAAGACAGATAAACTAAAGAGTAACAGCAATTGGACTGAGAGATACTCCCTAACCACTACAGAATTGATAAGACTGTGGGAAAATATCTTCAAAATATTGCAATAAAATAGCCATCAACCTCAAATTTTTACCCAGCAAAACTGCCATAAAAAAAAGAAGTGCAAAATAACATTTTTAGACACACAAATCTTGAGGGACTTGTATTAAGGAACATCTAGAATTCACTGCTTAAGGCTGGAGGAAAGTGTGAAAAAAAGCATGTTTTATCAAAAGTACTAAGTTTTCTATAATAATATTGTTTTAATTATTTTTTGTAAGGAAAAAATCCTGTTCTAAATTATTGGGAGTTGAAATTGATGAAACTTGTATTAACCAGGCTTCTTTCAAATAATTCTTTCTATGATTTTGCTGGTTCATGGATAGCATTCTTATTTATATCAGATGCTAAACAATAAATCAGGAATCTGTAATTATTAAACTTTTCATTATAGGGATACTGCTGCCATGAATCACTTAAAGTATGCTGCCTCTGGTCCATATAATTCCAGTCTAAATAATCAGAATAAAACTCAATATCTCAAAGTATGCAATATAAAAATGCAAGTAAATATGTTTAGAAATTGTTTGACTTTTTATTATGATGTTTAATACTTTATCAAAATACTAACATAATAATGCTTTCAGTTAAGACTACAATGATGGCAACATTTCTTCTTTCAATGAAACTAGTTACAGTCCTGACCGGGTGGTTTGGTTTGTTGGAGCATTGTCCTCTATTCCAAAAGGTTGAGGGTTCAATCCTCATTCAGGGCACATACCTAGGTTGCAGGTTTGATTCCGGTCAGGGTGTGTATAGGAGGCAACCAATCTATGTTTCTCTCATATTGATGTTTCTCTCTCTCTCTCTCTCTCCCCCCATTCTCTCTCTCTAAAATCAATAATAAAAATATCCTCAAAAAATAAAATTAGTTTTCATTTCCAGAAGGGAGAAAGGGAAAAAGATTGGAGAAGCTGTGTGGTTTGAGAAAAAAGAAGAGATACTGACATTTACAAACTGCATGGACTTGGGCAAGTTAAAAAACCATTTGCAGACTGTATCTAAAAAAATTCTGCAGAATGAGAAAATTTGACAATATCACTTCAAAAGTTTTCTTTTGGATCTATGTACAGTTATTAAGATTTCATAAGCTACACAATCTAGGTGAGTTTGTGTACCAACTTTACCCATGAGGTCTGGAAGTAGGGTAGGGAAACCAGAGGTATGAAAAAGGTGTGATGAAGCCAAGAGATGGGAAGTTAAGCTGAGTGATCCATAAATAAAAATATCAGAAGCTTATGTTACAAAAAAAGTAGAGAGATGACCAAGTTTGAAAAAGGATCGCTAACCCTAAAACAGAAAGATAACTATAGGGAAAGGTCATGCTCCACATTACCCCTCTACCCAGTAATACAATATGCATTTGCATATTCAGTAGGAACAAATGATTCTAACACTTTAAATCATGAGAGAAAGTGAAATGTATGCAATACTGCAACACATGAATCAGGACATAGTTTATTTTGTCAAAACAGAAACATTGATAAATAGTAGTGCCCGACCATGGACCATCTGCCGCTGGCATGTCCAATTACACTCCCTGTCTTGCTCTTTTCCCAGCAAACTTTACTCCTTTGTCTTTGAGATTATCTTAGGAACAAATGCACAATTCTCATGTTTCTGCAGAGTGACTAACATTTACATTTCACAGACAGACTATCCCTGGTAACAAATCCATAGTGGTACTATTTTTGTGATTTAGAGAAGATCCTGAGACTACAGATTTGGATGAGGAGAAGCCATATTATTTAGTCATAGTAGGGTTATGATATGATGTTCCTAAACACAGCAAATTATTTGAGCAGTGAAAGAAGTTTTCACATGTTTGAAGGAATAACCAGGAGCAATTCCCTTTTTAGTTAAAGGGGTTGTAACTGCATAAGTTTATGGCCTTCCATGTGACAGTGAAAGTGACAACAGACTCAGGCTCTGGATAACAACCTCTGAGATAAGTCGTGCATTTAATGAGAAACAATCAGTGATGTAGACTCTCTCCAGGGAAAAGGCAATTGTTTTACATCTAATCCATTTCCCTGTCATGGCCTTAAGAGAGTGCCCAGAAAAGACCTAATTACAGTAGGAAATGGAAGCCTTGGCTACTCTCCCAATCAGATACCAAGGAATCGTAGCACCTTGGGCCAGTTAGACCTTCTGGCCTTCTACAAGGTTCTAAGTGTTCTACTCCCACTGATTCTAAACTTTCAAGCATGTTTCAATGATTTAGGACAGTGTGTACCCTATCACGGTCCTGATTAGGATGTTAATTATAATAGCAATCACTAACAGAAAGCTGGACCTCTGTTAGGTACCTTATACATAATATTTCTTTTGCTCATTATTAGTCAGTAATCTTATCTCATGCTCCTCACCCAGAGGGCACTGATCATTCCCCTTACTATGATGAGCCTGGGAAACAAAACAGTTTCATCTTAAGCCTCTCTAATTTTAAACTTTCCTCTGGCTTTCCCTTCTCAGTTGGTTCTGTGCCTAATGAGGATGAAGGCAGTGTCATTACTGATCATTGGATCCCTGACATTCACACAGAAGCTGTGCAGTCATGGAAGTAGATGCTCAAGATCTCCCATCAAGAGGGAACCTACTACTGGGAATGAAGCTAGCTGGTAGCTTCCAGCGCCTACACTTTTGGAATTCACTGCAACATAATGTTCATGACAAGGCCACGTTCTCCCCAAGCTGCTTGCAGACAGTGAGTGAGCAAGGGAAAAGGGATCCTCCAGCCCAGCACTCCTGCCCCATGCATGGCTCCTCTAATGGCCAATCCTTGCTTTGTCTGGACCTTCCCAGACTTTCTGACTGCAGTGCAGACTAAGGATCTTCCTAACTAATTTTCTCTCCTTCCTTCCCTCCTTCCACCTACTCCTGCTCTCCGTGCTACTCTGTATCCTTCAAACGAGTTCCCTCTATTAATTTCCTGCACTTCTACTTCATCTTGACATCTTCCTCTTGGAACACCCAAGTTGACATCAAAAATCTTATTATTCTCTCCATTTCACAGTGGATGAAGTGGGGTTCCAAGAAGAAAGCAGAAGCCATAGGTGTGTACCCCCTTTTTTAAAAAATATTTTATTTATTTACTTTTAGAGACAGGAGAAGGAAGGGGAAAAGTAAGGGACAGAAATTGAAGCAAGAGAGAAACATTGATTGGTTGCCTCTTGTGCCTGCCCAGCTGAGGGACTAAACCTGCAACCCAGGCATATGCTCTGACCTGGAATCAAACCTTTTGCTTTGCAGAATAAGGCCAACCAACTGAACCACACCCACCAGGGCATTGTGTTGTTCCCCTTTTAGAAGTTTATGCATACTCTTAGGGCAGAGAATCACTTAAAAAATGTCTCATTTACATTTTAAAAGAAAAATTTGAATATCTTGAAAGTGGTACTAGCATTGTAAAAGAGAGACAGTCCTTTCTTTATAAAACTGAGCCCAATTGAACCTGCTTATTCAACACATGAATGCAAAGATACTTTGACTTGTAGAAAATGGAAGAAAACTCCAAAAACAGGAAGTTCTGGCACCCATTGCTGAAGTCTGATTCTGGACTTAGAATGCATTCATGAGAAAAACAAGTGATTCCAATAAGCCAATAGCCACAGTGCTGCTCAGCATATATAGATCTTAACCCTCAGTCTCTCATGATTTCAGAACACTACTCACAACTCTACCCTTGTCAGAAATGGAAAATATATTGCACTGAGAAAATTATTTAAAAATTGGGATTTACCTTAACAAATTCAACTTGAATTTGATTTTTTCATTCTCACTTTCAGGAGATAGTAAATGTATTAGGAAAAGAAAAATAATTGTTCTGTGATTCTTGAACCCTTAGAAATATCTGAACATGAAAGCATATCAAAGAGAAGTTTTTTTCCTGGTATACTTTATTTAAAAAAAAGAGAAACAACATAACTTACCCTCACTAGAATCTTTGACACTTTCTGGCTTCTTTGCTTTGCTCTTCTTGTGGGGTGGAGAGAGGCCTTTTGGCTCTAACCCCTCTGGAAGCACAAAGATTTAAAACATTCTTATTTAAATATTGATCAGTGGGGTTCAACATTATGTTCAAGTTTAAAGATGTTTTCTTCTTCATAAATACACACATACAGTGATGCCTAATCGCTGATTTATCTGTCACTGGTGGTTGAACTAAATTTTGTCAATTCTCCTGTGAAAATAAACAAACTTAAAGTTCAAGCTTAAGTATATTTTTTGTTGTTGACAACATTAATGATTTACACAAATGTGAAATTTTAAGTGTTTTTTTTTAATTAAAATTTCTTCTTAAAGCAACCTCAAATTACTTCTTATTTCAGGAGAACTTGATTTAAAACTTTATGGATTAATTGACAGTTGTCATTATGCAGTTTGATCCTAAAAAAATAATTCATGCCTGAAAACCTCTTCCTTCCATAATATAGGCACATCACAGGCACATTAATATGTCTACCCAGAAATTAGTTAAAAACCTGAGATGTACTTAATATTTCTCTTCATTTAATTTTTCAGTAAAGCAACCATAACTCCTATCAGCTCTGATTCAAAATATATCCAATATTCATCTATTGTGCTCATCTTTTGTACTCATCATTCCAGTCTAAAACAGTAATATCTCTTACCTAGATTAATCCAATAACCTTCTGAATTCTAACTTCTAGCTTTCTAATCTTTCTATTATTCTCCATGAAGTAGCCAGGGAGTTATCTTTAAAATATAAACCAGATAATGTTGCTCGCCTGTTAAGGAACCATTGTTCTTAAAACAAGATCCAAACCATTGATCTTAGAATAAGATTCCATGATCCAGGACAACCTGTCATTTGGGATTCACCTAGAGCTCTAGCTTCATCTCCCTCTTGGTCTTTGGCTTCAGATTTATTGGCTCCCTTTGTTTTCCTCATTCACTATTAGGCTGGTTCCTGCCTCAGGGACTTCGCACCATCTGCTCTTCTCTACTACTCCTATACATACACACACACACATTAACATTTGGTTGGCCAAAAAGTTCATATGTTTTTCCCCCTGTAAAATAAAAGACACATATTTCATTTTCACCATCAACTTTATGGTTTTGGATATTTTGAGTTAGTCAGCTATCTCCCACGTGGGATAACATTGATTATTCTCAATATCTTGATTTGGTCCAACTTGAACTGGTCTACCCAACCATGGAACATCATCCAGAGAGAAATGTCTAGCATGAAATTTGCAATCCATTTTTGACATGTTTTGTCAGTCGCAGCACTTTCTCCATACACTGCACAAATCTTTTTTTTCACATTTCAGTTGTGTCTTTTACCTTTCTTGAAATAATAAAACATAATGTGCTGAAAATGTTGCATATTTTCTTCCATCTTCAGTATTAAAATGGCTACACAAAAATTCACCAATTTTGATGTTTTTTTAAAGTACACTGATATGACAGCTGTTACAATACAATCTAATAAAATTGTTTTGAATGAAGTTAAAGACAACTAAGTGCTACTAGAGCCATCTTATGGGGAAAAAAAACCAAACTTTTTGGCCAACCCCATTTGTCTACCTTTTTCTTACTTTTTAATCTCAGGTCAAATTCAGCTCCCAAGAAAGCCCTTCCCTGACCACACAATGTGAAGAATCCCTGCTAGGAAGTCTCTCTGAAACACAACATTTGGAATATCTGAAATTATCTTGTCCCCTTGTTTATTTCTTTATTTTATGTCACTCTCCTCTACCCCACACACAAGAATGTAAATCCCATGAGAAAAGAGTATTTATCTTTTCTAATCTTTCTTGTCTTCCTGGTGCCTACCAGTGTCTTGAGAATTTCATTTCTAATTCTGTTTTATTTTCCTTTCATCCAGACCTTTCTTTAAGGCTGAGATACAATGGTGGCCTTGCCTAATTCTCATTCTCTTAGCAGTTGTCATCTTATGCCAGGATTCTAAAATTTTCTTTTCCAATTTATTAAAAGAAAAATAGGACCCAAATGTATTTGCTAGATGTGCTATTAAAACACTGACATTATGGACTACAAAGGTTTTTGTGCACTAGGTTAGGCTTTCTGTGGTTGCAAGTCAGTCACATCTAAGGTCATTACCACAGCCAGGGTAAAATATGTTGCTAATGACTATATTAGCAACTCTCTCAAACTTCTGTTACCAAGTGTGAGGTTGACAATCACCCTTCAGAATGAGTTCAGCAAAACAAGAATTGAGGTGCTTGGAACAGCTCACTGAGCAAAGATACTGGGCTCAAGGGGATTGGTAAAATGGACAAAGCAACACTGAAATCTCCCTGGGAGTAGACTAACCTTTCCTTGCCCCTGAAATACATGGTCCAAGAGGAGTATTTTCAGTGCTGGGAATTTAACTCCAAACCAGTATTTCATGAAAGTGCATGTTTGAGAATTAAATTTTTAAATCTTGATTTCCCACCTGAATGGGAATTCTTAGAGAATGGATGAGATTTAAGAAGATGTGGGCATCTGTTTGCCCACACTTTGAGATTTTAAGTACCCGAAAAGTACTAGTACTTCAATTTTGAAAAAATTGTAGGTCATTTCTTGGGTAGTCTGTGAGCATGCATATATGTTAACTAGGAACAGTCTTCTATGACAGAAGTATAGTATCATTTCAGTATTATAGTATAGTAACCATGGAGTTACTGAAATGAAAGTCACTGATGCATAGGGCCTATACTCAGGTGTCTACTTATGGCTCAGCAGAAACAACTCATTCTCTTGGCCTGGGAAGCTAAAAAAACATTTCTGGAAAGCACTCCATGCTTCTCCTTCAGTGTATCACATTACCTACTTTGCCTCTGGTAGAGGCCAGAAACCCGGAATTTTGCCATGAGCATGGTTTTGCCACCTAAGAAACTCAGCTCTGCTCCTAGCTTTTCTGTGGCTGACGTGGAAGAGGTGGGTGCTGATTTTCTGTGCCTGCTGGCTCAGTTTGAGGCCCATTTCAACAGTAGATGGTCTTGCAAATGGAAGGACATAGGAATACATTTACTATGCTAGGATTAAAGAAGTGTTAAAGGACTTAAAAAATCATAGGCATTTAAGCCAACCTGTTTCTACCACCTCACATAGGGATAGAGCCTCATCTTGAAGCTGACCTAGTCTGACACCATCTGAGATGTTTCTGCCTCTACTTACTATTAGAGTTTGAAGACAAGAATACAAACTTAAGATCATGAGTCTTGAGATCAGATACACCTAGATTTTGTCTGATGTTTAAGCAGGCAGCTAATCCCTCCTAAACTTCAGTAATAACAGTCCCTGAAACCAAAAGTTGTTGCATATCTTCAACGAGTTCATGTGTGTTGAGTGATTGGCACAAGCTACATGCTCAATTAATATATGACTCAGTAGAGGTATGCTGGGGCTGACTTGAGCCAGCTTGCAGCAACTGATTGTACCCCTCTCTCTTCAACTCTGATATTCATTGACCTCATGCTTGTTAGATTGAGCAATAACCATGGTAGCTGTATTCACACCAAAAAATCTGCAAACTTTTCACAGTGGGACTTCTTCTACCCAGGGAGTCAGTTTACCAGTACCTCACTGGTGTTAGGTATTCAAATTATTACTCACTATCATTCACTAGTATTTGTTGCCTGGTTGATTCACACAAGTAGCCCTTCACTTATGCAATTCCATTCTTAAATATTCCTCCAGCATTTCCACTTGTATGAGAAGAGGTGATGCATGGTACAGGGGAGGTAGCAGTCTTGGGAGGCAGTTTAGACCCATCTGGGAGACCAGCATGCCCAAATGTGAGATCTGAACTGAAGCCAGCTCATTTACCAATGTCTGGCAAGGCCAGCAGACACACCATGGAACCATCCAGCACAGAAATCCCCCATGATTTCAGCAATCAAATTAGGAAATGAAGAGCAGCTTCTGAAGCCCATTCTGCTTGTATCTTTGTGCCATTGAGTGACAGCGCTCTTGGGCCACTGAGTATGACTTGAACAGCTGCATCCAACTGTTAGAGACAATACCCCCAGGAAACCTGGTGGGGCTAAAACCAGAAAAGATGATCCATTTAAGGTCCCCAAGCCTCAAATGCTGACTCCAACCTCATGGGCTCTGCATTAGCATTAGTAATAAGTTCCTTAAAATCACTCAGCAGTTTGGATAGCTAGCTGCATGTCATTAAGAGGCCAACTCCCTTTGCCTAAAAATGTGTACTTATGGCACTTAGGCAAATGATCCTTAACAAGTAAGGTCTTTATGCTGGCTAGCTGAAAGGGCAGTACTCCCCAAGGTTGAAGGATTTTCTAAGAATACATTATGTGAGCAGGCTAAATGAGAATAGCAAACATTAGCAATAAATTCATGGAATGTAATCTAAGACAAGGTGACCACTTAAAGCCTTTTTTCAGCATATGGTTCTTTTAAATAATGAGACATTCTACATGGATATAAGAATTGACAATTTAATTGAAATTTTATCTTGAACTTCAAGTTTTACAAAAGGCAAGCAGAGTCCTATCTTAGCTTGGATTGTCTCAGAAGTAGACACTGAGACAAAGGTTTTAATGTTAGTACTTAATTTGAGAGATTATCCCAGGAAACACCATAGGGGTGTAGGGAAGTGAGACAGAAGAAAGAAGGCAGCCAATGGTGGGTGTGCTAATGAGCAAGTTCCACAGTAGAAAATCAGGGCTCAATTCTCTTGGGGACCTCTGGGCAATGCAATACAATCTTGCTGCCCAACACCACATATTGCCCATGAGTACTTGAAATATGGCTACTCTGAACTGAGATGTGAATGTAAAATGCAAACAGATTTCAAAAACATAGTATGAAGAAAAATAAAATATCTGACTAATAATTTTTATATTGTTTATATGTCAAAATGGTAATATATTTCATATATTATATAGTGTACATATTATTAAAATATTATTATTAATAAATTAAATCCACTTGTTTCTTTTTACTTTTTTCAATGTGACTACTAGAAAATCTGGAATTATGCATGAGACTCACATTTGAGGCTCACATTATATCTCTACTGAACAATGCTGGAGTAGAACATGCCTCTGATGTATCCTGCAGGGGTACAGATCAGTTTGGGTCCATCCTTGGTTGATGGCTGCTCCAGAAAAATTAATTTTCTGATATTTTGCATTTTCTCTCATGACCAGAGAAAAACATCAGCTGAGAGTCACAAGAACTTTCTTTAGAAAACTGCTTGTGTTGTAAAGTGATGGTGACTTAACAAGGGGATACAGATAGGAAACTGACAGCTGTTGCTACCATCCCACTTCTATCTCCTTCATTCCTGCTCCTGAGTCTAGATTCCCCCTTGCTTCTTATGCCCTCTGGTCCATGGCCCTGGGAAGACCAAGGGAATTTTAGGAACCAGACATGTTCAGGCGAGTAAGAGTAGATAGAAGCTACCATCATTGTTCTAATGAACTATTATGAAGAAAGGAACTAGTGCTATTTCTCCACAAAAGTAATGAGAAGTCAGAGAAGAGAGAGAAATTTAATTTAACAAAGAGAAGGACAATTTTAACCAAACTTTACCTAATGAAATTGATAGTCTCTGAATTTAAAGAGTTCCCTGTAAATGGAGCTGCTCAGACTAAGGTTGTCATTGGTTTGTAGGGAGTTCTGGAATTGATCAGGAGGTTACACAAAATTAAGACTTCCACAATATCTATTTTAATTTTGAAACCTGTCCCTATTTCATACCTGGAGTAGTGTAGTCACCAAAATGGGGAACTTATACTATAGAATTAAGTCCTATATCCTTCCAATATCTGTTAGAATGACAAAGAAAAAAGTAATAATTTATTGAGTGTTTATTAAGGTCCAAGAAACATTTCAGGTTTAGTATAATTTAATCCCCCAAACAACACTGCACAGTGAGCTATTGCCCCCAGGGGTATAAACAGAAGTTATGGAGAAAAGACTCTTGCCCAAAGTCAAAAAGTGATGGAACTAGAATTGAATTCAGGTCTATTAATTCATGCATTCATTATCAAGCACAGTTTGAGTGGCTACTGCTGTTCAGAGCCTAAGCTTTTAGCCACTAGATTTAGCCACTCTCAACAAACACTAGTCTTTCTCGAGGAGTTGGCAGGCATTTTAATTTCTGATGAGAGTAATATATCATATGTACAAAATGTATTTTCCAAAAATGGCCCCAGAAATATTTCAGGTCCTACAGGCTTTGCAGAACCACACTGAGTCTATTTTCTCTTCCTCTGAGCCTGAGTCGGCTAGACTGTTCTGATGAAAAATGTTCAGTAGAAGTGATGCTATGGAAGCCCTGAGGCTGAGTCCTGTAAAGGGCTAAGCTCCCTCTGGCTTACTCACTCTCTCTAGAGAAACCACTTTGGAATCTGGTGGCCATGCTGTGAAGAACCTGAGACCACATCAAGAAGCCATGTGTAAGTATTTCAGAAATACTTAGCCTTCCCGGCTAAGGTTTCAGCTGATTGCCAATATCGATCACCAACCAGACATGTGTGTGAGGGACTCTTCAGGTAATTGCAGCCCCAAGTTGTTCAGTTTTCCTGCTGAGGCCTTAGGCCTTATGAAGCAGGTTTACCAAGTCACTCTTACTATGATTTGTTTGAATTCTTGACCCACAGAATATATAAACACAATAAGTAGGTGCTTTAGCCACTAAGTTGTGGCAGTGATTCGTTACACAATTCTATTAACTACAACATCATATTTCATTTTTACCTTAGCTATCAGGAAGCTCAAAGTCATGTTTAATACTTAAATACAGTAAATGTATTAGCCATAAGAGTTGGCAAAACTACTTTGTGTTATGATTTTGAACATACATTTATACTTTATTAACCTTATTTTGTCTTTAAAAAGTGAAGTGTGCATAATCAACAGAAAGATCTTGCCCTTCCTGTTAGAATAAAATAATTAATTTAATACCTGAATCTTCTTTCATGTCAACATCTTTTTCTTCATTATCACCTATTAAAAAACAGAAAAAAGGACAATTCATATGAAAGCTAGACACATCTGAATTCTCCAATTTGACTAATAAAAGGAGATAAAATCTTAGTGGAAATGAGAATGGTAAGTTATACATTTTTACTGTCATATATTATCATGCTAAATTAGAAAGAAAGTATACACATTAGGGTACAATTTAACACCTAGGGCTTATGTTTCTTTTAAAGAATATTATGTATTGTAACAAGCTATATATGCAATAATTTGTTTTTGTTACAAAAGTTATTCATGGTCACTTAAGTCATTTCAATTCCTAAGAAAATAAAAGTTACAGATTTTAAATGCCACATTATCTGCATTTATTAAACATAAGAAAAAACATTCTCACCTTAAGTATCTGAGAAACGTGGGGATCTCCATTTGGTTGTAGATCAACACCGTGACCAATCTGTGCACTATGCAATGAAAAGTGCCATTTTGCAAATCCTGACATTTAACCATGTGCTTTCACCTGCCCCACCAGTTGTACCACTCCTCTTTAATTCCTGTCATCTCCTCTCCCAGTTCAGCCCACTTTACCTAGACAGATAAAGATATGTGCTTCCTCTGTACTCTGGATGACTATTTGCTATTTTGAAATTTTGTGTTGTCATCTCTTATTCTTAAATATTCCTCACATTTAGACAGTGCCAAATCCTGTTTGTTTCCATGTTTGTTCCTCTCTACTTACATATTGCAACCCAAATTCACACTATCAGTGCCATTTGCCTATCTATGTTGTGATTTCCAAACTGGTCCTCTCTTCTTCCAAATCCTGACTGTAGTTATTTTTACATGTAGCTTCCAAATCAATCTTAAAATGCAACTCAGATATGATTCACAACTTATCAGTAACTCCTCTCTGTCTAATGAGAAAAGTCTAAGCTCTTTGGGGTAACACTCAAGACCAAGCTATCTGGTTCCAACCACTTTTCTCAGTTTCACCACTGCTATTCCACTTGTGCTATCACCCGCATGCATGGCAACACTTGACTCTTCTCTGTTTATTCAAGGGCTTCTTTAGTTCCCTTTACCTGTCTCAGTCTTGGAAGCAAGGCCCTGCTCCATCTATTCACACTCATCATCAAGGCCAAGTTGAGATGCCATAATAGCTGCTCAACCAAAGTTTGAATGAATGATGTTCTCTTTGGCATATCTTATTTTTACTACCTTAGTATATAAACTTTAAGGACGTTTGGGTTTGGGTCTGCATACGGGCTCTTCTATCCACCCATTCACTAGGCACGTGATCTTGGAGAAGTTGCCAAACCTTACTGAGTTTCAGGTTCATAAACCATCAAGTGGGATAATAATACTGCTTCCTTTATGGAGTTGTAAGATACAAAGAGATAATGCCACATAAAGCACTAGGACAGCTTCTGAAACATTGGCAAGTGCTAAATATTAGCTATTATTACCGTCAAATTCTACAGTCACTTATTGACATATCTGTCTTCCTTATGTTCATCTCTAGATGACAAATTCTGCAAAGAAAAAGACCATGTCTTAAGTTCCTTTGTAGTCTGTGGTACCTAATATAATTCATTTTATACACTAGAATCAATAAAGAAGCTTCTACTTCATTAAATTTCTGTTATTTCCTATGTCACTCCTACATAGTAGGATACCATGTATCTATGTGATTGTTTGAAAACAACAAGGACTCAGTAAAGATTTGCAACTTCCTCCTGAATGGGTTTTATAATATAGTCATATTTTAGCCAAATTTATTCAATATGACAATCTTTTGAGTGTTAATTATAAATAAAGATTAGAGGTATATTAGTCAGTAGAAATGGAAAATGCATTTAATTTGAAGTTTAAGAAGGTAATTCATAATGGTCATCATTAGCTTTTAAAGAAATAATTTTTCTTCCATTCAAATATGTTAGAAACATTAGTGATTTTCTATACAATTTCTTTCAGTCTTCTTATGAATGCAATTTTGGGAGAAAGAATACCTATTTCTAAGAAATATAATTTTTCTGACTAACTGATTATCAAAATGTTGCAAAGTAAACTCTTCACAGATTCTTCCCTGAACTTAGTATATTTAAATAGAATTGTATTCTCAGAATCATTTAAAATCTCTATGATGACAGACTCTGGAATCTCAGAATGGGGTGGAAAAAAGTCTCTACAGTTTCTTGGAAAAAATAAAAGAAGAGTCCAAGATCTCTTTGTTTGTCGCCCATATGTCCATTAGTCCATCTGGCAAACACTCATTGGTAGCCTATTGTGTGCAAAGCTTTGTGTTTGGGGAAGTAGAAAACACCAAGATGAATCAGACCCTTAAGGAGTTGTCTATAAATCTATTATTATTAAGGAAACTAGGATATGAAGATGAAGATAAATTTGAACATATAGTAGAGGATTGGTAATGCCATTACTAAAGTTGTCAGAGAAGGGATAGATGCTTCTAGTGGGCTACTGGGAAGGGTTCTTAGAAAATGTGACATTAGAGCAGATATTTGAACTTCACAGACTGTACTGATAGCATCATCCCCAGAAAGACCCCTCTGTGCAAAGGATCATACTTGGTGTTTTCATTCATTCATTCATTCATTCATTCATTCATTCATTCATTCTACTCATTCACTCATTTATCCATATATTGGTGAAGAGTATATCAAGGATCTGGACTTAGACTGTTTGAGTTTACTTCCAGGCCGGGCTATATGTAGCTGTGTAATCTGCTGCAAATTACATGAACCTATACCTTAGCTTCCTCATCTAGAAAATAGGGATAACAGAAGTACGTACTAATCATCTAGAGTTGGTAATAAATGTACAATGCTTACACAAAATGAGCATTCAATAAATACTGGCTATCACTGTTAGGATGTCATTATTATACTACTTTTACTACTTAAACAACCATTTATTGATCAGAACTATGTGTCAGAACTATGTAAGGCCCTGAAGAAACAGATTGGAAATTCCTTTCTTCAAAGAGCTTACAAAGAAGTGGGTGATGTAGAAAAGTAAAACAACTATCAGAAGAGGAAGTAACAGATTCTCTGGTGCAGGTAAACAAAGATTCTGTTGGGAAACAGACAAGAGGGAGCTAAAAAAAAAAGTCTACAAAGGCTTTCCAGAAGAGGTGAGGCTTAAGCTGAATGCTTAAGGGTGAGAATTTGCTAGAAGAAAAGAAAGGCAGTAGATTCTGAGCAGATGTAGATGTCCTGCTTCTCCCCTTTGATTCTTGACACTTTAATTTTGCCAAGCCTGACATCTAGCCACCAGCCCCTGGACCTCTCTGCCTTAAGGCTTTCTCTGGATTGCTTGAGCCCACTAGAGAAATATCAGGGTATTTACTGCCCCCCAAAGAGCATCTTTTCATAAATGAGGGACAAGATGTGCATATAAGTACTCCAGCTCCCTTGTTTCTCGGGTGGGCTAATTCAGAAGCATGTTCTATACTGTGTTCCAGAGTCTCCTCCTCCCCAGGCACAGAAATGAGCCCCCAGTTGTCAGTTCCATTACAAAAGGTGTCAGAGAAGGGATAATGCACTTACAACTTGCTTATAGCTTAACCTTACGGCCTTCCTTCACTTCCCCATCTCACTTCCCCACTCCTCTGATTTTGTTTCCTGAGATGATCTCCCAAATAGATGACTCCACTTGAATTCTTGTTTCAGGTCTGCTTCTGGCGGGAATCAACCTAAGATAAGGGTAATTGCACTCAAGCAGAGTGAAAAGCAGCTGTGAAAGCACATGGGTATGATCAATAGTCAAAGTGATTTTAAGGAAACAAAACTAGCTCTGAATGGCTGAAGACAGGGAGTGATAGGAGGAAACTAAGGGTAAACTTACCTGTTCTGGCTAGATAATGAAAGATCTTCCATGAAGGGTATGATGGTTGATTTTATGTATCAACATGATTGGGCCTAGGGTACCCAGACATTTGCCAAACATTATTTTGGGTTTGTCTGGGAGAGAATGTTTCTGGTTAAAAATAACATTTAACCAGTAGACTGAGTAAAGCAGATTGTTCTCCCTAATGTGGATGGGCCTCATCCAGTAAGTGTAAGGCTGACCCTCCCACCAGTAAGAGGAAACTCCTGCAAGGCTGCCTCTGTGCTGGGACATCAGAATTTTTTTGCCTTGGACTCAAACTGAAATATTGGCTCCTCCTGGGTCTCAAGCTTGCAGGCATTTGGATTGAAAATATATAATTGGATCTCCTGGTTCTTAGGAATTCAGATGCCTACTAGAGCTATACCATCACATCTCCTGGGTCTATGAATTGCAAATGCAGATTCTGGGGATCACCAGCCTTCATAATTGTATAGACAAATTATTTATACTTTCTCTCTCTCCACCTCTCTCCATATATACATAATTATGGAGATAGTATATATATATAAAATCTGCTATTGGTCCTGTTTCTCTGTAGAATCCTGATTAATACCCCAGATTGAACCATTTAAACTTTATCCTGAAAATTAAACTATTTTAAACAGATGACACACTATCCTTTGAGCAATAACACTTTTTCATAAGAGAAATTTACTAAAAATCTACAAAACAAATGCCTTAATATTTTGATATTACTTGTATTAAAAATCAAGCACAGTATTTTTGGTCTGCAAAGCACCTAATGTGCTGTTCCTTATTAATGAAATCCACTTTAGTTCAACATTATTTTATATAACGTGTTAACTTGAGCCATATTTATGCAAAACATTTCTAGCAAGAATTTTTTTTTCTAACAAAACCAGGAAACAAAGAGACAATACATAAAAGAAGATGTAAGCATATGGTTGTGCCATTCAAAATTTGGAGCAGTTAGGAGACTGATGGAGCCACTGCCCTTTCTAACAGTTCTTCAAACATCATACTTCTGTGTTGGTGGACAAACATGAAATAAAATTTTCTTAGTCAGAGTGATACAAGTACCATTTCAAAGTAGAGAGAAGTCCATCAGATGATGTAGTTCTGTGTGTTTAGAAATCCACTTCCAGAAAATCTCCTTCCCTTCTTAGGCTAAAACTCTACTTCATCTTAAGGGGCCTGTGATGTTAATTTCATAACAGATGCTCTTCTTATTCACAACATCACTCTCTATCAGATTACCCTGTTGAATTCCGCACAAAAGTATAAATATAACTGCAGTGCTTATTTTAATAAAAAATGATATGAAAACCAACTAGTTTCCCATGAATAGCCAGTTTTCAGTAACAGCTTTATACACTTTGGAAAACCCTTCATAAGGAAGTCCCTAACATGCTTTGAAGTCTATACTATCAACTTCACCTACTTTTATGGGATACAGAGTTAATATGAAAGTTTGTTGTCTTAAAGATACCCATCTTTGGAGAAGCATCTCATTACCTAGTAACAGATAGTCTTACACTTTTCTTTGTAAAACAAAATATATCATGGATTTTGCCATGACTTGGGATTTGTCTTATTCCTTCACTTAATGCAAACTTGAGAATTACTAGTTTAAAAATGTACTGATATTCGTGTATGCTGGAAGAGAATCTTGTAGAAACAGTAGCTGTCCTGCTTCTTGGATATCCAAAACGAGCTAACTGGTGATATCTAACCAACATTAATAATGATACAGGGGTGCCCACATCACATGATTCCTGGGATCAAACAATAGTTATTCTCTTCATAAGGTAGTATGTGCTTTCTTCTGAGCTTGAAATTATAACCAAAACAGAGATCCAGCTGCCTGCTGCTATGAAAGCCAATATGCTCGAGGCAGGTGCTGATGTAAAGGCAAGTGATTTATCTGCAGATGCTGGCCATCTGGAAGATAGGGGGCTCGTGTCACAAGGCTCATCTCCCCTGTCATTGGAGGGAGAGGTGTGTTTTTTTGTTGTTGTTTGTTTTTGTTTTGTAAGGAGGGAGAGTGGAACAAGACAAAGAGATCAAGGGAGGGGGTTGCCAAGTTCCCTACATGCAGATGAGCACAGTCCATTCTGATAAGGCAAGTGGTGGTCCGGTGTGCATCATCCTGGTTTAGTCATTCCGGCTTCATATCACCCTGGCTCCATGGTTGAAGGTCAGCAAAACTCCCTGACCTAGGATGCTTGAAGGCCAGAGTCTGTATTTTTGAACTTAGTTCCTAGGATTCTTATAGAAACATGCTGTTAATCTACAAGCTACATATTAGAGTCAGTATTTACAGAAACAATGTCAAAAGAATGATGGGGTCGGTTACAATTTTCCACTGTTACAATTTTCCACTGTTACAAAATCACCCAGCTATCATTTGCTGGATGGCACGTTTATCACAGGCCAGGCCCAGGACCCTTAGATTGGCTAAGGGGCATGTACATGGATAGAGAACAGCTTCAAAGGGACTTGTAGGTTGTAGGGGGAAGGGAGTGTGTTATGAAGAAGAGGAAGTTACCCTCATGGACTATCAAGACAGCCTCTCCACTTTTGAGAAAATAAAAGGATGGACACCTGAAATAGACCATACAATTTTCCTGTCAAAATTTCAGGGACATTCACAGATATGGGCGGGCCTGCCAAGCAAAAAACAATTATAGTGATCTTACTCATGTGCTCCCAAATCCTTTCTTAAGGCTTAAGTTCCCAACACAGGCTTCTTCTGCAGTCCTTTTTTTTTTTCTTTTAAATAATTCATTACCAAGGTTTCTAAGAGCAATTTGCATTTACAGAGAAAGAAAATATTCCCAAAAATCAAGTGCTGCAAGGTTATTAGGATTTCTATGATGTAGGGAAGATGTTGGTTGCCTCAAGGCTTCTTGTGAAACTTGACAAAGCAGAAATTCCAAGTAAAGAATGACTGATAAAAGAAAGGCCTCACTGAGCATGGGTTCTGCCATTAGATTGGAAACCTGGATCCACTGAATCTAACATTTGCTAAATTCACTTTCTGCAAGGTAGCTGATAGGGCTAGTAGAAAAACCCAAAGCTACAATGCCCTGCCCCCTCACCCCCACTCCTGGCAACCCAACTGATCCTTAGCTAAGAGGAACACTCAAATCTCATTAATTTATAAATAAATGAATCAATAAAAGGCACTGCTTGGATAACTGCATGATTCTGCTGCTTTTGGCTTGGCAAGTTGGGCACATGATGATACCACTTATCAAGATATAGGATTCAGGAGTAAGAGTATGGAGTGGGGGAGATTTTGCATCTAGTTTTTAGATGTGTTGGGGTTGGAGATGCCTGAGGGACTCCAGCTGGAGATGAACTATGTGCAGGTGAGTATACCAGAGAGGAATGGCAGAAAGAGAAGTGGAAGAGATCGGTCAACAGTGGCCTATTAAGGTAGGATCTCACTTCTAAGAAACTAAATGGACAGGCACCTGAAATAGGTCATACAATTTCTTTGTCAAATTCAAGTCCATTCAAGTGAGTTAAAGGCTGCAAAGAGTCATGTGATTAAATATGCACTGGTTTCAATAACCATGCTCCCCCTGTCACAGAGATCCTGATAACCTCAAGAAGGACAGTGTGGTAGCATGGTAGAGATAATCACAGGATTGCTGTGGATTTTTGAGGGAATAGCAAGTAAAAGAGATAACACTTCAAAGACATGTGGCCAGGAGTAGAAATTAGACCCAAACATTAAGTGCATGGGTTAGAGGATTTTCATTTACTCTATTGTTTATTTTTATCTTTATTCTAACTTCAGTGTCTTATTAGAAATTACTTTATTCATATACTAGTCCTCAAAATGAATTATTTTCCCTTGCATTTGCCCCAACGTTTTCTACTACAAAACTAGTATCAGTCTACTCAGAATGTTTGAAGGATCTTTTAAAAGCACCCAGTAGAGGTCTCTGTTAAGATGCCTAGGGCATTCTCCCTTCTCCAGCCAGCATTTTGCCTTGTCTTTGTTTTATCAGAACTTCCTAACTAGATCAAACTGCTTAGTCAATGCTCCTGTCCCCAGGTCTTCATTTGTTCTGCTGTTTATCAGCATTTGCTACACACAATGCATATTCCCTGCTTTTGAAGAGACAGATCGCTTTCTCTCTATACCTGCTGCTTGTTCCTGTATTCAGGTTGCTTGGTTACAGCAACACTTCACTGGATTTTCAATGAAGGCAAAATGCATTTGTAGGTTTTGAGGCCCATCATGTGGAAATGGTTCACACCCACTTCCTAGGAAAGCAGTCCACTCATTTATGTCACGTTAGAGAGAGCACATCTTGTATATTTCTAAACGTCAATGAAATCCACATATTAAAAGTGTACAAATATGCATAAATATTCACAATTAAAGAAAACTGAATTTATTCACTTTGTAGTTTTTTCTATACATTGAATGAGCCATTTGAAAAAAATGTACAGTTCAGACTGGGTAAGCAGTTTATCTTGCATTTCTTATACCTATTTAAGAACAACTAGTGCATTAGTTTATTGGTGCTGCTAACAAATTGCTACACACTTAGTGGCTTAAAGCAATACACATTTCCTATCTTACAGGTCTGGAGGTCAGAAGTCGGACATGGGTCTCACTGGGCTAAAATTCAAGAAGTGGGCTGGGCTGAGTTTCTTCCTGGAGGGTCTCAGAGAGAATCTGTTTTCTTGGCTTTCCAGCTGCTAGAAACCACCCACCTTCCTTAGCTTGTGGCCCCCATTTTCCATCTTCAGAACCAGCCAGGTTGCATCTCTGAACATTCTTCCATAACCTTGTCTTCTCTGACTCTCTTCTGCCTCCTTCTTCCAATTTTTAAAGACTCTTGTGACTAGATTGGGCCCACCCAGATAATTCAAGATAACATCCCTATCTTAAGGTCAGCTAATCAGCAACCTTAATTCCATCTACAATCTTATTTTCCCTTTGTGAAGTAACGTAACAGAGTCACAAATTAAGACATCTTTCTAGGTAGGGCATTTTTCCTCTTACCACACCTGATAGTTAGGAAGCAGATTGCTTTGCATAAAAAATTTCTGAGGAGTAGAACTCAGAACAATTCCATTTAGAAATAAAGTGATTTTATATGGGATTAAGTACAGAGGATTAATATCAAGGTCCATTCTGAGTTTTTAGTTTTCATCTTCATTCTCTTAGAAAAAGGGTTTCTTCTTTTTTTCTTTTTTTACCTTCATTGTTTTCTTCCTTCCCTTTCTCCTTCCTTTTTTCTTTCCTTCCTTTCTTTTTTTTTACATTTTCCTTTCATCTTTATTTTGTCTTTATTTCTACCTTTCCTCATTGTTTTTGTTGAAAAGAATAATATCATAAAGACAAATTACAAACAAAGAAACTGCTTGCATCATATATTTGAAAGGATTAGTAACTTTAATATAAAAAAGTTCTTACAAATTAGTAAGAAAAAGATGAAATAGTCAAAAAAGTGCAAAGGATATATTAACAATTTCAATTAAGACATTTGGAAATGTAATAAATGACAAAAGAAAAAGCTATATTAGTAATAAAATACACTTTGTTACTCAGTAATTACCTTATGTCATGTATAATGGTGATAACATGGGATGTGCCCCATTATGAAGAGGGAGGGAAAGTAAAATCTCATGTACTACTCATTGGACTGTAAACCCTGTGCAATGAACTGAATGTTTTTGTCCTCCCAAATTCATATGTTGAGATCCTACCTCTCAATGTGATGGTACTAGGAGGCAGAACATTTGGGAGGGAATTAGACCATGAGGGTGAAGCAGCCATGCACAGAATTGGGGACCATAAGAGAGAGACCACAGAGGGCTACCTCTTTCCATCATGTAAAGATACAAGGAGAAAAAGACTGTCTGAAATGTGGAAGTGAATCTTCACCAAAATCCAATCATGCTGACATCCTCATCTCAGACTTCCAGCCTCCAGAACGTGGTAAATAAATTTCTGTAGTTTATAAGACACCAAACCTATATATTCTGTAATAGCTGCTCAAAAGGACTAAGACAGTCAGATCACTAATGCGAGTGTTGGTGTTCACATTTTTTATTCTATGAATGGTGACCCCTGAAGTTATTCAGTACATGACATTCACCCATGGTGCTGCAAACACAATGGCCAATTTGACAATTATTATCAAACTCATCTTGGTTTTGTGTGCATGTTGAAAAGATAATTCTGCTTTTAGAAATACTTTAGAAAAGTATTCTAAATGTGAGTGTGTATCAGTATTTATCTATTTATTTATCTATATGTTATTTATAAACAAATAGAGAATAATTTACAATAATAATTCCATAATTCAATGGTATGGTTTTCAGTGAACACTGAGTCCATTAAAATTATGTAATAGAAGATTTTAGGATAAGAAAAAAATATTCATAATGCATGGTGATACACACAAGTTATAAGACTGTTTCTGGTAATTTGCATTTTCTATTTTAAAACACCTGAAGGATAAACAACAAAATCTAATTCATCTCTGGACTGTAGGGTAGGAGATGGTTTATATTTTCTTCTTTTTGACTATGTTTTTTTTTTTAAACTACAGATCTGTACTACTTTGGTAATAAAAAAGTTATATATATAAAGAAAGCTCCCAAATTGAAATACCCCCTTTAAAATTGTAATAAAAAGTAAATATGAGTATTTTTAAATTTTTGATGCTTAGTCTACATACCCTTGTGGATATTCATTTACATTGCTATTAATTCTATTTGAAATTAGTCATTACTATGTTTGCACATGACAAAAGTGAAGCACAGAGTCACGGTTCTAAGGTGGTTGGGATAGGAATAGAAACCTTTTTTTGTGATGACAAACCCAATGGTTTCTCCCCTACATATAGATGCTTTGACTATGTTTTGAGCTCTTCATGAGTCATTTGTTACCTATTTCAGATCTTAACCACCCTTGTCACCAATACTGCCTTCAAGCTTTGTCTTCTTATCACTGTGTTCACAAGGTAAGAGGAGAGAAAACCTTAGGAGATCATTACACCCTGTCCTTCATTATTGTTTTTGGAAAAATGATAAGAAGATGAAAAAATAGGATATATGGATATGCCATATGGTAGGAGGCACACAAGTTTTTCAGAAGCCCTAGCATTATCACTGCAAATAACACTTTTTTGACATAAAGTCTACCTTTAAACAATTGTCCATGTTTTCAGAATAGCTATGGGAAGAGGCATTGTGTAGTGGAAAGACTTGGAGGTCAGAAATAACCAGTCGTGTGTGACTGGGCAATTTGTTGAGCTTTCTTCAGCCTTTGTTCACATTTATGCCAATAAAAGTGACTGATGAACCTATGACATAGGGTTATTGGTGGAAAGCTGGTCTGTGAATTGGGACTGATTAATTCTTTTAAATAGTTATTTTTAAATCTTCTTAAATATAGAATCTATCATGTTATCATCCCACTCAAAGACTTACTCTTAGCATCAACATTTCTCAGTTGCATCCTCCTTATTTAAAAAATGCTCCCATCTAAATTGCCCTGTTTCCTCTGTGTCACTTACACAGAACTTGGTTTCACTTCTCTCTACCTGCTCATACTTTACAGATTAGTGAAAGTGCTGCATTGTTCATGAAATGTACCCCACCATCCTGGTCCTCAGAGTATTTGCTTCTGAATTCCTGGGTGCTATGACCATACAGGTGCTATACTTGATTATTTGCTGATATTGTCTTCCAACTGTTCTGCAAAATACTTGCCTCTCAAGCATGTTATAAGAACTATACCTCAAATGCAGCAGTGATCAAAGCTTTGGGTACATAGTAGGCATATAATAAATTATTTGTTTATTGATGAGCAGAAAGATAATGAATGATTCTAGAAGAATAAATAAGAAAAACAAAATTAGTAAGGAGGAGGGATAAAGATGATGTAATGTGAGTACTTTCTTTTGTTAAAATTTAAAGAATAGATCTAGGTAAATATTTTTTAAATATGCCCATTTGTCAGATGATATTTTCTAATTTTTTTTGGATATTCTTCTTTGCTGTGGAAGGTGAAAAGTATATGAAAAGAAGTGCTACACCCTCATCTTGCTATACTAACACTACTTACACTTTCTGGAAAAAAGGCTCTTTTACCTGAAACTGGTTAAATAGTGTTTCAGCTCTAACTCATGGTAGTTTTGTATTTACTATAATAAACACCTACTATGTATTTAGAAACTTTACACATTGTGGAAATTGCAGTGGAATATTAGAAACAGTCTTTGATCTCCACAAACTTACCTCTCCATTGGTGAGATGAGACAAAGAGGTCGAAAAAGAAATCATAATATAAAAATTGACCCAGAGCTGTCGTGTGTATAATTTAGACAGACAGAAATAAATGACAAAACAGATAGTCAGAAAAAAAAGTCATTTATTTCAGTAATACTTACTACATATTTGGAATAGTATAAGCAGGTCAAATGACAGAAACCTGATTGAGAAGGTTTTAATTTTTTTATTTATAAAATATTAAATGTTTTAAAAGATGTGCAAATTATCAGTGCCTATCAGTAAATGATTGGATAAAAAAACTATGGTACATTTACACAGTAGAATACTACGCAGCAGAAAGAAAGAAGGAGCTCCTACCCTTCATGACAGCATGGATGGAACTGGAGAGCATTATGCTAAGTGAAATAAGCCAGGCAGTGAAAGATAAATACCATATGATCTCACTTATAAGTGGAATCTAATCAACAGAACAAACAAGCAACCAAAATATAACCAGAAACATTTAAATAAAGAACAAACTGACAGTAACCAAAGGGGAGGGAGTGGGGATAATGTAGTGTAAGGGGGAAGGGTTGTCAAGGAACCTGTATAAAGGACACATGGACAAAGCCAAAGGGAAGTAGGATTGAGGGTGGGAAGTGGAGATGGCTGGTGGTGGGGGGCATGCTGGGGTGAAAATGTAGACAACTGTACTTTAACAACAATTAAAAAAAGAAAAAAGTTGTAATTAATCTATAAACTTATTTATAATAATCCTTATATATAATAATTTTATCTACTACTATTTAATAATTACCATACATGTATTTTAAATATGATGTGTACCATTTCCAAAGCTCATTTTTATTTTATTTATTTATTTATTTATTTATGTATTTATTTAAGATTTTATTTATTTATCTTTAGAGGGGAAGGGAAGGAGAGAGGGAGAGAAATATTAATGTATGGTTGCCCCTCATGCATTCCCTGCTCGGAACTGGCCTGCAACCTAGGCATGTGCCCTGACTGGGAATTGAACCTTGATCCTTTGGTTCACAAGCCCGTGCTCAATCCACTGAGCTACACCAGCCAGGGCCAAAGCTCATTTTAAAGCATCGAATTTTTTCAATGTTATCATTTTACGTTGTGCTTGAGAAATATCCCCAAAATATTAGTGGGTCAACTGGCTCATTATTTTGTTATGTAACAAGAACACAGGAACATTTCAGCCTCTTTAAGGTTTTTTTCAGTGAGTTTTTGAGTTACACTCATAACATGAATGGAACTTTCTGTCTAATGCAAATTTTCCTCTTAGGGACCAGTGGCAAGTTTCGGATGAACACATATGCAACCTGGAATCATTTTCCTATATTATTAGTTTTATCAGCTAGTTATTATTTAAAATATATTAATTGTATTTAACTATTAATAGGTTGATACAAGTATTTTACCTAAGCCAAATAAATTTCTTAGCTGGAAAAAATATTGACACATTTCATATATTTCAGAGTTAAAAAATAAAGAAAATATGGATGTATTTTTACTCATAGGTATTTTTTTATTGCAAATGAATCAGTTGATAGTGTTAGGGAGTTGAAGATTTCTAAAATGAGAACATATTTGTGAGCTTACAAGGGTTTTTATCAACCAATGGTCATTAAGCCAATGATCAATGATAAACGTGAAAACTTTTAGCCAAAGAAGCAATGAGGTTTGCTTGAGGTATGTAGAGCAAAACAATGATGAATTTGTACTTCCTTGCTCTGTCTATTAGCCTTTACTTCCACACTTATACATTAGGTGCATAAAATATACATAACACTTAATCATATTTTCTGAGAGCAATACACTAAAGCCAGGGGCAGCAATAGACCAATGATTCCAGGAGTGGACTGGGGTCAAGAAAGCCAGGCAGCTGGGGGCAGGTAACATAGTTAATAGAAGACCACACATAAAAATCCGTGGGTGGAGAGGAAGTGGAGAGAGGGTCAGTCCAGATGTCTGGATGACGAGGGGGTTCATGAATCTGGGAAGCCAGAGATGTAGCTAAGGGCACAGTTTCTAAGGCCAGCTAGACAGGTAAGTCTGGGTGAGATATCAGCAAATAGATCTTTGTAAAAATAAACCCAATCCCAAGGCAAAGCTGGGCCTGTTGGCCTGAATTGCGAGAGGGACAGTTCCAGACCAGAACCTCCTAACCTCCGCACTGTTGATCTCTGGAGCTGGATCATTCCTTAATGCGGGACGCTGTCATGTGCTTTGTAGGACGTTTAGTAGAATGATTGGCCTCCACCCACTAGATGCCACTAGCCCCTCCTTTTCCCCAATGTGGAAACCAAAAATGCCTCAAATGTTCCCTGAAGGGCAAAATCACCCCTACTTGAGAAACACTGCTATGAACAAATGTAGGCTTCAATAATGTGACAGGGGGAGGAAGTTTGACCATGATATCACTCCAATTTGCAACATTAGGATTCTTTACATAGTTCCAAACTATAAATTTGACACTGGTATTGGGAGGAGAGTTAATATCCCTGAAATCTCTATTGAGGCTTAGTCTCTAATTAAAAAAAAATATTGTCCATAATCCTAGTGAATGAAAACTACATACAATAAATCCTACACAATAAAAATTATAAATCTTTTACGTTAAGAACAAACTTATTTCTGAGTTGTATCATACGAATATTACTTGCTATAGGCCATGTACTGGTACAATATAATTATAAAGTATTTACAACCAAAGTGTATGATAAATCCATAAATTTGCAACACATAAATAATACATCTAAGAGGGAAAAGTCAAATGTGCTTCACCCACAGCAATATATAAAACTGTTGGGGAAAAAAAGTGTTGGTGTCTTTCCTTCGAGATTCCTACTACATTTCCAGGATGAGCCTGTTAGGGGCTGAGTTGTATCCCCCACCCCCAACCCCCTACCCAAATATATATATGTTGAAATCCCAAGACCCAGTACCTCATAATGTGACTGTATTGAGAGATAGGGCCTTTCAACAGGTAAGTTAAAATGAGGTCTTTTGTGTGGGCCCTAAGCCAATAGAATTGGTTTCCTTATAAGAAAAGGTGACTGGGACACAGACATACACAGAGGAAAGATCTCATGAACATGGATCTACAAGCCAAGGAGAGAGGCCTCAGAAGAAACTAAACCTGCTGACACCTAGAGTCTGGATTTGTAGCCTCCATAACTGTGAGGAAATACATTTCTGTTGTTTGAGCCACCCACTCTGTGGTACTTGGTTATAGCAGCCCTAGCAAACTAATACAGGCACCTTTCCAACCTTCCTCATGGCTGTGTGGTAAGGTCTTTGACTTCCTTGTGACCATTTTCCTGCTCACCTAGAGGAAATAGCACCACACTGACCAAATGATTTGCAGTTTAATTTTGAGATCTATAAAGTAACCATTTGACTCAGGAAAGACTTCATGAAGACACTTAGAGGTATTAGAATAAAGAGAAGCATGGCAGCTTTGAAAAATGGTGGGCACTAGATGAAATTAGAAGTAAGACTTTCTCAATGTTCCAAATGCATCTGCAAAGTTGAACTCATCCTCTTCTGAAGCCACTCTGAGGAAATTATCCTGTTATCACTTGTACAATGACAAATGTCATTGCCAATTTTAAAATAAAACTCCATTGCTCCCTGGCTGTATACCTCATTATTCTCAAGTATGCGTCATCTTGTATACCTCAAAAAGTAGGGTTAATAAGGTGCCCGCTTTTTTAGACTTATGAAGATGAAGTAATTTAGCCCATGTATCTAGCTAATAGAAAGCAATGATAAATATTAGCTGTTATTCTTATCACTAATATTAGGTAGTGGTTATACTTGTGTTATATCTTTAATATGATCTTTTCTAGGCTAACTTATATTGTTTTCTCATACATTTTGTTTCAGAAATTTAAAGACATGTGATCACCCCAAAATACTGAAATTTGGCCTAATATAAAAATGACATTTTTCCCCTTTGAACTGTTATCATTATTGCATTGGAAAGGGTTAGGGAGACTAGTTAGAGGTACCCTGAATAGGTCAGTCTAGAGAGAATATATGGCAAGTCAGAAAAATTATATTCCAATCTAAGTTGGTAGAGTTATAAATTAACCATAAATTTAAATTATGGACAGATAATGGAGATCATCTATATTAGCAGCCACATATACCATTAGAGGTTACCTTTATTTCATATTGCATAATTAGAATTTACAAATAGTTGTTGCCTCAGCATTACAGAAATATTCAACAATTTTGGAAGATTTGACATTTAGTTTAAAATGTACTTATTATTATACATATGCACTGCAAATAGTTTCATGAATGTGCCATGTTTCAAAGCATTGATGTGAAACTGAAGATGATGTTATTATTTCACTGGCTCAAGTATTAAAATACATTTTGGATTTATTTAGGATAGCAATTTTTCAAACAATCATTTATTTGTATAGTTATTAATACATTCTAAACCACTAAAACTGTCTCATTTTAAAAACTTGTAGTATGATTTTTGGCTTTGCATCATTAAAAATACCTGCTAATGGATAGATTTGTTTTAATATCAATGGATTATACTTGACACAGTTATTTTTTATCTTATGTTAGAGTGAAATCAAGTTTTCATCTTAGAAGACAAAAATGAAAATTGTTGTCATTTCTAAACATATCAAAGAGTCTAAAATTTATAAAACCTTATAAAATATGCTGTGATATTGACAAGACATGAGAATATTTATACCACACACTGTGATAAGTCACATTCTTTAGATAAATAAACTTACTAAAGACTACTTAAAGTTGCAGAACTGCAGACATAATCAGCTGACTGTGGTTACACAGAAAATAAAAGTTTTAAACAAGGGGACTGAGACAAAAAAATAAGCCATTAGGTTATGTGGAGAAGAGTTTATTAAGTTCAACTCAGTATCAACAGCTATCTATTAAGTAGTTGTTAAGTGCTTCACTATACTGTAAAACATCGAATTGTATATAAAATAAAGAAAGCTAAAATGAAAAGAGGAAGAGGAGAAGAAAGAAAAGGACAGAAAAATACCCCAATCACAATCCTTTTCTTCATCACAGGGAAGTCTTTCTGAATTTACATTATGTTGTAATTAAGGAAATACTATAATTAATGTTCCAAATTAAATACACTTAACAGATTTACCTTTCAATTAGAGAAGGACTTCAAATTACCCAGAAGGACTTTGTCCACTTTGAACATTGCACAGAGTTGAACATCTGTAGCAGTTGTCCTCTCTGATCTGTAGGCTGGGTGTCCTCTCTATTGTGTGGCTCTGATAGACAGCTTAAGAGGGTGTATGTGTGCCAGCACCCTCCATTCACTTCTTCCTACCTCTTACCAGTTACATGAAAAGCCACTTTAAATAGACATGAAATCTTTAAAAGAAAGGCTTCTGAAAGGGAGGTGCCATCAATGCCTACAGTAGCTTGAAATGTCCTGGAAGCCATTTCTACCATGGCTGAGGAAAGCACTTTTGGTACCATAACTTTACAATAATGTAAATATAACAAGGCATTAAACAAGCCTCAGCCTTCATAGACTGGAAGAGAGTGAGGAGAAACATACAAATTAACCAGATCCAACGAATGGCATATTCAATCAATGTACAGGCCTCACTCAAGGTTCTTTAATAATAGCCCTGAGTTTTTACTGACATGCTCAAATATAAGTGGGAAATAAGATGAAGACTACTTTCCTCAGATTGCCCTAGACAGTGCTGCCACCTTCATTGTAATTTGGGCCCAGAAAACTGAGGGGAATAGGGTTCTAATGCAGGAAGTTTACATTATGGCTACAAACATAAATGTGCTTCTCACCATTTCCATCAGAAATGTTAATATGGTAGATGTAGACACAGATCTGGACAACTTGTAAGTGTGGAGAAGAAATCACAGATCGTGCAACTTAGGGCCAGAAGAAGAGCCCTTAGAAGCTATATGGCCAAGTCTCTCACTTTCGATGTGAGGAACCGATACTCAAGAGATTAACTGATGTCCCCAAGACAACACAATGAACTCATGGGACAGAAAGATCTAGGGCCTAGCTTTCCTGTCATCACGTTGACTTCTTAAAAACTATGGTAAGTTGCCCATGGTGAGTAGTGTGTGGAGATCACATGTGTTACAGTCTTTAAGATGTGAAATAAAATAGAAATATAAGTGATGCCTCCACTTGTTCAATCCTCAATTCCAAAGGAAACAAATTGCTTTACTCACCTACAGGGAAAAATTCGTTCATTTTCTTTTTGTAGATTTTGAAGTCAACTTCTAGGAAGACACAGAAGATGATTCGATCCACCTAGAGGCAAACAATAAACACTCAAAGTAAAAGAAATATGGTAACTGCTTTTCAGAACATGGTCTGGGAACAAAAATCAAATGGAAAAGCCTCCTACAGATTTTTGGTGCTGTATTACTAATTACATGACAACATCAAGTGAAGTTCAAGTTTGTGTGTGTGTGTACTCTTTAGGTAAATAAACCTATGGGCTGTTTGGTGGGTAAATGTTATATAAATCAAATAAGAAATAATAAATGACAATAAGCCACTTTGCAGAGAGCTATAAATAAGATCTGAGATTTTGACAGGATACCTAGACTTTATGTCTTATAAAACAGCCACATGAGAGTGTGCAGCAGAATGACAACAAAGTATGTCAGTAACAAAGCTCTTTGTCCTACCCTTGTTAAACAAATCTATTTATTGAACCTGATATATTTGAATACAGCCTAAAAAGCTTCTTGCAGTTTAATTTGCATGAAGTCACTTGCTCATAGCTTAACATACTCAGAAATGCAACAGAATAAAACACAATTGAGTTATATGAGACCAATGTAACTCTAATCTGGTAAGCATTATGGAGTAATTAAATGCCACTTCAAAAGTAAAATGTGTGCACAGTCCCTGCTTCTGCTTTGAGAGAATTTCTGCATGTAAGAAGTTTCTTTGAGACATGCAGAGGGTAATATGGTAAGCAGAGAAGAGAGATGGCATGTGGACAATAACTCATGTATATCTGATATTGAATCAGTGACTCAATTTTGTGTCTTGGAAAAAAAACCCATTTATTTCCTTTATTATAACAATGTACAATAAGTTAAAAATTACTCAATCTATCAAACTACAACTGGTAATTGAACAGAATATCAAGTGAGGCATTTCTCATGACAGTAAGGAATGGAAGTGGGATGTGCACATGGCCCTCTGCTTTCCCAGCCTGTGGGGTACAGATTCATGCTAGCCCAGTCCAAAGTTCCCAGTAGGGGAGAAGATCTATAGGAGTGGAAGCAGGGAGGGAGGACTAAGACGTGAGAAATCACCAAGGTTCCCTGATGGAAACTCAGAGATGTGGCTCCCTGATCCCAAGTCTGGACCTGCGCTAGAAACACTGCTCCTGGACACTCACTGGACTTCTGTGGCATTATCACCACAGACCATGCCGTCCCAGGAACTGCCGACATAGGACGGATGTAAGAGAAAGCACCTGGCTTTCCAAAATGGGAGGGCTGGTGTGCAAATGTCTACCATTTCTTTTCCCTGCATTCACTTGAGATTCTGGTGTACAGTTCTGCAAGCATATCATTAATATTTTCTTCAAATGCAAAAACTGCCACCATCAACTTTCTAGGTGAACTATAGATTTAGTTGTATAAATGATTAACTATCTGTGCAATACTAAATGCCGGTCTCCACTCTCCTTATGGCATATTTAGGTCCTGTGGCTAAAGATAAAAATCATAATGTTGAGCAATAGCAATGAGTTCCAGAAGGATATATACTCTGTGACGCCATTCATATAAGTTGTTAAATCATGAAGGTACAATGGGTAGGGACTCATTCATAAGCATGAATATACAGAACCATACATAGGAATGTCAGACACAGACTTCAGCACGATGATCTCTGGGGAGGGAGGGCAGGTAGAAACATGGCCAAATAAGGCTTTAACTGAATAGTTCATATTTATTTAGAAGGGGAAGAGATTTAAATAAATATTACAAATGGGTAATAGCTATTAACCATGGGGTTAAGTACATGGTTATCATATCATTTTCTATGCTTTTTTATATACTTAAAATACTTCATAATTAAAAGTTCTAACACTAAAAATAAGACTTGTGCTAGACATAACTCTACTCTCCAGCTGCACTGAACTACTTGTAGTTTCCAAACATCATAAGTATTCTCATTTTTGTGCCTATGATAGTTGACTTCTTCTCCGGGCTTCAAATGGTGAGATTTTTTCTAAAACCACCTGAATGAGATCAAAATCAAAACAACAAAATTTGACTTGAAGTAGATCTAAGAAGACCTAGCTAGACAATCTCATTTATACTCATTCCCCCTACTTTTATGGTCACATAGTATAAATTTTAGAATTTTTTAAACACTCATGCAGCCCATATCTTTGTGTATTTGTGTACACTGTGAGTGTGTTTGTGTGAAGGGTTAGTGGTAATACTATTTACTGCTATTAAGTGTAATTTTAAACATCACACAGACTAAATACAGATTTTTTAAATATTGCAAAGAATTATAATCCACTTTCAGAATTTTTGGCTTTGTTACCATGGAAATTATATGGTTCCAAAATTCAGCAGCCTAATTTATTTTCCCAGAGAGATGATGAATGATGAGGAAAAAAGTACTTTTGCTTTAAACTGATTGAGTGACCCATTTCCTTGCTGTTGCCTTCAGGAATACCACTGAAAATAACTTGGAAGAAAGATGAATGAAAGAATTAACTTTATTTACCAAGTACTTGTTATGAATGCATATGTGTATATGTTTATATATCCATGAATAAACATATTTTCTGTTGGTCAAGAGCTCATTTGGGTTGCAAGCTCTGTGTCCATAAATTCATCAAGGGTACTGATCAGTGCTTGTGTTAGATTATGTTTTCTAAGATGGTGTGCAGCAAGATGCCTGGTCCCTCAGGCTCCTCTTAAAATGTAATGGTAATACTCCTCTCATTGAGAGGTGGGATCTTTATTCCCTCCTCTTGAATCTGGAAGTGTCTATAGCTCTGGCAAAAAGTGATATGTAACTTCTAAGAGCATGTCGTAAAAGATGATGTGGTTTCTTCTTGGTCCTCTTTGAAGGCTCACTCTTGTACCCGTAGTCATCATGCCAAGATGAAGCAGATACCACCTGAAGAATCCCTGTGTAGAAGTTCTAGCCAATAGCCCTATTGACTATTGAAAGGGAGTAGCCTCTAGATGTTTTAAGCTCCTGGCTTTTGAGCTACCCCAAATGATGCTACATGGAGAGAGATAAGTTTTTCTTGCTGAACACTGTCCCAACTGCAGATTTGTAAGTAAAACATTAAAATACATTCCTAGAAATCTGGTATTCTCTTAGATTCTTCCTATCATTATTTTTTGGTATTCTTTCTGTTTTAGCTATGTGACACTGGACTCCTGCTTAAAAGGACAGACTTGATGAATCAAGTAGAAGCCATAATGGGGTGACAAAAATATATAAAAAGTCTAATTGCTACATGACCAAGAGACTGGAAATCTGATGTGTGCAAAGGAGGACAGACCTGGGGGATCCATTCTAGTCCCAGATAAATTTCATGAGAATACATAAGAATGCCTAACAATTGAGGCTCAGGGCCATGGCTTTAATTTATCATTTATATTGGACACTAGAATAATTTTATAAGGTTTTAATACTTTTGTAAGGTTGTTCCTGAGAGACTATGTTTATTCATTTATTCATTAGATATTAACTGAGCACCTTCAATTCGTTGGGCCTAACTCATGTGCCATTCTCTCACAAGAAAGCTTGAACCCAGAATTGAATGATTATTTTTCCCAAGGCCAAACAATTAATTAGTGTCAAAATCTCAGGCATCTTAACTTTACATGCAGCATTCTTCTGTGATATCACCCAGATCAACACACATCGGACTGAGTTTCTACACCTATCACCAGCTCTGTGACACTGGATAAGCCATCATCTCTCTGGCCCCAGTGTTCATGTTGTTATAAAGAAGGATTGAATTGTATTCTATTTTTAATGTTTTTTCAATCTCCGTTACAGTCTATCTCTGTGGTAGTTTTTGTACTCCATCAACATAGGTAATCTAAATGTCTCTGGGTTAGAGTTGGCCTCAGAGAAATTTCCATGTGATTTGGAGGAAAGAAGTGCAGCTGCAATCATTGCACCAGGCAGGTGGGTGTAGGACATCAGGCTCTGGGCTGCTTATGCACATGTTGCTCATTGGTTGGCCCACAGCTCCTGCAGCTCCTGCTGGTCCTCCTGTCTCAGGTTGTCTGAGTCCCTGGCTGGGTAGATATACAGTTTTGCTGCAAGGCATCTAGCTCCTCTGCAGGACATTACAATTTGGAAGTTCCATGCACTGAGAGACAGAAGCATTTGGCAGTTTGTCCCTATAGGTTCTAGTTTGCCTTCATGGCTTCTACTTTGTCCTTGTTCTTTTCAATTTTGCATTTGTCTTTCCTTTTGACTATCTCTTAACATGCCCTTTGACTACCTGCCTTGCTGGCATACACCTGGCCTGGTCAAATGCATAGGAAATGGCTTTTTGTAAAGTTCTTTGCAGGCTCCCTCTCTTGGGTCCTCATTAGAAGCTTCATTCTGCTCAGCCAACCATCCTACTGGACATTTACTTCCCTAGCTGTCCCACAATTTTATAAAATCTAATCTCTATAACAAATCCTTTAGTCCATATCACCTACAAAGTTCAGCTTCCCTTATTAAATTCTGACTGACATAATCTGTATCATTTAATGCCATATCATTGAAGATCATGTAGAGGAACACATGAAGGGCAAAAAATAATAAGTGTTCTTTTTTGGAGGCAGGTAACCTGTCAAGGCTACTCAAATTCCAATTATTTCCTTCAAGATAAACATTTGTTGGTCTTAGCCCATCATCTTGGTGAACTTCCTAAAGCGTGCATCCATTCTTTTGTATTTAAAGCAACTTTGTGTACCTAAAATGACTCACACTTTTTTTTTTTAGTGGACGAGTTGTCAGTAAACTCAAATGGGCCCACAGACTAAAAATAATTGCAACTAATACAAAAGGCAACATTAATATTTTTCAGAATTAACTGTAGTTCTTATTATATCTTAAACTAGAACCTGGTGAAGAATTAAGTGATGCTCATTATTTCCAGCTCGTGGTGTAGGTCCCAATGGATAATATGAACTCTGTGAATATATGCAGAGCATTATTTAAGGCAAGCAGACTTGACTGAAATGTAAGTATATGGCAGATATTTTTCAAGAGTGTTAAGTTCCAGAAGCAAAAGGTAACTTCTTTAAGAGGCAGAATTTTTTTTATGTTTTCCAGAAGACCTGAGAACAGAATTATAGAGGAGCCTGGCTGTTTTGCAAAGTAGAACAGAGCTATACAAAGGGCATGAGTCATTTATTGTTACCATCCGTCATCTGAACCAATGATACACTGCAGAGTACAATGGCTTTTGAACCCAGTACTGATGTTTTCATATAGGTGCTTATTAGTTTCACAATAGAAACAATGATAACACCTGTAAACTAGAATGTATTACAAGTTTGAAAAGCTTTTATAAAGTGAAAAGACAACATTAAATCTTGGCAAGGATGTGGAGTAATGAAACTTTTATGTTCTGTTGTTGGAAGTAAAAGATGTTGCAACCACTTTGGAAAACTATATGGTAATATCTACTAAATTAGCTGAATTTGCACATAGCCTAAGACTACGGGAAATTTTACTCCTAGGTTTACTCCTGGCAGAATGTGCACACATGTTCCCCAAAAGTTACTCACCACAATGATCATAGCAGCACTACTGTAATGTCCCCAAACCAGAAGCTACTTAAATACCTAAAATGGCAGAATTGATAAATAAATTGTGATCTATTCACACAACATGAGTTCAGGAAAAAAAGAATATACACTGTTTGATTCCACTTCTATGAAGTTAAAAAACATTCGAGAAATAGGCAAAATCATCTGTGGTGTTAGACTTAGACGAGCAATTCCTCTGGGTAACAGCTGCTGGAAAGGGCCCAACGGTAATGCTGGGGATGCTGGGTTTTTGGTCTGGGTGCTAGTTCCATGGGTGTGTTCAGTTTGTGAAGATTTATCAAGCACTGTACTTCAGCTCTGAGTTCTTTTCTGTATGTTATACTTTAATAAGAATTTTTTAAAGGTTGAAAGTCTTCTGTAACAGTTGTCTTGGTCAACAACAAAAATCAATTTTCATTGACTTAGAAGTCAAAAAAGTCCTTTAAAGGCTGACCTTCTGAAGTCAATCTCTTCATATATTTCCACTGATGCCCACTGCAGCTTACCCACCAAGGTATAAAGGAGTAAATATGTATTTCTTTCACCAGGAACTCCATTGATACACAGTTAGGGGTTTTCTGCCCCTAAACATGATGATGTAAGTTCTATTAATCTATTTTAGCATCATATCCACTGCCCCTAAAGAGAGTGACACAGTGAAGCAGGTTTGGAATATCTGCAGCCAACTTCTTTTCTTTCACAGTTTCCAGTCCTAGGGCAGTTGACACAACCAAGATTATCCTATATTCTCCAATACTGGGAGGATGAATGGATCCTCATGATTGTCATTTGCTTCCCCAATGACAAATGAAAAACTTTCCAAGATCTAGAGCACATGCAAATAATGCTTTAACTAAGGACTGATGGAGGGCTACCCTGTGTAAGACAGCCTGATGGGCAATAGGGGTAAAGTCTCAGCCTTCCTGAAAGATAAAATCAACAGCTTCATCAGTGCAGGCTTGGATATTGGCATTTCATGAAACAGTGGCTGCTGCTAATGAGTGAATTAAATTTCAGGGTTTAAGTATCAAAGTTGTATAAGGACACATTTTGAGAGGGGTAGAAGAATAGCACCATTGGAGCTTGCCTGGTGATATGACTAAATCAAGCTTACATAGAGGAACAAGGGGATAAGGTCATTAGTAATGGATTGAAGAACAAAAACAAGAAGTTGGGCTCCCTGGGTCCTAGCCTCTCCTCTCCTATCAAATGAAGTAAAGGAGAGCAATCTGTCCTTTACCCAGTGTATTAGTTCTCTGTTGCTATATAGCAAATTACCACAAATTTGGTGGCTTAAAGCAACAAAGTTTAATGATTTTGTAGTTTCTGTTGGTGAAGTCCAGGCACAATAGAGTCGAGTCCTCTCCTCAGTGTCCTAAAAGCTGCAGTCAAGGTGTTAGCTGCATTGCAGTTCCCACCTGAGGCTTGGGGTCTTCTTCCAAGCTCATTTAGGTTGTTGGCAGAATCCAGATCTTTTCAATTGTAGAACTGAGATCTTCATTTTCTTTCTAGCTGTCAACAGGGACGCTTTTAACTCTTAGAGACCACCTGCAATTTCTTGCCAGGGGGCCCTGAAAGGCAGCTCAGGACATGGTGCTTTCTTTCTTCCAGGCCAGAAAGACTGTATCTCTATGACTTTCTCCATTTCCAACTTCTAGACTCCTTTGTCAGAGCCCACCTAATTAGGTCAGCCCACCAGGACACTATCCCTTTTAATGAACTCAACTGATTAAATGCCTTAATTGCATCTACAAAAATCTCTTCTACCTAATTGTGCTTCTACCTCATCATATTCATAAGTGCCACCATACTCAAGGGGACAAGACTGGACAAGATTTTCCTAAAAGTGGGTGGGCATCTGGAAGCATCTTAGATTTATATCTCACACAACCAATCATCTCTCTCATCTCAATGTAACGAGCTGCACATAATCCAACCTGGACTTGACCATATACCATCTCTGTGACCTTGATCAGGTCATCTAAACTTTCTAAGCCTCAGTCACCTCATCTCTAAGATGGAGGCACTGACCTTGTGGGGGTTGGTGTATTAGTTTTCTGTTGCTGTGTGACAAATTACCACAAACTTTGTGGCTTAAACAACCCCTGTTTATTATCTTGTGGTTCTATAGCTCAAAGGTCTGGCACGGCATAACTGGGTTGTCTGTGTAGAGCATCATAAGGGTGAAATCAGGTGTCAGCTGGACTAAGTTCTTGTCTGGAGGAGAGAAATCAACCGTGAAGCTCATTCTTCTTGTTGGCACAATTTAGTTCCTTGAAGTTGCAGGACTGAGGTCTCCATTTTCTTGCTGGCTGCCACCTCAGAGTCACTCTCCATCCTTACCGGCCACCTGCATTATTTCCCAGATGTCTGACTCCATCTTCAAGCCAGCTAAGGAATTTCAAATTCTCTTTTATTTTGAATCTCTGACTTCCTTCATATCTGACCTCTACATACAGATTTAAAGGACTCCTGCGATTAGCTCAGGTCACCTGATAGTTTCTCTGTTTTAAGATCAGCTGATTTGGGACCTTAATTACATCTGCAAAATCCTTTCACAGAAGTACATAGGTTATTATTTGAATAACTTAGAGAAGGTGTATATACACCAGATGTAGGGAATCATGGGAGAATCTTAGAATCCTAGCTGCCACATATGATTAATATGACCACATGAGATATTCCATGTAAAATGTTTGGCAAAAGGTTTGACATATAGTAAATGTTCCATAAACATTGGTTATATATTTGCAAAGTTATTATTCTTAAGGTACTTGAAATACCCAGTATGTTGCTGGCATATAGATGTAATCACTGTTCACTTGTTCACGTGCTGAGTCCTTCAATTCTACCCTGATCTTTTAAAAAGGTCAAGGAAATATATAAGCCAGCTAGAGAACATTGGTAGCACTTTTTCTGACTGGTATGCCAAAAGGCCATTTTATCCCAATTTCAACATTGCTGAGGAATTCTGTTTTTATAAAAAACATTTATAAAAGTGGCCCATGTTATAACAAAGCATCTCCCTTTTTGGTGGGGTGGGGAGGTCTAACCATATTAGCCAATGAGAGAAAGGAGAAAAGAATAAACCAATAGTTGGACTGCAGCAATGGACAAGATTTCACAAGACCCTACAGGAGTCTCTCTCCTGATATTTTAATTTCTTTGTCAAATGTCACCAAATATCATTATTTTGGTTCTTAAAGATATTGAGTATGTTCAGATTTCTGCACTTCACCACAGAAGCTAGTATTTAAATCTCGAAATTACAAAGTAGGAAAAAATTTTCTCTTCATGTTCCCTGTGATGTTCGGATGAGTTGTAGAGCATTTATAAACACTTAAAGGGCATTTTTTGCATTGTGTAATTGCTTCTGCATGCATAAATAGGATACTTTACTTTGTTGTGTGTTTTTTTTGCAAACTTAGTTCATCTGTCATTTCTCTGTGGCAGCACAATTCAGTCTCCTTGTTTGTTTTGACAAATTGCTCTTTTTGATTTTCTTCAACTCTATAAGAAATAATGGCCACGTAACTGAAGAACCAACAGTTATTTTGATTTGAGCTGCAGGCTCATTTGTACAAGTTAATTTCCAAGACTGTTTCATATCAATCAAAACGGATAACCTCACAAATGACATATCTGTTGTGGTTCTTGAAGCTGCCCCATATGCTTGGAAGATACACAGGCCCACGCAACGGTTTAGGAACTGCAGTTCTAAATGCTGGCATGGCCCTTGTCACCAAAGAAATGATCCTGGGAGATCCTGGGGAAAATGACAGTTAAAGGTAAAGAACAGATTCCCTTTTCAGAACTGGAGAGGATGCTGTGGTATGCTACTTATGTCTGCCCTCTCCCTTCAGGACTAAGGCTGTCATTCTCTCCACTGCAGTAGGTGCCAGTGGCTGGTAGTTCTGAGGAGACCATCTCAGAGGACTGTCCTCTGCTACAAACAGCACCTCACCTACACTGACCTGACCCTGCTTCCTGAAGGAAGTCAGCATCCAGTGACTGATTCTTGCAGCAGTCTAAACCTCAGACCTCTTTCCTCAGTTAGATGAAACTATGAAGGGCCATTGATTATGGGCTAGAATGTGCCTCACCCTAACTTATATGACAAAGTCTTAGCACCCACCATTTCAGAATGTGATTGCATTTACAGTCAGGGTATTCAAAGAGGTAATTAAGTTAAAATGAGATAATGAGAATGAGCCCTAATCAAATATGACCAGTGTCCTCATAAGGAGGATATATTAGGACACAGACATACATAAAGGGAAACCATGTGAGGACACAAGGAGAAGACAGTCACCTACAAGCCAAGGAGAGATACCTCAGAAGAAACCAACTCTGCTGACACCTTGATCTCAGACTTCTAGCTTCCAGAAGTGCGAGAAAATACTATCTGTTGTTGAAACTACCCAGTCTGTGGTACTTTGTATGGCAGCCCTAGTAAACTAATACACCACCCCAGCTTCAGAAGTTGTGATGTGTTCAACTTCTCCCTCTTCCCAAACCTGCTTCCCTCATCCCACTCCCAGTTCCCCAAGTATTGATCTGATAAACCTCCAGCCACAAATCTCCTTCTCAATCTGCTTCTCAGAAAACTTCACCTCTCATAACAACCTTCTATTTTTGTCAATTTGAATTATTTTATTTTTACACCACTTTTCATATCATTTCCAATGATAGCAATGGCAACAGTCAATCATGCATGAAGTGTGTCCAACAGCTAACTCTGCTCCCAGTTTTTTTTGTGGAGAAGCAACCATATTCTGTGCTTAGGCTGACCAGGGCTCATTTTAAAGAAGCATTAAAAGCCAGCACAAGCTATAAATAAAGTGACTGTAGACTTATTGAGATTGGGGCTTCACCTGACACTCACCATTGTGAGAAGATCCTCTCAATGCTCTTTGTGCTCTCTATTCTGAGGGTGGGAAACTGGGCCCAGTGGAAATGGTGTAATGACAGTCATTCTAAGTCATAGTAAGGTCTGTTTTAACACAGCTGACGCCACCCTGAGCTGAAAAGAAATACATTTCTGCAGGTGTATTTCTTGTTTCTAATGGTAGGCACATCCTTTTGTATAAGAGTAATGGATTTCCTTTTGTGTAAGAGGTCCATTCCTAAGATGGATTTTAACAAATCCTTAACAAAGAAGTGAGTCTGTAGTGGAGGTGTGACAGGTATTGCGGTGCTCTGTCCATTCCCCCTCTTGTCTGAGTAGTAGAAGCCAGAGAATGACCATGTACCCACATTTCTTTGTCTGAAAGCTTTCTTTGTACTCAGGAGATTCTGATCAAGTATCTAATAAGCTGGTAATTTGGAGAATTACTGTCCTTTCCTTAGCAGCTTTCAACCAAAGACAACTCCTGGCAGGAGTTGATGTTTAAATACCCCCACTTCATCACCCTTGGGTGAATTCTCTAGGGAGACAAAATTCTGGTTGCTTAGGGTGGTAACTTGATTGCATGCTCCATGTTGACCTTTACCCTATTTCATCCACAAATAATTAATAAGCACTCTAATCCTTGTCTCAGGGTCTGCTAGTGAAGAAACCAAATCAAGAGATGAGAAGAAAATTGGTCAAATATCAACTTACTCTCACAGTATGCAGCTATCAAAAGTTAACAATATAATTCAGCTTCTAACTCATAAGCTATAGATCCCCTTCCTACATTTTGCTGTCACTCACACGGTGCCCTCAGCACCCTTAAACTGAGAAGACAGTGTCAGAAATAGGTCTTTGACTCAAAGTTCTTCACAGTCTAGTCTGTGACATGCAATTACCCCGCCAAAGATGAATCTGTTGTTTCTAAAGTACTCATGCAGGGCTCATGGCTACCTGGTGAACCCAAGTGCAACACCTTATTGTATTTTTCATACTCCTCCTTCTGAGAGTGTTCTGTTTCCCTTTTCTTTTATTTAAGAACATCTTCAGGGGTGGTTCAGCTACAAAAGTTAATAATTATTCTATTTTTTGTCTCAGCGATTAAAATTTTCAAGGAAGAATTGTCATTCATTGCTGCTTATGAGGTTGCCCATGGAGGATAGTGCTTTATAAAGCCAACAAATCACAATCTTAAAAAATGCTATCATCAAAAGAAATAAAAATCTCTTCCCCAAATGGAAATGCTGTGCCAGGTCACAAGCTGGCTCTGAAGTCTGATCATGATGCCGGATAGAATGGGGGCCACCACGTAACCGTTTGTCCAGAGCATTCTCATTTTCTCAACAGTTCCATTAGCATCTGAAACTCATGCAGACACCGATTACTGTTCAAAGGAAGCTTATTAATATCTCAAGAGCATTTTGTGAGGACAAAAGCTGTTTTCTCAAGCTGGTGTTCTTCCCACTCCAGCAAGCAAGAATTTTTTTGTTGTTGTTCAAAAGGCAAACCCAAAGAGAATAATCACCCTAAAGTAATTTTCCATAGGTTCATGCCTCATACAATAAGAAGTAGCAAACCAGGATGATTTTATCCAAAATTCCCTCAGGGCTGGGTGGTGAGAGCAGAATTGTGTGTATATATGTGTGCTACCTGCATAGGTGGGTATTTTTGTGGAATGCACAAAAGTGAGGAGAGAGAGAGAAGAGTTTTGAATCTATGTTGCTCCTTGCAACCACCCTCCATCCTCTTCATCTCCTCTAGAATGTACCGTCTGCTCTAAGCCATGGATAGGTCCTTTGTATTTTTATCTGCTTGTACCTATTTCCTGTCAACTCCCTCTAAACACCCCATAAAGGAACATGTGCCCAACTAGAAAATAGGCCCTTGTAGGAGACACCACCTCTTACTTTAGTCCCGTTTCCACCCAGCAGTTGATGTAGGCAACAGAAAATCCTCACTTGTACTTGTCTACTGGACTAGTAAGTAGGGTTTGAATGACACGATGATCATAACTCTCTGACACAGGGTCCCCCCAAAGAAATACAATATGTGAAAAAGGTAGAAGTGTTGGCCTCTGCATCTCTAGACTTTATTTTCCTCTCTGTGACTCTCTGTGGCATGTCCATCCTCCACACCATCTTTCTAAACCATGTTGCCATCACCTTGATAGATAAATAGGCTGGTTCCCACTTCATATTTTTAAAATAAAACTCAAAACTTTTAGTGGTTGTATATATTAATTTTTTCAAATGTTTATCAGAGAATACCCCTGAGTTGTTAAATCTCCCTTGGAGACATGCAATGGTGTCTAACATGTTCCCTGCAAAATTTTATTTGTCACATGGTTCTCTGTTTAATGGACTGTATTAAATGTTCATGCTTGTATATACATAAAACAACCTTTCTCCTCCCAATTTTTACTCATTCTCCAGGAAGATGGGCTCTGCTTTACAAGTAGTTTCAAGTCCCCCTTGGCACACTGTTCCACACCCTCCATGGGGATGGAATGCCCCCTCCCCAGAAAATCATGACTTAGTAACATGGAGAGTGTGCTTTGCATATTGATACATTTGAATGAATAGATAGGTAGGTAGGTAGGTAGGTAGGTAGATAGATAGATAGATAGACAGATAGATATTGCTAAAGAAATTTGAACTTCCAAAAGTATTATTCTTCAGATACTAAAATCTTAAGGTATAATTCAATCTTCTAAACTCTACCTTTTAAAACCAAATGTATCATGAATATCAAAATCCTCCCAGGGAAGGAAAGGGAAAAGAAAAAGACTGAGAGTTATTGAACACTTCTGTGCTGGACTCTGAAGTATGTGGTTTTATATGTGTAAGCTCAGATCATCCAGAACACTAACTGCAAAATAACTATTATTATTCTGATGTAGATAAGACTCTCTTTTTTCTTTTTAAACAACACAAAAAATTAAAACAAGAAAAGAATAACCAAACATACAAAATCAGAACAACAACCATCCTCCATCCACCCCCCTGTTGCCAAAAAAAATAAAGGAACAGAAAACAAAACCAGAACATAAAACTGCACATCCACTTTTTAATCACTGGGGGTAATAAAAAGGAATAATAAAAGTCAGGTATCCACTAAAATTATTTTAATAGAGGGTAATAGAGTGCCAGCTTTCTGAAAATAGCGAACAGATGTCCCACCCATTATACTAGGTCTTGTTATGTAACATTTACTGCTGTAATCCTTTAAAATCTATTTTTTAGACTTAATTCTGCAGCAGCATCTGTGATGGTAAATGCTGCAGTGGCTGTTTCCTTACTTTCACTGATATTTCCAATGCCGGTTACAGGTCAAACTTTAAGAGCAGTAAAAATAAAGAAAAACAATGCTTTATTCACATTTATGCTGCATCTAATAAAGTTTGATCCAACCTTCTTTCAGCAGGAGAGGAAGTATCCAAATTGCAAAAATATGAATGTGTAATTGGCACATTTGCACAATTTAGTGTAAGCACTCACTTGCTTAGAGAGACACATTCCTAAAATAACATTGTCAAAATCCACCTTAAAATTTCCACGTGAAATATGAACTTGTTCCATAGAATTTACCTGGATGATTTATTTGTTAAAACCAAGAAGAGAAGCCAAAATTTAATTTTGTGAACATATGTAAAAAATATTTGGAAAGAACCATTGAGGATGTGTTCATTGAACAACTTTAACCAGGATTATACTTTGCTATTGAATTTAATTTTTAATATGTGAAACATATACACACATTCTGGAAAACAAATTATTTAAAGTATACTTAATACTCAAGTTAAATATTTGGTAAAGTGCATATGCAGAAGCCATAAGTTTTTCAACCATGTTGAGGTCCACTTTGAAAAAAGTTCTTTTGTTGGTGGGGAATTATATTGCTGTTTTTCCTTTCCTTGGTGTTGAGGATATTGTTGCTATCATATTAGTCTACAGAATAGACTAGTCATGCAGCATCCTGTGTGTTTTCAATATCAATCAGCAGCTCTGACCTTCAGCCAGCTTCTTCTCCGGCCAGCAGGTATAAGATGGGACATAGTGCCATTCTAGACTGCATGTGTCATAGGCTTACATAAGACTTCTTATGGTGCTCTTGGTTCCTCTCTGTAATGGAAAGACTATTTTTTTTCCCTTTGTTGCTCAACCAGGAAATTGCTTTGTTCTTACAAAATGGATGAAAACCACACTCTTATTGTCACCCACTGGGGAAATGCAGTAGAAATCAAAGTCAGGGTGCTCAGATTAGAGAAAATTGCTTCTCCATCAAGTAAATCTATTTGTATAAATGCCTCCATTTTTCATAATATACTGGAGAGGCAAACTCATATAGAAACTGATTGAAAATGACTAATTAAAGCAAACTAATAAAATGTCTGTGACACCCCAGGCAGTGCACTGTGGGACTAAAGCAGTGAGGTAGTCTATGAGATGACTTCACAATACTCATGATAAAATAGCCGAGAATGCTGAGAGTTCTGAATGAGGATCTTCACACACTTCAGCTCTCTGATGCTGCCCTGAGAAATTCTGGTCAATGGTAAAGTTTCCTTAAACAAGCATCTTTTACCTTAATGTCATATTTATTTAAAAAATTCTGCTCAATTATATATTCATGTCTGTTTTAGTATAAAAATATTTCTTTCCCTAAATCTTTGTGTAAAATTGTGGATCCTTGAAGAGATTTCATGTCTACCCAGGGCCTTCAGGTCCATCCTGATCATATAATAAGGTTCAGTTTTAGACAAGCCACTTGGCTTTAACAGGGAAGGAAGGCTGTATTCTGGAGCCTGGGGTAGACTGGAAAGTAGTGAAGAAACTAGGCTAAAATTCAGACAGTCCAGATTTTGTATATCTGGTCACTTACTTGTCACTTCCAGTGAATTGTTTAACTCCTTTAAGTATTTTCATCAGTAGCATAGGGCTCATAATAGATATACCACAAGGTTGTCCAGAATATTCAATGGGATTATGTGTGTGAAGTAGTTATCCCAGGCTAATATTAAATAAATAGTAGTTGTCACTCAACAAAATTTGATTTGGTCTACATGCAAACCTAATATTGGACACCTTATTTGCAGGCCCAAATCAAGTTTTGTGAATTTCTAACACACTTCTCCAATGTATTATTCAAAATGGCCTCTACTCCTTTGTATGCCACTAGTGCATTTTTGCCACAGTAAGATTGCCACCTACTGTGTTTCATTACAGGACCCAGCTCTTTGACCAAGAATTACTCCCAGTAGAGACAGTTATATGCTTAACGCATTTCACATTTTCAGAAGTCATGGTTTTCAAACTTTAGTAAGCATAAAACCTCCAAGTAAAAATACTGATATTTGACTCCCCTCACAGACATTATGATTTGTAGGTTTGGCACGGCGCCCAGCAATCAGCATTAAAGCATTCTCCCACCACTGCATGTTTCTGTGGAGGTGATCATTATTTCTTCACATGGTCTGTACATGGCCTTTTTACATGAACACCAGTCACTAGATTTAAGGCCTATTCTAACTTAGTATGAGCTTATTGTAACTTAAGCAATTATATCTGCAAACTCCTTATCCCAAAAAAGGTCATGTTTTGAGGTTCCAGGTAGACATGAATTTTAGGTGCACATTCTTCAACTTAGTATAAGCTGCAAAACTTGACATTGAGAACAGTAGTTTTACTAACTGATTAGACTACAGTATAAATGAGTGCCATTAAGTGTTATCTCTCTAACTAAATATTCTAGGTTATTAATCAGAATAATACTTTGATGATATTTCATAAGGTAATTTTTGAAATATACTTTTATGCTTCCTATAAAATAATATTCTTCATCATGACATTTCTGATAAAAATATGTTGCTGGTATGTATCCTGATTCATTAATGAGGCATTTTTATGCTGCCTTTTATTCTTTTTCTCATTCTTTACATATCATTATGTACCAAGCATGGAGCTGGCAGTCAGCAAATACTGAGTTGAAGGCATATGTTAATTCTGCAAGCAACAGCAGGGATTATGGAGGACACAGGATTTGTAAGACAGAAATCCCCCTGTTTTCAAGGGGATTTTACTGTGTAGAGGAGAGGAGCCCTTACACACATGCACAAAAACACACACACCATGCCTGGTGGACTGTTTATCCTCAGAGCTTGCTTACAATCCTGCTGATACCACTTACCAGCTACATAACCATCAGCAAGCTACCTATCTTCACTAAAGCTCAGTTTTCATATCCATAAAATGGGGATTATGTTTTCACCTACTTCACAAGGCTGCTGCAAAGAATAAACGATGATTGTATTAATTGTTCAGCACACAGCAAGTGCTCAATAAATATTAGCAATACAAGGACCCTGGAGAAGGAGAAATGTTTGATACGATGATGATATTTTATGTAACAATTGTGTTTCCCAATTGGATTACACACTTCCTGACGGCAGGGACACTATCCTAGTGTCTCTCAGAACTCTTGGCAGATCAGTTCCTCATAACATATTTGAATAATATCATGGAAGGCAGTTCTGGTCAATGATTCATTGAGTCTGTCAGTCTCTTTGTTGGCAGCACTAGGAGAACTTCTACATGTTCTAGGTTTTTGTTCCTATTTGTAGTTTGTTTTCTTAAGCAATGTCAAATCTTCTCCTTAAACAATGTAAATTTTTGTCACTCAAATATCTGTAGGCAGATGGCAGGGGGCAGTAGAATGATGATGGTAAGAGAGAATGCCCAAGTGAAGTGGGTTGTGAGCAGTAGGGTTAAGATTATTCATATCAGGCAAGAGTGAATATGGGTGAATAATGAAGGAAGGCCCTTCATATTCCAACTTTAATGCCATGAAACCGAAGTCATTACTGATGTCTAATTTATATTTTTTATAGCATGATATGCTATGACATTCAGGGTCTCAGGGAGCAAAGCAAATTGCAGGAGCTAATTACACATCTTTCATTTTCCTGGAGTGGCTGGACTTTCTGTAGCAGCTTTCTGATCATGCACATAATGCTTTGTTATTTTCACTTTGAGGTGATTATTATGGTATTGATTTTTCAAATGGGCCCATGGTAGAAATTCTACACATTTGTACTATGTGTAGAATTTTCTATGCAAAGAAAATTTTACCATGACTTTTACATTTGTACTTCAGAAATGATCCTAAATATCCATCTGGAGCCTTGAAGTTAATGGATTTTCAGCCAGTTAATTTGGTCTGCAACACCCAAATACCTCTACATAAATTCACTTAAGTATCAGTTATTGTGAACAGGCCTATTTACTTAGCAGAAGTCACTTTATTATGCTGTTTCCAAAGCAAAATCACTGGAGGGAAAATATCACATAAAATTAACATAACTGTACCAACATACAAATATGAATTGATATAAACCACATGAAAAATATTATTCTGTTCAAACTGTACATTTAGGAAGAGCAGTAATCATAATTTACCTAGGTAACAAACTATATTCGACCTCTAAAAATGAGCCCCTGCCATCTTTGAACTTGTTTTAATCCAGTAAGTTGCTAGGGATCAGGAAATGGTGATGGTAAATGCATGATAACAATGCCAGCTGGCATCAGTATAAACTCTATTTAATAGTCAAAGCGTTTTTCATGTCCATTACCTTATTTTATTTCATTATTATACTCTGGTGTCACACAAAAGGTATAATAAATGGCCCCATTTCTTTTAAAAAAATTTTAATTGAGGTAATATTGGTTAATAACATCATATAAATTTCAGCATACAGCATTATAATTTGATATCTGTATACTTTCTTGTGTGCTCACCACCAAAAGTCTACTTTTTTCCACTACCATATATTTGACCCCCTTTACCCAATTCATCCTCCCCATCCCTCTTTTGTTCTGGTAACCACCATCTGGTGTCTGTATCTATGAGGGTTTTTTTGTTGTTGTTAGCTTCTTTGTTACTTTTTTGTATTTTATAGGAGGTCTGTCCAAAAAGTACCCAACCATGCAAGATGAAAAATAGACATTTATTGAAGATGATACAATATACAAGAAACATTGCAAGTGGAATAATGACACCTCAGTACCCTTAAAGTAGGCACCTTTGGATCTCACATGGTTCTCTCAATCGCCATCAGCTTCCCCATTGCATTTTTATGAATCTCTTCAATGATCTGAAATCTCTTTCTTTGTAAAGGTGATTTTAGTTTTGCGAAAAGCCAGAAGTCACAAGGTGCTAAATCTGGGCTGTAGGGGGTCTGAATCACCTGGGTGATTTGATGTTTCCCAAAAAAACTCTGCACAAGGCACAATGCATGAATAGGTGCATTGTCTTGATGAAGCTGCCAATCACCAGTTGCCCATAGCTGTGGCTATTTTTGTTGTATTGCATCTCTCTACTGATCAAGAACATTGAGGTAGTACCCTTATTAATTGTTTGGCCTGGAGGGGCATACGCATGATGAACAACACCTTCCCAATCAAAAAAACACAGTTAACATGGTTTTCATCTTGCTGTAACTTTGCCGCACCTTCTCTGGGTGTGGAGAACCAGATGACTTCTGTTGGGACCACTGGGTCTTTGTTTTCAGATCATAGTCCTAGATCTACAATTCATCTCTGGGTATGGCCTTCTTGAGGAAATCTAGTTCATTGATAATGGTTTGAATTCAGTCATTAGCAACTGCAGTGTGATGTTCCTTCTGCTCTGTTAGCACAAGCCGCAGAACAAATTTTGCCACATGTTTCATGCCAAAATCCTGTGTCAAAATCTCAGACCCAGTAAGTTTTGGAATCCCTAGATCAGCTTCTACATCTTGCACTGTAAATTGCCAATCTTTGTTGACTGAAGCCTGTACATGTTCAACATTCTTAGGTGTTCTACTTGTTGCAGGCCTTCCAGAATGTGGATCACTTTTAACAGATTCTTGATCATCTTTGAAGCATTTGTGCCACACCTTTACTTGCATGGCACTCATTGTATGTCCCTGAAAGCCTTCTGAATCATCTGAGTAGTTTCCATGGAAGAATGTTCAAACTTAATGCAAAATATGGTGCAGATTTGTTGCTCTACTTATTTTGACTGCAATGACCACACAGTATACATGCTCACTCAACAAGGTATACTGCCTTTGCTGACTAGTACAGTGAAGTCCTCATTATTCATGCATGTGCATTCCAGTCCACTCTCCTTGGCTGCCAGCTTACATTGATGTCCCGCAAACCATTCTTGTTATATTAACAATGGCTGGACTTTTTCTGGACAGTCATGATACTACACATGAGTGTAATCGCATGGTCTTTATCCTTTTCTGCATGACATAGTATTGGCTTGGCCAAAATGTTCATTTGTTTTTTTCTCTAAGATGGCTCTAGTAGTGTTTAGTTGTCTTTAACTTAATTGGAGCACTTTTGTTAGAGTGTATTGTGACAGCTGTCATATCGGTGTGCATTCAAAAAACATCAAAATTGGTGAATTTTTGTATAGCCATTTTAATATTGAAGATGGAAGAAAATAAATGATATTTTCAGCATGTTATCCTTTATTATTTCAAGAAAGGTAAAAATGCAACTGAAACACACACAAAAAGATTTGCACAGTGTATGAAGAAGATGCTGTGACTGATCAAATGTGTCAAAAGTGGTTTGTGAAGTTTTGTACTAGAGATTTCTCACTGGAGAATGTTCCATGATCAGGTAGACCAGTTGAATTTGATAGCAATCAAATCAAGACATTAATTGAGAACAATCAACATTATCCCATGTGGGAGATAGTCGACACTCAAAATATCCAAATCAATAAAGTTATTAGTGAAAATGAAAAATGTGTCTTTTATTTTATGGAAAAAAAAACATGAACTTTTTGGCCAACTCAATACTCTCAAGATCCACTCATGTTGTTGCAAATAGCAATATTTTATCTTTTATATGGATGATTAGTATTGCATTGTGTATCTCTATCCATCTATCTATCTACCACATCTTTATCTATTTCTTCTGTCAATGGACCTTTAAGTTGTTTTCGTATCTTAACTACTGTAAATAATGCTGCAGCGAACATAGGGGTACATACATATTTTACATTTTATAAATTTTTGTATATGTTTTTATATTCTTCAGATAAATACCCAGAAGAGGAATTACTGAATCACATGGTAGTTCTATTCTTAATTTTTAAAAGAAACCTCTACTGTTTCATAATAGCTTCACCAATTTATAATCCCACCCATCTCATAAATAAAGTGAGTGCAGCAAAGAAAAGTTACACAGTGAGTTAAATGCCACCATGGTAAGGAAAAAGTTGAGGTTAAAATCTAGTGTTCTCATTCCTGTTTCCCTTCCTGATGCTTATTCTGCTAAATAATTCTGCCTTAGAATATAGTTGCTCTCTATTTGAATGCTTCTCAGCAATTGATCTTCATATTTAAAAATAAATTGCCTCACATATTAAGCAAAATCAGATGTTTATTTCTTGAGAAATGAAATAAACTTCTGGAGCGAAGGAAGTAGAGAGTATCACATGTTCCATATAAACTCAGGGTGTGTAGTTTGTCCAACACTTATAGCTGGAAGATGCCTGTCTACCTATCTCTCCATCCATCCATCCCTTTTATGCAAGGACTAAAAATCAGTAACAAGGGAATTTAAAACAAGAATTATTTATGATGTTCAAAATAGCAAGGAAACAAATACAATGATTTTTGGAGTGTATTTCTGTTATTCTCATTAATGCGAAAATCAAGAAAATTGAGAGGTAATTTAATAAAGGGGTTCAGAACAATCATCCTTAAAATGTGCTGCTTTGGCACGTGGACTATTTTGAGCTTACCACAGTCAAGACACAGCATATTCAAGAAAGATTTTATTTATCCCATAACTACCCCAAATAATTCATTTATATAGTCTGACCTTGAAAGAGAACTATCACCAAGACAAATACAAAATATAAACTAGCTGTGCAAAGCTGGAAGGGGAGCTAGGGAGGGCCTGGAGTCAAAGTCTTCTATGTGTCCTATTGTCTCTGCTTGGGATGACCAACATTCATTTAGCAAACATTTGCTCTGCCCATATTCCTGTAGATTATCTTCCTCCCCTTTGGTGTTCCAGACCTCTACCCCCTTACCCTTAGCTCAGGATCGCATAGAAGTCTTTTTTTTTGTCTGACTGCCTGCGGGTCTCATATTTTTATGGAGCTCCCATACATATGTAATTAAATTCGATTTTCTGTCTTATGTAAATTTGATTGTTATACTGGTCAAAGAACACAAGGGTAGAGGGAAAATTTTTCCATCCTTATACTAGTATTTTCCATTTTTGTTGGTGTCTTCCAGAGGTCAAAAAAGAAAAAAAAATAATGTAAATTTATTTCAATTAAAAAAAACACTTCTGAATTTTTGATTCATTGATTCTGGGTCTTGATTGTTAACAAATACCAGACTCACTCAGAACCTCTATTTTTTTCATCTTTGAAAAAAGGGGATTTAACTTGGAAGCTTTCAAAAGCTTAATTACACTCAAATAATTATTGATGCTATAACTTTCCCATTTTCTACCAATATAAGTTCTAGGCACCCCAAATGAGTGCCTGACACCTGCACATTTAGCTCTACTGAAGTCAGTGAGTCACAAAGCCCACCCTGAGATGGCATCAAGAAAGAGCCAAATTTTGTTTTGCATCACTCTAGAACTGGATTGTGCCACCTGACCCTGGAAATAAAATCTATTTTCAGACTCCTTGTTTCATTGACTCTTCACCTTGGATCCCTCTTGTCCAGTGCCTTTTCAATCTCATCCTTCAACTGAACCCAGCCCATCGGCCTAATTTCTGTCAATCCTTGTGTCCCTGATCTTGGCTTCCTATTTTTTCTCCTTGAATTTAGCCCAAATCCCACTGCTATATGGGAGGGAATGTAGTTAGAAGAAAAGCCACCTGTTTAATTTTTGGAGTCTCTATTTTCTAGGGCTGAACATCCAACTAAACACAGTAAAAATTACCTTTCCCTTATGAGAAAACTTTTATCAGAACCTGGTTAAGAACCACTGTCTAGGCCTCCCATAATCAATCTAAACCTACCTTCTCACACTGGACCTCCACCATCATGAGTAGATCCTGACACTTAAAAAGGTGACAAAATCTGTTCATGATCCTGTGGAATCAGCTTTTGATCTTCCTCTGCCTTTATAATTCTTCTGTTCTTACATATCAACTTTTGCTCAGCTCATTCTCTACCTCATACATTGTGTGGGCCACTCCATGATGAAAGCCAGCAAGTAAACACAAAGCCGTTCCACCTCACCCGGATGATGTGACAATAAAATGAGATCACAAGGGTGGAATGCTTTGACAAACCCAAAAGTGAAATGCAAATATGAGGTTTTATAATGCTATGAAAAATTTGAAAGATTAAAATTTCTACAGAGTTCAGAAGTTTTCCTTTAAAAATACTTTATGACAGCAACAACAACAAAAAATATTGTTAGACTTAAGTGCATGTGTGGACTCTTATTTTAATTTAACCAGTGAGTAATATCTGACATGTTCTAAAATCTTTCTTGGTGTGTCTTGAGAAATCATATTGGCTTCTTAAAACTGTGCTCTACATGTTTCTTGTACTGTCTGGACTAGCAAGTTATGTAGGAAGTTTTCTCATGGTGGCAGTAAAACTGCAGCAGCAGGGCATAAAAATACACCAGGTCTCCTAAGGCCTAGACTTGGAACTAACATAGAGTCACTTCCTGTGTCCTTCCATTAGCCAAAAGAAGTCATAAAGTTGAGGCAAAGTTAGGGAATCAGGAGATATACTTTTCTCACATTTGAAAAATGGCAAGGGTGTAGATATAGAGCATTGGGGTCAATGATTCAATCCACCAAGATGACTGAAGAGATATAAACTTAGTCAATCAATATGGTTCCATAGTCTTTACTCTTAAGTTTAATGTTCCACTTCCTGACAAGAGTTGTTTCCATTTTTTCTCTTCATGAAGCAAAGTATTGTAAGAAGCATTATTTGTGGGATGAGATATAAAAAAAATGAAGTCTGTTCTAATATTTGAGGTTTAAGCTGAAGAGGCATTCTCCATGTAGAATGAGACAAGTACTACCCATAAACCTACCAGGAAATAATTTAGACAAAATAGAATACATGTATTTATACCTACCACTATTTTCATAAATATACTTGTAGGTGTACATATATGTATGTGCATATATATGATATACGATACATATGCAGTTCCCTCAGCTATCTGAGTTTTCCATTGTACCTCTTGTAACAATTGATTTTTAGAGAAGCATTCTTGGTTTTACAAAAGCTTTATCAAATAAAATCAGGCTGCTAGTTCACAATTTTACAGATGTATTTACTTAAAAAGTTTCAATCTACCTTAAATCAGAACAGTTTTGAATGCAAAATGATGCTTATCATTTTTATTTTCATGTGCTTCTTTTGTGTGTATGGCATCCAAGAACTTATCAGAAGTTAGCTGGGCCCACTGGATTTTATCTCACAGTTATTGTGATTTGGGTACACCAGGCAATCTTTTTCCTTCAAAACACAATTACCACAGAAATACCTAAGTGGATGAAATACAATTGTTGGAGAATAGTGAAATGAAATGAAGCCATCTTGCCAATATAAATCACAGAGTTAAGCAGCCGTGAGCAGAAAACAAATTTAAGAATGTGTATAATCCACAAAAAGCTGAACTGACACTGAATTTTTGCATCATACCTGCTAATGATGTAATTAGGAACTCTACAAGAAGAAAACAGTAAACATTTTGTGTAGAAAAATAAAAAAATGTGAAGATCAGTGTAAGGATAAAAGCAACTTTCTTCTCTTCCTTTGTCATGTGAAATAATTTCTCTGGAACTATTTGGCTGTTTCTTCATAGTTTGCATTGCTCCTTATTAGAAAGACTAAGTGTTACTAAATTAAAAGATAAGAATAAAATGTAACATAGCCCTGTAGAAACAAAGGCTTTGATATTCCATGTCAGAAATTGTCTAACCTTGACAAGAAAATTAACCTGGGCAACCCTATGAAGCAATGTATACTAGTTTTCCTTAAACTTTTTAGTCCCACAAATTTATGAAGCTACGAAACTACTTAGCGCTACAAAACTCAACAACAGATCAAAGTGTTCAGTGCCTGACGACTGCAGGATATCTGATCATTTTCCATTTAGACTGTAGGTCAAGGGAGGTTGAAGTGAGAAATGAAGCAGTTGTTGATGGGCTAGATGTTCTACAAAAGTTACAGAGACTGAATTGATAAAAATGCTAAACAGGTTCTAGGACTAGCAACCAGGTTGCAAGGGCCTGCTTCTATTGTACCTCATCAGAGGTAGGCCAGAGCTTTTGTAACCAAGAGGAGTATAGGTGTCTATTCAGAAACCAACACAAAAGTTAATAGAATTGTTTTACCAATGGGTTTTGCAAGCCAAGTTTCCAGAAATTCATAGAAGGTGAAAAAGAAAGACTAGCCTTTGGTGATCTGAGAAGGAGTGGTTATGAAATGCAGCAAGTCAGAGAAAACAGATCAGTGGGGCTAGTGAACAAACACACGTCAGCCTAAGCACAGCACAGGGCCACTCATTACAGGCCACAAGTTGTTCTTGTGATGCCGAGAAGTGGATCATGTTAGAGAGGATGAAAGTCTGCAGGAGAGTGGGCAGAGGACTAAGGAAAAGGTTGAGAAACCAGAACACTTTGACACAAAAGAAAGGGATTGTATTCAACAAGATTTTCCTCTGGTTCACTCCCATAGACTTTCTCTCTCTGATAAATGAACAGCTTACTCAAACAATTCCACAGAACAAATAAAAATAATATTATATTTTTAAAAAGTTTGTTGTGGTTAAATGATGTTGGGAAACACTGGGCATTTAACCTTGTTTAAAAGTTAAGAAAATTTTTTTAATGCCTTGGTTCTCCTTTATGGTAGACCCCTGTCCATAAAACCTATAGTCTTAGTAACCTACAGAAAAACCTACAGACTAAGTACACATATGTGCAGGTGCCTACAGCCCATATTTGGGCAAAGAAAAACAGATATCCTTATTGAACTCAGGCCAAGTGCCCTTATTTTTCCTGATTCAAGTATACACATCTAGGGGCCCCATCCTCTGGTTTCCAATTACCAAGGCAATCCTCCTAAGTACAATCTCTCTATATTCAATTGGACCTTCTACAAAGAAACAGCTGTGGTCTACCTGCTAAGTTTCTACCCAGGTAGACCCATATTGCTTCCTTAAAAACTGTGAGGTTTAGCCCTGGCTTAGCATTGTCCACAGTGCTCTCAGCTCAAGGGGGTCAGAGTCAGAGCACGTTAAAGTGGTTAACTCCACCAGTTACTGTCATGTCAAAGCTACCATGAATGATCAGTCCCTTTCAATGCATCATTTATTTCCTGAAAGCAATTTGCAAAATGGATAAAGAAGCGTTTCCAGTTCTAATAATATTACAGAAATTATTTTAAAACTAAAATACATATCCAGAAAACTGAATGTTTTTCTGGCTAACTAACTCAGCCTCAGTAGATTGACATGGTAAATTTTATCCTTCTCTGAAAATATCATGCCTCAATTGTGAATAAAGGAGAAAAAATAATCCATATAAAATGATTCTTATAACTCAATTCTGTATAACTGACCTCCAACTGGTTGTAATGAGATTGCTTTTACAGAAGATACAGGTTTTAAGGAAGGTGCATGTATGTCAATCATAAGGGATTCATTGCCACAATACTTTTCAACTCTCATTCAATAGTCAATGAGATTCACATCTGTATCAATTCCATTTACTCTTTCATGCCTAGAGAAAGGAAACAACTCTGTTCTCTACATGATGCTGTTAAAAGGTAAAGCATTTCTGTCATTAGATATCTATTCTGAATTTGAGAATGGCAAAGAAGATTCACTTGAACACTGTTTCTTCCCCAGGAAATAGAAGAGTCACACAAATTTCACAATCCCAGAGGACACCCAGAATTTTATGTGAAAATGGTCTGTTTTCCCTCCTGGGGTTGCTGCTGCTATAACTCTGTCTAATGGCCTGGGTTCCTGGGTACTTGTTAGTCCAGTAGAAATACTCTGGTACATTGTGAGGGGAAGAGAGAGAAAATGAAATTTGTTGCTTGTGCATTATCTATACATCATGCAGGGAGCTTTACAGTTTTATCCTATTTAAGTCTCACAAAAACAGTGCACAGCTGTATTGGTTAAGTGTCACTATATCAATTGTGCACGTGAGTAAACTCAAAGCTCTAGTGCTAGTTTGTACTGCTTCAGACAGATCTTGTCCTTAATAATAGCTCAATATCTCATTACTTGTTTGAATTTGAATGAGCTAACTGCTATAAACCTTAGTTTCCTCATCATTCAAATAGGGATAGCAATATTTCTCTCATAAGTAGATAAAATTAATATTAAAAACTAATATTTCCATTGAAACATTAGCATTTAATAATACAATAATAATATTTATATCAGTGGCATATAATTTGAATGTTATTTCAAGTTAATAATATAATGATGTTGTTAATATTTTGATATAATAGTGTATTAATAACCTCAATATTTATTAATAATTCATTATTAACATTAAACAGAAGACAAGATTTCAATGGCAGACCCATTTTCCTACTCTGTCATATTGCCTTTCATGGAGAGTGGTAGAAGAAATAAATTTTTGTTAGCTGTCTATTTCTACATAGCAAATAATCCCCAATTTAGTGATTTAAAACAAAGTATGTAGCAATAGTTATCTATTATGTAGCAAGTTATCTAATGCTACAGAATAAATGGTCCCCAGATTTAGTAGTTTAAAACAATAATTATCTATTGCTACATAATAAACAATTCCCAAACTTAGTGGTTTAAAACAATAATATTCAATAATCTCTCAGTTTCTATGGGAATTTGGGATTGACTAGCTAGGAGGTTTAGGAGCTCCTGATGGGATGACAGTCAGATGTTGGGGCTGCAGATGACTGAACAACTGACAAGAATTGGAGCTATTGTTTTCAAGATGGCATTCACATTGGTGTTGGCTAATGCGGTGCCTCTCCATATGAACTTCCCTGCAGCGTTACTTGAATGTCTTAATGGCATGGAGGCTGGCTTCTGTGGAGTGAGAGATCCAAAAGACCAAACAGAAGCTACAATGCCTTTTATGACCTAGCCTTAGAAGTCACACACCATCACTTCTACCACATTCAGTCAGTCCATTGGTCAGCTTTGATCCAATATGGGAAATGACTGTATAAGAGCATGAACACCAGAAGGTGAGAACTGGTGGAGCCCTCTTTGAGGCTGGCTATCACAAAATATAATTTTTAACTAAGCAAAGAAACCTTTAAAGCTATTCTATTTAATTAATCAGATATTTATTGAGTATCTCTTATGTGCCAGACTTCAGGGATACAAAGAATTAGATAAAGTCATAATGATTGAAGAAGTCCTAGTTTAGTAGAGGGTCAATAATAAAAAAAAAGAAATTACTTAAAATTGGACAGCCTTGTATGTGATGAAAATCAATAAGTGCATGAAGGAAGAGGAGCTTTGGGAGAACAAAGGGGAGAGAGGTGAATCTAACTGGGCCAATGGATAAGGCAATGAAAACTTTGGGATTTGATCATAGCCTTACGAAATGGAGAAATGTTTGGCAGGTGAGGATGGGATTTGGGTTTTAGCAAAGGTACAAATGTTGGCAAATACACAGTGTGCGTGAATAACAGCAAATCATTCTGCATGATTGGCTGTTAGTCATGAAGACAAGAGTCCAGTGTATCTTTATGGGACACAGGTAATTTCTACAGGATAGTCTCATTGAATTGAATGTTCCAAAGGGCCTGATATATCATTTTGTTCCAATCTTGTCATTTCAGTTAAGAAGTCCAAAGATCAGATTTGTGAGACTTACTCAAGATCATCTGCAGACAGAGACACAGGAAATATAACAGCTTGCTACACATGCTGGTGTCCAGTTAGTTTATATGAGATGATGAAACCAGTGATGAGAAAAATGATTGGGTCAAGAATAATCATCAATCATTAATCATCAGCCATGCTTCTAATGAGACAAATTTATGGAATAGCAACACAAATCAAACTATAATAATGTTAACCTCTTATATTCAAAAAGTATATTAGCTATTAAAGATGAGTCAACTCTACTTGGTGAATCAAGTACTTGTCTTCCCCAAATCCTAATTCTCTATGAAAGGCAGCTATTACTTACTGTTTTAAGTATGTTATTATTCTCTGCCATGCTAATTCCATATTGTTGTTTTCCCTTCCTACTCTACATATAAACTGAAAAACATTCAAAGACACAGTTACCAATCTTTTTTATTGGAAACAACTGAGGCCAGTACAGAGTTTTTCTCCTAAGGCATCTTGAGTTCATTTGCACAGAATTCCATGGATTAAATCAGAATATTTATATCTGCTTCCCACATCCTTACATACATAAAACATTTTCATACATAAAAATTGACGTGTGTGTTAAACAGGGGAGGCAGTTTCAAACCTTAAGAGTTAACTACAGTACAGTTTAGAGCTGAACTGAAAAACAAATCAAAGTGCGTGAAGCATCTGGCTAACAAGGTAATGGGCTGAGCAGTTCACAATGAATGAGTGTGATTTTGGACATTGTTCTCATTTGAGGTTTCTATTTTCAGTCATTAAGTATAGATATTAATAATGATGAATGCTGGAAATAGTTGTACTACATAGTGGAGTTAATTTTAAGTAAATGCACCTCATTTTTTCTGTACATTTTGGATTATTATTCAGTATCATTTTATTGGCTTAATTTTAATGGTTCCTATGGGGCTGTGCAAAAAGAAGAAACTTTTTATTAAATGCAAAATTGTAATATATCCCATGTGTTCTATTTATTATATTTGTTTGTTTAAAAAAATCAGAGAATGAAAAGGCCAAAAATATTTAGTGTCTTCCCATCATTAGAATCAATGACTATGGTTGTTTTACCGCAGGCTGCCTTATATAAGAGCCTGACAAGGAAAGAATTTCCCCATGTTATCGAAAGGCTATAAAATGCTGGCACACATATGCATCATCTTGTTGATAATGCAGATTCCAGGCTCTACTTACAGACATGTGATTGAATATGTGTCATTTGCCTCTGTGCCCTCAACTCTATTGCCCATTCTGCTCTATGTCTCAGGGACCCATGCAGCCCTGGTTACCCCAGCCCTCTAGCTGCTTGTTGTATTTCGTGAATGGTAATCACACTGACAGAAGACTGGCAATGTAAGAAGGAGAAATGCTTGGGGTATTTATTCCATTCTCATTCTGTTCCGGAGACATCTCTGGCAGTGACTGTGTTTCTTCTGAAATTCCAGCTCATACACGACAGCCCATCCTTCATGGTCTCAGCCCTGTCTGATGACCCTGGCTCTGGATGGTTAACAAATACCACCACCTGTGTTCCTTCCCTCCCAGGGATGGTAATGGCTTCCTGCTATTGCAGATGTTAGAGCTGTCTCATTGTCTCTTCTTGGCTGCTCCCCCGGCCCTAAAGGTGGAGTCTGGACAGCACACTACAGCACCCACTAATAGGAAGGGACTCTGGATTCTCCACGGGAATCCTCTCTCATCTCCAGCTTGGTTCTTCAGAAGCTATACACAAACACACAAAACACACACAAATATGCATGCATGCATGCACTACACACAAATATGCATACACATATATTTTACCAGATAAAATTCATTGATAAATGAGGACTGCTAAGAAAACTAAAATATAGGCCTCATATTATCTGGCTACTGACATCAATATTGTCAGTATTGGAATGTTTTTCCATTTTGAACCACTGGGTAAAAGCAAATCATGTACCTTCAATAAAGGACATATGTAGGTAGAACTAATCTGAATTCTCAGCTGTAGTCTCAGTTTAGGCTTAGATGTTAAGTCCAACAAATCCCAGAGATAGCAGGGTGACAATTAGATAACATTTTCTGTGAGTATTTGCTAAACAACACAAATATATCTGCACATAAAATCAGGAGTTGTGGATAGGTCACCTGGAGACTGATTTTATTTTATTTTTAGCCAAACTGCTTCCTGAACAAAGGCCTGGGACTTGGGACTGGCTCAACTATCCAGTACCTGACACTATTGGGGCAGAATCAGATAAGGGCCTGAGTCACAATTGCTTGGGCTTCTCATGAGGTCTTGAAGACTGGAGGGAAAAGACAGAGTCCTGGGCACAGTCCGAATAAGGTCAAGAAATGAGAGAAGGACAAGTTGTTAGAGCAAAAAGTCAGAAGAGGAACATGCAAGCAATGCCTCAGAGCTGAGCAAGGGCTGAGACAGGGAATAAAACATGAAGTGGATGGAGCACAAAGCAAATGTCTTCAGAGGGAGAGCTGACACAGGTCATCCTGGTCTGGGCAGACATTCTCTTTTCCGGGAAGGTCAAGCCAGGGGAGGGCATGCAAGTTTTAGGCTTCTCCCTTAAGATACTGTACTAACTCATGCATGCAGTTTTCTTCATGTAGTTCTTGCAAACAAGCACATCTCTTTGACTAAGACAGGGAAACTGACCTTTGTTGCAGCTAGCAGAGAGCAAATCCCAGAAACAGTCTTAGAGACTCAGGACCAAACCCTTTCTTGATATAACTTTGATCAAGGTACATACAGAGCTCAGTCTCAGACTATCTTTTTGAAAATTGGGTGTATATGATCTATGGTTATCAGAATCTATGAGAGAGACCCATAGGGGAGCTATGGGGCCATATTCATTTAAATTGAGGGGGGGATTATTATATTTCTTAATGGCACTCATGACTATAGAGCTTTGTTTATAGTAGTATCTAATGTCTTCATATTTCAACAATTCTCATTATGAATTCATGTTAGTCCTATGTAATATGAATACTTGAAGCCTTTATTTTTTCCTTTTTAAAAATTTTTTTGTTGTTGTTCAATTACAATTGTCCCCACTTTTCTCCCATTACTCTCCCCTGCCCTACCCACCCCCCACCTTCCACATTCAATCCTCCCCCCATTGTCTTTGTCCATGAGTCCTTTATAAATGTTCTTCGACTTAACCCTTCCCTTTCTCTCCCTCATTATCTCCCACTCCCTACCCCCCACTCTGGTCACCATCAGTTTGTTCTTTATTTCCATGTTGCCGGTTCTATTTTGTTTGCTTGTTTGTTTTGTTCATTAGGTTCCACTTATAGGTGAGATCATATGGTTATTTGTCTTTCACCACCTTTCATCTCACTTAGCATAATGCTTTCCAGTTTCACCCATACTGTCAAAAAGGATAGGAGCTCCTCTTTTCTTTCTACTGAGTAGTATTCCAGTGTGTAAATGTATGAGTTTTTTGATCCATTCATTTACTGATGGACACCTAGGTTGTTTCTAGAACTTGGCTATTGTAAATAACGCTGCTATGAACATTAGGGTGCATAGGTTCTTTTGAATTGGTGTTTCAAAATTCTTAAGATACAATCCCAGCAGTGGAATTGCTGATTCAAGAGGCAGTTCCATTTTTAGATTTCTGAGAAAATTCCATACTATTTTCCATAGTGACCTCACCAGTCTGCATTCCCACCAACAGTGCCCTAGGATTCGCTTTTCTGCACAACCTCTCCAACACTTGCTGTTGATTTGTTTATGATAGCCATTCTGACTGGTGTGAAGTGGTACTTTATTGTGGTTTTAATTTGCATCTCTCTGATGGCTAATGATGCTGAGCACCTTTTCATATGTCTCTGGGCCCTTTGTATGTCCAGCTTGGAAAAGTGTCTGTTCAGTTCTTTTGCCTATTTTTTAATTAGTTTGTTTGTCTTCCTGGTGTGGAGTTGTATGAGTTCTTCCTGGTGCTGAGTCACATGAGTTCTTCATATATTTTGGAGATCAAACCCTTGCTTGAAGTATCATTGGCAAATACATTTTCCCATACTGTTAGTTCCCTTTTCACTTTGCTGATGCTTTTTATAGCTGTGCAGAAGCTTTTTAATTTGATATAGTCCCATTTGTTTATTTTTTCCTTTATGTCTCTTGCTCTAGGGGACATATCTGTGAAAATATTGCTGTATGGGTTATCTGAAATTTTCCTGTCTTACATTCTCTTCTAGGATTTTTATGGTGTCACTACTTATATTTAAGTCTTTTATCCATCTTGACTTTAGTTTTGAATACTTCAAGACTTTAATTCCAAACACTCTGAAGAACACATACTCCAACAAAGGTCCTTCCTTGGACAGAAATGTTATCTCTTTAGACTATCACATTATTTTAAGGAAAAAATCAATTTCCAAAATATATACATACACCTAATTACATATATCAGACACTGATTATAATTATCTTAATTTACATAGTGGATATTATTTTATATCCTTTTCATGATATCACTTTTAAGTTGAGACCACAGAGGCTCAGAGATTTCCATATCTGATAAACAGCACATGCCCTGGTTTTCTGACCCCAGAATTATGGCTTTCTTTTACTCTACCAGCCCACATACAACAGGGAAACACTCCCAGATTAATGTACAATAACTCCTTCATTGGAGCCTTCATTCACATTTTGGGGTGCTTCCTCTTCTTACTGTTTTATCTACTCTCTTGTCAAATGGCATGACCTGCAGGATTAAATGGGTTACAGCTTCCCAGAGATACACATTATATAAATGGACACTACTGGGATAGAAACAAAACCTTGGTCATGGCATTTTATATATCTACACCAGCCTGTATATTTAGAAGTCTTTATGTTAGATTAGAATCTTCCTGGCACTAATCATATCCCATGTCAGCAGTCCCATTTGGAGACTTTGTATGTTGTGCATGCTCTCCTTGCTATAAGTAGATTAACACTGATTTAAAAAGGTTTCATTTGGAATATGGATGCATTAGAGAGAAACACTTTAACTGATGTTATGATTTTTTCCATATTGTCCACTGTGGCAGTGGGTCGCATAGGCCTTATATAGCTGCCCATAAACCTCATGAGACCACGAGTCCCTTAATTGTCCTTCACCTTTCATCAGTCCCCTGAAATGCATCTTACATGCCAGTCACACACATCTGCCTGTAGCTTTTGGAGCATGCTGTGTGTTTGCCTTGCTGTTGTGTCTATGCTATTCCCTGAATCTGGGATGTCTTTTTTTATTCCCTTCTTTAAAATTTCTTCTTTCGATAATTTTTCAAGATCAACTACTGCTGCATAGGATTCTCTAGACTAAATTAGGTACCTCTCTTCTGTATGCTTACATCACCCTTATATAGCTTAGTGTAACACTTAAACTATATTATTTTGGTATTTTTATTCACTTACATATGTCCACTGCCTACCACCCACATCCAAAGAAAACTAAATGTGTGACTGTGAGTAACTCAACTCTTGCTCTGTATTTCTGACATTACAAATGCTTTTTGAATGAATGAGTGTGAAATAAATGAGTGAATAAATGACTTTGTTTAATTTAAAGAGGATCAAAGATGAGATCTCCACAGTTTTAGCCTTTGACCGAAGTCCCCTCAAAAGTAACCAGTTGTAGTCCACTTGAGAAATTCAAACAGCTTCTTTAGGTCAGGGGTGGCACCAGGAGAAGACAGTCCTCATTTAATGTAATTTATGATTTCTACAGGCTGTGTGTATGGTTTTTTATTCTGTTTTTTAATCCTTGTTTTTCTTTAAATGATTCTACATAGCTTATAGCAGGGGACTAAATCAAATATAAACTTTCAATTCCACACAGAATATATGTTGTACTAATCAGTTGCTTCAGTAGATTTCTTGGAGTTGGAGAAAAGGGGGATATTTTACAGTTAAAGAATATAGTACAATTTGAGTATGGGATGAGAAGAAACTATGAGTTACCAGCTTTGAGTAACATTAGGCTAAATTCTAGGGATGCTTGTTGAGGACAAGTAATATCTTTGCTTTTAAATAGTTTTCCAGTCTGACCTCATGTTCAGCTTCAGGGTTATTCTGTTATTTATCATAATTAGAAGAGTGCTAGAACAATTTATGCTACTCAAATATTGCCGTGGGCACAAGGTAATTTTTTAATTGAATAATCATTAAACATAATTCAAAAGAATTGCTTTCAAATAACAGCCATGTTAAACATCAGCTTCTTAAACTAATATTCATTCTTTAAAAATTATGGTATTTATAAATACTTGAAAGGTTGCATCTCATAGGAACATTTCTGCATTTCAAGTAAGTCTAAGATTAAAGCATACCATCCAGTCATTCACCCTTATTCACTCATTCAACATATGTTTAAGTGTCTATGAGGTGCTAACCACTTTTTCAGTGAAAGCATACACAGAGTACAGTTGAATAGAGTTAATATATGAACACTAATGCTCAAAAACTTAACATATTTTATTATAAACCAGAAAACATATTTTAAACAGTTCTTTGGAATGTACCCAATGTACCAATGGGTATATTGCAATATATGACAGTAAAAACTACTGTGAAACCATTTTACCTTTTTCATGTGGAATTATAAACTCATTTGAAAAAAACTGATCTTAATTCTAACATTTGTTCATGACTGAATTGACAGAAACCAAATTTTCTTCCCCTCTAAAGCCAAAGTCAGCATTCATTACCCTGCACCTATAAACTGAAGAACTGAGTTTGAGTGTTCTGAGGACAAAGGTGGAGTTTTGGGCACAAAGGAGAGGTAGACTTTGAAAAAAAACTTATTTATAAACAACAACAAGGCAATGTGAAAGCACTCCCACTTGTCCTGACCTAAGCATTATTCATGTTTATTCTGTGCTTTTCAGAATAATGCACAAAAGCCACAAGACCAGTGCTCTAGCCAGGCATTGACATAATTAGTAAGAGGATAGGAGCAGATGGACCACCCAGCTGAAATCCCTCTCAGAATCCCCAGCAGCCACACAGCCAGGACTCAGCAACACTGTCAATCATGCAGACAGATGCGCTTGCTTTACCCACTGTTGTGGAGATGCACATTTCAGAGGCATGCATGTCATATTGCTTTAGGCAACAGCTAGTAAGAATAACTTTGGCCACTAAGAATGAAAGGTGACCAACACATTGGCAATTATGTTGAGAGTTTATTATGTGCTGACCATTTTCCTAGATGATTGATTCTATCAATTAATTCTCCCAAACCTCCCTCCCATCTCAACCCCATTCCCATAAGCAGAGGCAGGAATATTACTTATTCTTTTTTAAAGGTATGTGCATAGACATAGCATTCTTTCTCTTCCATTGCAGTGATAAGGTTACCAGGCAGATCCTAAAAGACAATTGAGACACCTTATGACCATTTCTTAAGATAGCTGTTAAAGAAACTTCTTGCAGTTTTTGTCTTATTTCTTATGAAGGCTAAGACTATGCTGAATATTATGTTTCTTTTTAAAATGTGTCATAGGAGCAAGTATCTTAGCTTAATGATCCTCTTGTCTAAGGAATATTTTCTCTAAAATAATCTCCATTAATATTTATTGACAAGACCCTAAAGTCTCTTTTTGTAAACAGAGTACAAATCATATATATCCTTGAAAAATTAATCTGAGAAAAATTGATATTCTCTGAAATACTGCCATTGTTTTTGTTCTTATCTTTGAAGAATTTTGCTATAACATCAATAACTACAGCAATAAGAATTATATCTATCAAGGAACAAATATAGAGGACACATGGACAAAACTACGGGGCTTGGAAATGGAAGGGAGGTTGGGAGGGATGGGTGGGTGGGCTGGAATGGGAGTAAAAGATTGAAACTATACTGAATAATCTAAAATAAAAATAAAAAAAGAATTATATCTATCAAAATGATGACAGTTTTTGAAAATAGTTTCTGAATCAAAAAATGGCTTTGAAAAAATAGCCATCCAAATGAAAAGTTTCACTATTTTTAAGGCAATTAGTTCATCATTCTCCATAATTTAGAACTCCATACTCTCATTACTGATGACAAATAGAACTTACTTCACTTATTATTCCTTTAACCACTCATTAGTACTGGAATATGTTAATGCTGCAGTGTCAGTAAGATTTTTTTATTATAAAAATGAGGAGAATTTTAGAAAGACCATAATAAACACAGATGGTAGAACTAAAATCTTATCATTTCACTTTACTTTGTCACTTATGCTCTTTCCAAAGTCCATTGTACAGACAATTTTTCCTTTTCATGTTTTACAGAAATATAACTTATAAGACATTATACTAAATATCATTGTGAAAAAAGCAGTGTAATAAAGAGTTTGTGTTCAGTCATGCCTTTGTTTATGCTTTTCATAGAAAACAAATCCACTGACTTTGGAATAAAGTAATTTCACAGCAATGATGCTTCAAGGTAGGGGAGATTTCTTCCCTCTTCAAAAGCATAGAAAAACCTTTCAGTAAGATAATGTTTACTCATAAAAGTTTAATTTATAGAGAAAATATACATGTTTATAGAAATGCTTGCATTATAAAACCTTTAAAATATCCAAGTTCTCATATATATAAGGGTATCCAGCCATGTAATAATGTAATATGAAGAAGACAGAAGAAACATTATACATAGGACAATGACGCCTCAGTCCCATTCAAAGTAGACACCTTGAGACTTCACACAGTTCTCCCATCTGCCATTAGCTGCCCTGTCATATTTTCCTGAACCTCATAGACAGTCTGAAATTTCCTCCTTTTTAAAGGTGGTTTTAGTTTTGGGACAAACAAGAAGTTGCAATGTGCCAAATCTGGGCTGTATGAGGGTTGAGTTGCAGTGATTTGATGTTTTGTTAAAAAACTCTGGACAAGATGTGATGCACGCCTGTATTGTCATGATGAAGCTGACAATCACCAGTTGTCCATAGCTGTGGCCTTCTGAATCCTCTGAAAAGTTTCTGTGGAGGAATGTTCAAGCTTAATGCAAAATTTGATGCAGATTTGTTGCTCTAGTCGCTCAGTTATTTTGAATGCAATGGTCCCACAGAACACATGCTCACTCAATGGTGTCTGCCACCCCGCTGACTAGTACAGTGAAGTCACTGTTCATGCATGTGCATTCCAGTTCACTTTCCTTGGCTGACAGGTTACATTGATATCACACAAAGCATTCTCATTATATTAACAATGGCTGCACTTTTTCTGGACATACCTCTCATGTGGCAGTTTCTCTTGATAAATAGGGGAGAGCTGGAATACTCACTTGATCTACATTTTCTATAAAAATATTATAGCAATTATTTACTTCCTCATGCCATGCCTCACTGACACCAAGGTCTTTTTTATGGGTAACTCAGCAAACAGATCTGATATAACTATGTCATCACTAGGGTGCAAGTAACCACACAGTGGGCTTTCTCTGATTGGTCATGGACTGAATGACCAAAAGGAACAATGTTTTTCTTCTCTTCCTTCTAAATATACAATTTGTATTCAAACTTGCATTTCTTCCCCCTCCTCCATCCTAGGAAGTAACAAATTGCTCCACAGATCTCTGTAACAGTCTACACAGTTTTGTCATGAAACTTACTCAGACAAAGTAAGATAGTCATATCTTAAAATAACATTATACATCACTGCTGTCTCACAAATGTATTACAATTGAGAAATTAAACACACACACTTAAATTTGTGGTACATCTATGGGATCAATTAAATCACCAAAGTAAAATAAATTCTTCCCTATCCCCAGTTTGGTAATTACAAATAGATCATTCAGAAAACTGTACAGTCAATTCAAGTCCATCACTGACAGCTGAACTCATCAGTGAGACCACCATGGCCACCAATTGCTCAGCAATTAATTGAATCTCTCTGGTTGATCCAATTACACCATTTAGAAGTAACTAGACCAACCATTTTTACAGTCTGGTTATCCCCGTTGCCTTAACGACTGAATTGGATTGGGCTGCCCAGTGACCCAGTCAATGTCTTCACAATTGGCCTGCAAATGATCAAGATAACCAGCCATCCATGGTCAGTGCAATTTCACTAATAAAGTGGAGCTGTCTCTTCATATGCTGCAGAAGCACTAACAGGATTGTTTTCACTATGACCCATGGTCCCATCTGACAAGAGGACATTTTTTGACAATTACATAGCCATATGTACTTGAAATAACTCTACCATCTCAGTGTGGAAGCTGCACTGTTAATAAAAACACAAATCTGATTAAGTAAATAGTTGCTAGTCAGGCATGCTGATAAATGGTTGGAAACTTTTATGAACATCATGATGACTGCTATTTAATGTAAAACTCTTTCCTCTCCTCCCCCATTTTCAGAAGAGATAAATGACCATTTTTTCCTTGACTGACATATTTGATCAAAGAATAAAATAAAAAACATTGGAGGAATAGTGCTTTTAATAGCAATCTAGTCATTCATGAACTATAAAACCTAAATTACACCCCCCGATTTTCCTGGCAGATATGTCTGTTGAATGAAACTCTTCCCTGTTCAGTAGTCATGGGTCTCATTTTGCAAACATCATTTGCTTCACATAGACACACACACACCATGAAGAGATCACCTGCTCTTATCTTACATTTCCTTCTCTCTTTATTCAGCTCCATTTACAGGGTGCAGATTTCAAGGCAGTCATTAGAGATATCTTGTAGTTCACTTTCGCTTATAGTCATTAACAATAGTCTTTCAAATATTTATCTACACTGTCACCCAACCAAACATTCATGAGTTATTTGCAAATATATTTAGAAGAAAACGTATTGTCTGTGGGCCATAAACTATTCTCTCTACAATAGACATTAACTCAGCACTTTATTTGAAGGTGTGTTAGTAGAAGCTAACAGGCTGGCTGGTTCATGACCTATAAGAGCATTGATGGAGTCTTCTTTAATGAGCATCACAGAGCAGAAAAATTAGGTTGTCACTAGAACAGATATTATTCCACTCACCCCCCATTTGCTGTATTGTCTTTACTCTTTCCTATTTTATAGTCTTCTAATCTTTAAAATCTCCTTCTCTCCTCCCATAGCAAAAGGTCAGAATGAATACTCCATGGGATATTGATAAATAATTTCAAATATGTATATTAAAAGCATGACTGGTCTATCAAAGTATATTAATACTAAATGAGGATCAATTTAATAAAACTATATTTATTTCAATAACATCATTAAGATTTATTTTCTTATATGCAAACTGAAAAGTTGTATTTTCTGTTTTTTAACCAGTTCTTCCATTATTATATAAATTTTAAAAAAGTAACTTTCAGTTTCATTTTTGTACATTAGAAATTTTTTCAAGTTTTCTTTTTTTAATTATTTTTTTCAATTACAGTTTAAATTCATTATTATTTTTAAGTATATTTTATTGATTATGTTATTTCAGTTGTCACAATTTTGCCCCTTTGTTGCCCTCCACCAAGTACTCCCCTTCCCTCTAGCAATCCCCCCACTTTGTTTATGGCCATGAGTCATGTGTGTAAGTTCTTTGGCTTCTCTATTTCCTATGCTATTCTTAACTTCCCCCTATCTATGTTGTACCTACCAATTATGCCTCTTAATCCTTGTACATTTTTCTCCATTCTTTCCCTTCCCCCTCCCATCTGATAATCCTCCAAATAATCTCCATGTCTATGAGTATGTTCCTGTTCTATTTGCTTGCTTAGTTTGTCTTTGTTTCTTAGATTCAGTTGTTGATAGTTGTGAGTTTGTTGTCATTTTAATTATTTATAGTTTTGATCTTCCTTTTCTTACATAAGTACCTTTAACATTTCATGTAATAATGGGTTGGTGATGATGAATTCCTTTAGCTTTATCTTCTCTGGAAAGCACTTTATCTACCTTTCCATTCTAAATGATAGATAGCTTTGTTGGTAAAGTAATCTTGGTTGTAGGTCCTTGCTTTTTATCACTTTGAATACTTGTTGCTGGTCCCTTCTAACCTGCAAAGTTTATTTTGAGAAATCAGCTGATAGTCTTATGGGAACTCCTTTGTAGGTAACTCTCTGTTTTTCTCTTGCTGCTTTTAAGATTATCTCTTTATCTTTAACCTTTGGCATTTTAATTTTGATGTATCTTGTTGTGGTCCTCTTTGGGTACAACTTGTTTGGGACTCTGTGCTTTTTGAACTTATATGTCTATTTCCTTCACCAAATTACAGAAGTTTTCATTCAATATTTTTTCAAATAAGTTTTCAATTTCTTGTTCTTCTTCTCTTTATGGCATCCCTATGATTCAGATGTTGGCACTTTTGGAGATGTCTCAGGGTCTTCTTGTACTTTCCTAATTTTTTTTTTTGAATTCTTGTTTCTTTATTCTGTTCTGGTTAAGTGTTTATCTCTTCCTTATGTTCCAAATTGTTGATTTGAATCCACTTTCCTTCCCTTCACTGTTGGTTCCCTGTGGGTTTTTCTTTATCTCACTTTGTGTAGCCTTCATTTCTTCCCTTACAATTTTGTCATATTCAGTGATGTCTCTGAGTATCCTTATCACCAGTGTTTTGAACTTTGCATCTGATAAGTTGGCTATCTGTTTCATTTAGTTCTTTTTCTGGGGTTTTGTTCTGTTATTTCATTTGGACCATATTTCATTGTCTCCCTAATTTGGCAGCTTCCCTGTGTTTTTTTTTTCTGTGTGTTAGGTAGAGCCACTTTCACTCCCTGTCTCAGTGCACCTGTTAAGTTGTAATGGGTAGAGCCTTAGCTATTAGCCAGAGCAGGGCAACCTGCTTCCCCTCTTTGTGGCACTGTGTGGAGGGATGGATCAGAGAGGCAACAACGCTGCTACCTGTCCTCTGGAGGCTTCCCAGGCACTTGCCCCTTTTCTAGTCACTTCACCCACTTCCTGTATGCAACTGGTACCCTTCTAGCTACTGCCTTGGTGATGATTCTTAGAGTGGGTGGCTTTGTGTACATTCTAGGACCATGCAGGTCTTTTAAACTCTCTTGATAAACCAGCAGTTTCTTCTACCTCCTCAATCCCAATAGGTTTTTTCAGCCAGAAGTTATGAAGCTTTATCTTCCCCGTGGTGCTGGAACCCTGGGCTGTGCTCTCTGGCCTGGGTCTAGGATCGCTCGCTCCTTAGGATCCCTCCCAATTTTTAACCACCACTACCCATTCTGCTGCTAACACCACCTCTCCATGCTGCACCACATCCTCTCCACCAGTGCTCCCCATCTCCATCTCTCCTACCTGTCTGGGAGAATGTGGCTTCTTTAAATCCTCAGTTGTCAACTTCCATACAGTTCAAATTTCTGGCAGGTCTGGGTGTTTTTTGTTTTGAGTTTAGTTGTGATTCTTGTGATTGTACAAGGAGGCAAAGCATGTTTGCCTATGCCTCCATCTTGATGGGACGTTCATAAATTTTCATTAATAAATAAAATTTAAATTATGATTCCAAACATGGTATATTTGAACATAACTTTTCCATAAGTAACCCTTAAAAATTAAAGGAAAATCCAATTATTCAAACAGAATTTTAGAACATATCACATCATTTGGCTTAGAGAACATTATTATATTTTGTATTAATACATTATTAGCAAAACATTCTCATAAAATTTTAAACCTCTTTTAAGGTATGTGTATGCCAAAAAGATCCAGGGACAGACTTTAGGATTCAAGCTGGATTAATTTCCCTGGCTGGACCTTGATTAAATTTGTATCATCTTGGCCAATTGACTTAACTTATCTATCCCTAATTTGCTGATCTTTTAAGTGCATCCTGGTGTTTTTCAATAATTAATGAGGTTACTTATTTTTTCAATGTTTCTTGACTAGAGGTGACAAAGCAATCATGAATTTCAATGTGCTTCATGTGTATTACTCTTCCTCAGACCAAGTACTCCATCTAAATGCTGTACCATTCAAGTCCTGACATAACATTTAAAGATGTAGTGTTGTAAAATAATGCTACTTTTATACTCTTCATATGCATATGTATAAGTATGTACAATTCATTTTGGTAAGATAACTTACAAATTAGAATTTTCAAAGAGGGGGTATGGGATTTATTTAATGCAAATGTATCATTATGGTGTCCTGGTTTTTTTAAAAAAATCTATTTTTAGCACCTAATACATTTTCTTACCTTTAAAACTAAATTTTAAAACATCAATAATTCTATAAGAAATATTAAATATAAATACTACTTACAACCAAAGAATTTGTAAGGTGTCATAGGGGATGTGGTACTCATTGACTAAAGAAGGAGAGTTGGTGAATATTTAGAAACTACTTTTTAAATAATAGAATAAAATAAATAAAGAAATATTCTTTAAAAAAACAGATGATATATACAACTTAATGATATGAACATCAATAAATAATACTTTAAGGGAATATATATACAGTGTAAGTATAAAGAAGAAAATTTTCATTGCATAAAAATTAAAAATGTGTTCACTATAAGTCATCATTAAGAGAATAAATGGGCAAGCTCCAGAGAAGATATTTGCAATATGACAAAAGATTTGTGTCCAGAATATATAAAGAAGTATTTTAAAATAATAATAAGATAATCCAATTATTTAAAATAATTAAAAATGTAATACATATTTCACAAAAGATATTCAAATGGACAACACACACATGAAGATATGCTCAATGTAGTGCAAATTAAAACCACTCTACTCCTGCACCAAAATGCTTAAATATAATTTTAAAAATCATGTATTATCAATTGGGAAGGATGTGGAGCAAACTGAAGTCTCAGACTTTGTCTGAGTGTAAACTGGTGCAGCCACCTTGAAAAAGGTTTCAGGCAATTTCTACTAAAACTAAAAAGTACATATTCCATAGGACCCAACAATTCCATTCCTGACATATCTAACAGAAATAATGAATGTATGTGAACCAAAATTGTGAGAGTTATTATTTTTAATTGCTCAGCAACTTAAATGTACATCAAAAGGACAATAAAAAAGCTAACTCATGCTATATTCATAATATGGAATACTTCTCAAAAATGAAAAGAAAGCAACTATTGACACATGTAACAGCATAGAAAAATCTGGGGGAGGGGAAGAAAAACACTAAACTAAAGAAAACAGTATGCTCAGCAAAAGAAACCAAACACAAAACAACAAATACTATATGACCCTATAAGCAGGCAAAACAAGTCTGTGGGGACAGAAGCTAAAGAGTGGGACGACAGGAGGGTGAATATACTGGGAGGGAGCGTGAGAGAGATTTTGGGAGTGCCAGTAATACATATCATCTTCATGTAGTAGATTTATTTTGCAAAAATCTATCAAGCTGCATAGTAATGATGTTTGCAATTCATAGAATGCTGTTATAGTGTACTTACAAAAATGAATATATATAAAATCAGGAAAAGCCCAGAATTACAAATAATTCTGTTTAAGATGGTAGAAAGCTTGGTGTTAAGCCTCGATTCTGCAACAATCACCATTGTATTTCTCCATGCAGCAAATGCATATGTTGAACTAGGTGTTTTCTTAGGAAATCTCTCATTTTAAAGGTCAGTGATTCTATAAGCAGACTACCTTATTGTTTTGACTTATGTAAGGGCAACTTATCAGTGCAATATGCATTTACTTCTATAATATAGATACATCATGTGGCCTTAAACTGCAGTCTTTATGAAGGAAGCTATTTGTTCACATAATTGTTTCAATGTTCAAATAAGGAAATAAACTCACAAACCTACTGATGGTTTCTAATTTGGAAAGTGTGCAATCATGAGGTTTTCCTTACTGATCTTGCTTCAGATGAAGCAAAGTAAAACCCAATATGTACTTTTAAGGTAATATTTTGCTAATTAATAATAAACACAAAATGTACCCTGTCTGAATGCTATATCTTTCACACAAAATTCAGTAATCCATTATTATTGAATTTTTATATAAACCTATAGAGTAAATTTGTGTATAAATAATACGTATATTTATATGTTAATACAAAAATATATATACTCATAAATATTGATGTTAATATACATTTATAAATATATAACTGCATTTAATTTTTTTGTTGTGTTATATTTAGATGAATTGTTAAGAACAAGTCAGCAATTGCAAGAACATATGATTTCTTAGCATGAGATGGATGATAATCGTTTTGTTTGATGGCAATCTTCTCAGAAAAGTTTTCCTCTGTGTAATGTAAGCTTTGGGTCCTCATTTCAATGCTGAGCACAATGCACTCAGGCAATTTTGGGTTTTGAAGTCTAAATTAAAGGATTATTTCTTTCTTGTGTTAGTATAACATGAATATGAAATAACAAATGTGCATTAGAAAAGCTCAGATGACTCCTTAAGGAAAGATAGAGACAATGGCAAGAAAGGTGGCACAAAAATGTTTTTTTTAAAAAAGCAGCCCATACTAGCAGATCTTACAAGCAAAACTTGGGGTGAGGGGATGAGAGCAGTGAACACATTAAACAAAAATATATATCAAACAGGCCATTGAGAATGGGTAAAGATTTAGTATAAATCATCCAGCTAGAGTTTTGTTGGAGTCATATCCCCTGTTCTTCAAATATTTAAACTAACAGAATCTGGAAGTACGGTGAAGGGATGGTTGCTGAAGGAACTTTGGGCTTAACCATGAAGCACAAGGTCAACCTTCTGTGATATCACAGAACTATACTTGTAGTCCAAAGAACTGGTTTTTGAATCATTGCTCCTCCAATTACTAGTTGTGTAACCTTTGACTTCACTTTTCAAGTAGATATTTGCTGAGCAGATGCATAGTGCCAGCTTTGAGAATATATAATTGAAAAGAATCATAGTTGCTGAATTCCCAGTGGGAGAAACAAATGTATTAATAGTCACTTTTATACATTAGAGTATGGTCAGTGCTATGGCAGAGTCCATCAGCACAGGGCATTTGTTCCAGGAGCATGGGATGAAACATGCGCTGAGAGTTCTGAAGGATGAACAGGGCTTCACTAAGGAAAGAAGGCGTGGGGAGGAGACCCCCATCTGAGAAGCCTTCAGGAAAAAGAAAGCATAGCTCTTTGGGAAAGAATAAGTAGTTTAATGATTAATTAGCATGTGAGGCAGAAAATAATAATAAGTAATGCAAGAGAGAGAGGCAGAGCTAGGCCAACGGACACTGAGGATCATCTAAAGCTTTACTCTGAGAACAATGGGGAACCTTAGGGGGGAAATAGTCCAATCAGAACTGCAATTCTTAAAACCTCATTGGGATTCTGTAGGATGGGATGAAAGGGATGACAGTGGAAAAGTTAGCAAGGGAGATTAGGAGAGTGTGGCAGTGACCCCAGAAAGATACTATGGTGGTCTAACCTAAGATGGTGACTTGGGGGGTGGAGAGAACACAGATTTGAACGGCATTACGGAGGAGGAGTGAATAAAACTAGATCAAATACAGGTTGTGATGAAGAATGAGGGGAATCAAAAAGGAGGTATGGATTTTTAGCTTGGGCATCATGATGTGCAGACACCTTAGACACCATTTGAATCTAAATAACATGAGTTCTAAATGAGAGTGCCACTTTTCACAGCATGCCACAGCAAAATCTACTCCGAGAAAAAACAAGACTTTGGTGGGTACATTCAAGGAGGATAATTGATTGTGAGGAAGATGGATTGTAATAATTTTTCAATAAACACACTAAGAATGCTTTATCACAGGGACAGTAGAACAATCCAAATATACCTGGCTTAACTTTTTCATTCTTCCTGCTGAATAATGAGCTTTATAAATTGGTTAGAACACAACTTTTTAATTAGAAGTCTATGTTTGCTTTAATTAAAAGACGACTAAATACTTGAAATCCTCCCTCTCTAGCTGACTTTGTGGCTTTAGTATGCAATACCAAATCAAACACTAACCAATAAAAAAATGTTCACTGAGCCCAAAACATGTAAAAAACCTTGGGAATTTACAAAGGCTATCAGTTTCTGATGTCAATGAGCTCCAGAAGATAAGGTGATGAGTATTGTTTTCCTGTGAGTGGACAAGCTGGTATTGAATACCCATTAGCATGAAACATGGCACCTCATTTAAGCCATTAGAAAAAAGCCCACTGTCAGAATATATCAATTTATAACTATCAGAGTTTTATTTATTTTTTTAAGAAAAATCAACAAATAATCTCTGAAATAAAATCCAGACAGTTTTGATCCATATTAAACATAGAAATAAAATTCTTATAAAAGTTATCTAAATAAATAAATGGCAAATATTAAAAAAATGCCTTCTATTAAAATATGCCATACAAGTTGTTAAATGCTTCTGTCTATTTTCACACAATTCTCCTTGTCTTGTACACATTAAAGTCCTCTCTTTTCATCAGGGTCATAAGAACTCTATAAACAGGGGCCCTGCCATAGACTTCCTTTGCTTCTGGACTTACTATGCTAATACCTGGCACAAACTAGAGCTAATGAAAGTCCTACTGTCTGAGATGAAACTGTTCAGAGAATAGAGCATGCTATCAGAATACCACACCTAAGTGTTCTTATCAAATATCAGAGGAGCAGAAGGAAGAAGGTGCTGGAATTATCAAAGCCTTCTTGATAGAACATAAGGTCTATCATTATTTAAGTCAATTTGTATCTAGTCTGTTTAGCTTAGTGGCTGCAATTGGTATATTTCTATGGCTTGTAGATTATTAAACTACAAAGTTTCTGGTAAAATTTAGAAATAAATGACAGTTTTAAGCCTGTGCCATTTGTGATTAAGTGGAGGTTTCACACTTGCCAAAAGAATTCAGTTGTCATAGTCTGTTTTCAGTACATTCTAGTGGTTCAACAAATCTGACCTGGCATATAAAAGCCATTTCAGGTCACGTCTGGAGCACATACCACTTAAAACAAAACAAACAAAAAAAACAACGTTATCTGCTAAGGGGAACAAGAAGTTGAATTATCTACCAGATAATCTGCAATACATCATTCCATTGATCTTCTTACCATGAACTCTTCCCATATTACTTCAGTTAGGACTATGAGCAAAGTATTACTGGTCAAATAGGGTCCTTTTTATTCTGATATTTATACATACATAGTTTTTCCCATAAATCATGATTAAATGTTAGCTTGGCATATTCATAATTCTTCAGGTATTCAGAGATTAATCATTATTTACATAATCTTTAGATTTAAAAGTTTGAAATCTAGTAATTAGAATGGTGGAAAAAAAGAAACCCTGTAAACTTCTACCATCCCATTCTCCTTATGAGTGACAATAGGCTGAGGGAAGAAGAGACAGCGCATTTTGACTAAAAGTCTAAAAGTCAGACTCGTAAAACTTCAACATGAAACAGATACTTGAGGCAATTTTTTTTTCAGGAAATCTATGCCTCAATTTTCTAGATATTTTGGGGACAAAATTTCAAGGCTTTGAAAGATCCAGGCGACTGTCAAATTTTTTCATTTTATTACGATAATGAAGACATAACTCAAGTAGAAGTGTTTCCTATTTTTTGACTATTCTCTCATTCTTTCCTTACTCAGAGGAGGATGAGATTAGATGAAAGGAGGCATCTTATAACATCATATGAATATCAGCTGTTGTATACAGGCCTGAAGCTCCATTTCATTTTAAACTATATTGAAAATATTATCATTTGTCATTTGAAAAACTCTGTAGAACTATGTCACAAGTTTTAGCCTCAGGGCAAAAATCTAACTGAAAACCCATTGAGTTCTTTATCCTCTAAGCTTTAAGACACTTCAGAGAGGTTTCTGAAAAATAAATTATATGCATTTTACCCAGCTCAGGCAGGCTTTCACTTTGCTCTACTCTGAGTGATAAAATCCTTCTCATTTGAAATGGAATGAGGCATCCAGAGTGACTGCTTTTATGAGTTGCAACTCTGTGATGCATTATTTCCAGATGCTGAGATGGACAAAGCATCAGTTTCACTTCTAAAGTACCTGTGCAAGCAGGTGGATTTCTACCAGATGGCTTTAAGCACTACATGTTCTGCTGTTGTTCTGGACATAGTTAAAACTTGGATAAAGACTTTTCTACTGCCAAGTCATAATCTTCACACTTCATCCAAAAAAAAAAAAAGAAAAAAACATTTACTAGGCATAGACTGTGTGTAAGAACTGTGATAAGGCACAATCTTTCCATTTATGGAGTTAGTATATGTTTAGAAAATATTTATGATACACTTACATTCGATGGGTATTGGGCAAAGCAGAGAAGATGCATAACCCTGGTAAATGCAACATCATAAAACATTGGTGATAGCTCTTAAATATAAAAGCTGCTAAAATTCTGATTATTGGACTGCAAATGCAAACTTCTATGAGCACAAATAGCAGTTGTTTTAAATAGTTTAGTTTCCTCCAGAAACAGAGCCAAAAACTAGGGTATGAGTTCAAATGGCTTATTTGGGAAGTGATCCCACAGAGAAGGGAAGGCAGTCAATAACGGCTGAGTTATCAAGCCAGGTATCACAATGGACCACTGGAACTTAAAGCAGTTGGAACTCCTAAGAAGTAGTGTAAAATGTATGTCTTAAATTTGTGGCACCAAAGAGGAAAGGAGTTAGGGTATTTATACTTTGGAGAATCACTGGATGACAGCAATGTTCCTAGAAGTCCTTCTAGGTAGAGAAGTGGTAGAGAAGACATTCACTATTGTGGAAATAAGCTCTCAGGTACAAAATTACAGATAGTGGCAGCTGGAAACTGGTTGGAACACAGTAAAATGTTAATGTCCATGAATGTGAACAGAGCACAGGCAGTGGCATGATTTTTCCCTCTTCCTTTTCCAGCTATGTCCTTTTATCTAACTTGATTAGGGGTGTCAGGGCAGATTAACTTGTCTCTTTCTTAGCTGTTACTGTTTTCCCTTGAGAAAATTCTTTCACATCTACTTGGTAATATCACATTGTATATTTCCATAAACAACGTGAATATGAAAACACAAAAACTTGTTCAGAAAAGCAATAGTATATAAACCAAGCTGTTGTAAATGATATGAGCTATCTTAGCTATTTAATTTTTTCCCACTGTGCACACAATATCACATTGGCATTTTTGAAACATATTGGAAGCTCAAGATGTTTTGATATTTGGAGTTGAATGACATATTCAATTCTATTTAATTGGCTTCTGACAAGAAACAAAACTTTCATTAGTTCATGCCCCCCTAGGTTAAGAGTTTCTCACAGGAAATCGATGAACTTGTAGACTTAATGTGACTCTACAGGGTGTCCTTGTTTTGCTTTTATGAGCATTCATCATTTTAGATCAGTTTTATTTAGAAGTGGCAAATCTCATAAGCAACAGGTTGTCAGGTGAGGTAGTATTTACACCAAAGTTTTATAAATGTTTAATGGCTTTGATTTGTTAAGCTATGAGTTAAGAAGGGTTCCTGTAAATTTGCTTTAGTTTGTGCTTCTCTAGGTATGTGCTAATGATTAAGTGAATATTTCCACACAAGAATAAATATGTAGAAAATTAATAAAATATATAGAAAAATATAACTTTATGCAATAAAGTGAAAAGACCCTAACCATATGAAAGCTAAGAAGATGATGTTGAGATAATTCTGGGGAATCTGAACATATTAGTTCACATTCCAACTGAGTATATCAAGCATCACCATTATTAATATATATATAATTTCTCTATTTTATTCATACTCCTCTGTCATAATAATTAGAATCAAATTCCAAGGCTCTTTGTTTCAGCCTGTTGTAAACAATGCAACTCTTAAGAGATAATTTATGGAACAATGTAGAAGCAAAGGCACCATTTGTCCTTCTGACACTGAAGAAGCAAAAACAAAGCAAACAGCTTTGCTTAGCTCAATACCAGAATTCTGATCACCAAGACTTTGTTTCTATTTAGAGAGTAGTTCAGACATCATTGAATAACTTGCTGAAACTGCATCTAATGAAGGAGATTCTCTGGAAGATGGGCAGCTATCTCATAGCTGATGATTCCCACATGGATGCAGCCTTTTCAGGTAAGCTCCTTGACTTATTTAAAAAATCCAGTGTGCCACAAATTTATGTACTTTCTCTTTTGTATTCCAACTCAGGGATATGTTCTATCCACATCCCTAGAAAGTCTCTTCTTGGCCTTCTCTATTGTCAAGTGGTATTTTTCCACAGTGAAAGGCTTTGGAACATATGTAGTTTATTGTGTGTGTCCATCCTACATATTAATTCAAAGTAACTATTATGGAGGCTCAATAGAACATGAGTTGTTCTTGCACTTTGTGTGTTGTCTCAGAATATCCTAGACAGTCTCAAATATCAGTTCATACAATGGACTACAGAATAATATGTGGAAAGACTGAGTTTAACTAAACAGGCATTTAGATTACAGAGGAAAGCTCAGGAGGTGGGAAACAGCCTCTGACTTTAAGTTAGAGGCTCATGCAGAGCTTAAAGAGTGAGGTAGCGTAAGCAGACTGATGCACAAGAAGGCCCCACTTTGTAGAACTCCAGAAAGTTAGGTTTATAATAGCATCTAAATCAGGTTTCTTCTAGTCACTTCTTACAAATTGGTGGACTTCTGCATATCTAACCTCTGCTTGCCTGTCCTCACACTTCAACATCACCCCACTTCTTGCTATACTTGAGTGAAGTTCTGTAGTTCTCTGAGCACAGCAGCCACTTTCTGGTCGCTGGGCCCTTGTTCGTCTCCCCAGAAGATAAAGCCCTTTGCTGATTACTTGGACAACTCCTGCTAACAACTTCCTTTTCCAGAGAAGGTGCTATGTCCTCCAGGCAATTTTTCCTTATCCTCTTCATCTGGATTCAGTGCCACCTCTATTCCCCACCCTAGTACCCTGAATTTCTTCTGCCTTGACAACATCAAATTATTTCATATTCCATTCATCCAGCCAGACAGACAGACAGAGAGACAGCAGAGTTCAGTTATTGAGGGCATTTTATGTGCCTGGGTAAAGTTCATCAAATAGAAGAACTAAGGCTTTTGTTTTCAATTCTAGTAAGAAAAAGTAGACAATGGACAACTAAGTAAATTTAAAATAAAAGATAATTTTAGATAGTTAGCACTATAAAGAAGATTAAGTAGTGAAACTGAGACACAAGGTTACTCTCGGGAGTGTAGGAGAGATACTTAAGAGACTAGGGAAGGCAACTCAGGAGTGTCTGTAGGTCTGACCCTCCCTCTACTTTCCATTATTCTTAAGCTTTAAGAAAGAGTTTCAAGCAATAGATAACAAAGATGAAAATCTGAGGTAGTAACCAGCTACAGAGTTGACCATGAAGGACAAGGGAAGTACATAGGAAGTGAAGTTGGAGAAGGTGAGGTCATGACAGTGTTGTGGCTGTCAGGAAGGTTTTTGTTTTTCTAAGTGCACTGGAAATTCAGTCTTGGATTTTTGGTAGTGTCAGTAGGAGGAATTAAGAAAATAATAAATTAAAAAAAAATACTGTGACCCTGGCTCGTTAGTTCAGTTAGTTAGAGCATCATACTGGTATGCCAAGGTTGCTAGTTCAATCCCTGGTCAGAGCACATACAAGAACCAACCAATGAATACATACATAAGTGGAACAACAACAACAAAAAGTTGATGTTCCTGTTGTGCTCTCAAATTTATAAGTAAATTTTTCAAAAAATCAGTGTGGCTGCTCCATAGAAAAGAGAGCAGAATAATTAGGATAGGGTATCAGTTCTTAATGATCTATATCTCTCCTCTATATTATATTTCTTGGAAGTAGAGGATATATGTACATCACATCTTTATATCTCCATAGTTTAGGATAATGGCTTATGTGCAAGATGGAGCAAAAGTGGTTTTATATTTGTTCATATGGAAAATAACACAATAATTTAATAATATAAGAATAAACTCCACATTTTGCATACTCACAACTGTAAACCTACTTTTGCCTTACCCTGTAGTACTCTTTAAAAAGCTCCCAACTTATGGGAAATGGCAATATGGGAGGTGGCAATAACGCTATCTCAACATGCCTTATCCCTTCCTGTCTTCTCTCTTGAGCCAAATGAATCTGTTCTCACCAGATTTCTTTACCCAAACTAATTTCTTTAACCAAACTAATGATTTAACTTAGGGATATTGAAATATAAGCCTCCTAATGAATAAAAATCAATTTTCTATTATTCACTAACAAAAGTTACAAAGATGCTCTTAATAAATTAGCATATTTACTTTAAGTGTAGATTCTATATTTTTCAATACACATCATTTATATCAGACATTTGGGAGAGACAGTCAAATGTTAATTGCATTTTTTAATGTGGTTTTATTAATGAAACAAAATTTAATAAAATGACTGATACAAATAATAATAATATAATACTTTTGTAAATAAAATACTCATTAACTCAAAATATGCTGAATTCTCATAGTTTATGAGAAAATAGCTTTTTAATACTTTTGTGAATGTATGTAGAATCCAAAATATTTTAGAACCATTTAATTTATGAAATAACATTTCTATGTAGTTGGACTCATTAATTAGATGGGCTTATTAGCATCATTTTCCATTAGGTTCATAGGTATGCTGCTATTATGTGAATTAAAGGGATGATAATATTAATTATAACAAAAAAGGTCACTTTCTTTATTTTCTGAAGTAGAGAAGGAGAGAAAAACAGTTCATACACTAAAGTTTCTCGTATTGAGAGCTCTCCAACAGAAATGTTTTTAGCAATATATGTAATAAAAGTATATTTAATGTATGCAACTTAAAAAGAAAAAAAGAAATGTAAAATTTTACATTTTAAGTCAATATATCTAAATATTATCATTTGAACCTATAATCAATATACAAATCTTACTAAAGAGCTAATTTACATCCTTTTCTTGGTATTAAGTCTAGAATTTACTGTATGTTTTACAACACATCTCAGTTAGAACTGACCACATACTCAGTGTGAAACAGACACATGGGGCTGATTAGTGGTTACTATATTGGACAGTGTAGCTTGGTATCTTCATTTTATAGATTCTACATTGGAGAGGTGTGTGTGTGCCTCTCTTTCTGTGTATGTGTGTGTGTATGTGTGTGTGTGTGTGTGAAAGTAGGAAGCAGGTGAGCCACAATTAATCCAGAAGATAGTTCTTCTAAACTCACAGGATGATCCATATAATGATCCATAGCCTTACTCTTTTGTCAGTCATCAAATCATAGCCTAAATAAAGCTGTGCTCTGTTCATTAAGATTCTCAGATTAAGTTCATCTAGCGTTTTCTACTGCTTTAGTAACTCAAATGGATTCTTACTGGAATGATTTAGTAATAATTTGACTGAACTGAACCAGACATTTTGTAGATGGTACCTATGTTTGATAGGATATAATATTTCATTTCTCTTAATTTTTCTGTCTATGATTCCTAGGACCCTAGTCTTGTCTAGAGAGTGGTTATTGGTGTGAGTCAGTATAACTAACTATTTATGATGGAAAAAAATATGAATAAACATCATCAAAATAAACAATTTTTCATTCAATCACATATATTCTGAAAATATGTGCATAGGTCTGTATGGACAGAACATTGGTACACCCCCTCCTTTAAAAAAGAAGACCAAACAAATGTCATGGTCTTCTCTTGTTGCAGATCAGTTATTTACTTGGGGCCAGTGGGTAAATACATCTTTTGCTCATTGCTACAGTGGAGAGGAACAGCTGAAACGTGTCACCCTAGGAAATTGGGTTTTTTTTTTTTGCTTTTATATTTTCTTTGGTAAATTTTTCTAGGTATCTTTTTTCTTTCTTTTTAAAAAATTCCACCCTGGCTGGTGTAGCTTAGTGGATTAAGCGTGGGCCTGTGAACCAAGAGATCGTGGTTCGATTCCCAGTCAGGGCACATGCCTGGGTTGCAGGCCAGTTCCCAGCAGGGAATGCACAGGAAGCAACCATACATTGATATTTCTCTTCCTCTCCCCTTCCCTTTCCCTCTAAAGATAATAAATAAAAATCTTTAAAAAAATTCCTATCTGCAATGAAAGAATTAAATTCACCAAGTTTTTCCATCACCTTGTGCATTCAAACAATGCTATATTATCCTTAGCAGCTTTCTAATGGTGCAAAAATTACATCATTTTAAAAGTGCATGCCCTTTCCTCCACCCTAGGTATTTAATCAATAAGCTTAAGAGTAAAATAAAAATAGTTAAAGACACTAATACTTGTCTGTGAAAAGTTTCATTTAGAGCTCAGAGAGCTCTATTATTTGAAAAAGAATATAAAGTCCAGTTGTGCAATACTTTGTCAACATTTAAGACCACTGTGTTTTCCTCTTAGCAGTAAATATAGAAATTAATCATCAAAGACACATAATAAACAAACACAAATTCTAGGAAGCTGGATAGTCAGGGGCAGTCCTGTGTGAAGAGCATTTGGATAGCATCCAGACACTTGGAAGGTGTTAAGTGGTGAAAAGCTGTGCAAAGTGAAAGTTCCTGAAAAGGTAGTTCCTGTCTGCTGTCTAGCAGGAAGCATTTCAGTGTCTTCACTGAATGGCTGTAAATGTTGACACTGGCAGTAATGTTGCCAGAGGGCCACCAATTGTGAAACAGGTCATGGCTTTGGCATATCAAAAATGTAGCTCTGATCACTCATTAGAAGGTATTGTTAAGAAAAATCTGTCTTCCTATTCACAAACAGAAAAAAAAAAATCCTTGAGGATTTCAGTGTAAAGAATAACAAGAAATTTTATGTGTATTGAAGAGCTAGAGAAAAGTTCATAAAAATTATCGAAACACCGACTATATATTCAAAGGTTTCACAAGGCCGGTTCTTTTGGAGAAATTGGTCCCATTCTGATGAACTAAGGTTTCTTTAGGATAGTTTCAAGCCCAATAACTACTTACTACTCTGTAAGCAAAAGCTACAAAATTAGCCATAGAACAAAACTGGATATGGCCATATTCAGCTCTCTAAGAGGAATATTTTTGCTCTCTCCATCTTCCTCACTTCTCCATTACCAATTCAGTCAATATCAGTCCCTACTGATTCTCCTTCACTGTCTTAGATAAATTCCTCATTTTCATTTCCTCCTCACTAATCCAAAAGTTCTTTGCCTGCCCTGCTAGATAACCACAATGATGGTAAAACTTGACTTTGGGCTCTCTTCTAGCTACTACTCTTCCCTCAGTGCAAAGCATACTTTGCACAAAAACTATGATCATTTTCTTTAAACAGCATAGTCATCCCTTGTTTAATAGCCTGCAGCAATTCTCTATCATTGTCTATTCTGTAAGTATTGGCTTCTCAGATCCTTCTGGCTGCAGCTAACTCATACTGTGCTTTTGTGGGGATCAGTCTCAATCCATGTTAAATTGGGCCCCTCCAGAAACAAACCCCAGAGACACAGATTGAAGTTTGAGTAGTTTTTTCAGGCAGTGATCTTCAGAAGCAGCAGTAGGAAAATTAGAAAGTGAAGTAGGGAAAGGGAGTCAGTAAGAATGTACTCTAGAGCAGGAAACCATTGTTGGCAACTAGGATTCAGTGATGTTGAAAAGCTCTGGAAGACAGTATAAAAAATTCCATGGAGTTATCCCACCTGTGGTTGAGGGAGCTGGGCTATGTATGAATTAACACCATTGATCTTTGAACATTGTGACTTTATTAAATCAGCATCTGATAAGAACTTTGAAATGTTGGATTATGAACCCTGGTTCAACAAAAGACTATGAGCAAATGGAAATACAGAAGTTTATAACCCTCAGGTCCTGGCGGAAGTACATGAGAAGCCTTGAGGGGCCAAATGGGAAGGTCTCGGCAGGGTGCAGACAGAGAGACAGGTGTTAGCACCGGACGCACAGTCCTGCATTAGAGTCTGTGGATGAAGTGCAGTAGGTTTCGTGGGCTAAGGCTGAATTGATCCATTCAAACCAAAAAGAGTGGGGTTGTGGTAAGCTTCATAGAAGTCTTATTTATGGGGCATACAAGGAAAACTCCCTGGGAGTAGAGGTAGACTGTTGCTCACAAGGACTGCTAGGAAAGTCACATCAGGAGTTTACATTTTCTGTGACATTATAGGCTGTCATCTAGTACATGTACTCGCAGGATGGGCTAGTGGCAGTTCAAGTTTCCTGTAGACCACTTGGCTACACAGAGTTGATGCTGAGCTAGTAATATCATGAAGTAGTTTGGCTGAACTCTCTGCACAGGGCAGTATTAAGTCCTTAGCTCTTCCTGCCTACCTCATCTTGGACTAAATGAGCTGCAGTACTGAGAGAAGTCCTTTGGGCAAACAGTCATGAGTATTTGCAGTTGGAAGTCACTGGATCAGCATTCATGGGATATAAGTGCCAAGAAAATATAGGTGAGTACTACATCTTTCTCCAGGAAGATGAAGTCTCAGAATTATATGCTTAGCTTGGTGAGAGTCCCACTCACCTTATATGCTCACCTGTGTGCCCTTGTGTAGTAACAACCTGAGCAACAATGTGCAGTGGCCCTGAGGGAGCTCCTCAACTACCTCCAGCAATCAGTTTACCTAAATTCATTTCTCCAGCTAGTCTAATAAATTTAATCTCCAACTCAGTATGATCATTCCATTCTCATAAAAAAGATGTCCTATTGGTGTTATTTAAGCCATTTTCTCTTTTGAAATGGCTTCTTATAGTCTGATCAAAATTCACTCCCTCCAGAATTTTTTCAAGTTATACATTGAACACCAAATAAACACAAGTACACTATTTTTGGGGTTATTTTACTACTATTTAATAATTCAATCTTGACACATTCTGTAAATAAAACTAAGTTGGAAAGAACTTTGAAGGCAAATGGATATGGATTCTAGTCCCAGCTCAATTACCATGCTATGACAAGTAGTATAAGGCCAAGAACCTTAATCTTTGTACCCTCATTTCTTCATCAGTAAAATGAAAATGACAGCAATACATTATAGAGTTGTTGTGAGGATTAAAATGAGGCAATTATTTGATAAAGGTTAATTATTAATGTTATTAATATTAATTAGTTTTGGTGGTACCATGTTGCTGTAAGAAAGTCATGACACTCACTAAAGCTAGATGATCAAGTGTTCTGCTTCTTTGATACCCTCTCTATACCTGAATTTTTAAATACAGACTTTATGTACAATAAACACTCAGTAAAAACTGTTTTTAAAACGAATAGGCACCATCTAAATTTTTTAAAAATTAGAATTCTAGACATGAAAAATTGCTCAGATAATTCTTGAGAGCATGCCTCTAGTTCTAATCCAAGTATTGATTTATTTTACTGTATTTGAGAAAGGAGACTTGGGTTACTTATCAGTAAACCATCTTTCAACTCTAGAGAACACTTTTTTAACATACCTTAGTGACATTTTGACAATGCACATACTCTAAAGTAAGTTTTTACTGCTGTGCCAAAAGGAACCCTTTTTAAAGCACTTCTCATTTCATAGAAAAATGTACTATAAATTGTTTTTCAAATGAAAGTTTGTCATTTTTTTTAGAACAGGTCAGTATTTAGAATGAGGGAGGATCAAAATGGACCCTTTTCTTGGACTGTTAAGTGTTAAATATTATACTACTAGGATGCTTTTAGAACAAAGTGAGATAAGCACAAAGGTTCTTCATACATATATGGGTAGAACTTGTACTGATGATGAGACATAATGATCTATTCCCCAATTCCAAGGAGACCTGTCGAGTCCTACCTGTGCATGATTGGGCACGAGGTACTTCTTTCCCCAAATATTTTTTTCTTTTTTTTCCCCATGCATGCATGCATCCATCCATCCATTCCCTTTTTCTATTACCTTTCAAGGTGCAAATTAATAAATCTCTCTAGTCAGGTGCTTTTTTTAGCCATTCAGCTGAGAATAATTTAACCTAATTTTAAGCAATCACAATGTAAATCTAGACTTCTGGCCAAGATGGAGGCATAGGTAGACACACTGTTTCTCCTCACACAACCAAAATAAGGTCAACAAAAATTTAGAAACAAAATAACAACAGTATTGCTAGGCAGCAGCAGATGGACTCATTAAGGCAGTGGATTGTGGAGGGGCTTAGCGCACAAGGTGGCTTGTGGAACCGGGCGGCCCCACATTCCCACACAGATAAACCAGGCAAAACTGGAGAGTGGGAGGGACCTGGCAACCCAGGGTTCCAGCACGGGGAAATAAAGCCTCAAAACACCAATCGAGAACACCTGGGGGGTTGAGGTGCCTGGAGAGACTCCCAGCCTCACAGGAGAGTTCCTTGAAGAGAACCACAGGGTTCTAGAATGTACACAAACCCACCCACAAAGGAATCAGCACCAGAAGGGCTCAGTTTGCTTGGGGGAAGTGGCAGAAGTGACTGAAATTTGGCAGAGAGTGGAGCAAGCAACTTGTTCCATCTCGGACCCATGCCCCACATACAGTGTCACAACTCAGCAACTGGGTTGTCCCACTCTGTTGAGGCTCTGCCCCTCATATGTAATAGGTGTATCAAGACAAAAAAAAGTGGCCCAAACGAAAGAGCAGATCAAAGCTCCAGAAAAAATACAACTAAGCAAAAAAGAGGTACACAACCTATCAGATGCACAGTTCAAAACACTGATAATCAGAATGCTCACAGAATTGGTTGAATTTGGTCACAAATTAGATGAAAAAAATGAAGGCTATGCTAAGTGAAATAAAAGAAAATGAACAGGGGACCAATAGTGATGGGAAGGAAACTGGGACTCAAATCAATGCAGTTGAGCAGAAGGAAGAAAGAAACAACCAAACAGAAAAGAATGAAGAGACAAGAATTCAAAAAAATGAGGAGAGGCTTAGGAACCTCCAGGACATCTTTAAACGTTCCAACATCTGAATCATAGAGGTGCCAGAAGGAGAAGAGGAAGAACAACAAGTGGAAAGGTTATTTGAACAAATAATAAAGGAGAACTTCCCCAATGTGACAAAGGAAATAGACTTCCAGGGAAGTCCAACAAGCTCAGAGAGTCCCAAAGAAGTTGGCCCCAAGGAGGAACACACCAAGGCACATCATAATTACATTAGCCAAGATTAAAATGAAGCAGAGAATCCTAGAATCAGCAAGAGATAAGAGACAGTTACCTACAAAGGAGTTCCCATCAGACTGTCAGCTGATTTCTCAAAAGAGACCTTAACATGCAAGAAGGGGCTGGAAAGTAGTATTGAAAGTCATG
>CM052547.1:60306108-60377974 GCA_028533065.1 Trachops cirrhosus
CTAGGCAAAAAACCAGTTACTGAACGGAGACAAATCTAACCTCAATAGACAATAGCTAAATTCTATATAACCTATAAATCTCCCCTTGCACCCCTCTGATTTAGACCAATCCTAGAATTTTAATAGACACCTAGTTACTAATCGGTACCTGAGAGTTTGTGCTCGTGTAGCTTCATTGGCTATCTGATTAATGACCCTCTTGGTCAAAACAATCTTTGTTTAATATAGTTGATCTGTGGGACCTCCTGTACTTCTTGGTTATTTCTTTTTCAATATGATTGATTTGTAAAACCTTCTGTACTTTTCAAAATTATTTCTATGGTAACCATTTCTGTTTTAATAATTACATTATGTATTGAATATTGTATGATCATAGTAATTGTTTTTGTTTTAATAATCATACTATGTATTGAATATTGTATAATCATGGTAATTGTTTCTGTTTCAATAATCACTATGCATTGAATGTTGTATAACCTCCCCTATAAAAATAAAGATTGATTCTTCTCGGTGAGTCAGTCAGGCCTAGAGAGCCTGGCTGTCCTCCGGCACCTTACTTGGTGTCAGTCTCTTCGCCTTAGCCGTGCATCCTTCGGAAACCCTGAGACCCCACTGAGGCTGGACCCTGGAACTTCATCTGCATTTTAAAAAAGTAGTAATTGTTAAAAGCTCACAATTGTATCCACAATCACTGTCCTAGAAAGCAACCCTAGCTGTCAATGGGTGGCAGACTGTATAGCAGTGAAGACCAAGAGCCTATGGAAAGAGGACAGCTATGTTAGACAAAGTAGCTAGAGAATATCTCTTTGAGGAGGTGATGTTTGAGAAGAAACTAAAAGAGGGAGAAACCAAATCAGTGATGATCTGGGGGGGGGCAGTGTCTCAGGCAGTGAGATCAGCAAGTGAAAAAGAGCTGAGAGGGGAACATCTCTCCTGTGCTTACAGGATGTTTGGGAAACAGAAGGCCAGCCAGTATGGGTAGTGTGAACAGGGCAGAGAGCAGGAGAAAAGATTGGTGAGGTTAGCAGGGATTAACCCTTAAAGGTCACTACAGATTGAGAAATTTAGATTTCATTCAGAGAGTACAAGACAATGACTAAAGGGTTCTGAGCTAGGAACTGATATAATGTATGTTGAAAAACAAAACAAAACAAAACACTCCAGAGGCTGTGTTAGAAGTAAATATTGGGGGAGAGAGTGTTAAAAAAAGACAACAGTCTGAAATAAAGTCACTTATGCTAATCCCAGGTCACCAAACCAAGACTTAACATCTAACCGAATTCCTCTCTGAGGAACATAATAGTAGACTGGTCTATCTGGAATTTTCATGTCAGCAGTAGTGAGCTAATCCACCTGACAGATCCCTTCTATGCTCCAAAGAAAGGTGGGCTAATCCCCTCTCCTTGTCCTTGCCTCTGCTGCCCATTTTGTACAACTCTCCAGAGCTCTTTTCTATTTGCCAGATGGGCCATTTCCCAATTCATAAATCATTAAATAAAGCCAATTTGATCTTTCAATTTACTCAGCTAAATTTGTTTTTTAATAAGGGAAATCATGGAAACCCCATCAACAGCGTAGATGAATGATGATGTTGCCTTGAACTATGGGGATACTGGGAGAAAATGTATTTGGAAGACAGAGTTGGTGGGGCTTGCACATGGATTAGAGTTGGGGTGTGAGGCAAGGAGAAGCATCAAGGATGATTCCTAGGCTTGGACCTGTGTAAGGGAGTGAATGGTGAGACCATTTATAATGGTGGGAAAGACTGGGGCCTAACAGGTTTGGAGGAAGGGGAGAAATCAGGTGTTTTGCTCAGACAGTTAATTTTAAGATGCCTATTAGACATCCATGCAGAGAACTATGAATTTCAAGATAGTCAATAATATTATAATAACTATATATAGTGCCTCGTAGGTACTGGAAACATTGGGGAGTACTTTGTAAAGTATATGATTGTCTAACCACTATGTTGTAAATATGAAACTTATACAAAATATTGAATGTAAACTGCAATTGAAAAATAAAATTTAAGTTATTTTCAAAAAAAAGAAAAGATATCATTTAAAGTGTAGATATCATGTTAAGTTTTATTACTGCAATTAAATAAAAATGAAAATGGTGGCATTGAACAGATGAACACTAACGTACTTTGTAACTGTGAACTAAATCAGGACTTGTTAATGATTCCATATGTTAGTAGTGTTCATCTTAACCAGATCAATATCACAGAAAAGTTAACAAAATAGAGAACATAGAACTTCAAAATGGAACATAAATATTAGATTGTATCTAATTGAGTTGCAAGTTTAATGAGGCTTCTCTTAATCACATATTTCTCTTTTGTGGAATGATAGCAGGGCTTTGTTTCAGCTAGTTGACCACGTCCAGTCTCCCTTCCAGAGAAAACATCCTATACATTTCCCTAACCGCTGAGGCACATGCACATATTCTCTCTAAACCCTGGCTTGTTTCTATTGACAAATGAAATTATTTAACATGTTTTTGAACTTATACAAATATTACTAAATATCAAGTCCAAATCAAATTAAAATATGTGATTTCCCACTTTAATATTAGGAAATTAGGGATATTTCACAGATTTCCAGCAGTCATAACATGCACATTATATAATTCATTATGAGTAAAAATAATGAAGCAAACATTACTTCCAATGAATCGATTGGCCAGAAAACCATATAACCTTTAAACATGTATCCATTTGTAATCATTGATCAAAATTCAGCTTTCTCAGTGCGATTAACTCAAATCATAAAAAGTAGAACACAGACAAAAATTTGCCTTTTTAGGTAAGATCATTTTGATCTGATTTTTGTGACGTTTAAGCCAGTTCTCTACTTTATATAATATACTGAGTCATAATCTAAGAATGTAGCTATCACTGTATAAAATATTCATTTAAAGTGTCAGACAGGTCAATATACCAAAAGCCAAAGTTACACAGAACTCTTTGACTTGATCACAATCTGAGAACAGCTTTAAATGCCTTGTGGAATATGTGTGTGTACACTTGTGCTTGTGGATGTGTATATATGGATCTATTTTCCTTCTTCATTTAGTCTTTGTTTAGTATGTAACATCATAAAATGACATGATTCTACAGGATAGCAGAGTTTGATGTTGCAAAGTTACTTCCCAATTAACATTTACCCATCCCTGCAGGCAGTCCTACAACTGATAATAACCAGGATGGGACTGGGCAGGGGAGCACTGAACTGTCTCTTCTCCACGAGGGTCAAGACACCTCCCTCCTCCTGAGAGGTGTCAGTGGCACGATGAGGGCCCCTCTAAGTATCACTTACTGGGTAAGAGTTATCAAAGACCGCAGCCAGAGCTGAGCAGCTAAACTGTCTTAAAATGTCTCCTTTAAAATATATATATATATATATATAATCTTTATGATATTTTTTCCATTACATTTAGTCTCCTTATGTCCCCTTCCCCCCAGCAATCACCACACTCTTGTCCATGTCCATGAGTCCTCCTTTCTTTTGGGCTGGTGATAGATGGCTTTGAGTGGAAGAACCAAAAAGGAAATAGAATAATGATTTCTACAGGAAAATAATACTGAAACTCCCTCTCCTTTTGATAATAATGAATTTATTTACCTTAAATGGTTATCTGGGTGTAAGACACCAAGACTTGTAGTCAATTAGATATATGTATATAGAGGTATTTGCATGCATACACATCCATTCATTTAGAGCCTACTCTTCAAAATAAACCAGATAGAGTATGTCTGTTGCCATAGTAATTATAAAAGCACACCAATGCTCGGATGACAATGATCATTTCATAGTTGCTTATCATCTCTGGATCATCTAAGATGTATTACCAGGTCAACCAAGGCAGCTCTGTCACATATGTTCCTCACACTGGTGAGGAATGGTACAAGCAACCTAGAGAGCACATGCTCTTCACATAGCCATGACAAGGTTTGTGAGGACATGCAGATGCACTGGGGCCACTGGCAGCCTGGGCTAAGAACTGCTAGCATGCTGTCACCTCTGTCTCATTATATTGACCAGAGCAAGTCAAATGGCCAAACCCAAGATTAAAGGATTAAAGGGGGTAAAGTGAGGAAATAGACTGTGCTCCTTTCTTGGGAGGAGCAATCACATGGCAAAGGGTATGTATACTGGGAGGTTGAAGAATTATGGTCAATAATGCCATCTATTGCTGGCCACATATTTATCTTTTAATCTGGAGAAGAAAAAGTTGCATGAGGTCATTAAAAAACAAACAAAAAAACCCAGAAAAACAGGTTTTGTGGCAAACATACCTGAATTCAAATCCTTTTTAGCTGTGGCCCTTTAGCAATGAAAATAACCTCCACATGAGTAAACTGGACAGAATAATAGCTGTGTCAGCAGAATTCTGTGATTATTAAAAGACATAACTTATGAACAGTAGTTATTTCATAATCTTCTAAGTAGCAATGACAAATTATCATTGTTATTGTTGCCATTATTACCATTATTATTGTTGTTATTCTAATATAAAATATTATAATTGTGGCTTTTATTCTACAGAAATTGACATATTCAGCTTACTCTTCAAATTACGCTTCCAGATGTGAATCATGCCATCTCTTTCCATAAAAGGAAACCATACAGAACAAAAAGAAAATTGTGGACCTTATGTGCTTTTGCATCATTTCTGATCCACACAGCTTTCTAAAGGGAAATCTCTGTGAAGTACAATGAGGTGTCTCATATGGAATTAGAGGAAAGCTTTGAAACAATAAATGCAAGTAGGGAATTCAAAGATCTTTCTGCAGTCATTTAGTAGGAAAAATGAGTTGTTTTGCTATGGAGGCATTAGTTTCTTTTGAACTCATTTGGAAAATAGGTTGCTTGGAAGGACCAGTGGTTGAAGGGTTGGCAGGGGCTGGTGCCTGGTCTGATAGCAGCTTTAGCTTTCTCAGGGTTGCATCTCCTAGGAAGGGTGACTTCACTATGATGCAGCCTCGGCACTCTCCTCATCTGCTTTGTTTCACGTTCCATGGCACTCCTGATGTTCTCCTGCTGTTGTAACCAGAATATGTGGATATGTGTGTAACATTTGTCCTTAAGTCAGCTAAAATAGACCCAAATACAACTTTGTTCTCAACTGAGCACAAATTTGAAGCTATTTTTGCTTATTTCTTGCATAAAGTAATTGTCTAGTTTTCTATTAAGCTAAATCCTTTCCTTTTCCACTGAGGCTATATTTGGATAATAACAATTTAACTAAATTTTTTTAAAAGGTGGGTGGGCTGGAATGGTAATAAAGGATAGAAACTGTACTGAATAAACTAAAATAAAAAATAAAAGAACTCAGAAAAATTCAAAATTTTTATTTAAATGATTACACATAATAAATTTATTTAATGTTATTCACTCTTTTGATTAACTATGAGTCTCAAATTCTTTTCCAGGCTTCATATTAGCTCAGTTTTCTGAATCTAGCACTTTTATTTTCTCTTCTTCTACAGTAAAAATCCTTTTTTATATTTTATTTTAACTTCCATTTAAAAAATCTGTATTATTGAATTATAATAAAACCCCAGAAAACAAAAACTCCCTTCTAAACCATGGTGTTTATGTCCACTCAGGAAATACTAACTGAAAGTCAGTGTGCAAAGTACTTCCAGGCATTTTACTACAAGGCATTGGTGTGTGCCTGCCTGAAATAAAAGCATAAATTGCTACTTTTATCTGTTCTCTCCTCTCCTGAGGATTCCTCCTGCCCTGTTTTCCTGAACTCTGCCTCAGAGATGGATGACATACCTACAGTGGGAAGAATGCTCATGGGACTGAAAAGGGATGCTTAGAGTCTCCTTGTAAGACCTGGTTTTCAAGTCCCAAAGACCCAGATGAAATCCAGAGTTGCCTCCTGGGACCTTGGAAATGCTTTTAGCAGTAACCGCCAGGCTGGAAAGAAGGGGTCCTAAAGTGCTGTGCCTTTCTCAGCTGTTTGCCAACTGCGCTTCTGAGCATTGGCAGAGCCCCCTCTCTGTAATTTAGCCTCAGCTGGTAAAACCCACCTGACTCTTTTGAGACATTCACTTTGAGTAAGTGGATGAGAAGCAGCTGAGGTGCCCTCTAGGAAGTGGCAGCTGCTGCCAAGTCTTTGGTTTCTCTAGCTTCAGTGAGCAGCTCTGGGTCATTTTTATGAAGCCCAGACACTCTTCAAGATCATTCAATTCAAAGTATCAGCTATGACCTAGAGGGTTTTTTGGTTTTGCTTTGTTTTGGTTTTGATCCCATGAGCATCTGAACATGAAGTACAGGAAGAAGCTTTGTGATCAGCTTACAGGGCTGATCTCTGTGGAGCTTCAGCTCATGAATCTCTCTCTCTCTTGGGAAGAACAAACAGTTCTGTTCACTTGTACTGTGAGCACAATGTCCTTATTTGCATTTTTGTAAGATTTACATGGCAAAAAATTTAGTTCACCTTTTCGGGATGTGGCTTTTCTTTAAAGCAAGAATTGTCGGTTTTCCTAATATAAACGCACATACAGGCTTTGTAATATAAAACTCCTGCAGGCTTTTGCTGATGTTTCCCTTCTGGCCTAAACTGCTGGGTGTGACTCGTTTAAAAGCTGTCAAAATGACATAAAACAGTTATAAACCACTGGCTGCCTCACTGCCAGAGGGCAATATTGTTCCATAAATAGTCTGCATTGCTATAGTGCTCAGACCAAGACTGAGCCATCAAACCTAAGGGCAGAAGGCATTTTAAACACAAAGTAAAGTGCAATCATATGTAGAGCCCCACCCATAATTAAATGGACACATTTTTTCCAGCAGCAATTTGGGCAATAAGTGCAAGTGAAACGTAGGTATTTTCCGTATCTATTTGAGCACCTAAGTGAACATGTAATTGCACAATGAGCCTTTCACAGAAACTCAATTAAACATGTAAATTATTGTCAAATATTCCCAGCGGCCACAGAACATTTTCAGTGTCCAATGTCATTATTCTCTATCAGGCATTTGTGCATCCGAGTACACATTTCTGTAATTAAAAAACAATTATTTTTACTTCCAGTCCCATTAGTAATATTTAAAATCAGAACTGCTGTATTGTCTGTCTTCTTTTTGGCTTGGATTCACTACACATTCAATGAATATACACTTCATAGAATCTGTGGGTTTTCACAGAAGTATACTTTAGCCTCTTTTTTCTTTGGAAAGGTAGGGTGACTATGGGTTCCTCTTAAAAACAGAATCACATGACTGTGTTATTCTGAAATGTCTTTTTGAGTTGCTCACCCATAGCATTCACTTTAAGAGACGAGCTGCTGGCAGTTTACACAGAATGTTATCAACTTTAAGAAATAAATACCCAAGAAGTATTTGCCCACAGTATTTTTAAGCAACTGTCTATCCTACGAAACTAGTGGTAGATGTTTCTTTGGCTTAATTTATGGCATTGCTTGTAAAAAGTAAATGCAGAAGCCCATGGTATTATTCTGAGGTCTTATGTAGGTTGGAAAGGACTAGATGTAAGAATTGAGAACCTCATTATGGAGGAATGTCCACTTAGAGTGAATGGTAGATTTCACATAACTGGTCAGTTTTCAATCCTTCAAAGAGAATTTAAATAACAAAATATCATAAAATATTTGTGATAAGAAAAATAATCTATGATATGGGAGATTATTGCTATCAGCATCCTTTGTATATCTCCTATGGAGGAACAGAAGTCCATCAGAATTTGAGGAAACTAAAGCCTACTGGTATCACTGGTTTAGCCACATGAGATGGCGATGAAACAGTCCATTCATATAGTCTACTTTGATCTCTCCTTCTACTAAAAAGTAACTGTTACTGTTTCTACTACTTATTTTAACCACTTAGTAGCATGTGTCAGAAGTTTTGAAAACATAACATACAGATTTCCACAGGATGTTCTTTTCATTGTTTTGGTTTTACATTAAAAAATTATGTGAAGGGATGTGTTCTAAAGCTTCAAATGATTTTAAAAAATCAAACTAATCCAATCAATTTCTCAGTAATTGGCTTTGAAGAAACTGAGACAAGAGCAATGAAAACAAAGTGCTTTTAAATAAATCATAATTACCCATGTAAATGTCTCCAATTATTTGAGGGTTTAATCAGATAACAATTTGGAAGCCCTCTTGCATCCAGTAATGTGACAGGCAGCAGAAAAGCAGAGAAAGCATTCTGGTAGGGATAATCTGAGATGCGAGAAGGAGGAGCTATATTAACATCTAGAATTATCCAAAATTGTGAAACCCTCAGGTTATTTATGCATTCACCTTATCAGTAAAGACCTGCATATATATTCAACAGTTCCAAGTTGTCTTGAATCCTTTAAATTGATCTCAAATGGTTGCAGATTTTCTTTTCCCCTTCAGATGATAAAAGCATTTCTGTATGCAACAAGGAGCAGGTGTTGTTGGTTATTCAAATTAGGAGCTTGTTACCAGCTTCTCCCCACTATCCCTTCCCTATGCCATGCTTGTATCCTAGTGTCTTTTCTTGCCACCTAATCTTCTACTTTCTAATTATAGAAAACCCTTTAAAAGTGTGCACTAGTGTTGATCTAGATACTGCAAATTTTAACAGTGTTGTTTCACTCCTTCTTGGGGGTTAAAAATCAATATGGTGTATGACTTCCTTGTGATATTTTTTCTGAAACCAAGAAGCAAAGTACTCCACTTAGTGCAGTTTTAATTAAACTGAATACATTATAAAACACTCTCCTAATTTGCTTTGCCTAGAAAATGTTTTTTAAAGTGTTACAAATCAATCAACTAATTGAGCTATGTAGTAGGAAATGCAGATGGCATCTCGTTACTCTGTGTTTTCACTCTGCCAACCAAGTGCCTCTTCAGAGACAGGGTTTGTGATGGGGCTGGCAATTCGTACCCCATGGCAGCAGTGTAACGTGAGGTTGTGGCTTTGAGCAGTTCACAGTTAACAAGGAAAAACAACACAGAAGGCACTGACCGAGGGCGGAGATGGCGTGTAGAGATGGTGGCAAGGGGACAGAGGTGGCATAGCAAGGGAAGCTCCTTGCAATCCCAGCTACCGTCTATTCTATAATGGACCAGTGTGGATAGTTTTTTTCTGCTTTTTCACAGAGTGGAGCAACAGAGAATAAGGTCATACCTGCTTTGGGGATTTATTTTTTCCCACAAAGTCAGGGTGAGTCTCCTGCTGCGCCTTGCCAGTTTAAGTTCATAAATATCACTTCGGTATGAAGCAGTCTACCTGGTGCTGGGATGACCTGCTGACTGATGGACGAGGTGAGATCTTTGCTCTTAAAGGACTTCTTTAGCAAGTATTTATTGAGCATTGTTATTACTATTATTGAACAATTATAAATCCCTAGGCACAATGTTAAGTACATGATAATCAAACATATAAAGAAAGAATGTACCTGCTCTCAAGATTCTTCCACTTTAGTGAGAAACAGATATGTAAACAATCACTGTAAAATATTATTTTATATTATTCATGAAAGCACATATGAGACAAACATAGGGAAAAAAAGAAATCTCTTTGTCTGGGAAATTTTTGAATCCTTAATAGGAGAACCAGAAGGTAGAGCATATTCTAGGGCAAAGGCATATGGGTTTTGGGTGATGGAGAAAGTTAGCATAATTTGAAGTGTAAAGTCTTTTCATTTTTGGTAACTATCCAACAAGCATCTGTCTACAGTTCACATTCTGACTGTTCCCCTCAATCCTGAATTCTAAATTTATCCTTCCTTTCACATTAGAGGTGATTGTTCCAGTTTAAAGCACTGCTCTTTGCTACACACTTAGGACTATTGTTATGTCAACCCACAGCTGAAATGCACCATGGGAAATTTTGATTACTCAGCAGCCATATGCTCACATGCTTTAGAAATATTGACTAAGATATTATTAGAACCTACTTAGTTTACTAGGGATGCCTTATTCAAGCACTTAAATCTTCTAAAACCTGAGGCCCAAAGGTTAAGAGATACCAGTAAAAGGTAAAAAAGAAAAAAAGACTGAGAAGAATATCCTATATCATTGCTAATGCTCTTATTCAACCAATTGATGCATACTGTCTTTAAATTTTAAATGGACTTCCCATTTGAGGGAATGACTATTCAAGTACTGAAAATATGAAAGATAATTCATTTAAAGATTTAAGGAAGGCTAAAACTGTTTTTGAGTCATTTGATTGATATTTGATAAACCACTGCTTCTTGGCTCTACCGTCATTCAGCAGTTTACAAAGTGTGGTCCCCACCCAGCAACCTCAGTATTCCCTGGTAACTTGTTAGACATGCGAATTCCTGGGCTCCATCTCAGTCCTACTGAATTTGGGGGTGGGTCAACTATCTTGTTTGACAAAGCTGTCAAGGTGATTCTAATGCAGGCTAACCTTGGAAACCACTTTTCTAGTGTATATATAATGCCCAATGCATCAACAAGTCTGTTGAAATGAGTTAAATTTACATAGTACTAAATAACCAAAAACATTATTTCTAATGAAAATATATTAACTCACTTATGAGATGCTAATAAACCAATTTTTCTGATTCCTTTTTCTGGAAAAAACCCAAACATGATTTTTGGCTGTATGTGAAAAGAAAAAAAGAAACAAAAAAACAAACTTTAGTTGAGAGTCATTAGAGAAAATAACTTGATTATATGACTTTTCAGTAAGTATTTAAATATCTGTTGCAAACCCTGGCTGGCATGGCTCAGTGGATTGAGCGCTGACCTGCGAACCAAAGGGTCCCTGGTTTGATTCCCAGTCAGGGCAATGCCTGGCTTGCAGGCCAGGTCCCCAGTAGGGGCGCTCAAGAGGCAACTACACATTAATGTTTCCCTCTCTTTCTCCCTCCCCTTCCCCTCTCTAAAAATAAATAAATAAATCTTTTAAATATCTACTGAAAATTACACCTATAGCACTATGACAGGTGCAGTGATATGATGTATACCATTCCCTCCATTCATAAGTAACTATTATATGCCATTCATATCTTCTGTCATCTTACATATTCTTTGCTTGATCTATAATATTTTAGGAGACAGATACTAAAATATCCCACGGCAATTGTGAATTTGCCAACTTTCCCTTGAAATTCTGTGAATTTTTACTTTACACATTTCAAATTCAAGTTGTTAGGTACATATAGGTACAGAATTTTGCTCATTATATATTCTTTGTAAACTTTTGTCATCCCAAAGGAAATGGTTTAAGATCTACATATGGTCAATTATACTTGCTTTGCAAAAAAAGTGATAATATATAGAGTATGTGTACACATATACACACACATGCTCTCTCTCCCACTTTAATCCACAGTCAGTCTCTACAGGCAAATCTCACTCCCAGAGCTTATCCTCCCACATTAAAGGTGACTCAATACATCGCTATGGTATAATGTACACACTGTAGTTAAATAGGAATGATTATGGCAGAAAGTACTACGCTGAGATACTACTGTGGATGAGATAAGCTTCCTAAGGACTAGAACAACAAATAGGCAACAGAGCCCAGCAAAGTGGAGTACTCCACTCTGGATGGGTAGCTGCAAAGATCAATGCAATAAATGACAGTTGAGTTTGTTTCAGCTCAGGAAAAAAGGTTGTTAATTCAAGAGTGACCATGCAATACAAAAGAGCATCTTGCATCAGTGAACACTTCACCTCTTTCAAAGTCATACTCTTTGATAGAGAAGTTGGTAAGATGGGTAAAGATATGGAAGTGGAATGGGCACACTGGAATAGAAATACATGTGTGTGTTTCTGAGTTTTGTGGGGTTTGTGTCTGTGTGTGTGTGGTTGGGATTGATGTGATTGTTTACATTTGTTGCCTCAAGAGAAATCATAGCTAAAGGGAAGCATATTTGTCTTTATGGTAGAAGCAGTATGTTTTAGTTTTTCTCAAGTTAATCATGGGAACAAAACTATAGACTTAACTTTTCTTCCCATCATTTTTTCTTCCCCAAAAGTCTAAAAAATATTAAAACAGCTGTAGTTAAGTAATTTAAAGGATTTCTTCTATCATGGTATGTTTTTATTGGTTTGAAAATACCCAAATATCTATAATCTAAGCTGCTATAAATTCATTCTTCAGAAAGCAGTCCCATACAGAAAAAAGTACTTAGTGATAGAAATGAGGTACACCCAAAGTTTTCACAAGGAGGAACAAATCTTGACTTTGCAAAGCTTTAGTATCAATCTATACCTGCTTGGAAAGCAGTACAGACAGCTGGGCACTCCTAGAACCCTGGAAGGGAAGGTCTACCAGCTTGGACATCAACAATGTAAGAGATGTGCTGAACATTAGATATTTGCAAAAACTTTTACAAGCCAAAAATGCTAATGCAGATATTAAACATTACTATTTAGATCTAGTGGTTGTTTTTAATCAACTAAATGGCAAAGGCTGAACTAAACAATTATTCCCCAAGTTCAAATCGTATATTGAGTTCCTGGACCATGAGAACTCATGGGACCTTGATGTGACTTCAGTTTGTCTAACCAGAGTGGGGTGGAATGGGAAGAAAATTGTGCTTATTGGTTCAATGCACTACTTCTACAGCACATTTTATTGGTAACAGTTGGAAAACAACATCACTTATACAAACAACACAAAGACAAGCTGCTATCTAGGGAAGAGGTGTTGCAATTCTCCCCACTTGTGTGATATTGCATTTTCACTTTGTAATGCAGACCTTCAGAGTATTTGGAACTTCTCTATCAAGAAATAAGGTACTTTTCTGTCACATCTTAGAAATCAACACTCAAGAAATATAACTACTTTCCAAATGGATAAATCCTAGGAACAACATTTAGAGCATTCTGAGAAGATGATAAAGGAAGGTTTCTCTTGTTTTTGTCCTCAAGAAAACATAGTTTTAATCTAACAAAATTTAAAAACCCTTGAAAATAATAAATATGTTAACCATTTATATGGGTATAGCCATGAGTTATAGTCATAAAGAATTCAGGCATAATTTTTAGCCACCAGGTGTTATATTTCTGCCTCTCTCAAATATGAATATACCATATGTTATGACAAAGTTATAAAAATCTTACTTTTACTGTGAAAAACCATTATTACTTTAATCATGCTATTGTTAATTTAATAATTTAAAAAGGTCTACATGTAGTTATCTCTCATTTTGTAAAGAGAATATTTAAACCTGAATAAGAACAGCTGATCTTTCCTTTTCCAGACCAAACTTTGGCCTTCAGAGAAAGTTTATATTCTCACAAAAGAAAATAATTAGCCAAGTTAATAATCAATATCCTCCAGTCATATAAGGACTGAGAAATTAATAGAGTTCTAATGATAACAGACATCAATAAAAAGTGAATGTCATAAACAGCGGTAATTCCTTGATTTCTCCAAAGTGTCATTCATCCCCTTAATTTAATAAATATTCATTAAGCATCTATTTTGTGACAGGTGCTTTAGGGTTACAAATTCATTTTCTTTGTGATAACAGAAAATAAACAAATAACGAAGAAAAGTACTACAAATAAAATATTAAGGGCTATTGAGAATCTTATACATGATCATTCAATATTAAATTTATTACTCTTTCATAACAGTAACACTTATTTGGATGCACTGACTACAATGAAAAAATTAATAAGCACCTACTCTGTGCTAGGCTACACAGGGGATTATAAAAACAATTTAAGATGAGTCATCACCATCCAGGAAGCAAGATGTCAAAGGAAACAACTTATTAATTCAAAAGTTAATCAACAGTTGAAGTGAGGAGTACATATAGATCATACAAAGACATAAAAAATAATAGTAATAGCTATGAATTATGTGCTAAATATTGTAAATAATACTGACACTATATTGTTCTGGGATTCATATATATATGTATGTGTATGTGTGTGTGTGTATACATATATATATATATATATATATATATAGAGAGAGAGAGAGAGAGAGAGAGAGAGAAAGAGTTAATTCTGTTGGCAAGGGAAAGGGCTGTCAATGAACAGAACAGTGGGGGCTCCTTGGGTATTGGCAATGTTCTAGTTCTCCTCTTCATGGACCGTTACACAGGAGTTCATTTCAGAACTACCTGTTTAACTATCAATATGAGACTATGCCAATTTCTCTGTGAAAGTAATATTTCATAATTAAAAGAATTATAATTCAGAAAGAATAAGAAAATTAGAGAGAAAAGAGGAAGAAAAGAAAAGAATACATAAGAGCTATACTATGTCACTTCAGATGGAAGCAATTGATATTATCATGATAAAGGGGGAATTTTATTGAAAAGCGTTTAGAGTCATACCATGAAGTACAAATTTGATTTGCTTAAACAAAAATGCAGGTAGAGGCAATCTAAGCAAAGGACAGAATATGTAAAGATGTTTAGAAGTAGTAAAGTTTAAGGATGTTTCAGTAATGAGAAATTAAATTAGTCAATGTGAATAAATATGTCATAATAGAGAACCCTTTAGGCGAATCGTAGAAGATGTTGACATGGGAGGCTCCTAAAGCTCCCTTCCCCCATGGACACAGTGTGAATAAACAGTTGTGCATGGAACAATTTCCTCTAAAGAAATCCATAAACTAGCTTGGTGACACCTACACATCAGGAAAATGAGAAAATACCCACATTGACATAGGTAGGAGAGGCTGAGACACAGTCTTATCATTAACCCCACTTTGGACATGTCACCATATAATCCGGAGGAAGCCCCCAACTCCCAGTTTCTACATGAAGAGCAAAGCATTTAGACCCTACACTAGTGTCCCATTTTTTAAGACTCCCATCTGAGACATGGATCCACAAAACACTTAGCTTTGAAAGCCAACAGAGTTTTGTCCATTAGACCCACAAGACAAGAGCAAAGAAAGAAGCAGTTATTACAGGGCATGAATATTCAGAGCTCTGAAATATTACAGAGCTCTGGGCTCAACAAAGAAAGAGCAGGAAGGAATTTCCCATTTCCCAGTCTTGCCTCATTGGAATCTCTTTTCATACATTAGAAGGTGCTGTTTGAGGATCAGGTTTCCAACTTAGCTAATATCTGGAGGCAGACAGCAGTTCTTCTTGGATATCAGTGAATCTAGGAGACACCTTTAGACCCTTTCCCTGCTGTCCTACGTTGCCAGGGTCTACCTGAAAGAAAGTTGTATATATTTCTGCCTCTCAGCTTTTGCAGCTGCTGTTAAAGGGACAGGCCTTCAGAATGCCTGGCTCTCACACCCAAAGGGGCTTCCATTCATGAGTCCTATAGTAAATAAAAAAGCCATTCATAACAATCTATCCTTCCAGAGGGATCAGGCAAAAACACCCATCTCCTAGACTATTCCTAAAAGGGATGTCTTTGCATACTTCAAACACTACTGCCTGATGGTCAGGCTTCTTATCATGCATCAAGAGGTACTATATGGCTGCCATTCTCTCCAGAGACCAGGAAAGTCTGTGGACACCTCCATGACATCTCTTTCTCATCTTTTCCACATTGCCAGTATCTCCTTGGAAGGAGTTTTACACACATCTAGTGCCCCAGCTTTTATGGCTGCTGTTTGAGGAATGGGCCCTTGGAGGATGGGCCTAAAGAGGCTTGCATTCAGGAGCTCCATAGAATTGTAGAAAACAAACAAAAAAAAGTTTTTAAGAGGCTCAGGAGTACCTCCACCCCCACAACTGAAAACCTGTGATTTGTGTAGACAAAACAGAAAAAAATGCCACCTCCCAGTTATTCCTTGGCAAAGGCTTAACTAATACTTTCCCAGCTGCTGTCTGAGGGTCCACTTCCAAAAAGTCTGCATTTAGGTGCTGAATGCACCCTCCTCTTTGGGACATTGATGGATCCTGGCACATACTCAACTACTGCAAGCTACTAAGAACAAAGAAGGGAGCTTGAACAATCACAAAGGTTTGAAGGAAAACCAGGAACACAGGCTGGGCTGGTTGATGAACTTCATATCCAACACAAATCCACTCTTTCAAAACTGGCAGAGGTGGTTGTTTTAGCTAAAGCATGGAAATCAACACAGATTTAATGAAGAAACATAAGAATATATTCCAAAGAACAAGATAAGATTTAATGAAACAAAAATAAGTAATTTACCCTAGATACAGTTCAAAATAGTTGTCATAAAAATGCTCACAGAAATGAAGAGAACAACATATGAACAAAGTGAGAATTTCAACAAAAAAGACAAAAAACATTAAAAACCTTCAAATGGAACAATTAAAATAAAATTAAAAAATAAAATAAAAACCTTCAAACAGAAATGACAAAGCTGAAGAATATGATAGCTAAACTAAAAAAAATCAGTAGAAGTTTTCAACAGCAGACTAAATCAAGCAGATGGAAGAATCAGGAACTCAAAATACAGGGCAGTAGAATTCATCTAATCAGAGGAGCAACAAGAAAATAAAAGTAAAAGAAGAGTAAAAATAGCTGAAGAGACTTAAAGAAACCATCAAGTAAATCAACATACACATATAGGAGTCCCAGAAGGAGAAGATAGAGAGAACAGGGCAGAAAGCTTACTCAAATAATGGCTGAAAACTCTGCTAATCTCAGGAAAGAAATAGCCATCTAGATTCAGGAAATTTAGAGATTACAAAACATGAAAAATCCAGAGAAACCCATACCAAGACACACTAAAATCAAATTGTCAAAAGATAAAAACTAGGGCAGAATCTTAAATCAGCAAGAGAAAAACAACTTTTTATGTACAAAGAAACCACCACATGACTATCAAGAGATTTACAGCAGAAACTTCAGAGGCTAGAAAAGAATGGCATGATTAATTTAAAACACTGAAAGAAAAAAATTGCCAAACAAGTATACTGTATCAGGAATATTTGTCCTTCAAATTGAAGGAGAGATAAGAGTTTCCCAGACAAACAACAGCTGACATTTATTACAATAAGATTGGCCTTACAATAAATTTAAAGAAAGTTCTTTAAGCTGAAATGGATAGGATGCTAGTTAATAACAAGAAAACATATAAAATATAAAAATTATTTGAAAATATAAAAATTATACCACTTTTAAGTCTAGTATGAATCTTAAAATACAAAGGTACTAAAATAATTCACTGCAATAATTTGTCAACAGATACACAAAGTAAATAGATGTGTGACATCAAATGTAACATGTGTGAGAGTGTATAAGTGTAGAACTTTTGAATACTTTCAAAGTTATTATCACTTTAAAATTTACTATTATGAATATAAAATGTTATGCAAGCCACACAGTAACCAAAATCAGAAACGTACAGTAAATACCCAAAAAATAAAGAGAGAGAAATCTAAGCATACCACCACAGAAAAAAATCATCAAATTACAAAGAAAGAGAACAAGAAAACAAAAAAGAATTACAACCCATCAAAAAAATACCTGACAGAATGACAAAGTCCACACTTATATATAATTACTTTAAATGTAATTAACCAAATTCCCCAATCAAAAGATATAAAATAAAAAAATTACATACAGCTCCAAGATGACAGCAGATTAGGTGGGCATTACACTCACCAATGCCCAGGAACAAACTGTAGTTACAACTAAAATATAGAGCAATCAACCTGAATACCAAATGAAGATTAACTGAAGAGAATTCTTATAACCAAGGATTTACAGAAGAAGCCACACAGAGACTGGTCGAAAGGACAGAGTCACAAAAAGAACTTGCCCTACTCCTACAGGCAGTGACTGAGATTTCAGAGGGATATCTCAGCGGCAAAGATCCCCACTAAGTGTGGGGCCTCAACCCTAAGCCAGGCTCCCAAGCCCAGAACACCAGCACCAGGAAAGGGGGCCCACATAATATCTGGCTGTATAAGCAAAGATTCTGTCTTCCAGGGAGAAATGGAAGTCTACTAGAGACACCAATGCTCTCTTAGAAGGCCAATGCACAAAATTTCATTTGCAGCCATTTACCCTGGGCTCTAGTGTAGGGAAGGCAGAGCAGACTATAGTTATGTGAGGATAGACAGGGGTTTGTGGCTCTTGGGAAAGAGCTGAAGGAACAGCCACTAGGATACCTGCACTAAGTCACTCTCTCACCCCCTAGATAACACATTTCTTGAATGGAGCACGCCCTCCATAAGGCGTCATCCTGGGGAAAACAACAGTCCCACCCTCTGGTCTCTCTGTTGCATCACCCTTTGGAGCTAGTGTCCTGCTGATGAGACAGCTGCCTGGAACTTCTGTATGACCCAGCAATTCTACTTCTGAATATTTATTCAAAGTAACTCAAAATACTAGTTCAAAAAGATATATGGACTTCTATGTGCATTGCAGCATTATATACAATAGGCAAGATCTGGAAGCAGCCCAAGTGCCCATCAATAAATTAGTGGATAAAAAAGCTGTAGTACATTTACACAACAGAATACTACTTGGCTATAAAAAACAAGGAAATGATATCTTTTTCAACAGCATGGATTGACCTGGAGAGTATTATGCTAAATTAAATAAGCCAGTCAGAGAAAGATAAGTACCATATGGTTTCACTTATATGTGGAATTTAGTGAACAAAATTAACAAACAAAAGAGAAAGAGACTCATAGATACAGAGAACAAAGTGAAAGCTGTCAAAGGTGGGATCAAATGAGGGGCTAGGTGAAAAAGATAAAAGGATTAAGCAAAGAAAACAAAGCTGCATAGAAACAGACAACAGTGTAGTGATTATCAGAGGGAAAGGTTGGAGTGGGGGAAGTAGAAGAGGGTAAAGAGGGGGGATAAGTGGTGATGGAAGGAGACTTGACTTGGCGTGGTGAACACACATAATATACAGATGATGTATTATAGAATTGTATACATGGAACCTATGTAACTTTATTAACCAATGTCATCTGAATAAATGCAATATAAATTAAAAAGTTTTCAGATAAAATGTTATAATAAATATTGGATAAAAACCATGACCAAAGTCTATGCTGCATACAAAACACTCACTTCAGCTTTCAGGACACACACAGACAGAAAATAAAGGGATGGGAAGAGATATTTCATGCCAATGGAAACTAAAATAAACTAAGGTAGATCAAATACACATCAAGGCAAATACTGTAGTAAAAAATAAAGAAGGTCGTTATATAATGATAAATGTGTCAATTCAATGAGAGGAATTAATATTTGTAAATATTTATGCATCCAACACAGGAACACCTACATATATAAAAGAAATATTAACATTCCTGAAGGAAGAAATAAACAACAATACAATAATAGTAGGTGAACTTAATACTCCAGTTTCAATAATGAATACATCATTCACACAGAAAATCAATAAGGAAACATTGGACTAAACTACACACTAGAGCAGATGGATCTAATAGATATACAGAGAACATTTCATTCAACAGCAGGGTAATACACATACTTTTCAAGTACACATGGAACATTCTCCAGGATAGCTCACATGTTATATTATTAAACAATTCCTAATAAATTTAACAAGACTGAAACCATATGAAGTATCCTTTCTAAACACAATGATATGAAACTAGAAATCAATTACAAGAAAAAACTGGAATATTTATAAATATGTGTAAATTAATCACCACACTCCTAAAGAAAAACAAACAAATGAATTAAAAAAGAAACCAAAATGAAAATTTAAAAAAAATTTAAGGTCAATGAAAATATTAACATAAAATAACCAAATTTATGGGATGCAGCAAAAGCAGTCAAGAAGGAAGTTCACAGTGACATATAGCTACATTAAGAAATAAATAAGATCTCAAATAAACAACCTAGCTTTATACCTCAAGGTGCTAGGAAAAGAAGAATAAATGAAGCTTTAATTTAGTACTAGGGAAAAAATAAAAAAAGATTAGAGCAGAAATAAATGAAGACTAAAAAGAAAATAGAGAAGATCAATGAAAATAAGGGTTGATTTTTTTAAAGATATACAAATTAGGGATGGTATTTAAGATCAGTAAATAATGCGGTTCATATGTATGCAACTGATATGAGCTGAGACTTGTGGGATTCCGTCATTTGCCCCAATGAGATGCTCATATGCTAGCAAGATATAGGTCTGGTTAGCCACAGAGGGCCCTACTTTCCAGCAGGGGCCGCATTTTAAAAACATAGCACAGGTCTTCCTCTGCTCACCATTGAAGCTGGTGGTGGTCAGGAGGTAATATGAATATCAAGCCTTAAAGTTAATAAATAGCCTTCCTAGGAAATGTATCTTTGCAAAAAGAGATTGAAGATATTAAACCAATAAAATTGACCTGACAAAGCAGTTAGAGCAAGCAAGAGTAGTACACTAACTTACCTGCAAATGTCTCACTATCACACACTTGAAATATCCTTGGGATTTGGCTTTTATGTAAACCAGAAGCATCCCACACTTATAGCAATTGTATCTGCACTTTCATAAGAATAAATGTATGATGATTAATGTCCTATTTTTATTTACCCACTTGCTTTTTAATGATGAATCTAAAGTTACAACCTAAACAGGAGCTAAAAGATATTCAAACTGAAGGGTTGTTTTAGTTAATATCAAAAGGTAGGCAGGTGTCAAAGCTCATGTTCAGTGAAACAGTTAATTTTAAAAGATCCTTATTAAGTCTTTTTTATTTTATTTTATTTTATTTTACTTTATTTTATTTTTATTTTTTTTCTGGCAACAAAATTTAGTAAAAATAGAAGACAAAGAAAAACACACCCTGGGTAGTGAGTTTCTTCTCACACTGATTTTCTATATTATGGGCTGTTCCCTCTCAACACTAAATTACTATCTATCTGTGCAAAATGAAATGCAAACTGAAGAGGGGATTACTCAGATAATTTAGGTCAAAAATAAGTTCTCCAGAAACATCCAGATTGAGGCAAACATGTTTTCTATGGTTCATATCATCCTGATAATTGCCTTAATTCTCCATTTTGTTTTGCTTCTGTAGACAGCTTAATGATGGTTAAGATTTTTTGGATCTTGCACCATGAGAATAAATACTCAATTAAGGCTTTTTCAGATGAGTCAGAGATAGAAAATCACTGAAGCTGTAAGTGATGCATTCTCTCCACTCCCAACCATTTGCTGGCCTGTAAGTTTTCAAACACAGTTTGAAAGACAGAGAATATTATAATGACAAACAAAAAATAAATCAGTTATTCATAAAAAGTAATTAATTTTATCCTTAACAAAGTGTCAGTTAAAATCCAGCTGCTGTCTGTAGTCAGGGGCCCACACTATTATCAAAATTAGTTGCAATGTGTCAAGGAAATTGTTATTTGTCAGGCAATGTCAAGGCAAAATTAAATAATTATTAATTAATTAACAAGTAATGAATTGGAGTATTTATTCATTCATTTAACAAGTAGTTCCTAAACTAGAGGTGCCAGGTGCTATCCTAGAGGCTTAGGATACATCAGTGAACAAAACAAACAAACAACACAAAGATTTTTTACTTCATGGAGTTTAATACTCTTGTGAGGAGGTGGGAAGACAACTAAATAGTAGACATAATAAATAGATAACTTACATACCATATGTCAGGGTAAAAGTGCTATAGAAAATTATGAAAAGAAGCAGACTAAGGGCATGTGGGACTTACTGGAGTAGGGCATGTTGCTTCTTAAATATGATGAGCAAAGGAAGACTGTTCAAAATGTGTCATATGGACAAAGATTTGAAGGAAGTGAAAGAATTACTCATGTGGGTATCTAGGAATAAAGAATTTCATGTGGTGAAAACATCTGGAACCAGGGTACTGAAGCAGGATGATACCTGATATGTGTAAGGAACAGCAAGGAGGCCAGGATTTGAACAATGTAAACAAGAGGTATCAGAATTTGAGTGTCACACTGGCCATTGTAAGGACTGAGGCAATTATTTTGAATGAGGTGGGAGACGTTAGAGAGGTCTGAGTAGAAGGTGTGATATGTGTTAGAAAGAGTCTATGGAGCCCTGGCTGGCATAGCTCAGTGGATTGAATGTGGGCTGAGAACCAAAGCATTGCAGGTTCGATTCCCAGTCAGGGCTGGGTCGCGGGCAAGGTCCCCAGTGGGGACCACATGAGAGGCAACCACACACTGATGTTTCTCTCTCCTTCCCCCTTCCTTCCCCTCTCTAAAAATAAATAAATAAAATCTTTAAAAAAAGAGTCTATGGGAAAGACAGATGGCAAAGGCAGGAGATGATGGTAGCTTAGGACGGTATCGTAGCAGTGAAAGTCACACAAATTGATCAAATTATAAATATATTTTGAAGGTTGAACCAAACAAGATTTCCTGATTTATTGGTTATCAGATATGACTGTAAGAGATGAGTCAAGAACGACATATGATCTAAATACCTAAAAGAAAGGCATTATCATCAACTGGAATTTTAAAACAGACTCCAGGTAACGTAAATTCTGGTGGAGGTGAGAAGATCAGTTTAGTTTTGTCTGTGTTAAGCTTGAAATACCTATAGACACCCAATGGAAAGTCAGAGTAGTAGCTGACTATATGTTAGAAATGTAGGGAGGCCAGATAAAAAGTCCACTTAGGATTTTAGTGTTCTCCCAACTCTTCCTATTCTCAGGATGAAACTGCTTCCTTTTTGGCTTCCTAATGGTGTGCAGACGATGGGTCCCCTGAAAGTAGAGGAACAACCTACTTTTTCCTGGGCAGGGGAAAGCACAAAGGACAGCATTTAAGATATGTTTCATAGCAAAAGCAAGTTAACAGCCATGCCTTCCTGAAGGGAAGAAGGCAAAGCAGATGCTGAGGAGAATTGTCTAGGTGACTATGAGAACATGCAGTGACTTGTGACATAGCCACGGGGTGGATGTCCTCACCGAATGCCTGTTCATCACTGGGAACTCTTGCCCTGACTAAAGATGGCAGTCAAAGAGGGTCAAAGACACTGGGAAACTGACAAAAGTGACGGCCACTAATGCACTATAGAAAGAGCCAAATATTAGATCATGTAGGAAGTTCTAAAGTGAGCATCTAAGTTAGAGCAGGCTGCTACAAGGTCTAGAGGTCAGCAGGTCTGCCTGTAGATTTACCTGTGTGTCTGCCTGGATGTCTGCCAGAAGGCCTCAAGGTCAGTGAGTCAGCCACAAGTTCTGCAAGGAGGTCTGCAGAGAAGGGAGGTCTGCTTGGAAGTCTTCCTGGAGAAGATGGCAGCAGAGCTGGTGGTGCTGTGGGAACCTAACTGGTCACCCAGACTCATGAAAGATGCTTGTAGCTAAACCGTGGTGGGGAATGCTGAGCTGCAGACTTTTGCTTTTCTGAAAGATGGTACCTCTCAGTAGTGTACTCTGAAACTGGTCTAGTTTGGCAGAGGGAGGCTGGACTATTTGTTTTTGGGTGTTTTTAAAGGGAGTGGGGCTTAATGCCAGAAATTTGTCATTATCCTAAATCTGTATAACCTTTAAATAAACAACACCTTTCTTTTTTCACTAAACTCTTGCCTTGGGAGTCACACTTCTTGGTGGCAGGTAATCATACCCCACAGCTATTCCAGAACACCATTGGTTGGTTCTGTAACACTAGGGTTTATTTATGGCATGTTCGTGAGTCTAAATTTCTTACCCCTAGTGTCCATCAAAACTTGTCTTAAAAATAGTAAAACTTTGTTTTATCTCATCTCCATTCTACAGGGAATTAATTTGACTAAAATTCCACTATAGATAATAATAATAGTAGTCATAATGACAGTTAAAATGACTGCTACTGTTTTTATCAAAACCTCTTTCTTTTCTCCCACAGTCCACAGTTAGACTACATTTCTGAGCCTCCCTTGCTACTAAAAACAATCATGTGACTGACTGTGGGTCAATGGGATGCCAACAAAGACCACAGGTAGCATTTTCAACCCTTAAGATTATTCTTCACATGTTGTTCCACATTCTTTCTTTCCTTGTCTGACAGCTGGATGTAGAAGATCTACTGGAGTGTTCAGTGACCCTGGGGGATGGCAGAGCACTAGCTGGAAAGACCATGAAACCCTGAATAATTGCATGGAGGATAGCTCCCATGACAATTTATATTGGGTTATGACTCAAAGGGGAAATAAACCTTGCTATGATAAGATACTGAAATTATGAAGTTGTTTATAGCAGTTTGCATATCTTGACTAATAGAGAAATTTAATGTTTAATATGTGTCAGGTAGTATAATAAGCTCTTGAAATATAATGCCATTATTATGCCAACTTTACATCTGTCCTTGAAGGTAGAGAGTAAGAAACAGATGATTTCATATTCTCAAGACTGTCTTCAACCTCCTACAGTTTTTGCCTTTTCCTTATGCTATTTCTACCCTTGTATCACCTACATCATGCAATTTTTTCCTCATGTTTTGCAGCCCATATTTTTTGTTAAAAAAAACACTGTAAAATGAGCCCACTGCTGCTGTCCAGTGTCAATTGGAACCTTGTAGTTGCTTAATAGACTTTTTATATTTTGTTTTACAAAGCAGTCTATGCTAAATTTCTAATACTCACTTTCACTTCTCTAAATTTCTTTGCAAGCTAGCTTCCATACTCACTGCTTGTAGCTGTATTGAATTGAAAATGTGCTCAAGTCTCTCCCAAGTAACAACAGGGTTGATGGGGTTTCTCCTCAACAAGGCATTTATTCCAAATTTCAGTCCTAGGACCTGATATATCCTGTCCTTGACCCCTAGATTCACCCCCTGTGACACATCCTTTAGGTTCTAGTCAGTGTGCCTAGGTTTTGGGATTCTGTACCTCTTCCCAACCACATACTATCCATGCTCCTGAACACCTTTATTTCTCTTTTCCAGAATCAACATATTATTTGTTGACAAATAGGTTCTGTAAGGCAAAACTTTGGATCATGTTGGCCTTCTTTTATCCTATGAGTGCTATTTTCTATACTCTCATTGATATTACCTTGATTTTATCTACTTTGCTGAACTACTCTTTGAAAAGTTTATCAATGAGCTTTAAATTCCCTGATTATCATTCCCTACATCTATCATTATCATTAAATATTGTGAAGTATGTCCTCTTTAAAAATTTTCCTTCCTTCAGGTTCAGTAACACTGCCCCAGTTGGGTCTCTTCCTAGTCCTCTAAATTCTCTAATCTCTACTTATTTTTTCTTTTTTATCTATCTGTCTCTCTGTCCCTCCACTCATTTCTTGATTTACTTAATACACTGATTACTTTTCTCATTCATCACATACATCTACTCCCCAAGGTTTAGTTTTGAGCCACATTGCTTTCTTCCTAACCTCTTCTTAGGATAATATTCTCAACCAAGATGTTGAGGTATAGTGATTATCACTGGTAAATTACTTATAATAAGTTATTTATTCTTGTGAATAATTTATTTGCTTAATAAATTAGACAAGATTTAGAATTATTTTAATAGCAATGCCACTGTTCTCTCACTTTCTTGAGAGATATGGCATTATGGTTATCACATAGAACTGAATATATTATGCATATTATCAATCATGTGCTGACTGCTCCATGCCAGTGGGAACTTTGTTGGTGTCCCCACCATAAATCTGGTACACAAAAGGGTGCCTGGCACGCAGCACATACATCAGTGTCACGGTAAATTTTTATAAGTGTGTTTAACCAGTCAAGACACAGTTGAGAAACACTGCCTTAAAAATCTCATCTGTTTTTAGATTTTTAATTACTCCATGACGATGCACTCATATTTTGATTTTTTGACCCATCAAATTAACAAGTATTGAATACTTGAATTAATCTTAATTTCTCCTTTCTTTTTCACACCATGTATCAATCCATAATCAAAGCCAATTAATTCTTCCTTCATTGAGGTTCTACACTTCCTTTTCCTGTTAGTCCTGCCACTAGCCCAATTCATTCAGGCCTTGGTTATTGAAACTCTGGCCACTCAACTTTATTTATTTATTCATTCATTATTTTAAAAAATTCTCAACTGAGGACATTTTTTCATTGCTTTTAGAGACTCCCTTTCAGGAAGGGAGAATGAAAAGAAGAGAGAGAAACATTGATGTGAGAGCAGCTTTCAATTGGTTCCCTCCCATACATACTCAAACCACTGTTTCAGTATGGATCAAACCCACAACCTAGGTACCAAAGCCACAACCTAAGTATATGTCCTGACTGGCATCGAACCACAACCTTTTGGTTATTGGCTGATGTTCCAACCCACTGAATCATACTGGCCAGGACTATTCATCCTGCCTTTTAAAGTTAGAATTGTTTTCTTAAAAATACCAGCCTCAACTCAAAAGTCATATGACTTCTATGTCCTAAATAACACATTTTTAAGTTCTACAAACTAATCTTTATTTAACTTTAAAATTGCATCTGTTCCCAATTTACCTACCTAAATTATCTCTTCCAGTCAAATTATTCTACTCTTAGTTCTTGTAAGTGATATTTGTGACCCTACCATCAAGATGCTTCTCACAATCTTTACTCAACCAAAGCTTTCATCTCTTTTCCACTGTGCACATGTGGATTAGACACCTTTAAGACTCAACTCAAATTTTGCCAACTTCATAAAGCCTCACCTGGTCATCTCAACTCCAGGAAATGGCAACTCTATTAACATTGGTGACTCACAGGACTTCTGTTTTCAACACTCTTCACAATACTATGCTATCTATATGGGACTTGTTTTAGAGTCCTTTTAAATTCATGTCTGACTGTGAAGTGAATGTGGGTCTCTCCAATGTGACTCAAAACTCATGACCATAAAAATGAGAAATAATGGTACTGAACACACAACGTGCTAATGCTATTTGTGTTATTTTACTTAGTCCCTGCAGTATTGGAAGTATTATAATTCTAATTTAATAGACAGGAAACTGAGGCTCACATAAGGCAAGTTTTAGCTCATAAATGGCTGGTAGTGTTAGTTACTCTAGTGCCCAGGTCCCTTTCTCTCTACTGTGGTATTGTGTCTCTTATATAAATACATCTCCTCGAGAGTTTTGTATAGTTTAGAACACATAGTTGGTGTTGGATAAAGACATATTAAATAAACATGGAGGTTTGGGACAATCTTTGAGGACATGGGAAGATATATAGTTTACATTGATCTGTCCTCTAATTGGGGTGACAAGGTCACATTGGCTTCCTAATTTTATGGTAAAATACAAGAGATGGAGCCTGGGTAGTCATTTTTTTCCTTTTTGTTAGGTAACAAAATAAATATATAGTCAAAGATTAAAAAAAAAACACTGAAAATTTTCACCAACTCTTTACAATACAAAAAGAAAAAGTAATGACTTAGCCAGTGGCATGTTATGACATAGTATGCAATTGTACCAGGTTAAAAGTAGTCAATTGCACTTATTGAGTTGATTACCAAAAGTTAAAATTGTTCCAGATGAAGTACAGCATGTTAACAATAACCTGATTTCACATGCAAAGTATCAAAATCTGGAATGAACTTCTGAAAAAACTAACTGTGCAATTCTTCTAGAAAATCTGCCAATACTGTGGCTTCTGTTAAGCTAAATTAAAGGGATTTTAGTCTTTATTAAAAGCAACTCATCTTTATTAAAATAATTCTTCCATATTTATTATGAGTCAGACAAATAAATTAGCCATTAGTGGTGACATCATGAGTTTTTATGCATAAATATTTCTATTAAAAATTCAAATTATTGAGTTAAAATGCTCTCATTTTTATTGTGGATGCAATTTAAGGTAGTTATTAGTATATTTTCTTAGAATTGAGATATTTTACTGTCATAATTGAGAGCATTATGAAAAACTGGTAGCATTGAATATATTTATTTGAATCTTAGAAAAGGGTAGGTGTATATCAAAGGAAAGACTTGTAAATGTATGCCAATGCAATTAGTTAATTAAAGGTAATTTTTACATATAGACACACATCCCAGGAAAAATATAAAAAGAACAAGAAGTAGGGGTAAGACATCTTATTGAAGGTGATTACTATCTTTTAAGGGCATTCTAATTGTTCACTCTACATCCAGGGAACAAAATACTATGGTCATATATGTGTCAGAAAAATATCTCACACAGAATCTGCTATCTTTTCTAATGCTTCATCTATTTCCCAGAGAGTTCATTTTAATCATATAAAATATTTAACTGGGTGACCTAGGACGAGTCTCTTAACCTCTCCTTGTGTCTACCTTGTTGACCTTCATCAGTTATGGTGACACATTTGGATAATGGAAGATTGTCTGAACCTTGGAAAATGATTTCAAGCCCTGTAGAACTCCAAGTTGCTGACCCCACATGGACCCTGGATCATCCATCTTGCTCTTTTATCTAAGACAACCTCTGATGACCTCATCTAGCATCCCACAATTACCCAGGGCTTTGTACCTTTGCAAAGAGCACTGACACAAACATCCTATTTTCCCACATGTCAAACTTCTATTCATCCTTTAAAACACCCTCCATACAATTTGCCTGACATCACTGTTTTTCTTTTCAGTGTTAAGTACTCCTTCCATTGTGTTCTTGCAGCACTCTGTAAACATCTATTTTAACACAAATTTTCTAGCACATAATTCTTGGTTCTTGTATCTTTTTTCCTGACTATAGAGTGCTCCTTGAAATCTATGTCCTATTCATCACCTAATGTCCTCAAATGGCTGGCACATGTGGTTGTCCTTTTGATCCATGGTTCTCTCCAATGTCTTAATTCGACTCAACTTTAATTCAAGTGAGGAGATAAGGCAAAAATCCAGATAAAGAAAATAAATGTATCCCTCTTCAGTCCCCAATTCAGTCCCTAATTCTCATAGTCAATGGTGTGTTTGTGGGTATGTAATGCACAGGGTTGATAGTGAACTAGAACACGCTTGCTTAAGTGTGTCATAACATATCCACAAAGAGCACACACTCTAGCATCAGCCTATCAGGGCTTTAACTTCAGGTTGCTCTTACTTACTAGATGACCCAAGATGAGTCACTTAACCTCTGATTGCTTCTGCCTTATTATCTGTAAAATAGAGAAAATGAAAGCACTTCTCAGGATTGCTAGCAGCTATTGTTATCATTATCATTATCTTTGCTATCCTGGTTAAATTTTTCTTCCTAGAGGCAGGGCACCAGAGGATGTTATCTTCATTACCTTTCTTTGGCTTTAGGGAAGCCTTCTATATCTTCAGAACAAAAGGAGATAAAAAGCAATGAATTAGATTCTAATCTCTTTTAAGACATTCTGTACTTTTCGTATCAGGCAAGCCCTGGAGTTAGGAAAAGAAAGGAAAAATGGGCTATTGTCCTTGGTATTTTCTAGGCTTTTTGCAGAAGAAATCTTTTGTAACAGAAGACCCCTAACTGGAAATATGAATACTAAGGATGAGTTTTGTAAAACTAAGCCTCTACTGTGTTACAGACAGTGCTATAAACCAGGGGTTCCCAACCCTGCTGGCTGACCTGTTGTGGAGGCCTGCTAGGAACCAAGCCACCAGCTTGCCTGAGCTCCGCTTCCTGTCGCCCCGCCCTCTGCCCCTTCCATGATGAGTGGGTGAACCAGCAAACCTCACCTGAGCTCCACCTCCTGTCTCTCTTCCCACCCCCATCCATCCACACCAGGTGAGCAGTGAAGGTGCTGAAAATGTTGGGTACTGCTGCTCTAGACATTGGGAATGCAGTGGTGAACTTGAGATGCCCTCAAGTAACTTTCACTCTAGGGACTGGTTGTAATCATTGCTTGCTATTTCTATATCATAACCTGAATCACGGATTACAGGACTACATCAATCAGCTGTTTTCAGTTTCCTCCTGAGATGAAATATTTTCAGTTACATATTTGCAGTTAGAGTCCTTAAATTTGAGAGGGAAAAGCAAGAGTTCAGAGAGTGTTATTTTTGAACTAAGAACCACGTGCCCCAATAGTTCAAATATACTCATTAAAAAAATGTACACGAGAACAAGTTCCTCAGGATCTGATGTGTGTTCCAGTGTTTTTGTCAAGCTGATAGCAAAGACATCCTCAGGCAAGGCATCACTGAGGAATACTACTGCCAGAAGGTGTAGGACAGTGGAAGCCTGGGAAAAGGACAGCAGTTCACGGAGACTCAGCCCACCCAAAGACCAATTTATCCAATGATTAGCTCAACAATTTAAAAAGAAAAGATTTCTTGAAACTTTTGTTTTGGCATTGTCTGTGTTCTTCCCCTAGAGAGTGCTAGGCAAGTGCAGTAATCCAGTTCTAGGATAGTTTGCCACAATTGATTTGGTGACATGGGCAGGAGCAGGGGCTGAAGCAAACACAGCATACGCATTCCACAAACAAACAAAAATAGTAAGCCTGTACTGTTTTGAAGAGAAACCTGTACCTTCACATGTAAATATCAAAGGCAAAGAGACATTAATTGACATGAGGATTCAAATAAAAATCCTAGCATCAGGTCAATACATACATAGACATGAGTTACATAACAAAGGTGGCAAGGCACAAGAACAGACTTCTTAATAACTTTAAATGAGACAATTGGTTGCCCATTTAGAAAAGAAATGAAATTGTATCTCTAGCTCCTACTTGGCAACACTAGGCCTATTAAAGATGTAAACACAAAAGGCAAAACCACAATGCTTTTAGAAAAATGATATAGGATAATATCTTCATGATCTTGGATAGAAATATTTCCATAAATAGAACACTAAAAGCACAAACCAGAAAGGAGTAGACTGATTAGTTCAAATTCATTAAAATTAATAATTTTACTTTATCAAAGAACACCATGAAGATAGTAAAGGCTAGCCCCAGAACTGGAAAAGATATTTATGACCATATACTTGGTAAAAGACTAGTATAAAGAATAAATAAAAAGCTTCTACAAATAAATTAGAAAATACAGTCAGCACAATGAGAAAAAAATAGATAGAAGACCTGAAGATATACTTCAGAAAAAGGAAATCTAAATGACTAATATAATGTTACATAGAAATGTGCTTAAACTCTTAGTAATTAGAGAGCTGCAAGTTGATGATATTTTGAAGTAAAATAAGAAAGATGGGTATGAGGGAAATAGAAGAGGGTATACAGGAATAAATGGTGAGGGAAGGAGACTTGGCTTGGGATGGTGAACAAACAATACAATATATAATTATAGAACTGTACACATGAAACATATAATTTTATTGACCAATGTCTCCCCAATAAATTCAGTAAAAAAGAAAACACAAATTTATTAGCTTTCCAAATTATTTTTAAAAATCTGATAATAGACAATGTTGGTGAGGGTGTAGAACTGCTGATTGGAAATATCAGTTGGCACTGTCTCTTTGGAAAACAGTTTGACATTATCTAGTACACTCTAAGATGCTGATGCCTCAGCAATTCCACTCATGGGTATTCACACTAGTGAATATTTTTGCACATATTTCCTAAGAGACATGTCCAAAATTATCCACAACATCAGTACCAGAACCTTAAATGGGACTTATCCCAAATGCTCATTAAGAGTAAGATAAATATATAAGTTATGGCATACTTTAATACAGTATTAAAGATAAATTCACTATAGGTGGATTTAAAAACCTACATGGATCTCATAAATATAGATTTGGACAAAAGGAGAAATTTGAAAGATTACATATAATATCATTTCATTTATTCAAAAACAAGAAAAGTAAACTACATTTTTAGGAATGCATAGGTAGAAAATTATTTTCACAAAAATGAGGAGAGTGGTTACCCTTGGGGGTGAAAGACCAGATGCAATCAGGAACTTCTTTGCTGCTAGCTAATCTTCACAACGACAGGATTACAGTGAGTATTTATAATTATTTCTTAAACCATTCAGATGTATTTTATGCAGTCTTTTGATATGTCACACAAACCATACACATACTGTGAGGAGATAAATCAGGAAACAGAAGAATTTCCCTAAAAATGTTATGAAATTGTTTTAATTTTATAATGAGAACAAATAAAAATGATTAAGTAGACTAATACAGGAAAGAAAAATCTACAGAAATACATCAAAGTTTGAATGGTGTTTGGATTATGGAACTATTGATGTTATCTTTTACTTTTTTGTATTTTATGAATTATCTGTAATGATATTCATTAATTTATATAAAAATACATTTACTTTAAAACAACAGAGTCCAAGGAAATGTCAAGTATGAAACTATAGCTTCAAAAATGCTCAGAAATTGATTTTTTAGCAAAATGATTACTTTAACACGTTTTGGCAAACATACATTTGCAAGATGATTCCTATACCATTCCAAGTTGTCTATGAATGAAAAGTCAATTGCTTCTGTAGAAAAATCTTTCCCATATATGTTCATGTGTTACCAGACTGTAGACATACAAATCATTGTAGTGTTCCTCAGAGAGCATATCTATAAACCAACACCAAGGATGTGCATTTAAGGATGGACTTGTGGCAAGCTCATAAGGTCTCCACAGAGGAACATTGCCTACATGTGTAAATTATAAGGTATAATGTACATTCAGCAAAAGTTTTTGTATAGTTGGATTTTTAAGTTTTAAAAATAATGTTTGGATTTTTTGTAAATGCTTTATTTTACTCTTAACATCTAAGCAGAGCTCAGTGGAGAGACGCAGTGCTGAGAAAAACATACACACTCAACATGACTTGTCTAGGGAAAGACACAACTAAGCAATAACCTAGGCTGCTTTTGACGGCTTTACTCACCCTGCTGAGGAAAGCCTCTCACTTAATTACATTTATGTTTTAGGGAAGTTAAAACAGAAGCCATGGCTTTACATAATGTCTTAATCATCATCCCTTTATAACAGGCATTAATAACTAGGCCATGCCAGGGTTTTTGTCCCTTTGATGAACAGAGGGATATAATAAATACGATGAGGGACCTTCAGTGAAAACTCATGCAGACATACTTCTCACTGCCCAGAATTCAGAGTAATCCAAATCAAAGAGTTGATTAAGCCAGCCAGTAATAGGACAGCAAATCTATGATTGAAATGCTAATCAAAATACAAACTGTACCTCTAATGATCTGATATTTTTAATCAGCTAATGCATTGAATACAAAGGTGCACTGGTTTGTTGGTTCAATCAATTAAAAACTTGGGTTAGGGTAGTTTGTGATTAATGTAAAGGAGGGGTACAGATAGGGAAGTAGTTAGGAAATGTTTACCATTTCAAAAGTAAAATTGATAAAATGCAAAGATGTATTTGCTCAATTAACAAAGAATTCATCATGTTATCAATGTCCAAGCAAACAAACATTTATTTTTTAGTGATTATATTTAATTTATAACTGGGTTATTTCATTGAACCTTCTTTGAAATTGATCACTTTCACTTTTGAGTTTCAAAATTGGCTTTCAGAAGACTTTATGTTAGAGTTAATTGAATGGATTTTCCTTAATTAGAAAAAAAAATCTACTGCAGCTAATCACAAAATAGATGACTCTGAAGATACTTATTTTGTAGATAGCAAAACTCCAGAGCTCAATCACAACTATCATGGCATGTTAATAACAAGTAAATTTCTAATATTTCACTGCAGAATCTCTTTATAGGCAGCAAAGTGTATAATTTCTTTCCTAGGAGCTTCTGCCTTAGAGCCTGTTCAGAATTCCTTATAATAGAACTGTCAGTCATTTCAGAGCCTATAGTGCTTATTTCTTAAGGAACCATTATTCATAAATTTCTGATATTTACAGCCTGAACATGAAATAAATATAGCTTTTGCTCAGTAGCATTCATGAATAAACAGTGGTGTTTCTCTTTGTGTGTGAGGAATTAACTGCTTTGGGAAAGATTCATCACTACAGAAGAGTAATGTGAAGGATCACATTGAAAAAAATTCAGGCCAGTTAGGATTATAAAATTGTTTAATAATCAGCATTAATGCTAGCTAGAAGATGGATAATTAGAAACTGTAATGTGCACGATGCCCTTGGAAAACATTTCTGGTAGCTAATACCATCATCATCACATCCAAAGAAGGGCAACTGAGTTGAAAGATGATAACCAAGAACCTTGTCCAAGGTCATGTGGAAAATAGGAGAGACTTCAGTTCTCTTTATGCATATTCTTACTAGATTTACTGCAATCCTGCCATATTGTTTTGGGATATAATTTCCACATAAATGTCATGGAAATAAGATGGAGACTCCTTAATATATCCATAGACTCCTGGAATGACAGCTGACAGAGAATACTTCCTGCCTCCTCACACTGGAATTTGGAGACTGAGAGTCAGCTTGGAGGAGGAAGATTTGCTGATCTACAGAGTCCTAAAGTGCCCTGTTGAAAATTAGATAAAGACACCCCTCATGAACACAGGGCTTAGTAAGCAGATCTTGGGTTATACCTCTTAGAACAAATACTATATTTTTGTGACATCCAAAAGATCACCATGCCCTTGTATTGCCTATTGTTATAAATGCTGCACAATGAACTATAATTATAATTATCTATAGTCAGGAGCCAATTCTTTTGGTAGAAATTAAACCATATTGACATGAAGAAATGAGATTAAAGAATAATTTACTCATGTGCTAAGAATACAAAATGAAAACATAGACACTATCATGCTATTAAGGAACTTCCAGTCTGCCATGTCAAAACCTTCATCTTCCCTGTCACCATCCTGCTACATCAAAACACTCTTATTGACCCATTTTCCCTGCCAGTATTTCCCCATTTCTCTACACCTCTTTAGAGCAGAACTCTTTGAAAGAGTTGCCTGGCCAGTCAAGATGGACATGTAAGTAGACATGCTTTGCCTCCTGGCGCAACACTAGAAAGAATTACAACCAGGTCTCAAAACTAATAACACCCAGAACTGTGAGAAAATCAAACTGTATGGAAGTCCAATAACTCCATACAGAGTCAAGGAGACAGGCGGAGAGGCAGTGTGGTGCAGAAAGGCAGTAGTGGCAGTTGGGAGGCTGTGGGAAGAGATGGGACGGATACCTTCGGAGTAAGCAATTCCAGCCCAGGCCAAACTACACAATCCAGGGTTCCAACACTAGGAAGATAGATCCCCATTACCTCTGGCTGTAAAAACCAGTGGGGGCTGGGACAGTGGAAGAAACTGTCAGATTTTCACCACTTAAAGGGCGAGCACAGTCTTAGAACATGCAGAAACCCACCCACTCTGGGATTCACTACTGGGGAAGCAGCTGGAAGGGTGCCAGTTGAACACAGGAAGGGGGATGAAGAGACTGAAAATGGGGCAAGTGATGGGCAAACTGCCAGAAGCCAGGAGGCAGTGATGTTCCCTTTCTGAGCCCTCTCCACACAGCCACAAAGCAGTAAAGGGGGTTGCCCCACCCAAGCAGTTACCTAGGGCTCTGCACCACAAAATTTATAAGTACGTTTTCTACATAGATCATGCTACTAAGACAGGGAGTCAAAGCAGCTCTACCAAACACATAAACAAACACAGGGAGGCTACCAAATTGAGGAGACAAAGAAATATGAAAGAGCAGAACAAAACCCCAGAAAAAGAGCTAAACAAAACAGAGATAGCCAACCTATCAGATGCAGAGTTCAAAACACTGGTTATCAAGATGCTCAGAGAACTCCTTTAGTATGGCAAAAAATAAAGGAAGAAATGAAGGTTACACTAAGTAAAATAAAAAAAATAATCCACAGGAAACCAACAGAGAAGAGAAGGAAACTGGGATCCAAACCAATGATTTGGAATATAAAGAAGAGATAAAATATTCAACCAGAACAAAAAGAAGAAACAAGAATTCAAGAAAAAGAGGATAAGCCTAGGAACCTCTGGGACATCTTCAAATGTGCTGACATCTGAATCATAGGGATGCTAGAAGGAGAAGAGGAAGAGCAAGACATTGAAAACTTATTTGAAAAAATATTAAATGAAAACTTCCATAACTTGGTGAAAGAAATAGACATACAAGTTCAGGAAGCACAGAATGCTAAACAAGTTGAACCCAAAGAGGACCACACCAAGACACATCAGAATTAAAATGCCAAAAGTTAAAGATAAGACAAGAGAAAAACAGAGAATTATGTTCAAAGGAGTTTCCATTAGACTTTCAGCTGATTTCTCAAAAGAAACTGTTCATGTCAGAAGGGACTTGCATGAAGTAGTCAAAGTGATGAAAAGCAAGGACCTATATACAAGATTACTCTATCCACAAAAGCTATCAATTCTAATGGAAAGGCAGATAAAGTGCTTCCCCAACAAGGTAAAGCTAAAGATGTGCATCACCACCAAGCCATTATTACATGAAATGATAAAGGGACTCATTTAAGAAAAAGAAGATCAAAACCATGAACATTAAAAAGGCCACATATTCACAACTATCAACTGGATCTAAAAAAAAAAACAGTAAGCAAACAGGCAGAATAGGAACAGAATCACAGATATAGAAATCATTTGGAGGGTTATCAGATGGGAAGGGGGAGAATGGGGAAATTGTACAGGGATTAAGTAGCATAAATGGTAGGAACAAAATAGACAGGGGGAGGTTAAGAATAGCATAGGAAATGGAGAAGCCAAAGAACTTACTTACACGCACAACCCATGGACATGACCTAAGAGAAGAATTGCTGGAAGGAAGGGGGGTATTTGGTGGAGGGGGTAAAGGGGGGAAATTGGGACAACAGTAATAGCATAATCAATAAAATATACTTAAAAATAAAAAATAAAAATAATGAAAAAAGAAATAAAAGAGTTGCTTGGACTTGGTACTTACATCTCTTCTCTAAATCTCTCTTCGGTCTACTTTAAACAGGCTCCCCTCCTTACAACTCTACCGAAAGGTCTGTTCCTGATGTCGTCTGTTGGCAAACCAATAGCCAGTCTTCAGGCCCTAGTGACAAGCCATGCCACCCTACCTTGTTTTTCCTCCTAACTCACAGACTGCCTCTTCTAAGCATTCCCTTGTAGACACATCCTCCTCTCTAAGGTATCTAGATCTACTGAGTGCTCACAATCCTTTGATTCTTTAATCCAAAGGTCAGTGCTAACACATATCTAAAGGATTTAGACATCTGGGGGCCAAACATCCAGCACAATCTATTTAATGTTTTATGCTTTCCCAGTCACTTATCTCCATAAATCATGGGATTTCATAAATAAATATCTCCATCCAACAGCTTTGAATGGTTAAGATACTAGCTTTATCCCTAACCTCTTTCACACTCATTTTCATACAAGTTAATGATTTCATGTTCTTCAACTAGTTAAGCACTCAACTCTACAAGGCAAACAGATGTCTGATATTTAATTAGTAACCCAATCATGGCTTTCTGCTTTCCTAGGCTTATTTTTTAATATGAGGGGAGGTTCTTATTGTTATTAGCCTTAGCCTTCCTAAAAAAGACATGTTTTTAAATAAAGTTTTTCCCCAAAAACTAAAGGGGCAAATTAAAAACCACTGTAAATACTAAATACAAGAAATAGTTACAACCAAAACATGGTCTCCTCACTATGTGCTGGTTCATAGCTCATCACAGTAATACACCTTTACCAACACAGTGTAATACAAGGAAACAAGAAATAAATGTCCACAAGAAAAAGACAGGGTTAAACTGTCACGGAAAATAATGTTTTGGCGAACAGAAAATTACTTTTCTTTTTCTGTCATTGTATTTTCATTTCCTATTATACCTTCAGTTTGTTCAATTTCTACCTTTCTTAATCATGTAAAATTTCTTTTCCCTCTTCTTTTCAGGTAGGGTCTGTTATAAATGTTGTAAAGGATAATGCCCAAAAATCGGTGCTCAGAAGAGAAAACCTGTTGATTGCTTTCCTGTTAGATTTTATTCTTTTATGTTCTTTTGTTGTTTCTCCTTAAAAGTAGAGTTGTCTTTTGATGAAAGGAGAAAAAGAGTGACCTAACAAAAAACAAGTTTTCAAAACACTGCTAATAGAATTGATGGTAAAGTATAAAGCTCTGGGGCCTTAAAATACTATGTCCTGAGGACAAAATGCAGAGCTCCCTACTGACCTGCTTATTAGCCCTTTATAATGGTCTCCAGTGACTCTCCAGCTGGTTTTGTTGGTGCCTTTCCAAGGAAGTCTGTGAAATATAGGGATGAGTCTGAAACATTTGGTTGTAATCAAAATGTGAACACATATCTAGAATTAGCCATGTTTTAAGCAGTTTAAACTGGCTAAAAAAATCCATGTATTTAGCCCTGGCTGGTGTGGCTATTTGGAGTATGAGACATCTGCTATAGAAAAACAGAAGAGATTCTTACTTTAATAGTTTGTGAAAGAACACTTTTACTTGTAAAATAAAATTAATAAGATCAATCAGAAAACATTTCTAAGCAGAAATTTGGGGCATGTTTTTACATATTTATTTAAATGGTAGTCATTCCTATGAGCTAGTTGAAGAAAAATAGCTGATGGCCTTCTCTTACACAGTATCTGTAATGAATGAAGATAAATTATTTAACAGTCTTAGTTATCTTCTGGGATATTAAAATACATTTTGTGCATAATGTGCATAATTTGGAGTAAAAGTGACAACATGCTATGTTGTCAAAAATCTGTAAAATTTCACACAACTGTTTATCACTATATACACAATGGACTCGAATGAGGCAGAGCAACAGTCTCTAACGTTTTTATCTATAAAATAGGGGTGTTAAAATAATTTACCTCCTAAGATCATGAAACTAAATGACTATAAAACAACAAAAACATCAAACACTTAGTTTAGGACCTGCCATTAGAATTAGGCTCTAAATAAATGGTACTGGTATCAACATTATTTAATTAAGATACATACTATATAAAATTAGAAAGTGTCTTCAGATACAGTCCCAATAGAGTGGCATTAAGCTAACAAAATGTATTTAAAATGTCTACTGAAATATTGTTTGGTTTACTAATAAATCTTATCTTATAGAAAGAAAAACATCAAATACTGTCCAATATCTTTCTGAATGGCTATCAGCTTGGTGGAATTGGAGTACTGACAGATTTTACCTTATGCCATAAAATTGATAAATCACATATTATGTATACATTATATATGCACATATGTTATGACATAAATTTTAATATTGTAAGCCTTGATTAATACTTATTTTTCATTAATGTGTTTCCATTTTTAATTAAGCAAGAATAAAAGAAAAAAAAAGAAAAACATCCCTCAAGGTAAGTTCAGAATCACTTTACTTGATGAAGGAAAATACTGTTTTCATGTCAGAGCTGATACTTGATGTACCCATTTGCCCATGACTTAAAGACAGCACTCTGTCACATTTATAAATAATGCTCAAATGTAGTCCCCAAATTAATTTTTTTAATCACATTAAAAATAAAGATAATCCAAAGGCCACTTGGTTTTTTCATTATTATAATATAATTAAATGTAATAGTATTTTATATGTGAAATTAGGCTCCAGCAAAAAAGCCAAAGTCAGTAATTAATTTCTAATATTAATCTGTGAACTCTTGATATTGTGACCTAAACAACATCCTAACTGGCATTTTTCTGTAACAGCATAACAATGTCTAAGTAATTACAATTACAATATATCATTGAGTAGGGTGGAAATCTGATTCACCAGATTTCTTAATCTCTTTAAAATTCATGAGCATTTAATTGAAAAAAATTGGGAGTTTCTAAAAAGTTTTAAATTTTAAATATATGAAATGAAACTAGACTACTAACTTACACCAAACAAAAAATTAACTCAAAATGGATTAAAGACTTAAATGAAATTCCTAGAAGAAAGAAAATATAGGCAGTAAGCTTGACAACAGTCTTGGACATGCTTTTTTTTTTTATCTGAACCTAAAAGTATAGGCAACAAAAGCAAAAATAAACAAGAGGGACTATATTAAACTAAAAAACTTTTGCATAGCAAAGAAAATAATTAACAAAATGAAAAGGCAACCTAATGAATGAGATAATTCATTTACAAATCATATGCCTGATAGGCAGTTAATATTCACAATATATTGAAAAACTCATATAGCTCAATAGCAAAAAAGATTCATATTAAAAATGAGCAGAAGATCTGAATAGACATTTTCCCAAAGAAGAAGTACAGGTGGTTGACAGGCACATGAGATGTTCAACATCACTAATTATTAGGGAAATGCAAGTGAGAAACTGCAAATCATCAGGGAAATGCAAAAACCACAGTAAGATCTCACCTCAGACCTGTTAGAATGGCTGCTATAAAATAAACAATGAAGAACACGTGTTGGTAAGGATGTGAAGAAAAGAGAACTCATGCACAAGAATGTAAACTGGTGCCATGACTATGGAAAACAGTATGGAGGTTCCGCAAAATAAATAAATAAATAAATAAAATAATACAGTACCCTATAATACAACAGTTTCACTTCTGAATGTTTTTCCAAAGAAAATAAAAACACTAATTAAAAAAGCTATATACATTCCTATGTTAATTACAGAATTATATACATCAGCAAAGATATGGAAATAACCTTGTTGTGATCAATGGGTAGGAGGATAAAAAAGATACATATGCTATATATAATTATATATGTGTATCTTTATACAAGGGAGGGGGACTAAGAAAAAAACCAGAATTGTCTTCTGGAGGGAAGGACTCTTTTTTTTTTCAGGCCTCTTGTAATACAGGTTTCCCCTGATAGGTTTGTGTTCTAGGAACCCATCTGTACCAGCTGGTGTTGTTGTGAGAGCCTTCGTTAGGCTTCAGTGAATTTTTTTTGAAGACTTTTCAATACATTTGTCCATTTTATGATGGGTGATTTATGAGTGCACCTGCCCACTCTCCACTGAGTGTTCAGCAGTTCTTCGACCAAAAATGGCATGACCCTCATGCCTATCCTCCCTGTTCACCTGATCTCACTCATTTTGCTTCCTTGGATGAAAAAAGTCTTTAAAAGGAAACATTTTGCCAATGTGGAAGAGGTAAAACAAAAAAATGGCAGAAGCACTAAAAGGCAGCAAAATTCGAGTTCAAAAACTGTGCAGTTGAAAAAAATATCTTGATACATGTACTACATCAAATGGAGAGTACTTTGAAGGTGACTGAGGTTTACACATGTTTGAATAAATACACAATTTTTTATAAATAAATTCCAGTTATTTTTGGGCCCACCTTTATATAACAATATATGTGTATACATATAAAGTTATATACATAAAACTATATAAAACCCGATGTATAGTGAAATACAACTCAGCTATAAAAGAATGAAATCTTGTCATTTTGTACAAAATGGATGGACCTCAAGGGCATTATGCTATATGAAATAAGTCAAATAAAGACAAATACTGTATTATGTCATTTATATATGAAATATAAAAACAAACATACAAACCCAAACTCATAAAGAGACCAGATTGATGGTTGCCAGAAGGAAGGGATGGTGTAGGGTGGGCAAAATGAATGAAGGGCTCAAAAAGTACAAGTTTCCAGTATAAAATAAATGAATCATGGGGTTGTCATGTATAGCATGATGACTATAGTTCATAATACTGTATTGCATATTTGAAAGTTGCTAAGAGAGTAAAACTTAAGTCCTTGTCATAAGAAAAACAAAGGCCCTGACTGGTGAAGCTCAGTTGGTTGAGTGTCATCCCACAAAGCAAAAGGTCCACAGCTCGATTCCTGTGAGGGCACATGCCTAGGTCGCAAGTTTGATCCTCGGTAGGGGCACATATAAGAGAAAACCAGTCGATGTTTGTCTCTCACTTTGATGTTTCCCTCCCTCTCTTTCTTTCTCCTTATCCCTCTCTAAGAAAATAATAATACAAGCAAATTTAAAAAGAAAATATGTAACTAGGCATGATGGAAGAGGGTAAGTGGACTTATTGTGACCATTTCTCAATGTATAGAAATATCAAATTATTATGTTGTACACCTGAAACTAATATAATAGTATGTGAATTATACCTCAATAAAAGATAAAAGTATAAAAATGATGAATTAAACTACATACTTAACTATGTGCAGCAACAAAAATGAACAATTGATACATGCAACAACTTAAATGGTTCTTAGGTTATTATGCTGAGTGAAAAAAGCTAAAATTACAAGGTTATAATATTGTCAAAATGACAAAATTTTAGACAGAACAGGTTAGTGATTGATGATTAGTAGAATGATGGGACAGGGCAAGGGAGGTGCATGTGATGGAATAGTTCTGCAGCTTGATTGTGATGGTGGTTATACAAATCTACACTTGTGATAATGTGTCATAGAACTATAGATACACATTGTACAAATGAACATTTCCTGCAGCTATATAAAGTGGAATAATTAGAGAAAATTGGGAAAAGTGTACATGCAATCTCTCTGTACTATCTTTGCCACACTTCCTGTAAATTTATGACTATTTCAAAATTTACAAAAAGTTTTTAAAAAGAAAAAAATTAAAAAATTAAAATTTGGGAGTATATATATATACACAAACACACAATTTAAATAAGATATATGTGTATATGCACGCACAGTATATACTTATGCATACACATCTATATATAAATATATATTTGTATATGCATATTTATTAGTAAAAATTAAAGTATATAACGTTTATTTATATAAAATTCTGAAATTTTCCTCTAGGCATTTTATTGAGGTTTCATAGGAATGATCTCACTATGGGGGTTGTGTTAAAGACCTAATCAGACCTGAAAGCTCCACATCTCATTTAGAAACTACCTGGCTTATATAATTTTTTAAATTTCCCTTAGACTTTTCTTTTTAACAAGAAAGTGTCTATGCTTGGTTTCTTAAGTATGTTTGACTTCTTTTGGCTTATTTCTCTTTACTTCAAATCCCTTTCTACTTCAGATGTAAAAAAGTATCTATTGGAAAAAGGTGGCTCAAATGTTCTTTAGCAAAGGATTTAAGATAACTATAAGGAACAATAAGTGGTGGAAGCCAAGGACTTAGTGGAGCAAAGAATTTCCTATAAACTTCCTTACTTAAAACCAGAAGGGGAGAGGAACAATCCTTACAAGTGTACAGATTTTCAAACATCAGTGAAGTCTCATTTCTCCTGCGTTTGGCTCCTTGCTAAAGAGCTAAGCATATGATCAGCTGTTCTATGATGACTGGGTTTTGTTTATCTGGTTGTTTGTTTTCATGTATGTAGTCAACACACTGATTATATTAGGTAGAATGCTCTGGTGGCATACGGTTGTAAGCCATCACTATCGCCTCTTCTCTCATTTATACCTCATATGTGCATGTGCATGTTTACTAGTACATAACTCCTGCCTCTATATCTCAACATCATTACCTACTTTGATCTTCTCTAACCTTAATAATCTTTAGCTTTCCCTCCTAGTTTACTGGATTTCATGGACTATGAGTTTTCCATATTACCATTTAATTCTGTGTTTGCCTTCTTACACTGCTTTGGTAAGGCCATCCCACTTTGGTTTCTAGTCTCCTACAGCCTACCCCTGACCAGACCAGACCATGCAGCCCAGCCACAGGATTCATAAAATGTGAAGATTCAGCTGTTTTACAAGAGCACTGGGTGCTAGAGTTGATGAGGGCATTTCTGAATAGCACTGGTTTTTCTTACCTATAAGGGAAGAGACAGACTCTTGAAATTTCTTGACCGAAGACTTATCTCCCACTAACTACCCTTGGTCCCGATGGTGAGCACCATATTTTAAAAAATGTTCTCAGCCTGGATGGTCTTCTGTAGCTTTTTTCTTCCATCCAGAAAAATGAAATGGTATGTTGCATGTCAGGGTATTGATAATCTATCTGAGAAAACAGGAATGGTGACAGCCAGATCCTCAGTGAATCAGGCCTGAGGAATGGTGTCAGATAAGGACAAATCTCAGGACATTTGGAGGTGAAATCTAATTCCATTTCACTGGATATTTAATACAGAATCTTGGGCAAGCCCCTCAATCTCCCTATGTCTCTTTTCATATTAGTAAAAACAGTAAATAACTTGTTAATAATAATAAAATCACTTTGATATTTGGGCCAGGATCATGTCAGGTAAGGCACATGGAAAGGTTTCCCTACTGTCAAAGGGCCAGCACATGCACGGTGCCCCTATGACCAGGGCAGGCAATGCAGCTGATGTGAAGTTAGGAGATGCAGCATCTCAGCCTGCCTGGACTGAGAAAAAGGAAGCTGGCAATGGAGACAGGGACTGAGAGCCAAACTGAGAGCTGCCCTTCCTTTATTTTGGATGAAAAAATCAAGTCACAATATAGAGAGTTTGAATTTCTGGAGCCTTAAAAAAACACAAAACTTTCATGGTCCTTGCCTACATTGTTGGTGATGGATTTAGAGCAAATAAAGTCAAAAACAAGATGTGTAATTAGATGAGCAGAAATCATTTGGTGGGGGTAGCTGCTAGGACCCTTGGCCATATCTTCTTAATCAACTAAGAGCAGACTGAAGTCAGCTGTGCCAAAAATTCCAAGAATCATCTTCTTATCAAGGGTCAGTAAATGATTGTCTGTGGGTCAAGTGCAGTCTACCATCTGTTTTTGTGAATAATTTTTTATTGGAATACAACCATGCTTATTTACATACTGGCTATGGGTGCTTTTACAGTAGAACACAAGAGTTGAGGAGCTGAGACAGAAACTATACAACCTGTGAAGCTTAAAATGTTTACTCTCTGTCCTTTCTGAGAGAAAGTTTAAAGGTGCATGCTCTATGCCCTTAAACAAGTACGTGTGTTAGAAGCGACATTTGCACTGCCAGATCAATTTAAGTTAGAAGGTGAAATCTTCAAAGAACGGGGCTGGGGAATTTTCTGAGAATAACATACTTGTTTTGTTTCTATGTTCAAGGAGAATAACTAAGAATTGTCAAAGACAGTGATAGTCATGTATTTCAAGAAAAGGAATAGAAAAGTTCAAATCAAATGCTTGAAACTCAGAGGGCTGCAGGGGGAAATCATGCTAGCAGTATCTATTGTAGGAAAAGATGTCAGATGTCCATGCCATCACAGTTATTCTCTCTTAATCAGTAACACACAGGGATCTAGCGAAATGGGGACCTTCATGGTTTTCGTCTAAGAAACTTCAAGCAAGAATGATACTACTCTCGAGCAGAGACTGATTCAAACCAGTTGTTAGAAATGGATTGCAAGTATATACCAGTGGAAGTTAGTATATACCAACATCTAAGAGTAGATATTCTGATATCTACCTTTTTTGTCTCTCTGAAATAAAAGCACAAAGGCACGATGTAGTGGTAAGGAAAAACATTCAATTTCCCTGAGCCAGGTGCCCACTGTAGTCACAACGGGATGTGCAGGCAATCACTATGCCTAGCATGGAGCTCGGAGCAAGTGGAGGGTCTTTCTTCCTAGGAAGGTCAGTAGCTACTCAGCGCCAAGCAGGGAGCAATGAAAATGGCTAACATGACAGTCAGGGAGGGGAAAAAGCATGGCTTTTAATGTATTCAGAAGCTCATCATTGTTCAGTGTCCAGCATTTTCAACTTACACAAAGCTTACCTATATCACTTTCCCATTTATTTTAGCAATTTAACAGACCATATATAACATATAACTGCTAGGCATTACCTCCCCTCCCTGTAACTGATCAGACACATACATTGTCCCTGGTTTAGAAAGCAAAGTGAAAGATCAATGAGATAATCCTCCATTCACTTGGCCTTGCACTTCCAACATACACATTCTCCCTGGAAAAACTACAGTTAATCTTCTTCAACACCCTTGAAAGACATGGAGAACACAAACGAAAGAACAAGGAATTAGGAAACGTAAATCACTGGTTATACCAATGCAAGATATTAAAACAATAAAATATGAATGAGTTATTTTTTCTCTTTGTCATTCCCAATACAATTTAATTCTGTTTCTAAAAAGGGCAGTGGAAGGAAATGGAAAAGACAAATAAAATAATGTCAGGAAAATAAAACTTTGCTTGTGTATTAGCAAAAGGCTGGAGTCCCTAAGGTGGTCTCCATGGATCATGCAACAGTGTCCTCGAGGCCCCTGGAAAGTTGAGACTGGCAGCTGTTTAGAAACCACTAACCAAAGATCATGTGGGATGGATTCTGCCAAAAACAGCAGTGACAAACATGTGTTATAAAAATACTACATTGCTTCTTTAATGTTTATGTGGCCGCAGTGATTTCAAAAGAAATGCTTTGTGCATAAAACAACATAATAAAAGGAAATCTTGCTACTTGACAGGGTTTCCTTTAATGGAAAGACTTTTTCACACCCATAAAAATTTGATCCTCACATCTGTTAGAGATAAAAGGAGAGTATAACTTCCCTTTTGGATGCAGACATTCCGTTCTCAGAGACCATATAATATGCTTAATGAGAACAGCAAAAGTGTTGTAATTTCCCCGAGTAAGTTAGTACTCTACTGAAATTTAAAGGTTTATGGACTGCTTCAGGTACTTTTTTGTTTTTAATATGGCTTTGGCTGCGTGCTTATATTTTAACTCTAAGGAATAGGTTGCTATTGTGATTTTAGGGAGTCAAAATGGTGCCTAAAAAAAAAGAAAAATATTTTGCCAAAGGAGAAATGCTGTTCACTTCTCAAATAATGAGGACCTAGTAGAGCCAGTCTGTTCATCTTCCTCATCACTGTCCACAAAACCACCGTGGCCTGACATGTGGTGGGACTTCATTCCATAGCCTCTCCACTTTATGTGCAGCCTGGCCTTTCTGGTGCTTTGCTTATCATTTGGGACAGAATTCTTTGATTTATATGCCTACACTCTTAAAATGACAGCAAAGATCTTACAATGCCTATCCATTTCTCTCAGAGGATAAGTCCAAATCCTGGCATTGCTGGGTATGATCTGACCCCCATCATCTACCTGACTGTGTCTTTTGCTGCTTTTCTTCACTCAGTCCACTGCTGCCACACTGGCTTCTTTACTGTTTCTGCAACACAACTGTGCATGGGTCCCACTTCTCGGGATGCTCTTCCCACATGGCTGCATGGTTACCTCCTTCCTGTGCTTCAGGTTTGGGCCCATGTCTCCCCTCCTCAGTGAGGTCCCCTTGAGCAGTCTATCCCCACACCCTTGGTCCTCCTCACCCTACTTCTCTTTTCCATAGCCCTTATCTTCAAACCTATTATCCAATTTGTTTATTATTATGTAGCTGGTTGCCCAAAAAGCCCATTTCATTTTTTTTGTAAAATAAAGGACACATTGTTCATTTTCATCAATAACTTTATTGATTTGGATATTTTGATTATATTGGCTATCTCCCACATGGTATGTAATATTGATTGTTCTCAATTAAAGTCTCAATTTCATTGCTATCAACTTCAACTGGTCTACTCAACTGTGGAGCATTGTCCAGAGAGAAATCACCAGCATGGAACTTCACAAACCACTTTTGACATGTTTGATGAGGCACAGCACATTTTCCATACACTGGCACAAATCTTTTCTTTGTATTTCTGTTGTGTTTTTACCTTTTTTGAAATAATAAAGCATAGTATGTCAAGTGTTGTTTCTTCCATCTTCAATATTCAAATAGTTACACAAAAATTTACCAATTTTGATTTTTTTAATACACACTGATATGACAGCTACCACAATACAATCTAACAAAATTGTTTCAAATGAAATTAAAGACAACTAAGCACTACTAGAGCCATCTTATGTAAAAAACCAAATAAACTTTTTGGCCAGCCCAATTTTAATTATTGTCTGTGTCACCCATGAGAATATAAGTATCACAAGGTCAGAAAACTGTATATGGAATGCTGAATGAGGCAAAGTAGGCCCTTAATACATGTTTTGATGAATAAAAAAGAAACAAATGGATATTTGTGAAAGACTTAAAGATTTTAAAAGCCCTGTATTAAAACTTCTCCTCTTGCAGAGTTTCCAAGCTTCTCATTCTCATTGCAAGATGATCGGATTTGCAGCTCCATATGTTTAAAATACCTCCCCACCAGATCTTTCTTTTTTTAATTTTTTATTTTAGATTATTCAGTATAGTTTCTATCCTTTATTCCCATTCCAGTCCACCCACCCATCCTTCCCATTTCCTACAGCCCTAGTTTTGTCCATGTGTCCCACCAGATCTTTCTGACACTGCTTCCCTTTCATCCTTAAAATCTCAGTTCAAACATCATTTCCTCTAGAATCCTGAAACACCAATTCAAAAGAACTTATGCACACCAATGTTCACAGCAGCACAATTTACAATAGCCAAGTGCTAGAAGCAACCTAAGTGACTAACAGTAAATGAGTGGACAAAAAACTATGGTACATTTACACCGGGGGTGTCAAACTCATTTTCACCAGGGGCCACATCAGCCTTACAGTTGCCTTCAAAGGGCCAAATGTAATTTAAATTTCTTAACAGTTAGGGAGTAGTTACATTTATATAGTCCTAAAATTATTTTGGCCCTTTGAAGGCAACGGCAAGGCTGATGTGGCCCCCAGTGAAAATGAGTTTGACACTCCTGATTTACACAATAGAATACTATGCAGCAGAAAGAAAGAAGGACCTCCTACCCTTCATGACAGCATGGATGGAACTGGAGAGCCTTATGCTAAGTGAAATAAGCCAGGCAGTGAAACACAAATACCATATGATCTCCCCTATAAGTGGAACCTAATCAACAAAACAAACAAGCAAGCAAAATATAATCAGAGACATTGCAATAAAGAACAAACTGACAGTAACCAGAGGGGAGGGATAAAGGGGGAAGGTAGGGGAAGGGCCATCAAGGAACATATATAAAGAACACATGGATAAAGCCAAAGGGGGTAGGTTTGAGGGTGGGGGACAGAGATGGATGCGGCAGAGGGCGTGTTGGGGGAAAATGAAGACAACTGTATTTGAACAACAATAAAAAATAAATTAATTAAAAACAAAAAAAGAATAGCTCCATGACCACTCACAACTTGCAGCCCTTATCCTTTATCTTTCATTCTCTGTTACATTTCCCTTTCTAGCTTCTTCATCACACTACTCAATATCTAATGTGGTCTTAATTTTTAAAAAATTTTGTAAACATGTTTTGGTATCTTTATCTTCCCAGTAAAATATAAACTTGGCAGTGGGCAGTTTTGTTCATCACCATGTCCCCAGTGCCTAACAGGTGCCTGGCATAAGGTAGAGGGATAATAATGACTTGTTAACTTTGTTGACTAACTAGAAGAGTACCACAGGCACTAGGTAAAAATCATTAGGACTTGAGCTACATACCTCACCTGGGCAGAGCCTCACTAACCCTGGTGAAATGGTGTTGAATTAATTGCTCTGTAAACCAGTCTTTAAGAATGACTACTTTAGGCCTTCACACTCAATTCCTTCACCTAGGATCAGGTGAATGCATGGTCCCAGTGATGTTTCTGTGTAATTTACTATATGCAACTATATGTATGTATTTATATATATATCACTAGTATGTTAGGTATAATTTACTATATTTAACTTTTGGGGTTGTGGAAAAACTATGGCTTTTCACCTGGAGGGATAACAACATTTATGAGTCTATCCACAAAAAATAATTGTCCATAAAGTCATTCAACTTAGATGGTACCAATGGTAACAACCCTTGGTACCCCAATCTGTATTTGCAACATCAGGGTCCATGTATCAAGTGACAGTCCACTCATGAAAATATTGCTGAGATGCTAGCTTTGGAAATTCTGCGTTAGTGTGAATATAAATTTTAGAGCCACCTCCTCTGTGCAGAATAACATTTGGAAGTATAATGATTATAAAGCTCTTGGTTGAATTAAAGAATTTACTATTAAATTAAATTAATTCTCATCACCAATTAGCATATTTTATGTGTCAGTAATAGTAAGTCTCTTAGGTTTTCTGGGCTTCTGTTTCCTCATCTATAAAACAAAGTGGTTGGAATTAATTATATTTAAAATTCCCTTTCTATGATGGCATCAGAATCAAAGCAATTAATGCCTTTTTATTCTACATCACCTGATTCTTCATGGGCTTAAGATAACAATCTAGTGACTTTTGTGCCTGCTCACTTGAAAATTCTTCTATAGAATCAGCGAATTTTTGAGAGTTCTAGTAGAATTATTTTAAATCACTTCACACAGTGCCTGACTTAGAGGCACTCAAAGAGCATTGCTGTCTTACCTCACATTTTTCCAGCTATAAGAATTTTATATACCTTCACTTCAACTCATTCATTTTACAAATGAAATACTGGAGACTAGGAGAAGTTAAGAGACTAGCCAAGGGTCATACCATACAGGCAGTAAGAGGCAGAGCTTCAGGAGATGCTAGGTATTCTGACTCTGTGTTCAGGGTTCTATCAATTATACTACCCTGCTTTATTTTACCTTTTGCAGTTTCTGAAGTGTCATTACTTTTCCCTGAGTAAAACTCTCCTAAATGACACAGATCTTTTTATGGTGCTACCATTTGTAAGGGAGGAATTTAACAATGTCTTTTAGGAATGAGCCTGGCTTTGACAAGCAGATACGAAATATTTACAAAATGTCTTCATGTTTTAAAGTGGCTAGAATAATTTGGCAAATAGTTTGATGTGTTTGCTTAAAAATAAGAAGGTACAATCTACATCAATAAATTGTCTAATTAAGAAATCTTAAGAAAAAGTTAGATTGCTCGAAGATTACAAAATCTAACTGTAGCTTATCTATATTATGCATAAATCAATACAATGACATCCTATAAGCAACAAATAAAATAAAAATGTTTCTGAATTGCTCTTCATTGATATTTTACATATTGTAAAACTATGTTTGGGGCACAGTAATAAAAATATAATCATTCTATTTTAAAACATAGTAGGGTATGAATCAAACTAGTGGTCTTCAAATTTGTTTCATGTTGAAATTACCTGGGAAGCTTTAAAAAAATACCTTTACCTGGGCTCACCCTTTAAGATTCTGATTTAATTGGTTTGGGGTGTAATTGTGCATCAGAATTTTTTCATTAATCTGATCATGTTAATTTCTATTAATTAAAAGTATTTTGATGTGGGGAACCGCCCTGCCTGGTTTCAGAAGCTGTAACCCCCACCAAGGCTAAGGCTGAGGGAGTGACCTTGGACCATAAGCCACCAAGGAGACAAAAGCTTATCTCCCTGGCAGGAGCTCTGCTTCTACTCCTTTTTCCATAACTGGCCCCCAGTGCTTGGTTGGTTAGCCAATGACGGGTAAGATTCCCCAAGAGGGGAACGACCTAAGACAGGCACGATCACGTGGGAGGCCCCCCAAGGAATGACTTTGGGGGGTACAGCAAAAGGGGGCAAAGGACCCTTGCCCCTCAGCTTTGACAAAGCCTGAGTCCTCATTCTGTCTGGGAGAAGTCTCCTAATCTCTTGACTGCCTCACTTCCCTTGCTCCACCTAAGCCTGAAACAATGACAGGGTGGTGCAACCCTGTGCTGGAAAGGGAGGGTTCCCTGGGCGATCAGGCCTAAGAAAGAATATGTAAAATACTGTGAAACCTGCTTTGCTTAGAATCCTGTCAATTAAATGATAAGAGTCCCAGCAAGAAGTGAGTTCGTTCCTCAAAGCTTTACAGCTCTAGCTATCTGATCCTGACTCAATAGGCCCTCAGAGTTCTTTGTTATCTATTGTTTGATCCTTACTGCCTGACAATGGTTAATGAGCTTTATCTGTAATTCTGTCCAAATGAACCCAGTAAAAGCCCATTGAGGAATAGGCTCCTGGCCCTTCTCCTTTGAGATATTGGTCACCTTTCCTCCCCAAGCAGATCAAGTCTTTGTAGACTTATTCTCATCCATGGCAGCCGGCGGGGTGGGGCCCTGTGGGCGGAGCACCCCCACATTTTAGTATGTTAATTTAATTTAGTGGATATTAAGACCTACTAATTAATATTTTATTTTATATGAAGAATTGTATTATGTAATAATATTATGAGGAATTGTAAACAAATAAATTTATATTTATAGTGGAAATTCATTTTGAGATAGCTATACTGAAAATCAATATTTGGGGAAGAGAAAATCTTGCAAAGTAATAATGGGAATTAATAGAGGGGTGGCTGAGAATTAGCTGTAGAGTCATCAAGCAGTAGATATTTATTGAGAACCTACTCAGGAAAAGGAACTATGATTCAATTCTGTGGGTGACATGAAGGTACTGAATCCAGAACAACCTATAATCAAGACTGGAGGAGGTTATATATATATGTGTGTGTGTGTGTGTGTGTGTGTGTGTGTGTGTGTGTGTGTGTGTGTAAAAATAATAGAACAACAGAACAATACAGAGATACTTGGGTGATTCATGATTTTAAATATTTATGCCTTGCCAATTTTAGTAAATGAATGCAGCCATTATTATATTCAGTACTTCTGTTTCTCAAGCTATAATCAGTTCATATTCTATTTTATGCTTGTGTTCTAGTACCTTGCTACTCAGGGTGTTTCACAGACCAGCAGCATCATCTGGAGCATGTTGAAGGCAGAATCTCAGACCTCGTCCTGTACTTATTGAATCAAAATCTGCATTTAACTAGATCCCTACATGATTCATATGACAATTTAAGTTTGAGTAGCACTGCTGTGGTAGACACTGATCTCTTCTTAAATATACCAAATATACCATATAAATATTACTCATAAATGCATGTATAATAATGTTCAATCTCTAATTTAGTTTTTTTCCCAATGCCTCTCACAGGTTTTTGTAGTAACATTAAATCTCTTTGGACCATTTCATTTGTGAACATAAATATTTTCTTATGTTGAGTAACTGCTAAAATGTGTGATAAGAATAATGAGGCCACGTAAGAACAAAAGAAGATGCAACTTCTTTAGGCTGAAGGGTTCAGATAAGATGTCACAGGGAAGATAATACCAAGATGAGCATTAAGAATGGTTTGATCCAGGAAGTGAAAATCGAAGAGAGAGAGAGAGCGAGAGAGTGCATTCCAGATAGGGTGAACATGGTGAAGGCTAATTTAATTCCCTACCTAAAATAGAATAAAGTTGAAACTGTGGTATCCTGGTTTAAAAATGACCCCCAATAATTCTTACCCCCTGATACTTGTACTCCTATGTCATTTTTTTTTCACTTTGATTAGGACTAACCTGTGTAACAAATAGGGTGATGCAGAAAATAATAGAAGGCAACTTTGGAGGTTATATCTTTAAAAACACTGTGGCTTAGGCCTTGTGTTCTTGGCTCACTTGCTCTGAGAGAAGCTAGTCTCCATGGCGTGAGGAGAGATCCATGTGGTGAGGCCATGTGGTGTGGTTATGCCATGCGGTGACACCAACTGAGACCTACGCCGACAACCAGCATCAGTTAGCCAGCTATATCATGAGCCATCTGCTACAGGCTGATCCTGCAAACTTGGTTGAACCTTCAGGTGACTGCAATCCAGGTCAGTATCTTAACTGTAATTTCATGAAAGACCCTGAGCAAAAGCCACACTGATAAACCACTCCCCAAATCTTGTCTCTCAGAAAACATGAGGTAAAAAACAATTTATTGTTGGAGATAAAAATAATTTATTGTTGCTTTAAGAAAAACATTTTTGAGATAATTGGTTATTAGTAATTAACAGCTAGTATTAGAAATAAGTAATAATGAGTGAATACAAATGATAAGCCAATCATAGTAGAAGAGAATAAGTAATTTAGAATATGATAAACAAACAGGTATGGCTCTAATGGAGAGTTTTTAGACTGGGGGTTGCAAGCTCAGATGCTTCCAGGGGCCAACAGGAAAATTAAATGAGTGAAGTGGTTGTTGCCTGGGTTGGGGAGAAAAACAGGGTGGCAGAGTCTGTGCTACTCCTGCTGGTGAAACTCACTACTATCTGCACTTCTGAACAGGGCAATGCAACACCTGAAGCTTTGGGAAATCTCAGGTGGTAAATAAATGGTAGTGGTTTGGTGTTACAATGTGGGAAAATTGGAACAACAAAGTTTTTTCTGCAGACAATCATCATTTAATAGCTACTTTAGGGTATTTATTCTGAAAATGGTATCTAGAAAGCACTAAAGGGAGAAAGCAGTAGCAGGAAAAGACCAGTTTTAAGGGTACTTTAATCATAAAGACTTGAAAAGATTTGGGCCATGAGCCAGAGTTACGGAAATATGAATGGAGAAGTGATTCTTAAAGGAAAGAAATAATAACTAGGTTATAGTTAATTGAAGGTAGAATTCCTCGATTAAGACTTTCCTCTATACTTCTTCTTTAAATCTTGCTATATTTTTTGACATGTGAGAATGTAAACTCCATGAGAATCAAACTGTACTATACTTTTGTACAAGTTTATCCTGGTAACCTAGAATAAAGCTTTTTCTATAAAGGGCCAGATAGTATTTTAAGCTTTGCAGGCCTTATAGTCTTATAGTCTCTGTCTCAACTACTCAGTTCTGCCATGTTAGCAAAAAAGGCAGCTACAGATAATCTATAAATTAATGGTTGTTGTTGTGTTCCAATAAAATTTAATTTACAGCTCTGGTTGGTGTGGCTCAGTGGATTGAGCATTGGTCTGTGAACCAAAGGGTCACCAGTTCAATTCCCAGTCAGGGCACATGCCTGAGTTTCAGGCCAGGTCCCCAGGTAGGGAGGTGTGCAAGAGGCAACCACACATTGATGTTTCTCCCCCTCTCTCTTCCTCCCTTCACCTCTGTCTAAAAATAAATAAGATCTTTAAAAAAACTTAATTTACAAAAAGAGTTATGGACCAGATTTGGCCCATGGGTTGTGGTGTGCCAATACATGGCCTAAAATTAGTGTTTGGCAGAGCATGGTTCTAGACCAGCAACATCAACATCAGCATCACCTGAGAATTTGCCAAAATGAAGGATGAGGCCCAGCAAGCTGTGTTTTAATAGGTTCTCAAGGTGACTCTGATGAAGGCTTGTTTGAGAAATATTTGTGCACATATTCAATAACAGTTATTTGATGAATGAATGAATGAATGAATGAATGAATTACATTTCCATATGTGCTAACTTCTGTGTTTATTAGAATCACATATAAAATAGTATTTGGGATGTCACAAGTTAATGTTTGGCCATTTTAAGTCTAGCTTTGGGTGCTAATATTTCATGGTAGCAGGAGTGTCCAACCTTTTGGTGTCTCTGCACCACACTGCAAGAAGAATTGTCTTGGGCCACACATTAACTACATCATGACATGTAATCACAAAAAAAATCTCATAATGTTTTAAGTAAATTTATGATTTGTGTTGGGTTGCATGTTGGACACCCCTAATGCATACCATGGTTTACAGGCACTCCATCACCTGAACGGCATTGAAAACCACTAATCTAATACAGCTGCATTTTTTTTCAGAGAAATGAGTTTGAGGCCTACCACTATTAATTAATTTGGCAAAAAATAATAACTAAAACCCAAATTTATAATTTCTGAGAGAGTTAAGAAAAAATCTCATTTTTATATAATAAATATGCCTCACATACAATCTTATGTATTTGGCCTTTCTGGAGATGCCACACATTCAGGACCAAAAAAAAAAAAAAAAAAGAGAGAGAGAGAGAGAGAGTAGTCACATGACCTGTTAGAAAAAAAACAGTAATGGTATCTTATTTTTAACAATGGAGTTTCAGTTATATTTATTCAGTTTTCTCAACTTATTAATGACTGGGTGGAGTTGAAGTTTCCAGGTTCTGCTCAGCTTCATAGACTGAACAGTCAGTAGTGGGTATGGGAAGAGAGTGAGGCAGGAAAATAGAGGAATGTAAATCTCCATCAGCTGCCAATCATCAAGTCCTTTCCTCAAGAAGGGTTATATAAACTGAGCCATAGGAGGAATGAATTAGCCAGTAGCAAAAGCAAGATACTCCTACACACCTAACAGGATTCAAAATGATATCTCTTGGAGTGAAGCTTAGAGAGATAAGAGAAGATTAGTGGGCTGAAATTCAGAGGAACCAATGGATTTATATTTGATGTTCATTTAGCCAAAAATCCACAAATCTTCATTAAACAAAACTCTAAAAAATGTGGATTTGAATCAAAGGGAAAAGTGGTTTCCAGTTGATATACACAATGGTCTTCAGGGTGGATAAAATTAAGTGAAATAATACATATCAAGTAGAAATGCAGCACCTGTTGAATTATAAGTGAATCGTATTGTTCTTATCCTTATGATTAGAGGCCCTGTACTGCCTCACATCAATAGGAGCCAAGCAGATCACACCACACTGCCCTGTCCTCAGCATAGCCTCTGTCTTTCCACAGCTCTGGATGTGGGGAAAATATTGCTCCCCAAAATATAACTATTTGGGAGTTGTGGTTCTAAATTTGCTTGGCAGCTGGATTTACCTGGAATAGAGAAGCAGAGTTCTTCCCCTCCTGTCACTCTACTTGGCTTTCCAAATTCCTCTCTCAGCCCTGGAATAGGATTGAAGCAGGAGTTCAAAGCCATTGTTGCTATACAAAAAATCAGCCCCTATGCTCAGTCCATGCAGTCACAGTGAGTGGATGCCTGAGAAATGGACCAGCTGGCTCCTGGAGATGCTGCACAGGAGCCACAGGAGATGATGCTACCATCCCTCTGGTGAATTTACCCTTGAAAATCTGATGTTGCCATGGGCATGAGAGAAGTCTCAATCCATTAATTGGTGAATGTTCAGCAAGTGCCTACAATGTGCCAGGCACTAACATCACCTGTTCAGAAGGTGAGTGTATTTATTAACCAGGATGCCAGTTGCTTAACTTACAATGAGCAAGAGCTGTCACAGTAACTGGACTAATCAAAGTTCATGCTTCCTTCCTTGTGGCCAAGGTACAAGGGAACCAAATCATAATTAGAGTGACTCTGTATCAATGTATAATGAGGAATAGCTAAGGAGTTTAACCTGAGTATTTGAAGTCAATATGATCAGAATATTCTCTACAGGTGGGAAGGTTTACATGGGAAGTTAAATCATGATTAGAAGTTGTTTGGTAAGCACAGATTCAGAGAAACAGCATTTGGATTCATCATATGTTCATGACATTAATTAAAGCATCCACAGACTCTGAAAACTTAGCCAGTGGGATGAAAGAACTCTAAAAGCCGAGGTTCTCTTTAGGCTGCTCAGTGAACAAATGATCCTGGGCATCACCCATGTATTCTTTCAACTCTCCTTTTTCCAGGGTTGCATGGCTCAGTAATGTGTCAAGCACCATGCTAAGCAGGTTTTGTGTGTTATCTCATTTAATGCTTGTCCAGGTCCCTGCTCAGAGAAGCCTTCCCTGACTTCTCACGATATTCAGCATGGCCATACTCTTCCCACACCTCTTGTCACTATTACATGCTCTAGTCTGTACTGATTTGCTGATTGGTCATTGACTGCTTCCTCCCAAGGATGAAGATCCCAGAGGGCAGGAGTTTTATGCCTAAAATGGTGCCTGGCACATAGTAGGAGCTTATTATATGTTTGGTGGATGGATGAGTAAGTTGGTTTATGGAAGGCTGAATAAATGGGTGGATGTATGAATTTACAAATAATCTAAGAGATAGATATTAGCATCCCCATTCTAAAGAATAAGAAATCAAGGCTATTAAGGCTAAGCTACTTCTAAGTTCACCCAGTTATTAGAGAGCAGTGACTTGACCCAGTTCTGACAGACTCTAGAGCTTTTCTCTCATTGCTGCTCTGTTTCTTTGGAAAGATTGATACATTCAGGAAGGTTCCATCCAAAACTAGCCCCCCTGGGCCCTTGGAGTTACAGAAGCTTTCTCTTTGCCAATCCCACTCACTACTTTTGTGACTTTGGCTGACAAGTTGTTTAGTTACCCTTTTAGGGCACACATTCTCAGCTGCTGAAAATGGGAAAAACAGTATCTGCTTAAAGAGTTGCTCAGTCCATCAAACCATAGATTGTATACAACCTTCCCACTTATAGCAATGAGATAATACATACAAAACTTTCTGTAGACAGTAATACTAGTATGAGTTTTTAGCACAAAGGTCAGGGACAAGAGGAGAAATAGAATCTACTGTGGTCATGCCATCAAGGCCTATTTCAGACTGTGAGTTCCTAAAGGGCAAAGACCACAGTTTAATTTATTGTGCACAGAATATTCTGCCAATGTGTGGAGGCATTTTACAGTAGAGAAAGCTGGGTTCATGGTGTTAAAAATGTTGTAAAATATTTTTGCTAAAAGGAAAGGATCACCTATGTGCTTTTATGCAGCCTGTGGCTTTAAACACCATCCATATGCTGATGTCTTCCAACTGCATTTTTCCAATCCAGTCTTTCCCTTGACACTGAGACCATTATTGAGATAGTGCCCGCCTCCTACATCTATATCTCAGCTTAGACTCTACCTTAGCTATCGTACAGCTTATCCCTTACCGGGCATAGCTGAAATAGAACTTCATTTTGTTTTCTCCCTTTCTATGTCTCAGTAAATCCTATCACCACTATTCCTAAAGTCAAATTCCTAAGAATTATTTCTAATTCCTTCCTTCCTTTTGCCCCTCTGCACCTCAAATTAACTTCAGAAGCTATTTTATATATATATACACACACACATATATATGCATATATATGTATATCTTAAATTATCTACTATGTATTACAACCATCACCAATATCCTAGTGCCACCAACCATATTTCATCACCTGTGTTATTATGAGTGGCCAGAGCTTTTCCAAACATAGGAACATTTTACTAGACGTCCCCCGTGCTTGAAATGCTTTCCCCTGATTTTCCATAGGGCCAACTCCTTCTTCTTTAGTTTGCACTTTAAACATCATCTTCTCCTAGAGATCTCTGCTGATTACCCTGCCTAAGGGAAATTCTCCCATTATTCTTGATCAAAATGCTATTATTTTTACTATATATAATACATATTACAGATCTCATCAAAACCTGTTATCTAATTTATTGTTTGTCTAAGTTTATTGTGTGACTCTGTGCTCTACAAGCTAAGACTCAAGAAGCATGACCTAATCTGTTCAGTTGAGCAAGGTCCCCCTTGTGTCCAGCACATTCCCTGGCATGTGTTCAGGGCACAATAATATTTCTTCTCCATAATAACACATCACCTTATAAATGTCAGTGGTTGACATTACCTGTTTAGTAGAAAGTGTTATTAACCACTGAAATTTCACTTTGTATTTTTCATATTCTAATAATAATAAAGTGTTCCTTTTTATTTCTTTTTTTGCTGAAATCTATGCCTTTCTATCTTCACATTCATATAGCATAAAACCCACTGGGAAAAGAAAGGTAATTTATTTGAGCAAATGTGGGTTAAATTCACTTTCAGAAAATTTGTGCATATTATGTGCCTCTAAAGAAGTGTAGGCATTTTCATTTTCTCCCATATTTTAGACCATTTGTTCAACTTACTTGTACTTGGAGGAGAATAGATCACAATCTATGGTGTTCAAGATATTGCCAATTTCAAAGCATGCTTGCCTATCCTTGATTTTGCTTGTGTTCCTCTCTAATATCCCGGCCTGCCAATACCAGAATGATATTTCAAAATTCATCTTGAATATTAATGCTTCTAAGAAGCCTTTTGTCCTGTTTTTATACTTTTTATACTTCTTAGATCCCTTATGCTAATGTATGGTAGTTAGCTGTTCATATTGCCATGTAGCAGGGAAATATATTGCTGTTACCTAAATGATTTTCCTTCTCAGTAATTTATTTTTTCTGTTAAAATTAAACTTGTAGTAGAGACCATGGCCTCTGGGAATGGTCAGCAGTTGTAGTACAACAGAAAGCAAAATTAGAAAGTTCTTACTTGAATTTATAAATTGTTTTTTGAAATTCCACACAGAGATAGTAAATGCAGAGAAAGGGTTTTGAGTCTCAGAACTCTAAGTGTATAAACATATGAGCAAAATGAAGGATAAGTGAACATGTTTTGAGCTGTTCATGCAAAAGAAAATCATCTGGTATGTTTAAGCATCGGGTTCTCAGGGCTGGCAGATTGTTTTCCACATGTTCTCCCTGTTCCATTTGAATTCATAAAGGAAAAAGACTATATCTTATCTACCATCCTATTTCTAGTGCCTAGCATAGAACCTAGCATAGAATATAGACTTAGTAAATATGTTAAATTGAACTGAGTTATTACAATACCCAATTATGAAAAAATCTAAAGCATCAAGTAAAGATTTGAATATTATCTAGGAAATATACCAAGAAGTTGGCACAAATGCAATGCCATGTAAACAACCTTTCCCCGTGATAGCTGTCCAAGACCCATTCTGAAGCTGAGCTGGAGTGACCTCTAAACACAATATTTTATTTCATGGCAAAACATTGTCATTTACATGTGGGTCCCATCAGCAAGTTATATACATTTACATATATACATATATACAACTAATTGTACCATTTTAATTGACAATTATTTATAACTTTTGGTTGAAAGCCTCTTTCTATTACCTATGGTATTTTCAGCCGACCCATATATTGCATTATGTATATTGTGTTGACTGTATAGACAGATATATTAAGCCTATATAAAAGAATTTTACTTGTTGCAATAATGTCATTTTACTGGAGATTCCTTCTCCCAAGTGGAACTGGCTCTTCTTGTATTGTGTTGAAGCATGATAAATCTGTTTGAACCCTGAAACACTCAAGTTTCTTCTTATACAGGCATCTAAGAAATTGTTACTGGCAAATATATTAGATTCGTCCAATTTTTTGTCTCTCATCTCTCTTCAAATAGGGAAAATGTTCCAATCCATTATCCACTGAAGAGAATTATTCCATCTTGCACATTTAGAAAACAATGACATCAGCATTAAAGTTTAGTCCCATCAGTCTTCTCATTGTCTTTCAGCCAACCTACCATTCCTGCCTCTGTGACTTCTTTCACATAGAGTATGTCTCTTCCCTCCATTCCTCTCTCCCTTCCTTCCTTCCTTCCTCAATAACACTTCAACAAGTGTTTATTAATAACTAGTATCTGCCAGGCATTTGCAAAGTGTAATGGGTAAAATAGTAAGTAAGATATATACTCTCGACTATGGAGGTGCTATAGTCTATGGGAAAAAATCAAGATCTCAATCAATTTCAGTATTAAATGGAAAATGATTTGATGGGAACGGTGCATGCCAACTTCTTGGTAGCTTAGAAAAGAGCAACAAACTCAAATTGTCTGAAAGCTGCAAAAAATCCCAGGGATCTTTCTGAAACAAGGCTCAACTTGACAGAATTATAATTGCAAAGTCATTGCCCAGTCAAAATGGAAGTCAAAGCGAGTTCCAGGTGAAAGCCTAGAGGTTAGAAGGTTCCAATTCAATTAAAAAGTGATTCCTCACCTATTGCAGGAGTTACGTTCCAGAGACCCCCGCGATAGGTGAAAATCTGCAAAGTAGCGGTGTTATATTTATTTATTATTTACATATATTTTAAGGCTTTATAAACCCTTCCCACACACCTATAAACCTTTCCCACACTCTTATAAACACTTCTTTTGCTCTTAAACACTTTCTACACTCTTAAACCTACATAATTTTAACAACATATAAAATTCTATATGGGTACTCACCAGTGAAGTATATAGTCGTCCCTCACTATATCGTGGTTCACTTATTGCGGTTCACTGTAAAACCTGCGATACAGTGAAGCCGCAATAAGTGAACCACGATATAGTGAGGGATGACTGTAAATAATTTACCAGTTGCGGAAGCTACTGAGTAGAGTGTGATGATGTTACTGGAAGGGAACTGGGCCTGAGTTTGCCTCAGGACAGCATGTAGTATGTGGGTTCTTGACTTAATGCAGGAAATAATTCAAAACACAAATTCAGGAGATTTTGAGAGTATGTTTCTTATACCTGGAGGCAGTGAAATGAAGGAAGGGCTTACAATAGAAGAAGCAATAGAGAACCTAGTCAGGGCTGCTTTGGCTTTTTATAAATGTTATAGGAAAGAAGTGGGCTACACGGAGCTTCATGAACTCACTGAAAAGTAAAACTCACAGTGACAAAAGTGAGCCAAGGCAGGGGTGCTGTTAGCTCACTGGAGGTAGGTTCTGGGCTAAGCCTGGAATGAGCTGCTACTGTCCACTGTTCCACTGGTAAAAAGTCTTGTGGGAACCCTTAGAGTTTGAAAGAGAGAGCAAAGATACACTCCTAAGCAGAAAAGGTGTGGGAGAGCTCTAGAGAGAGAGCTCACACTGTGTCCTTTTCCTTGATTTTTTTATGGAAACCCTAGGAGAGGTTTTAGGGGATGGCCTTAAAAGAATATTAAGTAGCTTTCCAGGTATGTGCTTCAATATGTCGATTCCTCAAAATGTGCATATAGAGAGATCAGGGTTATTTTCTGGTTAGTTTCATTTTTAAAGAACATCATTGAAGAGGGACCAAGACCAAGGCTGGTCTGCCCCAAGACAGTCCAGAATGTGTAAACCATTTGCTCCTAAGTGTCCTTGATTAGGGAAGATAAAACCTGTGATTCATTAGCTGGCTCTAAATTGCTCAAATTATTTGGCTTTGTTTAATTATTTTGCCTCAGTTTCCCCTATTGCACTTGTCAGGGAATTTCCCTGGCTTCATACTATCCTACCTCAATGAAAGATGGATCTTCCTCCTGCTCCAGATTAAATCCAGATTCTTAGGAATAATTCAAGTGAAGACTTCCTCATGAAGTCCTTCCCATCTCAGCTCTCTATAAACTCTTAATTGTCTGAATCCTTCTAGGTTTTATATACTTTCCTAATATATTTCCTTCAGACATCTATGTTCATCTCCTGGTCTAGAAGAGAAGGTTATAACCATCTATTTATATCTTTGGAAACACTGATGGCATGCACAAAAAAAGTACATGAAAAACCAGCTAATACTATTCCTCTCCAACCTATCTTCTCCTTTAAGTTCCAGAAAACTCAAATGTTCATGGAGTAAACTTAATTAGAGTCTCCTTGCTCCCAAGGTAGAAGGTGGTTAATAATCACATGAAATGTACTTTGTAAAGATGGTATTTTATTCTATACAGAACATATATAAAATTTTTATGGTTATGTATTAAAACTCACATATCATAGAGACTGCTTTATTAATGACCCTTCCACCATGATCAGTGAAAATAATATTACACATTATGATTTATTTTTTATTTTTTAATCATTTAAAAAATTTTCAATTACAGTTGACATATAGTATTATATTAGTTTCAGCTTGTGTAACCCAGTGATTAAACATTACATAACCTACTAAATGATATCCTGAAAAATCTTGTACCCATTTGACAACATACAAAATTATTAGAATATTATTAACTATGTTCTCTACATTGTACTTTACATCTTCATGACTATTCTATAATAACCAATTTGTCTTAATCCCTACATCTTTTTCACCCATCCTCTCAACCTCCCTCCCATATGGTAACCATCAAAATGTTCTCTGTATCTGTGAGTTTTTTTTGTCCTGCATGTTCATTTATTTTGATTTTTAAAGTCAACTGTTGGTTAGTAGAGATATATTTATCACCATTTTATTGTTCATATTTTTTCTTTTACTTCTTAAAGTATACCCTTTAACATTTCATATAATACTGGTTTGTTACTGATGAACTCCTTTAGCTTTGTCTTGTCTAGGGAGCTTTTCATCTGTTCTTAAATTCTAAATGAGTTTTTCTGGGTAGAGTCATCTCAGTTGTATGTCCTTGCTTTTCTTCACTTAGAGTATTTCTTGCCAATCCCTCTACACTGCCAAGTTTCTCTTGAGAAATCTGCTGACAGTCTTATGGGAGCTCCCTGTAAGAAACTAACTGCTTTTTTCTTGCTGTTTTTAAGATCCTTCTTTATCTTTAACATTTTGCATTTCAATTATGATGAGTGTTGGTGTGGGCCTCTTTGGGTTCATCTTTTTTGGGACTCTTAGCTCTTCCTGGACTTGCATGTCTATTTCCTTTACTAGGTTAGGGAAATTTTCTATCATTTAAAAATATATATGCTTTCAATTCCTTGCTCTCTCTCTTCTCTTTCTGGCACCCTGATAATGCAAACATTGGTATGCTTGAAGTTTTCCCAGATGCTCCTTATAATATCCTCATTTTTTTGGAGTCTTTCTTTGTTTTTGCTGTGATGCTTGGGTGTTTTTTGCTTCCTTATCTGCCAAATCTCTGATTTGATCTTCTGCTTCATCTACTTAACTGTTGATTCCCTATAATAGATTCTTCATTTCAGTTAATATGTTCATTTCTGACTAGTTCTTTTTTATGGATTCTATTTTCACTTTTATATTTTCTGTCTTTTTTTTTAACTTCTCACTAAGTTCATTTACTCTTTCCCTAAGTTCATTGAGCTTCCTTATAACCACTATTTTGAACTCTATATCTAGTAGAATGCTTGTCTCCACTTTGTTAAGCTTTTATTTTTCTGGAGTTTTGTTCTGTTCTTCCACTTGGGACATGTTTCTTTGTCTCCTCGTTTCAGCAGTCTCCCTGTGTTTATTTCCATATAATAGGCAGAGATGCTATGTCTCCAGGCTTGGTAAGAGTGGCCTAATGTACTAGGTGTTCTGTTTGGTCCAGTGGCACAGCCTCCCCAGTCACCCAGGCTATGCACTACAGGTATGCTGCCCACCATGTTGACTGTGTACACCCTCCTTTGTAGCTGAGCCTTGATTTCTGTTGGCACATTAATGGGAAGGACTTTACTCCCCAGCAAGTCAGCTACAAGGATTGGCTGTGACCACTGACCACCAACCTCTGACTACATTAGAGGATCAGCTGTGCAGGGGGCCACCCCATAGAGTAGGACTTACTTCAGTGTGGCTCCAGTGCCCACTGAGTATGTCACTTGTGGAGGTGTTTGGGTGGTGGTGCCTTGACATGGTCTGAATCTTTCCTCTGGGTGCACTGATTCTGGGGCTTTCAGGAAGGTGAAGATCTAGGTCAGCTACCCACTATGTTTTTCTTGGGGCCACTGGCAGGAGCTACAAAGCAATCTGCAGATGGCTGCTACTTATGCTGGACTTAGAGGTGCTAAGGAAGGGCCACACTGTGAACCAAGGCTGGCCACTGCTAATGCCCAGCCTGCAGCCACTTAAAAAGAGGTATGTAACACACTAAGAACAGATGCTGCTTGTTTGAAAGATTTTAAGAAAGTCTGAAGCATCAGTCAAGACAGGATGTTTGTATAGAAAAGCCACTGAAAAGGGCTTGAGTTTGCCCAAAAGTTGGGTGGGGTGGGGTATTAAGGAATAACCAGGGTGTGGCAAACAATGTCAGTCAGGTTTATCGAGACTCTGATACGGTGCCCACCTGCTGCCTCTGTGGGGAAAGTATTCAGCAAAGGGACAATGTCTTCTGTCAGCCCTTCAGTCTGGGAGAAAACTGCCCTACCTCCAGTTCCTTGGAGGACACTTTGGTGTTGGACAGTTCAGTTCTTCCTATATGTCTCTGTGCTTTTTAAGCTGTTGCCCCAGCACTGAAGCTCACAGGGAGTGAGTCCAAGAAAGTTTGTGTGTGGGCTCTTAAAAAGGAATTGCCTGGGGCTCCAGAAGCCCTCTATTTCCCTCAGCCTCAATCCCTGGTGGTTTTTACAGCCAGAAGTTATGGGGACTTCTCTTCCTGGCACTGTAATCCTGGAGTAGGGGGCTTGGTATGGGGCTGGGACCTCTTGCTCCTCAAGAGGGACCTCTGCAGCCAAGATATCCCTCTCAATTTTTATCTGCCACATGTGGGTGTGTGACTAACCCAGCCTGCACCTCAGCTCTTCCTACCAGTCTTGATGTGGTTTCTTTAATTCCCTAGTTATCAGATTTCCATTCAGTTCTGAATGATGATTGTTCCGTAGTTTGGTTGTAATTTTGTTGTGGTTGTGAGAGGAGGCAAGTACCATGTCTACCTACACCATTATCTTGACCACTTCCTACTTTATTTCTCCAGTCCTGCCACTGCTTTTGTAAACACCCAATTCTCCAAACTAAATCTGCTCTTGCTTAAAATACTTAAAGAGGTTTGTTTTCCTGACTCAATCCAGAAAGCGTAGTTTGCACAGATGCCCTGAGGGAACTTGACACTATTCTTTAAATTATCTATTTTTCTTGAGGGGAATTGCATAAACTCTGAAGTTTATTTTGTTAATAGTTCATGCAGCTTATGAACTAGTTCCCCCCATGGTTTGAGCAATTTCCTCTGTTTTTACCAAAAGTGGATAATATTAATCCTTTTGTACCAAAATAGCAATACTGTGAATGGTGTAACACTTATGCATAATCATGTGTGTTCAACTTTTATTTTTATCTCAAGAAATAAAATAATAGCCACATCTTAATTTTTAAATGTTTTATCTTATTTTTGTCAGCATATTTATGTCCCCTAATAGAGTATATTTTTCCCACTTGCAATATACAAAGTAAAATTTGCAGCCCGTGGATACTACCTACAGCTCGGAGGGAAATTTCTAATCAACAATTCTTTATTTTAAGAAATCCTTCATAATCTTTATTTGGACTGTTAAACCTTCTGAGTTGGTCTTTTACTAAGCCAAATATGTATTAAAACTCAGAATGAATGTGCATTTTAAATGAATATATCCTTGTGATTTATGAGGAGGTGGCACTTGTACTAAACAATGTTCACATGTGAGTGTGAGCTATCCTAGTATGTTCACTTCAAGTGAGCAGTGCTATTTTCTTCTAATCAGAAAATATGTTCTTCATCATTTGAAAGAACCTCTGGGGAATTTTCTTCAGAAATAGCATCTTGCACTATCTAATTTAGCCTGTGTCTTACTTATCCACTGACTATCATTGGGTCTAAGCTTTCCTCAGATTACAGCTGGTCCCTGTCATTCAATCTCCATTACAGAATGAGGGATGGCACATGACCGCAGCCAGGATGATAGATAGCTCCCTTATATAGGAAGAAATCACAAAGTGATCTGGGTTGGAACATAAATCTTCGGAGCTTAAAACAAGAGTTTAGAATGCAATAGGAAGGGATGAAGCAGATGGCAATAAGAATTAGGAAAGAGATCCAATCGGGGAGAAGGGTGGTATAAAATGGGAGTTAACTGGAGGTCATTGAATTAATATTTTTATTTTAATAATTAAAATAATAATGCTGAGGGAGGGTAAATGACTTGCTCTGGAGGACACAGATTGTGGGTAAAGCTGAGAGAGGTATCTCTGGGTTACCGACATAGGGTTCTGTTCATTTTCTAATGATTTGATACTAGTTTGAAAATATTTCATATTTTCAATGAACTATATAAAAGATATTAAATAGAAATTACCATATTGGTTATTTCTGAATAATTTCCAGCATGTTATTAAAAAAAGATTTAACAATTCATTTTTGCATTGCTTTGTGGAGGAAGTGAGTTTAAATGCTATATTTTAATACAAAAGATTATCCAAAGAGTAAGTGCCACAAGAGGATTAACTACTATGCATGCTGCACTTTGAGCAGGAAAACTGAATGATTTCTATTCAAAACTCATAAATGAAAGGGTTCATTTATTCATGACGTTCTAACCTATTCTGCACTGTTTTTCTAATACAAGCAATGCATGGGCATTCAGTTTTATGCCACCACTTAAAATATTTGAAAATTGTTCATCAATCTCTGATTCTATTATTATGCTCAAGAGTGGGTTAATTACTATCTACTGGGGTCATTTTTAGCAGAAAATATTTAATGGATTATAGCAGGGTATCATAGCAGGGAAGATATGACTTACAGTTTTTAAAAGATGACTAATATAAATAATTTCCAAAACAGAGGATGGCAAAAAGACAGAGCTTGTTAAGTTAAACTCACATTTACCAACAAAGTACTTATATTCAGAGAATGATCTAAGTTTAAACCCCATCATGATAAGAAAAGCAAAAAGTGATTAACCATAGAATGTCTTAATAATCAGTTGGAGGAATCACAGAACCTGATATCAAACTGTACTACAAGGCCATAGTAATCAAGACAGCATGGTACTGGCATAAAAACAGATATATTGATCAATGGAACAGACTAGGTCAATTAAATTTGAGAAAGGAGACAAGAACAAGCAATGCGGTAAAAGATAGTCTATTCAGTAAATGGTGTTGTGAAAATTGGAAAGACACATGCAAAAAAAAAAGGGGGGGAACTAGACCACCTTCTCACACCATACACAAGAATAAACTCAAAATAAATTAAATACTTAAATGTTAGGCTCAAAACCATAAAAATCCTAGAGGAAAATATAGATAGTAAAATCTAAGACATTTCTCATAGCAGTATTTTTTTCTGATATGTCTCCTTGGGCAAGGGAAACAAAAGAAAAAATGAGCAAAGGAGACTACATCAAATTGAAAAGTTTTTTCACAGCAAAGAAAACCACTAACACAATGACAAGACAACACACTAAATGGGGGAACATATCTACCAATGATACATCTGACAAAGGGTTAATATCCAAAATTTAGTAAGAACTTATACAACTCAACACCCCCCAAAATACCACCCAAAACAATTCAATTAAAGAATGGGTAGAGGACCTGAATAAACACTTCTCCTTAGAGGACATACAGATGGCCAATAGACATATTAAAAGATGCTTGATGTCTGTAATCATCAGAGAAATTCAAATTAAAACCACAATTAGACATCACCTCACACCTGTCAGAATGGCTATCACCAATAAATCAACAAAAAACAAGTGCTGGTGAGGATGGTGCACCCACTGTGGAGAACAGTATGGAGGCTTCCCCAAAAAGTTAACAATGGAACTGCTTCATGACCCAGCAATTCTACTAGGTATATATCCAAAGAAACCCCCCTATTTGTTGTTGCACAACAAATACCCCTACGTTCACTGCAGTGTTATTTACAATAGTCAATATTTGGAAGCAGCCCATGTGTATGTAAGTAGATGAAAGGATAAAAAGCTTTGGTACATTTACACAATGTAATACTACTTGGCCATAAAAAATGAAAGAAATCTTAACTTTTGCAATAGCATGGGCAGACCTTGAGAGTATTATGCTAAGTGAAATAACTCAGTGAGAGAAAGACAAGTACCATATGATTTCACCTATTTGCGGAATCAAATGAACAAAATAAACTAACAAACAAAATAGAAACAAACTCATAGATATACAGAACAGATTGATAGCTGTCAGAGGGAGTGGTTGAGGGGCTAGATGAATAAGGTGCAGGGACTAAATAACAACAACAAACCTTGTAGGCAAGGACAATAGTATGGTGATTATCAGAAGCAAAGGGGGGTGGGGAGAGTTAGAAGAGGGGCATAAAGAAAGTTAAAGGGGGCATAAATGATTATGGAAGGAGTCTTGGGGAACATAAGACAATATACAGATGATACAGTATAGGATTATATACCTGAAACCCATATAATTTTATTAAGCAATGTCATCTCAATAAATTCAATATAAAATAAAATAAAACATGTTTCAGAAAATGGCCATGCTTTTGATAGCCATATATGATTAAAAAATACAATCTTAAATTTGCTGTTTGGTAAAACTCCACCTGTATGGCCAATAGAGAGTCATGTGGAATTTTAAAAAAATTCTATCACTGTTTTCAAATATAATAATAAAAATAATAATAATACCTTTAGTAGGCTTGCATGTTTCCCCTTGAAAAAAAGGAAGAAACATCTGTGTCTTTTGACAATGACTATAATTTTTGTACCACTCCACAAATCCTTACTATATCATTGAGCAGTAAATTATATCAAATCTAATTAAGCTTACAACCTGTGGAATTTTTACACATCTATCCTGACCAATTAGTATTTCCCTATGAGCTGTTTCAGTTCCACAAAACCAAACTGAGCATTATAGTATGATTTTACCCTGTCTTCCTACTTTGTTCAACTAAAGTCTATAGAAACTTGCAGTTAAATTCTCAAATAAAAGAAATGATTGAAATGTGGATTCCATCATTTGTGCATCTCTTTATTGTACCTCAGAACTCAGCTTTTCCTTCCCTGGATCACCTGACCCACGATGATGTACACAACTCAAACTATCCCTTCACTTGGAAATGCCTCAAGGAACTCAGTATGTATTTAGTCCCATAAGTGGCCATATTTTATGAAATACATATTCCCAAGGATTGACAGTCTTAGTGTTTTCATTAAAGTTAAATTCATAACAACACAGTTCTGCAAAGATTATGATCCAAAATTACCAGTACTTTTGGAAGTGTTATTTAGAGGCATGGCCATCACAGTAATCACCTGGTGAATAATAACAACGGCCAGATGACCAAAGAATAGGTATAAAATAATTTTCAAATTCCTTGGTCCCATGTCTACTCTACCATCTCTAGTAATAGAAAAAAAACATGTGTCAATCAAACACTGGAGTAATTTTAACTCCATTTTTATTCCATTACACACTTCATGTAACATTCAAATTTACTTAGACAGCTTTAGCATAAAATATGATTATTCTAAATGAGAACAAAAATGTAATCAAATGGGCAGAAGACAGATGATGTCCTTATCATCACTGGAAAATGACATAGCATGGACAATCTACTAGCCACCCCATTTCCCTTCTTCTCTCCTACTGTTTAAAGGGACACTGATGTCAGATATAAAAATGAAATATACTCAAGTACTTGGAGCCCCAGACAAATCAGACCATACTTAATACAGAAGATGTAATTGATCTAAAATTGGTTGAAAATACGCATCTTCTCCTTCATTCTGATCTTGTTTAATTCTCATGGAAGGCTGAATTGGTAGAGGTATTTCTAGAAGGCACAAAATCTGTCCTAAATTGTCTGGATTGCTTCTTGAAAAAGGTCCAGGATCACTGGGATGCTGTTTTCTGGGTAGCACTACTTTTCACCTTTCATTTGGCCACCTTGCTTTTCAAAGGCACTTTGTACTTCATCAATCATTTCTGTATGTGTTTGAGCATTAAAATAATGCTATAGATAAGTATAAAAATAATAAAATCTCCTGAAACTTACACATGAAGAAGACTAGGCTGGAAGATTAGACCCATTTTGATGTCAAGTGTTATAGACTAAGACTAGGAGACCAAATGCTGCACTAATTCTTGTGTGTTGGTAAGAAGACTTCAATGGCCATGATTTCACTCTTTTCCAAAAGACTCGGGAGCATCTTAAAACATGACATTGAGACAATACCTAACTGGGATAGCAATCTGAATTTGTTACTTGTCCTTCTTATAAAATTGGATAGCAGAAAGTGTATGCACCTGTGTAACGTCTTGGAGAGTATAATGTGATGAGGCTTATTCAAAATAAAAATTTTACCAAAGGCCAAAAGAGTCTGCTAAGTTGCTTGTTTTTAATATAATTACTATATCTGTCTCATTTTTACTTTTTCACTGCTCCAAAGTTGTCAATATGTTTTGTTGTTATGATGTCATCAATCACTTAGTCATTTTAATCCAGTATCTGTTTCCATCAATCTTATGACAAACAGCCCTGGCTGGTGTGGCTGTCAATTGAGCACTGACCTGAGAACCAAAAGGTTGCTGGTTTGACTCCCAGTCAGGGCACATGCCTGAGTTGTGGGCCAGGTCCTCAGTAGGGAGTGCACAAGAGGTAACCACACATTGATGGTTCTCTCCCTCTCTTTCTCCCTCCCTTCCTCTCTCTCTAAAAATAAATAAATAAAATCTAAATAAAGAATATAACATTTTGCTGACATTAGGAAAATTTGTGGTGAAACCATTAGAAGCAGATACTAATTTATGTATGTATGTATATATGTATGTATGTATGTATTTGCCTTAGAGGCATATAATAAGCTTCACACTGTTGGATGTCTGCTTATTTCCAGATTTACAATGGTTAACTCCAGCATCTCAGCTCAGATTGTAATTAATCAAGGGTATACCACAGTTTAATTCAGTGTTTATATAACAGACAACTTTGTTTTTCTCTCAAATTTATGCTTTCACAGTATTTTATCAAGTGATATAGGCTATATATTCTGGCAGAATGATCCCTTTATTTCTTTCTTCCTCATGATTACTTATTTAGTTGATAAGAGAAGAAAGATGCAACAGTAAAATCCTCACCTGTTTTTTTTTAATTTTTTATTTTAGTTTATTCAGTACAGTTTCTATCCTTTATTCCCAGTTCAGCCTACCCACCCATTGCTCCCCTCCTCCCTCCCCTTTCCAACCCCCCTAGTTTAGTCCATTTGTCCTCTATATTT
>CM052547.1:60378474-60401662 GCA_028533065.1 Trachops cirrhosus
GATGGGTTCTGGGGCTTTCAATTCTTCTTCTGTTTGAGCCATCTTTTTGCTGTTTTTTGTTTTGTTTTGTTTTGTTTTTTGGTCTTGTCGAGCTCCTGTAGTGAGGGGTGGGGCCTTAGGAGTTCACCAGGGTGGGGCACCCCAGTCACTGGGTTGTGATGCTATATGTGAGGGCGGGGTCCACGAAGGAACAATGGCCCTTGCTCTGCTCTTTGTAGGACCCCAGACCCTTCCGCCACTTTCCACAAGCCAACCGGGCCCCTCTGGCACCAATTCCGGTGTGGGTGGGCCTGTGCGCCATGTGGGACCTTCCTTCTCAGTCAGTGACCCAAAGCTCTATCTCCCAGTGCTGGGACCCTGAGTTGCGTGCAGTGCCTTGCTTCACAATGTCCACCTTGCTGGGTCTGCTGGTCGCCAGCCCCTGGCTGGGGCCCACCAGCCACCGCTGCTTGTGCACCCAGTATCTGCTTGGTCTGCTGGTCGCCATCCCCTGGCCGGGGCCCACCAGCCACTGCTGCTTGTGCGCCCAGGGTCTGCCTGCTGCAGGCCTGCGTGCCGCCCTGGGTGCTCAGCTCTCTGCTCCGTGTCCCTCGCCTGGCTGCGCGACTCTGCCCCTCCTACCAGTCTGGATGAAAGTGTCTATTTTTAAATCCTTGGTTGTCCGACTTCCATACACTTCAATTTTCTGTCAGTTCTGGTTGTTATTTTGTTTCTATATTGTTGTTGTCCCTATCTTGGTTGTGCAAGGAGGCACAGTGCATCTACCTATGCCTCCATCTTGGCCGGAAGTAAAACTTTTACTTCTATGGACATTTCCAAACTATATGAACAACCTGCAACCTGCAAATGGATTTGATTTTGCTTATACTCTTTAACAAAGTAGGAAAGAAAAATAGATTTTTAAATTTCAGCTTATAGCAGTAATCTAACTTGCTATAAATACAGTTGGTTTATAGTTAATATTTACATGGGCATTGCCTGTCTAAAGTGATTTTTAAGTGGAATGTTTAAATTCATGATTTAAATCACTCTTAATCATTGCTAAAATTAAGGACAGGTACATGGTGTCATATTTTCACAGCCTTTATGGAGGCACACAAGATGCAGATTCCTTTAATAATGGAACACAGGAAACAGAATGAAAAAGAAGCAAATCACTTCTTCAATTGCATGGCATATGTAATAGATTGCTACCAGTCAACTCAGAATAAAGAGACACATAAGAATTTTGTTTACCTAATTAAAGCTTTGCAGATGCACCTTTGTGAAGACTCAAGTTTCAAGACTCCATTGAGATAATGAGCATAAAACCTGGCCTGATCACTTAAAATGTCATTGCTGCCACAAGAGGTTACACTTGTCCTCTGAAAGTTCTTACGGGTTATGTAACAAAGATAACTCTTTGTCTAATGATCATCCACATGCTTTTAAATTAATGGGCCTTCCCAGGCTGTTGCTGATTGATATACTACAATTTTCAAAACTGTAGTGAGCTTCAATGTTCTTTGTTTTCATTAAAGTGCTTTAGTCAGGAAACAAAAGTATGAATCATTGTAAATGATACACTTCCTTATTAGCTGATACAGTAATTCCTTCAACAGTCACAATTTTTTAAATTGCCTTGAAAAGAGTTGCCATTGCTAAATTGTTGAAGACAGGGCTTAGGAAAATTCACTGTAAGTGAATGAATTTAAGAACTCTGAACACTCAATGTCTCCTGCTTTCCAGCGTCAAAGATAAAAGTAGATTAATTGTTTAATTAAACATGTTAGAGTTTATGGGTATTATAGCTATTGCAACTTGAACTCATGCAAGGCTACTAGAGATGAAGGGAGAGTGAGGACTGAGGTTACATATTTATGATGAACAACTGACTTGAAAAGTATACCAAACTAGAGAGAACTTGAAATTAACCAAAAGATGCAGTAAATTATGAGATCAATAAAATTTCCTGGGTGCCATAGGTTTCAAAACTAGTTAGTGCATTTCTAATTTACTGGCAAAAACTTTATGGACTTGCAAGGAAGATAAATAAAAATGCCGAGATGTAAAAATAAATATGTATGCTTGACTAATCTGAAGTACACTGTTACAGCTAATGAGGAGGCAACTGTACATTTTTCAGCATGCTTTATATCTATGGCAGGGCAAAACATTAAAACCAATATAACTGATAACCTTGCTGCCAACAGCATAAGCCTACATTTCCCATTATTCCCCAGAGATGAAATTAATTAATGCTTGTCAAAACCAGATCGATCTCCTGCTATAAAACTAAAAGTAATAGAGAGGCCATGAGTGGCTTGGCTCTATTCCAAAAATATTTCTCATCTATTTAGGAGAAAAATTCTGCATACGTCTCTATATGCAGTATATATACTTCCTTAATCCCAGATATTTCACAAATAAACAAATGCATTATATTTGTTGACTTTGTTATCTTTGTTTCACAAACATTTATGAAATACCATGTGGGGATTTAGAAAATAAAAATACATATATTAATATTTCACAGTTTAATTAGGAGCAGATAGAGGGGACATTTCAACTCAAAGTGTCAATGATTATTATGGGAAAATATAGAATAAATTGTGGGGGCACAAAGAGGTGCACCTATCTGAATGTTGCAGGTATGTCAAGAGGTGGAATGGCTAAGAAGCAGCTAATGGTAATGATACCTACATTACTGTTGGCCAGCCTATTTCATAGAGGAACTATTTCAGCAGAATGATTTAGAGGGCCTTCACACACGATGCGTCTCCCTCTCAGATTACCTCCCCTTCACTCCTTCCTCCTGACTAGCTGACATGCATCCTGCAGGTTTCACCTCCAGGACCACCTTTCCTCTGAGGCCTTTCATGACTCACTTTCAATTTAAATTTGGTTCTAAATCCTACCCCTTTAATTCTCTTTTATAGCAACATGTTCTCCTTATTGGCCTTACCATATTATGTAATTATTAACATATTTATTTTGATGACTATTTATCAAAGTGTAGTCCATGGACCAGCCACATCACCATCACCAGGAAACATGTTAGAAATGCAGGTACCTCATCCCACACCAGATTTCAATGATCAGAATCTGAACTTTAATAAGATCTATGGGTGATTTATATGCACATTAAATATTCATATACACATAAGAGAAAAAATTTAAATCCTTCACATTTCTATATAGTAGACACAAGTTACATGTAACTACTCAAGTTAAAATTAATTATAATTAAAAATAAGTTTTTCTTAGCCATATTTCAAACACACAAATGGCTATATACAGATGTGATTAATTCAATGGATAGCACAGCTGGAGGCATTTACACCATAGCAAAAATCTATTGGATGTGCTAGACTATAAGCTCCTTGAGAGTAGGGGCATTTTTTTCTCACTACTGAGCACCCAGCATCTATAATGCCTACCACATTAACATATTTCCATTCATTATACTTAAAAAAACTTTTTTCTTAAATATAATGAATGGAAATATGTTAAATACTTTGAAAAGCAACTAGCCCACAGAGGGTGCAAAAATAAATGCTATATCCTTTCCCTAGTACCTGTGATCTTCAGCTCTGGGACATGAACCATAAACAAATGATAAGCAGGCTATATCATCAAATAATAAGCTTAAAAATATTCTTGGGTTTGTTCTTCTGGCAATTGGGGCTTAGTAGGACTAAGTAGTCATGGTTCTAACACTTGAGTTAGTCACCTACTTTTAGATTTGATTGTTTGGAGCATGAAATTCCATTTGTTCCCCAGGAGTTGGCTTCCTTTCCCTTTCCTAATGGATCTCTAATAAAATTAATTTGGACTTTTTAAAAGTAAAGTATATGAATTTTCACAAACAATTGCCAGAAAACTCAACTTAAGCTGTCTTAAAATAAAATACAGGGTCTGGCACAAATAATGTCCCCCTTCTATTACAAAATCTTTATCACAAAATCATAAGCATGTAATTTTATAACATAACAATATCACGCTCAAGCACACCATATGACACTTTAGGTGAGGTGTTTGAATTGCTGTCCATCTTGTGTGAAACATTCACATACCCTACCAACCACACTCAAGCAAGCCTTACTTCTGCTGGACCCTGTATATGGACTGCTATATCTTAAAAGGCTGGGGATATATGTTGGAATCAGATGTCAGCAGGATGTTATCTTTTCCAATTTTTCAGTGATAATTTTCTATACAACAGGTTTATTCCAGAGTTCCAACTGGTAGAACGATGGTGTCCAAGATCCCCAGGTCTCTCTTGTTCTAAGTTACACTCATTAGGAAAGGACAGATACCTTTTCTCTCAACAGTTGCAGTAAAAGTTATAATGCACTCCATTGGCTTTGACTTAGGAACTTACCACCTCTCACCCATTATAATGACCAGGAGAATATATTGTGATAATAGGCCAGACTCCAGTTACATGTCAATCCACAAGCTCACCTCATACAAAGAATATGGAATAAGAGTGAGAGAGAGGGTGTGATTCCTCAGAAGAAAGTCAGGATGATGCTATCAATATAAAAATGGATTCTGGATGACAAAACAACAGATGTCTTTTACATGCCACTTTCTTTAAAATGAATGGATGAATAAATAAGAGGAAAAACAAATGTATGTGTGTGTGTAAAATAGAACAGATTTTGAAATTGAACTAGAATGTTTACCTAATATTACTAATTACTATCTGGAGCTATACATGTATTTGACATGAAAAATGAAGAATTTCTAAGGTAGGTCCAAAGCCAATTATAATTATAAATATTAATAGGCTTTAACTATCCATTCCTTCATCACTACACAGAAAATTCATGAGTCTAAAACTACTTCAGACCCAAAGGAGACTCTGTTTCATGTCACCACCGTAAGTTTTACTATTTCCTATTGATTTAAGCAGCTTAGTGAGCCCAGCTCCCTCTCAGTACCTTGTGTTTCTGTTTGCTACAGTGGATCAGAGTCTGAGGTTACTAACAAACAAGTCTTTCCAGCCCTAAAAAATAATTTCTGTACCAAATATTGTTGTGTTGCCTCTCTGGAATAATATTTTCAGTTGACAAAGCCCACTAGGATCAAATGAAATCATTCAGTCAATAATTCAATGTAAAACTGCAAGCCAAAACTTCAGCAATGGCTGCAAATTTTCAGAATCTAATTTTGAAACAAAGAGTTCACAGGTTCAACCTCACTTTTTAATACTGCTCAAAGATTGTAGATCTAAGCATTTTATCATGAAGGAGGGGACCCTAACCATGAGGTGTTTTGTTCAAATAAATGTCCCCCTATATCATTGATAAAGACTTTCTCGATGCCACTTGGTAGGCAAGTTATATTTTTCACAGTCATGAGACCCTAGAGCAGGAAGAAGATCTAGATATGAGCTTGTTGGGATTTTCCACTTTGTATTACTGAGTCCTAAACGGCTCCATGGACAGTGTTAGAGACCTGCCTCAGGCGAGGGGTATCCACACAGGCTGTGATATGCTCCTTCAGCCTCCCATCTACTTGTAGCATTTGTTGTTTGGTGTATTTTACTTCTAGAGTTTGATTTAATAGGTTAGTTGAGTAGGGATTTCATCTGTTTTAAGTGTATAGAAAGGAATACAACCATTTGAAGGACTAAAAATAAGGCAGATCTACATGTAATGACCTCCAGAATTTGTAAAAAATTGAAACATATATGAGGTGCAGAAGGATTTGAATATATACATAATTATGTAAAAAAATAAGCAAAAAAAATCTGTGCATGCAGCAATTATAGAAAAATGTTCAATAAATTGGTACCAGTTCTCTCTGTGATGGAGACCTGGAGGGACAGATCAAAGAGGAATTTAATATTTATTTTCATTTATATATTTCTCTATTATTTGAATACTTTGTTTATAATTGCACTTCTTTTTTCTTAAGTGCATCTCCAAAATGTTTTAAAACCACTGAAGTAGCTTAACCATTTCATTTTATAATAAATATGACAGGCTTTGCTCATGTCTACCTGGGCATAGCCTCTAAGGCAGAAAGAGGTCATATGAGGACATCTGGCGGATGTGAGGAGCCTGGCGGAGTTTCATGTTAGAGTTTCTGCCACACATGGGAACACAAACACTGCCATCATTTCCTCTTGGCAATGTGAAGATGGTAAAAACCTGGAGTCTTTTTTTTTAGGAGTCTTTAAAAGCTATACCTACCTGAGACAGGCTAGTGACCACCTCACCCAGCATGAATCCAGGAAAAAAGGAAAGCAGACACTAAGAAGCTGTGCTCACTGAGAAGTATCCTTGGTGTAGCTGTTCTCATGTCCATGATGCTTCAATCACCTCTGATTAGCACTTTTCAGAGTCACTGAATTTCCTTTTTGTGTTTCTAATCAGTAGGGTAGAACTGTGTTATTTCTCCACTGGTTTCAAGGCACAAGGCAGTCTGACACTTCAGTGGACAATGTCACACTGGTCAGAATCAGTGGCTAAATAATTATTATAATCAGAATTATTTGTATCAGTGGCTGAAAGTCCATATGTATTCCAAAATTCTAAGAGGAAAGAGAGATTGTCTCACACTATTTATAATCTCTCATTTTTGGATTCTTCTGTTTTAACCTTTTCAATGTAGACATTTGTCCCTGCTTTTCTACAAGGAAACATTCACCAGTTAGAGAAAGGTACTACATTCTACTGATTAAAAGCACATGGCTCAGGGAAACCCCAACACTCATCAACTGGGTGACTTATGTAACTTGTCTCAGTTTCTTGCTCTAAAATGAGGATAATAAATGTCTTGGCTTCTAGGCTGTTGTGTGAATTAAATTAGATAATGCACACAAAGCACAGAGAACAACGCCTGTGACATAGAGAACACTCAATACATATTTAAAAAGGAAAAAAATAAAGCCAATTGCTGGCAACACATTTTGTCTCTAGTCTTTATTCAGCCTATCCTCCCACTTGTTGTCTAAGCCCCTGCTTCTAAACTCTACTTCTTGACTATTTTCTTAGGTTTGTCTAGTTTGAACAAGGTGAATTTAGGATATAGCTTTGATTTGGGGAAATAAAATTTAATTTTCCTCACAGTCTAGCTAGGCAAGCTCTCTAATGACACCCCTATTCTCATTCCCTAATGACCAGCTTAAGGTACTCTCCTGGGAATAGAGATCATATATTATTTACCTGGGTTTTTATTATCCTCTTACTCACTTTTCCATCAATATTTTATCTATTCTTTCCTCATTCAATTTATTCTCAGTATTTGCCATTTCACATCATGCAACACATTAAATAGATATAACCTCAAACTATTGGACTTAAAACTACTCATAAAAGATTTTCAAAATTTCTCTTGGATTAATAAACTCTCTCTTCTTAAAATATTAGGGAGGGAGTGATGATGTTGATGTTGTATTTCCAGCTATGAGATACTGTGACATTACTGACCATTCTAAGATTAAAAATCAGCTCAGTTTAAGCCCAGTGAAAAGTCCTTAGTGTCAGAAATGAAGGCTTGTCAATAATATAATAAAGGGAAATACAAAAATTCACAGCCTACTCTTTGCAAGTGCAAAATAATATCTACCAAGTGTAAAATAAGTAACCTCCTATGATCCTACAGAATTATAATTAAGAAGACAATATTTTCAACCAATAAGCAGTAATTCTACATATTTTGACCTCATTTCTACCCATGTACTATGTGTTTTCCTTTATTCAAAGGTCTCAGTTACAGCAAACTCATTATATATGAGATCAAAATAAACAATATAGTTGGATCTCACTTTTCTCATCTGTTAAAAGAAAGGGTTGGAATGTATACTATTTAAGTCTCTTCTAACTCTAAGTTGCTATGGTTTCTCTAAAGTTGTTTCATGTTATTAAACTTTTAATGTTTATGTAAGGCTAGGTACCTGTATTTTCTAGGTCATACCCTGCTCAAATACACCTTCTTTCAAAAAGCAGACAAAAATGAGAGTTACTTACTAAAGAGTGCTAGGTATTCTATGCAGAAGGAAAGATAGAATTAGGGAGTCATCATATTGCTAACCCCATATAGTGATTCAGACAAGGCTCATTAATGAATGATACAAGGTTTAGGTTTGAGTAAATGAGTGATGCAATGGTTTTCAAGTGTCATCTTACAGATTACTCACTAATTGAAAAGAGAAAAATATATCTTTATAATAGACAAAATCTGATGGTCACCACCAGAGCCAAGTAATCAAACAAAGAACCACTAATAATATTATGGACCTTGTAATGTGAATGGAAGTTAAGTATTACCTATAAAGTTTTCTAGCCAAAAATGTTTAATCTGAACCTAGTCAAGCCTCAGGATATAACTTTTCATTTATAAGAAAGAGAAAGTAAAGTGGAACACATTACACAGTTCCTTAAAAAAACACTCAGAAAACTCCAGAATATGATTGGACTTTACAAAAGCAAGAAGAAACTGTTCTACATTAAAAGAAACTAAATGAGCAAAAACTAAATGCTTTGCTTATACCTTGATTGTATGATGGTTCCAAGAACAATAAAAAGCCACAAAAGATTTGAGACTTGATTGAGCAAATTCAAATGTGACTGGATATTAGATGCTACAGATTTTTGGTCCATTTTCAGGATGTAAATGGTATTGTAACTGTGAAGCACAATATTATTATTCTTGGGAGATGTATGCTGACATTTTTAGGTGAATTGTCATGATTTTTCCAACTTGCTTTTATCTGAGAGATAAATAATGGATGGTACATTCATACACATATACCTGCATACATGTGGATGGATAGATGGATGAATGGACACATGGAGGGGTAGATGGATAGATGGATACATGAATACAGAGAAGAAGAAAGGAAATAGAGAAAATTTCAGTTGTTGAATCCCGATGGAAGACATATATGTTCATCATACTATTATTTCAACTTTTTAATTATATTTTATTGATTATGCTCTTACAGTTGTCCCAATTTTTCCCCTTTATCCCCCTCCACCCAGCATCCACCACTCCCTCAGGTAATCCCCACACCATTGTTCATGTCCATGGGTCATGCATATAAGTTCTTTGGCTACGCTGTTTCCTATACTGTACTTTACACCCCTGTGACTATTCTGTTAACTACCTATTTATACTTCTTAATCCCCTTACCTCATCACCCATTCCCCCATACTCCCCCTCTCTCTGGCAACCATCAAAACACTCTCGTACCCATGATTCTGTCTCTGTTCTTCTTGTTTGCTTAGTTTGTTGTTTAGATGCAATTATTCATAGATACCCACATGTTCAGACTATAAAATACATATTCCTCCCCCAAATTTTGGAGGAATAATGGTTGCTAATGCTATTGTTGAGTTCTGTTTACATTTACTTTGGTGAAATATTATGTTATTTATGTTATTAAATATTTTACCACATTTTTGCTTCAAAAAATTTTTTCTTATTGTCTTCCTCTAAAACCTAGGTGCATCTTATGGTCCAAAAAACATAGTATGTATTTATTGACATTTTATTGTTCATAGTTTTGATCTTTTTCTTAAATAAGTCCCTTTAACATTTCATATAATAATGGTTTGGTGATGATGAACTCCTTTAGTTCTTTCTTGTCTGGGACGCTTTTTATCTGCCCTTTGATTCTAAATGGTATCTTTGGTAGGTAGAGCAATCTTTGCTATAGGACCCTGCTTTTCATGATTTTGAATATTTCTTGTCAGCCCCTTCTAGACTGCAAACTATCTTTTGAGAAATCAACTGGCAGTCTTATGGAAACTGCTTTGTAGGTAATTATCTACTGTTCTCTTGCTGCTTTTAAGATTCTCTCTTTATATTTGACCATTGGCATTTTAATTATGATGTGTTTTGGAGTGGGCCTGTTTGTATCCATCATGTTTGGGACTCTCTGTGTTTCCTGGACTTGCATGTCCATTTCCTTTACCCAATTAGGGAAATTTTCTCTCCTTTTATTTTTTTCAAATAGAGTTCCAATTTTTTGCTCTTTGTCTTCTCCTTCTGGTACCCCTCTGATGTGAATTTTGGAACACTTGAAGTTGTCCCAGACTTTTCATACTAAATAAATTGGGGGGGAAAGTACTTTACTTTCTTCCATGACAAATGATACAAATGAAAGGGTGAGTGGGTCTCTTTAACACTGTAAAATATTCTTTCCCTGCAATGCGCTTGTCAGTCTGTGTTACAGTAGTGCTTGTCCTTCACTAGATTGTGACTTTCTTGAGGCCATGGGCTAGGCCTGGTTTAGTCATATCTCCAGCGTTTCACCCCTGTGTCTTGAACATAGCTAATGCATAGCAGATATTTGTTAAACTCAATTGAAATTTAGATACTGACTGAGTAACCACATACATTGATTTTAAAAAGAACACATTTTTTGTACATAGTGATGGAACCTAACAATAAAAATCAGTGTTCAGAATAAACTGGAATCAATAATAAAGTTAGAAAAATAATATGAAAATATTTACCAGGGTCAAATTATTTTCTTAATATCTGGCATCAGAGTTCTTCCACTGGGGGGAATGAGTCTTTGTTTAAAGAAGCATTCTGATGAACAGTTATATGTAAAAAGGAACATTAGAAGAGGCTGTGGAAGAGTAAAGTGGAGATAAAGATAGGTTAGATCCATCTGAATTAGAGATAAAAGGGAGTAATTAATTGATTATTTATTTAGTCCTTTACTCCTTCTCCCTGAAGTTGGTGGAGTGACATGAGCTTTCTTTATCCTTTAATACAAGGTATCTAATATTCACTTTCAAATTTTTTGCCTTACTGGGAAGTAACATGCTTTGTGTGTTCTCAAACTTCCAGTCTAGTAATGCAACAAATTTTATGAAGGTCTTAAGAAATCTGATGACCACAGATAAAAAAACTCAGTTTAAATATAATTTAAATACCTTGTTAACTACAAGACTCTTTATTTACTTGTCCATGTATCTTTATACTTTTTAAATTTAACTATGACCCTTTTACTATTATCTTTATAGCATGAAATGTCAAGCATATCTCAAAAAGAAGCAAGATGGAGATATAAGACCTGGGTGGCCAATTAACAGACAAGGGAAAGCTTCACCAATGTCATGGCTTTCAAAAGGGTCACCACAAGCTGGGGTCTAATTGTAGACCTCTACTTCATCAGGATACCCAGCAGTGAGGATGCTTAGGGAATGGATCTCATGTGCATAAACAAGAATGACACATGTTTTATTCATAATCATAGAAATCTCTTGTCAGAATAACCATAGCTGGCATCTTCTTTCTAGTATTTGAATTCCTGGGCAGCATAACCAGAAATCCAACTGATCTTAGTTTCCATTGTGGCTATCATATTGCAGCCCTACTTCTCCAGGTGCCCTTGTAAATTCCCCAGGGTGCTCACCCAAATTTGCACAGGCAGTCCCATGGGTTATCAGAGAGTGTATAACAATTTTATATGGATATAGTTTAAATACAAGAGATAAGTTATGTCTCCTTATTATCAAGTATTGTGTTGAGGGTTGGAGTGCATCCCATGTTGATCCAGACACCAACTAAAACCTACTAATATTCATGCATTTAATTTTGAGGCTCTCAAATCAAATTAAAATAGGTAGAGAAATAATTCTTTTAGAAGCAGCTTCATAACTGGCATGCAAACTCTTATAAACTCTTGATAAATCTTGATTGAATTTAACATTAGCTCAGACACTCACCAATAATTTAGAAGTAAGACAGACAGCACTGGGACAGCAAAATGCAATTATCTCCCATTCTAATTCTTTTTAAAATCTTTGAATGATGTTAAGGAGAAAGTCTCTGTTTGTGTAAACCTTTAACATCTGCCTAGCACTGACTAATATCCACTTTTCATTATTCAATCGAACTCTATAATGTTATGTCCACAGAAACCATGCAATCATCTGTGAACGTATCACACTTGGAAACATAGCCTAGAGTAGATTAAATTACTTCACTAATCCTTCATCCTTTCTGTAGATTCAATTTCTCTGTCTTGTGGCTCTGTGGTTCATCCCTCTAAGGTAGAGTATACTTCCCATATCCTGACTTTAGGTTTAGCAAAGTCTGAAAGTGGGGACCATGTGACTTGCTATGACAATTAGGATGACAGCAGAAGTGATGCAAATAGAGGCTATGAATGTGTATTGTGCATGTCTCTTGCATTTCTGCCACCACCATGGAAAAGAACTGTTTTTAGTTAGCTATTGTTCCTCAGTGAGAGGTGCCAGTATAAGCACTAGAGGAGCAGTCCTGCATACAACTCACAGAGAGGTGCCAAGCCCAGCTGGACACATAGGTGAAGGCAGAGCCATTGAGTCTGGACTGGCCTAGATCTGCCAACCCCAGGCAATCTCCAGACACATGAGTGATAATAAATGACTGTGGTTTCAAGTCTCTGATGTTCAGGGGGTGTTATGCAATAATTGCTGATAATGTTCCCAATTTTGAGATCTCAACTACTTACTACAAGAGATACACTTTTATGCTGCTTAAACCAGGTCCCATTTAGGAGAGAGTATCTACTTTGTTCACCTTTCAGCCTTCACTTGCTCTTGTTGTCTTCCATAATTTTGTCTAACCCTCTCTATTGTCCAATTCTTTCATGAAATTTCAATTCCTCTTTTCTCTCCACACCTTTTTCCCTCGAAAAAGTGAGGCTTGTCTGAATCTTCTCAGAACTCTTGGCCATATTTATTGGAAAGTCACAACTGTTTAATCTAGTTGCAGACTCAAACTAAGGGTGATTTCTTTAATTTAGTCCCAGGATTTACTGCTGATCTAAATTACCAAACCATCACACTCATGATTTATGGTGCAGAGAGATTGACCAACTGATTTGTATCCTGTTTCTCACTTCAGACTGTGAGTTATATCTTATGGGGACACCACCAAGATTTCCAGACACAAGGACACCTGTGGAGCCATCATTACACACACCACTGTGATTAAAGTTCAGCTCACATGGAAGCAACATGCACAGACTGCGATTGCTCTATTTCTGTTTCAGCAGTTGGTATGCTGACGAGTGTTTCATAGCCTTATTGGGAAGAAAAGGGCTCATTGGTATTAGCACTCAAGGGAAAATGCCACTTGCTCTGTTCTTTCATATTAAGTGTGTTTGAGCAATACATACCTTTGTTTAGCAGAGACTGAAAGTGGGTACTCTTAGGCCAAACAAAGACTGTGGATGTGTATCTCTTGGCCTATACCACCCCAGAGGGTTTTTGTTAGGTTATTTAAGTTTTTTATTAGTGGCCAATATTTAACATTGGAGATGCCATATATAAACCATATTCTTACTCTTCTTGAAGAATAGAAAGATCTGGCAATTCTCAGTTCTCATTCTTCCATTCCCCTGTTCCCATCTAGCAAGCAGTGACTATCAGAGAAGTAGCACCCTTGAAGAGGGAACATGAACTCAGTTTGGCCTTCTTTTTGGAAGTTGAGTGATTTGTTGTATACCCAGTCTACTTCTTTCTTTACTTTAAGTATATGTGTTTGTTAACTTTATACTAATGGGAAACAATAGAAAAGGTAGATCATTTTTGATTATGTAAGCATTTGAAGTCTTCAACAACAATGAGGTATACCAGTAGGTAGAAGACAAAATAAAAGAAAGGAATAAGAGCCTAGGTTAGGATGAAAGTTTTTTTACCACTCATTTAGTTTTTCAATAGTGCCATACTTATTGAGGGCCTACAATGTAGACATCATGCTAAGAACCAATGGTACAAAGGGAAATAAGACCAAGTCACAGCCCATCTGAAACTAACATCTATTATGGTGGTCTTCATGCTTTACTATGGCTACAGATAAATTCAGGAGCCAAATATCTATGTTTTTAGGCCCCATTCCTAGACATACTGGTACATCTTGGTGGATGGGATGTGATCTCTTGATGGTGAATAGTGATTTCTGGATGGACTCTAGGAATATAAAGTTTAATAAAGGTAATATTAACACATGTACAAAGATCACATTCTAAGAACTAACACCCAATTCAGTGCAGTGTGAACTGGATGGCTTCTCTAAAATGGGGTAAACCATGAAGTTAGATGAGTCGTTGTGTTATTCCAGACCAGCTGAGAGACATTTAACTTCAATGTGGGCACATAACAGGAAGTTTGTTGGGTGAAAAAGAGTGGTGAGTGGGAAACTCTAAGGTATTATTGAAAATATAAGAGAAGATTGAAAAAGATAAGATTAGGAAGGTGAACAAGGGTCAAATCACTAAGCATTTAATTAGTCAACTACATTCATAATAATAGCTAAATTCTTCATGAGCTATAGACTACAAAGAATGTGGCATGCATTATTTCATCTTGACAACATGACTACGATGCAGGGGATATCACTCTCTTAACTTCGCAGAGAAGAAAACTGAAGTTTAAACATTTGACACATTTGCCATTCAGGCACAGATAATTCTTTGATACAGAAGGCAACCTTGTGCATTGCAGGATGTTAGATGCAGGTAGTAGCCCACCCTCCCCCTGCCAAATATGACAGACACTGCCAGAAGTCCTCTGGGGAATAAAAGTAACTTGTAGTTGAGAACCACTGGTTCAAATCATTACAACTAAGTTCTCAGAAGTAGAAAGTGGCCAGGTAGAATTTTGTGTTATTTTGCTAATTGCTAGCTCAAACTCTGAAACATTTACCAAGAAAATTAGCACAGCATAAAGATGATGTGGTTAAAACTATGTTTCAAACAAGAGATAATTCTTTTGTAAAAGTCTCAGTACAAACTAAAGATAAAATTGTATGAATGTTTTTAATAAAAAGAATAGACTCTAACTAAACATAGCAATCGTGAGCCTAAACATATGGTTTGAGATGCTAATGGAGGTCTGGAGTTGGGGTAAAAATGTCACAGAAATACACACAACAGTCCATGCCCATGGTTCCTGCAATTTTACCCCATGATGCCTTAAAGTAAATGTGACATTACACACATTTTAGCATCTATTTTCCCAGCAGGAAGTGTAAGATAAAGAGGCTCAATCAGTATGTTAAAATAAGATCTGATGCAGGGGAGGGAGAAAAGCTTTCAGATCGTAAGAAATATCATCTTGAGGAAATTAAAAGCCTGAAATATGGCATATGATTACTGACACCACAATCTTGCTGTTGTGCTTTTGAAGGACTTTTAGAGATGGTTTCTATTTGTTAAATAAATCTGCAAAACTACATTGCTTTTCCAGGTGTCATTGTGTTTCAGTGGGAAAATTTGTGTGCATGGGTATCATCAAATTTTCTCAACTGAGGATTTGTTGGAGAAAAATGAGCTGCTTAAATTAACAACGTGTCAAATGAAAACAGTGTTGATGGTTACTTTTTCAAGCTTCTGTCTGCATGTATTCTTTCCAAGTAAATTGAAGAATAAATCTGTACCATATTGATGTTATGGTTTGAAATCAATCAATCAATCAATAATCATACCACATACTGACTCCTTTCCTTCATTCTTGCTCTCCTTCTCTTTCTCCTTTTCTTCTTTACCTGCCTGCCTTTTCCCTTCCCTCCCTCCATTCCTTCCTTCCTCTCTCATGTATTTTCCTCAAGCCTTTATACCTTCAATTATTCACTCATTTAACTGAATGGTCATCTACTTAATATTCACTAAATTCTCACTATATGTCAGGCACGGTATGAAGCTCTGTGGATATATCATGCTGAACCAAAATAGATGCAGCCCTCATAAAACTTTAAATCTAGAAGGGGAGGTAGACTTGAATCAAAATATCACTCAAGCAAGGCAAATCTACAATTCTAATGAGAGCTATGGAAGATTGGCAGCTCTCTCTAATGGCGTTTTTTTTTTTTTTTTTTTTTCTCATTAGGAAGCAGAGAAGACCTCCTTGACATAATATCTGAAGTAGGAGATATCCACATGGGACACAGTAAAGCATTCTATTTAGTCAAGACAACATGAAAACAAGTAAAAAGCCTCTGGCTGGTGGGGACATTTGAAGAAATAAAAGAAGGTGGATTTCAGTAGAAGGCACCAGACCAAGGAAAGGGTGAGGTAGGTGGAGGACCTAGTGTAGACTATATACTAAGTTTTGTCCTAATTCTAAGGGCAACAGGCAACAGAAAATCTTTGCTATCTTGCAAGTTTTTGATTTGTTTCTAGAGAAGACAAGCATGTACAAAGACAATCAATTATATGATGTTATATATAATCTTAAAACAACTAGAAAAAACCAAGGTGCCATATACTTACAAATAAAGACCTGAACAATCTACTTTTTAGTTTCATTTTTAAATTGGTTTCAATGATCATGCACAATGGGAAACAAATATAGGTGTCCACTGAACATTATATCACACTATATTTTTGTCTTCAAAAACTATTAGACTTGATAGTACATGTGTATCTGTGATCAATTTGGACCCTTGATAGTTAAAAATTGGAGGCAAATATTTTAATATGTGTCTTGAGAATCTAGTTAAGCATACTTGATTCTTGGATCATTTTTCCTAGTCTCTTCTAACCAAGAGAATCAATATGATCCTGACATATTTGTTGTCAGTCCTCTGGTGATATAGTAACATGAGGAATACTGAATTGAACCATCTTATCACCAGGGTTTCTTTAACAAAAACCATCTCACTGAGTACATGAACTAGCTAGTTTGGCAGGTGTAGGAGAGGTTGCCCTCAGTAAACACTTAACTAGTCAAGACAAAACAATACAATTTATCTCCAATGCTGATGAGTAGGAAATCCTGACTCTAATTTCCAGACAGTTGAGTTACAATTTTGTATTTACCTAAGTTGTAGTGGGGGCTTTTGGGAAGATATGTTAAAGTTCTTCAAGCAGAGCTCCTGCAGAACAGAATCTTAAAGCACATACCATCTGGAAAAGAAAGTTTTTTTAGAAAGCAGATAATGTAAACAAGGTAATGCACAGGCAGGGAAGGGGACACTGTGTGTGCAGTGAATTGGGTAGCCCAGTCAGTAGGTCAGCTGGTAATTGAGAAAGCTGCTAACGGTAGATGCTCAAACAATGATGGTTAGTCTATGGATTATCAGAGCTCCTCTTTATTGTTCTGAACCTCCTGAATCGCCCTGCCACCACTCTACCCCTAGTCATAGATCTGAAGAGAAAGCAAATAGACCTCCAAAAACTAAGACCCACTAAGAAATGCCTTTCTTGCCCAGTAGGTGATTCCAGCCCACAGCCAGCAATCAGTAAAACAAATCAGGACATAAAAGAATCAAGTGCATATGAGAAAAGTAATAACAAGTTTATGGAAATTATTTGAAAATATCTAACTGATTTCCCCCCAACACTCCATATGCCTAATTAAATACTAAGCTCTGTGATTCCATGAGAGAAAATGAGATGGCCAAGTATGGAGCAATCTATTTAGGACAGGTGAATTTCACAGAATAAAATAGAAATTCTGAAGGAAAAAATGCTTTTGTTTTGCCTATACTTTTATTTTTAAAAAGCAATTTCAAATGATATTTTAACTTTTAAAAAATTATTAATTATTACTACTTAATTATTAACATTGATGTAGCCAGGACTACCATTAGCTCCTTTTGATGAATAAGGAAATAAAGGTTATATAAAAAATGTAGTGATCATCTTTGATCCACCTAAGGGCACAAAACTAAGTTAGGATTATTATATAGACTCTATTTAAGCCTAAATTCTAGCATCTGATATGCTATTTACTACATAAAGCTATTTTTCTGTAATCCATTTAGTCATTAAGCATAATAAAGATGTTGATAAGTTTTATTTTTTTACCTTTAGGATTTAAGCATTTTTTAAGAATAGAAAAGTACCTGTTTTTGGTAAATATTGTCTGAAAATTAACCAGTCTGAACTGCTACTGATTTATGGAAGCCAACCAAGGGGTACTTGGAACCCCTTTCATTTATGCCCGACAATACATAGCTGAATTAGATTCTCTGTGCCATGTCTTTAGTAAGCCATATGCACTAACACTTATGAAAAAAATAGAAAGCAAGGGAAACAAAAAGATCAAAAGAATAGAACAAATAATTAATATTGTTGGGATTTTTACGAAGTCCCATTTGCCAGGTAATTGGAACATAATCCAACAGAAGAAATGGGTTTATTTACTGACTGTAATTGTTTTTACTCAACATTGAATAATTTCAAAGGGACTGAATAATTTCTTGTAGTCATTCAGACATATCCATTCTTCTATTCCTTCTGCCTTCTTTCTTTCTTCTTCCTTTTATTTTTTATTCTTACCTGACTGCAATGATTCTTTCTCAAGTCCTTCCTTTCTTCTTTCCATGATAAACAAACACACCAAAAAATTGAAGAGACAAATTTTCAGAAGTCAAATTGGAAAAATCTTGACTTTACCATGTATTTACTTTCATAAATATAGCCAAATTGTAATAAATTATTTTTCTAAATTATTTTCAACTATTTTTATAGTCTTCATACTTTTCTCAAAACTTGGTAGAAAGGCCCATTCTTAGGGGCAGGACCAGAGCCATTACTGTTCTTTACAAGTCCCTGTGAAGATAAGTTAGCCACTTGGGAGCAACTGTATGCTAGTGGGCTGCATTGCATTTAGCTATAGCCAGGCCCAGAAAACTCCCTCATGAATCCCTTTAGCTGTGGCACAGCCTCAGCATGGGTCCTCTAGCCAGCTGATCTCCATTTACACTAAACCTTTGCCTTATTGGACACATACAAAAGGGGCGTGCCCCACCAGTTCCAGGATTTGCCACAAATGATTCTGATCATTCTCTTATCCAACATTTGGAAATAGGGCTCAGCCATTAGACCCACACTGGCTTTGTAGATAACGTTAGTAATAAGATACAGCACTCCTATGGATGTTATAAGTGAGGGATGCAAAAAAGAAAGCTTTCCAGACTTCTGGCCAAGATGGAGGCATAGGTAGATACATTTTGCCTCCTTACACAACCAAAAGAAGGATAACAACAAATTTAAAAACAAAAAATAACCAGAATTGCCAGAAAATAGAACTGTATGGAAATCCGACAACCAAGGAGTTAAAGAAGAAACATTCATCCAGACTGGTAGGGGGATGGACACGGACAGCCAGGCTTAGAGGACAGGTTCCAAGGTGGTGGCTGTAGGACCCAGGAGGAAGAGGCAGTGGCTGGTAGACTGGGCAAGGCAGTGGCTGGCAGAGCAGGTGGTCCCACATTTGTGTGCAGATAAACTTGAAGGACCAACTGAAGAGTGAGACAGACCACACAACCCAGGGTTCCCGCACAGGGTAAATAAAGCCTCAAAACTTCTAATTGAAAAAACTCGTGGGGGTTGAGGCAGCAGAAAAATCTCCCAGCTTCACAGGAGAGTTAATTGGAGAGACCCACAGGGTCGTAGAATGTGCACAAACCAATCCACCCTGGAATCAGCACCAGAAGTGCTCAATTTGCTGATGGGTAGCAAAGGAAGTGACTGAAAACTGGCAGAGAACTGAGCAAGTGGCATTGTTCCCTCTCAGACCCCTCCCCCACATACAGTGCTACAATGCAACATAGTGGGTTGCCCCACCCTGGTGAATACCTAAGGCTCCACCCCTTACAATGTAACAGGTGCACAGAGACAAAAAAAATATGGCTCAAATGAAACAACAGATAAAAGCTCAAGAAAAAATACAATGTAAGCAATGAAGAGATAACCAACCTATCAGATGCACAGTTCAAAACACTGGTAATCAGGATGCTCAAAGAAATGGTTGAGTATGGTCACAAAATAGAGGAAAAGGTGAAAGCAATGAAAAGTGAAATAAAGAAAAATATACAGGGTACCAACAGTGAAGGGAAAGAAACTGGAACTCATATCAATGGAAGAAATAAACATTCAACCAGAACAGAATGAAGAAACAAGAATTCAAAAAATGAGGAGAGGTTTAGAAACCTCCAGAACAACTTCAGACATTCCAACATCTGAACCATAGGGGTTCCAGAAAGAGAAAAGAAAGAGCAAGAAATTGAAAACTTATTTGAAAACATAATGAAGGAGAACTTCCCTAATTTGGCGAAGGAAATAGAGTTCCAGCAAGTTCAGGAAGCTCAGAGAGTCCCAAAAAATGTTGGACCCAAGGAAGAACACACCAAAGCACATCTTGGTGACATTACCCAAGATTAAGAATAAGGAGAGAATCTTAAAAGCAGCGAGAGAAAAGGAGACAGTTACTTACAAAGGAATTTCCATAACACCATCAGCTGATTTCTCAAAAGAAACCTTGCAGGAAAGAAGGGGCTGAAGAGAAGTATTCCAAGTCATGAAAGGCAAGGGTCCCCCTTCCAAGATTACTCTATCCAGAAAAGCTATCATTTAGAATGGAAGGGCAGATAAAGTGCTTCCCAGTTAAAGTAAAGTTAAAGGAATTCATCATCACCAAGCCCTTATTATATGAAATGTTAAAGGGACTTATCTAAGAAAAAGAAGATCAAAACTATGAACAGTAAAATGACAACAAACTCACAACTATCAACAACTGAACCTAAAAAAACAAAAACAAAAATACAAACTAAGCAAACAACTAGAACAGGAATAGATTAATAGAAATAGAGATCACATGGAGGGTTCTCAGTGGGGAGAAGCAGGGGGAGAATGGGGAGAAAGTTACAGGTAAAAAGAAGCAGAAATGGTAGGTACAAAATAGGGGGAGGTTAAGAATAGTATGGGAAATGGAGAAGTCAAAGAACTTATATGTTTGGACCCATGAACATGAACTAAGGTGGGGGAATGATGGTGGAAGGTGGGGGAATGAGAGTGGAAGGGGGAGTACAGGGCAGGGAATAAAGGGAGAAAAATGGAACAACTATAATAACATAATCAATAAATTATATATATATTTTAAAAGACAGCTTTCTCTATTCTTATTCTCACACATTTTATAGCTGGTATATGTTTTTATTTCCCACTTAAAGAGTATAGGGTATAGCTGCAGCAATTCAAGACTATGGATTTGACACAGTCTGATTCTTTATGCTACTTCAGCAACTAGTTAGCCTTGTTATTAAAAGGAAAAGCCAGCCTCCTGCTTCTGACAGTCTACTGAAGTCAATATAGGGATCTGTCACAATGGTCTGCTTCAGTACTGCAATCCCAGAATGAGTATGCATTATGACTTTCTACCATCTCCACCCCCCAAAACCCCACACCTTGCACTGGAAAGACTTGTGTGTGTAAAATAAAAACAGCAGGAGAGTTAGCCCAATCACAGTTACTATTAGTACAAGACGGTTGGAGAAGTTTCTTTCAAAATGCAGATGGTGCCTATAAATGTAACTTGCTAATATTCCCAGTTTATTGCTAAATGATGGTAAAGATTTAATCTTTAGCAAAGAGAAGATTAAAAAGAGCAGATATCAAATATGGAGAAATGAATGACCTTTTCTTCTTTTGAACTGCTCAGTTTGTTTTATTTATGAAGGATATGTGCCATCCTCCAGGAGCAAGAACTCCAGACCCTAGCTACACACTTTTGGGGGGAAAAAAAAGGGTGCATGTGTTTGTATGTTGGGAGAGATTCCAAAAGTTTCTTTGGCAGATAAAATAATAATAGAAATCGTGACATTAAAATATACATCATTCTAAGAAATGTTGATATGACTTTTCCTATAAATCCTTCTCTTTCTTTTTGGTAGGTGATATAATGTTACGCAACTTTTAAAAAGTGCAAGGAAGGCTATAAATAACTTCCTTCAAATCTTTATGTCAGGGGAGCAACTTTTCAAAAGTTATTCTCAAGTCCTGGATTTTCTGCTCCCCATACCTAAATCCCAAACCACTTGTGAAAATTTAGCTTTTCAAACAAAGCACAGCCCTATTGCTTCCAGCTGTTTCTCTTGTCAAGTGTCCTGACATACACATATTCAATCTGTAAATCAAAAGAGAAAGGGGAAGGTGACATAAAAGAAGTGGGACATCTAAAATTAATATAATATCCCTAAATATTTATATATTATATAATGTGTATGTTTGTAAATTAGTTAATTCTCTATAGTTATTAAGGTTGTCTTGTTTCACATCTAGGTATTCAATATAATCCATACTCCTTGACATAAAAATCCACACAACAAATAATACATACAAACACAATATACACATATGTATATATGACATACACATATGCATGACACAAACATGTGTATAACACATACATACACACTGTTTGAAGGCATATCTTCAAGTGACTGAAATCATTTCTCTACATTTGAGTTCTTAGTATTTCTATTAACCATTATGTAACTTGAGCCTTGGTTCGGTTCATAGGGGAGCACAATAACTTGACGCTCCTGGGCAGCCTCCAACTTCATCATTCCAGCTGGGAAATCACTGCATTTCATTATCTACAGTGCAGCTTTTAAAATTAAAGCTGCACATGCAGTGAAGTATGGGCCTTATGTCACAGGGACAAAGTGAGAGTTGGTTGACCTTTTCTATCTGTGGCAAGCTAGTTAGTCTACAAGTGGTACTAATTGGCACCCTCACAAGTTATAACATTTGTGATCTGCTGCCAAAGGGCAAGGGATAGATGTGTAACTGCCTTTTCTTCCCTGTGTAACATCAAACAGATGCCAAAGGAATCATCTCCATTCCAACCCCACAACCTTGGGCCAGTTTAGATGACAGATTTAACCATTCCCCCATCCTCTACACCCTCATTTTGAAGATGGTACTTTGAATTTGTTTAAATGTGTAGGAAAAATATCACTTCAAGTAAAGGGAGCTGTAGGAGAGGGGAGAAATGCATACTGTAGCATGTAGTTTTGTGCAAAGAATTCTGAAATCTCAGATCTTTTGAGCCTCCAGCTCACTAGTCAAGCATTTACCTCCCCAAAGGCTGTGGAGGGTAATTGATGGTGGCACATTTTAAACTTAAGGGGGAGCTTGTGACATCCACCTATTTATTCCATTCTTTTTTTAAAATATATTTTATTGATTATGCTATTGCACTGTCCCATTTACCCCCTTCACTCTCCTCCACCCTGCACACCCTCTCCCACCCACATTTCCCCCCTCTAGTTCATGTCCATGTGTCATAATTTCTTTAGCTTCTACATTTCCCCTCCTATTCTTGCCCTCCCCCTGTCTATTTTCTACCCACCATCAGTGCTACTTCTTCTCTGTACCTTTTCCCCCCTCTCCTCCACCCACTCCCCTGTTTCTAACCCTCCATGTGATCTCCATTTCTGTGGTTCTGTTCCTGTT
>CM052547.1:60402162-60451036 GCA_028533065.1 Trachops cirrhosus
GGACTCCTTTGTCGGTTACTGTCTCCTTATCTCTTGCTGCTTTTAAGATTCTCTCCTTATCTTTAATGTTGGCTAATGTAATTATGATGTGCCTTGGTGTGTTCCTCCTTGGGTCCAACTTCTTTGGGACTGTCTGAGCTTCCTGGACTTCCTGGAATTCTATTTCCTTTGCCAGATTGGGGAAATTCTCCTTTATTATTTATTCAGATAACTTTTCCACTTGTTGTTCTTCCTCTTCTCCTTCTGGTACCCCTATAATTTGGATGTTGGAACATTTAAACATGTCCTAGAGGTTCCTAAACTTCTCCTCATTTTTTAAAATTCTTATTTATCCATTTTTTTTCTGTTTGGTTGTTTCTTTCTTCCTTCTGGTCCACTCTATTGTTTTGAGTCCCAGTTTTCTTCCCATCACTATTTTTCCCCCGTGCATTTTCCTTCATTTCTCTTATCGTAGCCTTCATTTTCTCATCTAATTTGCAACCAAATTCAACTAATTCTGTGAGCATCCTGATCACCAGTGCTTTGACCTGTGCATCTGATAGGCTGGCTATCTCTTGGTCATTTAAAAGTATTGGCTTTGGGGCTTTGATTTGTATGGAAGTCTGAGCCATTTTTTTTTTTTTTTGTCTTGTCATGCCTGTTAGGTAGTGAGGGGAGGAGCCTTAGGTGTTGTTCAGGGTTGGGTAACCCAGTCCCTGGGTTGTGACGTTGTATGTGGGGGCAGGGTCCAAGAGGAAACAGTGGTGCTTGCTCCTCTCAGTTGGATTTCAGTCCCTTCTGCCACTTCCCCCAAGCTAACTGGGTCTTTCTGGTGCTGGTTCTCAGGTAGGTGGGCTTGTGTATGTTCTAGGACCCTGTGGATCTCTTCAACGCACTCTCCTGTGAGGCTGGGAGTCTCTCTTTGCTCCTCAACCCCCAAAGGTGTTTTCAATCGGTGTCCCGATGTTCTATTTCCCAGTGCTGGGACCCTGGGTTGCTCGGTCTGCCTCACTGCCCAATTTTCTTCAGAAGATTATTGTGGCAAGGGTGAAGCTTCTATTAGGAGAAGAAGGAACTTGTGTGTAATCTCTCTGCTCTTGACTTTTCTGGTTCTTTCTTGATGCTTTCACTGAAATTCTGCATGATGTGTGATTTTGTAACTGCTATTACTTCTCATCTTTCCTTTGCAGCTGGCAACATAAGATGGAGACAGAGAGGCATGCCATTTGGGCAAGTTCTCACTCTATCAACCTTGGAAAGCAAAGTATAATCAGGGAATGAGACCTGGTGTGGGATGTTTATCCCAACTCTTCCCTAGTCTGAGATAGAGAGGTCATCTTTCTTTTCCATATTTTCTTGCTTGCTTCTTTCTTTCACATTTAGAGAACACCAAAAGTGGAGTCTAGAAAAGAGTTGGCTTCAACTCCAGATCCTAATTCTCAGATACCAAAGAAATGTTGAGGATCACAAGGGTTTACCTGTTTTCCAGAATGGACACAGAACAGAGATTTGGAGGCAATACCATAAAGAGGAATTCTCTTTCTGTAAGTTCCTGTGTTTATACCTCAACAATCCAGTGTACTGGTAGGTGGTGAGAAATGATTCAAAGATTCTACCTTTGTGGCCCTGTCTACCTAGTTGTTCAGGATTTAAACAGTGTCTGAGGGTCTGTAATTGAAACTAGAAATTAAGACTCCTACTTGTGTCTTTTTTAATGTCATCTCTTTCGGATCTCTCCAGCCTGAATGATTTTCTGTCCCAGCATTGTACCAGAGGAGATAATGCAGTTATCAGGCCAATTGACAATAATAATAATTATGATAGGAATATTAATTGTAGCAATATTGTTATAACATTAATGTCACATGTGTCACTGTGTGTAAGGCACTCTTCTATGCAGATTACTTATGTTAATGTATTTAAACCTTATGACAACCTTAAGGAAGGAAGTGTTTTTATTCACTAGTGCACCAGTTTTATAAATGAGGAAACTGGGAAGAAAGAGTAGATGAAGTGTTGAGGTCACATAGCTAAGTAGGAAGAGCTGAGATATCACAAAACTCAAAATCAATAGAATAGATACCTAGAATTTGCACATTTAACATCTATGGTTTCCCATCCTGATTAATGACCTGAAAGTCCTTGATAAAGTAAAGTACAGTTTCACACATGCCCAGTATGGACAATGCTCACTGTGAGGCTGACATCAAGTTACCCAACTAGTGAATGAAACTAGTCACTCACCAGCAATCACTTCTCCGCACGAGTTCTTAATTTTCTTTTGATCTTTTCTATATCTCTACTGTAGTAAACATCCTTGTTCTCTTACTTAAAAAATAAACACTAAAGAGACAAAATTTTAGTGAAAAATGAAAAGATAGTTAATTGTGATATAAACATATGCATGCAATGTAAATGTCTCTCACTGAAAATATGAACCAAGAAAAGTCAGAATAAACATTTCCAAACTCTTGAATTGGAATTTATTAAAGTTCATGAGAATTATTGTTTGTAACTATAGAGTATGTACTGAACAGCCTCAGTAAGAAGAAGACTTTTTGTAAATCACCATGGGGTATGTGACTACAGCTGGCAGATAAGTGCTTGCTTCTAACACAACTATCTAGAAATCAGGTATGATTTCTTATCATGATGCTTATCAAATGCTGTAAGCAACTTTTTTTATTGTTGTTCAAGTACAGTTGTCCTCATATTTCCCCCAACCACTCCCCCACCACTCCAGCCATCTCTACCTCCCACCCTCGATCCTACCCCTTTTGGCTTTGTCCATGTGTCCTTTATATATGTTCCTTGTCAACCCTTCCCCCGCATTATCACCTCCCACCTTCCCTCTGGTTACTGTCAGTTTGTTCTTAATTTCAATGTCTCTGTTTATATTTTGCTTCCTTGTTCATTTTGTTGATTAGATTCCACTTATAGGTAAGCAACTTTCTGAGCCAAGCACACGAAATAGGTAAGCAGGGCCAGACCTCCAATGGCCATGCAATGAGTCTGCCTCCAATGTCTTTCTCCATCAGCCTCCAAGGAGCTGCTCCTTCCACCATCATCGCTGCTGATTAAAAGCTGTTTCTGGAAGGTTTCTACTATAATACAAAGCAATTATAGAAAGATAAGCAATCAAACACCAAGCAACTCATTTGCTAACTATTTATCAAATTATTTCATCAGTGCCCCAACAGAAAAGGAAATAGTGAAGATCATGAACAGTGGGATAAAACCAATGATTGTAGAGCATGGCACACATGGGTTGGGCACATTTCCAGGGAAAAGCTGGAGTGAAGGCCCTGGGGAGAGGCCTTGGAGGAGGAGGAGCCAGGAAGAAAGGGATGATGAGTGAATTAAAAGTGGGACTGCTGATGGAGCACTTCCAGGTGCTATGTCTTTGGATCCTATTGACCCTGTTAAACTTTGTATGTGATGCAGCTAGGATGAACAGATACATCTGAGAGTTTGAATTAATAGCATAAATCACAAAGCTGAATTTAATGAAGTAGACTTTTGCCAAAGACCCTAGTGTTTGGTACAAACCTGATATCTCTCTTAGTACAAGTTCTGGGTCAGAGAGCACATGTTGGCTAGCATCAAGACTCCTACTGCTCTCATTCCCAATTAATTATAAATGTTGGGTCTATAAGATCCTTTGTTAGAAATAATTAAATAATAAATGTCTATAAAGCAGTTTGCTTGCTGAGCCTAATAAGAACAAACTCCAAAGAAATCCAATTTAAACTCATTGCTTGTCTGTGCCAGAATTAAATTGGATTTGTGTTTCTGAACTTGTTGGCACAAGGATCAACCATCACATGGGTGAATTTGGCATGATGACTGCCTTTGGGCCAGCTGTGCAGAAATGTTGTTTGCCTCAGAAGTTGGTATTCCTCAAACAAGGTCTTAGAAACAAACCACAGGGCTATTTTCAGATTCCCAAATGATGTCATGAAATCCACAAAAATGTGCTCTCGGCAAAAATAACTTTCATTCACTTCAGTTTCAAAAAGTGAGAACCCTCCAAGAGAGTGTGTATGTGCCAAAAGCAAATAGACAGGCTAGGATGCCACTGTTCTATAAGGCTGGGAGGATCATTATCATGTTGTACTGATGATACACACATCGTCAAAAAAGTAGAGCCTTCAGAAGATAGAGATGTGAAATGGTGATCATAAAGGGTCCTTGCATTTCATAGGTTATACCTTGTTTCCCCTAATTTAACATTTATCATGCTAGATCACATTCAAATTCACTGAACAGCAAACAAACAAACAAAAAAACCCTTTAGTGCTATTAAATATCAGTTCTGCTTGCTAGCCAGCAGTATCTTGACTTTAACTGCTAAATGGTATTTAGAAAACAAGCATGTAATCTAATTTTGGTGTTATTTTAGAAAAAAGCTAATGGAAAACAAAAGTAAAATAGTATGTATTCATTAGTTTTACAACTGGGATGAAGATGGTCATTCGCAGGCCAGCCTAAAGCAAATAATTTGTTCAAACCAGAATCACACTGGATTGACTGGTTGGCTATGACTTTTTGCCAAGTGAAAGAATACAATTGAATAAAACATCAAAAACCTAAGAGAAATGTCAAAGAAAGAGAAGGTAATTAAGGAGAAAAACAGAGAAATCAGAATTGGAAAACAGAATAAAAATTTCTATTTCAGAAACCCAAAAGCAGAAACAAATGTCCTACTTAACAGAACTGTTGATACAACTTTTATGCACTGTCTTTTATCAAAATGGAAGATAGTTGGTATTCAGCTTTCCTGTGATCTCTTTTTTTTACAGGAGAATGGACTGGATTCCATTAAAGTCAGTATCACTAAGCACAGATGGATCTCCCACACATTCCTTGCTTAATTACTTTACACAAACCAGAAGCAAGTCTTCCCCCAGATAGAAATAACTGGCCTCTGTCTACTAATTGTCACATTAAGTAAGCAGTGAAAACTAAAATTTAAGACAAGATATTTTTTAATCTATATTTAATAATGAATCATTGTTCTTAAATAATCATCTGTTTCATAGCATTCAATAGGGAAAGAATAAGACTAAATATGTATACAGTGGATGCTTGAAACCATGGATACTACAAAACGCTATATATATGATTTTTCTTCCTACATATACCTACCTATGATAGTTTAATTTATAAATTAGGCGCAGTAGCAAGACCTATTAACAAAATAGAACAAGTATAATAATAGTCTGATAAAAAAGTTATGTGAATGTTATCTCTCTCTCAAAATACCTTATTGTACTGTGCTCATCCCTCTTTTTGTGATGATGTATGATGATACAATACTTATGTGATAAGATGAAGTAAGGTACTGTGATGTAGCATCAGGTAACTACAGTGATGAGCTGCATAACGACCTCTCAGTCAGTGATGCATAACATTATGATGGTGGCCCCATAAAATTATGAAGGAACTGAAAAATTCCTATAACCTAGTGGATCACAGCCACCATAGTGAGGCATTACTGTTGTGCTGATCTCAGTCAATCCGTAGTACTACTGTCAGCTAGAAATGCCTAGGGGCACCTACCTGGGCTCCTTCCCACTGAGCTTCCCACAGATATCTCCCTTTCCTAAACCAATGTTACAACTGGACGAACACTTGTGATCATTATTACAATTGCAAAACATCCTGTAGCAATAATCATTAGAATATTTTGAAAAATAAAAGAGTTTATTTCTTATGGGCCCTGGAGCTGGAGTATACAACATATGCCAGGGGGATCACAGGGAGATCAAGGGCAGGGTGGGGTGGGAATGGGGTAGTACACAAGCCAGTACACATGGGCCTGGGATTATGCTTTGGTTAGGGTCCAGAGTGGGGGGCCTAGGGTTTCATGGATTCACTCTTTATTGATCAATTTAAAACATAAGAGTGAAATTTAAAGCACAGGAAGGGAAAAAAGCAAGTAACCCAAATGATCAGTTATCAATATCAACCAACATCGCTAAAACAAAGAAGCTTCAGTGGCGGATAGGTGCTCTGGCTCTAATACTGTGGCTGGCAATGTGTTAATTGAGATAGAAGCTTTGAAGTAGATGCTTCAGCAATCAAAGCTTAATTCAGATACTTGGATTACAAAAAAGAAAAGCTTTCTGTCAGGCCTATGCCATAATTACCCCTGAGTTTGTGGTGGTGCTGGTGTAAACAAACCTACTGCACTTCTAGTCCTATAAAATATAAAAGTGTAGCACTGGCAATAACTGTAGTAGCCTATACCATCTAGGTTTGTGTAAGTATACTGTAAGATGTTTTCACAATGACAATCACCTAACAAATGCTTTCTCTCATGTATCCCCATCATGGAGCAGTGCACATCTGTAAAAGGCTTATGTGAACACAGCACTGGGATGCTAGGGCAGTGGAACTGATAACCAAGATGGCTACCAAGTGACTAAAGGGCAGGCAGCCTGTAGCGTGCAGAGACGCTGGACAAAGAGATGATTCACGTCCCAGCAGGGATGTGCTGGACAGCATGACATTTCATCATGCTACTCAGAAGAGTGTGCAATTTAAAACTTATTAATTGCTTACTTCTAGAATTTTCCATTTAATTTTAGACCTCAGCTGAGCATGGGTAACTCAAACTGCAGAAAGTGAACTGCAGATAAGGGAAACTGTCCAGTTACTTGAGGCAATAAATTACCTCTGTTAAACAAGCCACTTAAGTTGGGTTTTCTCTTTATGAACTATGTAGGGTTTTAATAGATAGGATACATTTAAAAGTAGCTTTGAATCCCTGTAGGACATCTTTTTTTTTTCTCATCTACCAGTGGAACAAATCATCCCCTTAATTGGGCTTGTCAAGGGATTAAATTTAAGTACAGTCACTTTTTAATTCATTCATTCATTCATTTATGTATCTACTTATTCCTTTATTCAGTCAAGATTTACTGGACACACTTTACATGGATCAGGCACCTCTGTGTGAGAAAGAGCAATAAATAAAAATGACAAAGTCCCTGATAGCATCCTATTACAAAACAAAGAAAGAAATGACTCTAGAGTTTGTCAAACATTAAAGCTATGGAGATAATCAAGGTTGATAAGGAGTACCAAGGAACTAGCAGGGCTGATAGGAAATGTGAAGAACTATACAGAATAGTCAGGAAAGCTCTCACTAACAAGACCTTGAGCACAGAGATAAGAAGGAAATGAGGAGTCCATCCAGGCAAAGATGAGTGTGGAAGGCAAGCATTTCAGGAAAAAATAAAGGAAGCCTGAAGTGCTGTGGAGAGCTGTACTGGGCATATTCAAGCAAGCACAAGGAGGCCTGGAACTAGAATTTCTGTAGGGAGATGGGGTGCCTGTCAAATATCATGACCAATCATCATTAAGCCTTCTTAATTCAACCACCTAAAATAATTTTAATATATTCCTCTTCTTTATTCCTGAAGCATTGGTTCATATCTCTATCAACGCTGACTTCCCTGGTGGCTGCTCTCTCCACCATCTTACACCTCTTTCATCTTATCATCTTTCACAGTGCTTCAAGAACAGTCTGTAAGTATATGCTTTTGCCAGAGACTCCTCAGTTAAAATAGTCTATCCTCTCTCTATTACTTATGTCAGTGACTTATAAACTTGTATTGATCTTGACCCTGTCAGTAGAAACATTTAGTATGTAACTCCCATACAAATTATGTATCAATGTTATCGTACTTATAATAATATATGTAAGCTTTATTTAAAAAAACAAAATTACATAAAAGCATATTTTAATATTTCCTTCTTATTCCTCAATGGACCATTGTATGCATCCTAATATGCAGACTGCTGACTCCTTAACAGGGCATATATTCCTGCCCCTTACCAACTCGGCCATCTCTTCTCTCATCTCACATTTATGCTATAATAAAACCAAACTGTTTTAGGTTTGTACACATATCATTTTTGTTTCTTGTCTCTGTGCCTTTGTTCAAGCTGTTTTTTCACTTGTCCTTTTCTCTTTCCATTCTACCTTAACCTTTTAGAGCAGTGGTCCCCAACCTTTTTTGGCACCAGGGACCAGTTTGATGGAAGACAATTTTTCCATGGAAAAGAAGAGTGGATGGTTTCAGGATGATCAAGTGCATAACATTCAAGCTCATCTCCTGCTGTGCTGCCCAGGGCCTAAAGGCCACAGACTGGTACTGGTCTATGGCCTGGGGGTTGGGGACCTCTTTTTTAGAGTTTACTTAGCCAATATACTTGTATATTCCATAAATTATAACATGACAACTGCACCTCAGGCTGGGAGAGAACTCTAAGTTTCCATAGCACTTTTGTCACTTTCCTTTACTACATTACAGTCTCATCAACCATTCTGGGCCCAAGGGTGTCCAACCTGTGGCCCACAAGCCACATGCAGCCCAGGATGGCTGTGAATGCAACTCAACACACAATCATAAATTTACTTAAAACATTATGAGATTTTTTGTGATTACATGTTGCAGTGTATTTAATATGTGGCCCAAGACAACTCTTCTTCCAGTGTGGTGCAAAGACACCAAAATGTTGGAAACCCCTGGCTAGCTCCTGCTGCTTGTGAGTTCCTTAAAGGCAAAAGTAGCATCTATTTCATCTACATATATTCAGTATCCAGGACAGCATTTGCAAAGAATAAGCAATCACTAAATATTTCCAGCTGGGGGAAGGGAATGGATGGATGGATGAATGAATAATGCCACAAAAGGAAAGGCAATGCAGTGAAGTAAAGAAGACACAGTATGGGTCTTGATCTGAACCACCTGGGTTCTAAGTCTGGCTCCACCATATTCTGAATGTGTAATTTTGAGCAGGTGCCTTTTCTCGAAGCCTCAGGTGTCTTGTCTGTAAGATAGGGGTAATATAAAAACACCCAGTTCAAAACACTGTTTTCAGGATTAAAGGACTTAATATATGAAGACTTCCCAGCACAAACTATCATCTTAACAAATTTTAGCTATTCTCTACCAGTAAATGTCAAACTCTTCTCTTCCTTTATGGTAGTTTGGAACTAATCAGAGGTTTAGTTCCTGTTGTGACAAGGTGATGTCATTATAACACCAGTATCAATCCTGACATAAGATTTTTAGATGATGCACCAGCATATTTGCCATGAGTTAATAATAATCCTGAATTCATCTTTGACCTACCTCAGGTGTGTGCTGAGAAGAATAAGTGAATAAACACAATCCTAAAAGCTCAGAAATATGGGGCAGTCCAGTGTGATTCATATAAGAAGTGCTGAGGGGGAGGAGCAGAAAGAGTTAAGTTAGTATAGATCTAGTGCCATTAAAAAAGTGTTGACTAGAAGAAAAATTAGGCATTCTTTTGCAGTTTGCTTAATATGTATTTGTAAATAGCAAATAATACTTCTGAAATCTATGCCTACCATTATATAGCATTGTGTGTATGATTTCAAAATTAACTTGCTTGCTAAACTCCCTCTTAATCCAACCAACTGTAACAAAGCCTAAAGGGCAAGTGCAATGCATTAACTATATGTTTCTTAAAAAATAAAAGCCTAACCATGCATTTAGCCTGTCCTCAATACCAGCTATTATATATTTACATGACTTGCCTTCTTACTTCCAGCTCACTTATTCTAACTTTCAGAGCAGGCTGTTTTAAATTTTGAGAGATGTTTCCTTAGGGAATTCAGGTTTCTTCCCACTTACTTTATCCATGATAAAGACATTTTTAAAAAATCCATAATATTTATCATTCCTCTGCCAGATTTTTTCCCTGTTTTTCTGTTTTAAAAAACTCAGAGCAGAGTGAACCCCTGCAAGATGAGCAAATTAGCTTTTCTGAGTTTTCAGAGAAAATGATTAATTATACAGAGAAAATGTGTCAATTTATTTTTAGACCATCTTCAACCTAGACCTCACAATCCTAGAATCCCTGGAAATGCTCAGATAATTGGAGAAAATGACATGGCAGACTACATCATCATGACACAATGTCTATATAGTGACTGAAACACACAAGCAAAAGGAAAGTTTCACATTCATCTCTTCAGTGCATGAGGGATGATGGATTTTGAGATATATAATGAAATGACATGGTGTCCCTTGCCTTGTAGGCACTAGTAATAATTTCACACAAGTAGGAGATAACCATCCACAATTCTACTGCAACAATTGCTCAGTGGTTCAGGTAAAATGCACACATGGTTAAAGTCAAATCCCTGGTAAACAAGTTCTATATCAAGGAACTTAAAGCCCCACTGAGAGCCAAAAAGGGCATCTGGTGTGGCATTCCCCAAAGAAATTCAGCATCTTCCCTGAATTTGCATATTGACTTCCCTTGTTCCCTCCTTACCCAGACAGGGCTAAAACATCCCAGGATAGAGAAATCAGGTCTGTGGCCAGACCAGCAAGCTCTTTAGACCTCCAGACAAATATAGGTTGTGAAGCCTCAGGCATAGGAAATATATTAGCAAGACCAGAGTTTACTAAAAAACAACAGCAACAACAAAATAAGACACAAACTTCCCATCAGCTCAAAGACAATCATTTATTCTGAATCACTGAGATGTATTCTTAAACATAATTACTTTGGAGAAAGTGGAGATGAAAGAATCAAAGGCAAAGTGGTTCTTGAATTGTAGAAAGCATGTTATAATGATGAATTTTGAAGTCAGATTCTGGGTGTACTTGAAAAAATTACTTAACCTCTTTCTAAGCCTGATTACCCTTTTTGGCATGGGTTCAATTATGAGAATTGAATGAATCCTTATGAAAATAAAACATTCAGTAAAGTAGTGAATAAAAGCAAATTACCAATATAAAGTATTATTATCATTAGTAGTATTAAGAGTAGGGAGTATTTGTATAAGAAAAGAGAAGGGGCAGGTTTAATGACTGAAATGAGGAGGTGTTGGGCAAATGCAGGCACCATACTATATGTGACAATTAATATGATCCTCCCTGGCTTCTAGAACTACAAAAAAGAAATTATACTTCAACCCTAATGTTGCAGTCTACCAGGGATCTCTCAAGAGGGACTTGGAGAGCAATTATCCTTGATTTGGGGTGGGGATGGAAATGTAATGATGTTAGACCTGGGTTTCCATCTAAGCTCTGGAATCTATTAACTGTGTGTCTTTGGGAAAATTTCTTTCTCTCTGTTATATTCAACAGAGATGCAGTACAAGGGCTAGTTGCTTCCCTCCTCAGAAACAGAATCTCTTATTTATTTTAGGTAAACATCCTTGCCTTAGATTACTTTTGTCCACTTGCCTTATATATAGGTAAAATATTTGTCTATATTCTGACTAGTGAGACATAATCCAAAATATTGTGAAGACTATTATTAAACTTTTAAAGGGAGCAAGGCACTCCCTTTTTTATTCCTTCCTTCATCCTCTTGCATAAAAAGAGAAGTGACAGCTAGACTCCTAGCATTTATGTTGGGCTCAAAGACGGTAGTGAAGATGAAAACCATCATAATGGTCTCAAAAATCTTTTACAGAAGAGAAACATAAATTTCTATCTTGTTTAAGCCACTGCTATTGAGAGTTTCTGTCACATGCACCAGACCTAAATTACAACTAAGGCAAATATAATAATACTGTGTATTCAACAAGGTTTATGCCAGGATTTAACAGACTAAAGATCTAGCACAGAGTCTGCTTTAACATATTCACCAGTTCATTCATTCATTCATTATTTGTCATACACAATTTTTTAGAAACCTCACTTCAGCATTGAATACAAAATGGTGAATACGACTGTAAGGTCTGGTCCATGAAAATGAAAAGATTACATTTCAGGGGAGAGACAAAAGATAAACATGTAAGGAAATAAGTCAATTTGATAGAGAATGGTATACCATAGAAAAAATTAATAGGATTATGGTGTAAAAGTAGTAGAATGAAGAAGGGGATTTTTACAGTGATAAAAGATGTTCTCTTTAAGAAAATGACATTTCAAATGCCATCAGAATAATAATAAGAGAACCATATATAGATTTTAGAGGAAGCACAGTTCAGTTAGAGGAAAGTGTAAGTTGGAGGATGTTGGAACAGGAAGACATTTAGTATGGGATCAAAAGAAACCTTTCTGGCCACAGCATGGAGAACAAGGTTGAAGGTAAGAAATGAGACTGAGGGTAGGTATAGGAAAAATCATATGGGACCTTGAACAATATGCAGAAGAGGTACCCAACATGAGAGTAAAAAGTATAAAATCCGGTCACCCCAAAATCCATGATTAGTGCAATTAAGCACTGTCATGTATTACTAAACTAATTTCCATAACATTAACTTCTTTTCCAGTTAAACCTAAGTGGATAAATATCTCAATAAGAAGTCCAATTGGTGGCAAGGTATTATCAGTTTGTAGAGGTCCATGTGTGGTTGGATTCAATGAAGAAGTCCCTTATTCCTCAAGCTCCAGCTGCTAATGTATGTGTAAGGTAATAGTTGAAATACAATCAATGTCTGATACTGTGTGTCCAAATGAATGCCACACATGTGCATATGTGTATGGGGGAGGGTACCACGTGCTTCAGAGAGGAAAGTGGACAGTCAGTGGAGTGTACACACACCCTGTTGCTCTGGGAAGAAGTATTCTGGCACAGAGAAGACTGTATGTATTTTTAGTTTGTTTGGGTTTTTTTTTGGTGTGTGTGTATGTGTGTATGACAGGTACATAGGCATATAGTTACCTCTTCACTCCCTATTTTAGTCTTTCCATAAATCTTAGAGAAAAACAACTTAATGATATGATATTTTGCTTTATTGGAGGGGAAACAGGCACAGACAATCCTTACCTGGGGAAATTGATACTGTACCATTAAGAACACTCACAGAGCATTGAATCTGCAAACCATCTAATAGGCAAAGCTAAAGAAGAATGAGAATGGGAAATGGTTGCTGGGATCGATTCCAGACCTGCTTGCTTTATGATGCTTGTAATTGTTTGTTCAAGGGTCCCTGTAGGGATTGTTTTTCCCTGATACTATCTCTCCTCTCTGAAATAAATGAGGATGGAATGCTGAGCTATTGCCACAGTCACCTCTGTTGTCCAGAAATGAGCTGCACTGATTTGAAAACTTCTATTATTTTGTGGCTCGTATGATTACCAGATATGGAATCTTTTGTAAGCTTGGGGGAGCTTGCCTTTCTTTATGCTCTTCTTTCTCGTCTTCCTACAAATACTGAACAGACAGGAAAGAAAATAGGTTTTCTCAAGTTGTCTCTGGATTCTTAGGGTTTCTAGTCCTCAAAAAGTACCTACTATTGCAGTAAAGCTACCTTCAGATATCTTAGAAAAAGGGAGACTGAAATATATACATATATATACACACATATATATATACACACATGCACATATAATTACACATACCTATTTTCTATTAAAGTGAGTCCTACTATTTCATGGTTCACAAAGATTTTTTAAAAGAGTTTTAGTAAACAAAGAATACATGGAAGAAATTTTCATTTGACAATGGATGGGGCTATTTTGGTTAAAAGACAAAAGAAACCTCTTTGTCAATATAATAAAACTTAAATGTTATATATTTTTCCTCTACATAAGCTAGTAATTTATTCACTGGAATTAACTCCAAAACATATTGGTTTCTTTGAAAAAGAGATGTGGAGAGGTTTGTCTATCAGAAGGAGAAAGACCTTATACACCCAAAAGCACACTCCACAGTCTATATATTGTCTGTGCATCTTCCCCATTAGTAACAGAGCCCTTGCTGCATTATATATGAGATTGCACAGAGTGCAAAGGAGCTTGTGTTTCTGGGTGATCCTGAAAGACATACAAGACCAGTAATGATAACTGAACTTCAAAAATTTGGCAAGGCATAAATTTCCAGAGACATGGCTGTCCCACTAGTCATATTCCTTCCATTAATCTGTACAATTAATTCTCAGCTGACTTTGCTGCATTTCTTTTAGTGCCAACACATTCTGCTCTAGTCTGAGTCAAAACAACACTAAGTCCCAAAATACTAAGATGCAAGACTGGAGGCCTGGGAGAAGCAGCTAAATAGGAGAGAGAAAGAATACAACTAAGAATGAGGAGAGGGTAGGTATGGTGATCAAGGGAGCTTGATTTGTAAGTGGAGTAATACGACTTTTAAGAAAATGAGGAAGGGTCCTCTGCAAACCCCTACAATCAACCTGTCCAATAAATTCTTTTATTTTCAATATACCTGCTCTGGCAGGATTGCTTCTTTGTAAAATAAAATTGATGTGCACATTTACCAGGTCATCCTGCCCATTGGCCCGAAGGAAATAAAGCAAGTCAGGAATGTGGTATTTAAAGAAATACTTCCAACAGGTCCACCTGAGGGTAGGCTCTGGGGTGGCTTTCTAGGGATTAGGGCCCCTACTATCTATCCCTACATGGCTATAGGCCCAGCAGGACCACCCACCAATGTACGTTTACATGTGGGACTCAGAAGACTCATAGAAAGAACCTTCTTAGGGGAAGAGAATGGCAGCTCCTGAGCTTCATGGAGTCTTATGGGAAGGGTGGTTCTGAACATAATATAATGTGTCTCCTTTAAGCATCCCTTCCATGAATGCTTCGGTTGGAGGGAGACTATAAGAGTGAGGGGGCAACAAAACTAGAAAGGATGTTTGGCTGTGTTCTCTGTACCAGCTTGTGTGATGGCTGATAGGGCAAAGGCACAGGGGCCTTTGGGTGGTGGGATGATGTGCACACGGGGCTGCAGACATGGCCACCCATACTCCCGGACCAGAGAAGTCATCAAAGCAACCCACTTGGCCACCTTCCGACCTCTTCTCAACTCGGTCACACTGCTTCTGTGTGTGTCTCACTGTCCCTGTTTCACTTTCCATCTCTTACTCTCTGCCTCTCTCTCTCCTCTGTATCTCCTGCTTACTGTCTCTTGCATTCATTATTCTGTCTCTCACTGCATCCGAATCAGTCTTACTGTAGCTCCCTGTCTCTCTCTCTCACCATCTCCCCTTCCCTACCCTCCTCACTATGTCTCTTTCCCACAACTCTCCTCTCTCTGTCTCTGTCTGTCTGTTTGTCTCTCTCTCCCTTGCCTTCTTCTTCCCTTTCACTGTCCATCTCTCCAACACATTGCTGGTGGTAGAGAAGAGCCTTGAGGTCACTGAACAAATATGGCTGAAGGGCACTACCTCCTAAGGGTTACTGTCAAAGAAGGGGAATGTGGGCTGGAGAGAGACACTAAATCTGGCTGTGGCAGGTCTGCTGTAAATGGGGAATATATGCCTGTGAAAGCTCAGATCTGTGCCTGTCTCCAAGTGAGGGATGCAGCTTTGCAGCATCTTTGTGTCCTAAATGGGGGTGGGGGCTAGGCAGAATAGAAAGTGCAAATAGTGGCCAGTTTCAGGACACCAGTGGCTTCAAATTTCAGAGAAAAGATCCTGATGTTGCACTTTCATCTAACTGCCTTTTCACAGAGCCTTACAATCTTCTAGGATAAAATGATACAAGTTGTGAGCTGCTTTGGTTATGAATTTTTCAATCTGGCCTAACTCTCCCCATCATCTCATTTTCCTCAGAAATACTTTCCTTGCATACAATTTAAATTCCTATCAGATTTGCTCTTTATTGTATTTTTTATTATTCATTCAGCACTGCGTCAGCCCCTCTGCTGTGGGCGATTTCCTTTGAAGTCCAGCCTTCTCAGAAACAGCTTGTTTGTATTAGTGTTCCTACCCCTGCGCCCAGGACTCATCTTTATGGCAGCCAGACATAAGCCCTGAACCTTCCCACTCATGTCTGTCTTAAATTCCAAATGTCTTTCACCAGTGCTTTCTAGAAAGCATTGATCTGTAGTCTTTTAGGAAACAAAAATGACACACCCAAAACACTGAGGTTGTTACTCAGCTGTGTGCTCATATCCTGCTGACTTGAGAGTATTTAAACCTGGTCTTCACTGGAGTTGAGAGAATTTCCAAATAATCATCAAAATGCCCTTCTCACTGGCCCATAATTCATATGTTCTTTACCAACTCTTGAACCATGAAAAATTAACCACCTGGCCCCTTTGCCCCAATCAGCATGCTATTCTCTCCCACATAATTATTAACTGTTAAGTAGAATTCTGATTTTGTAGTGCCCTACTATCATATGAATGCAATAGCACTGGGCCATAGTGGTTATTGTTTGCAATCTGGATTTGTCAAAGAGGAACTTAATTAAGTTTCTGGAGACCCCTCAGCAAGTCAATACCCAAGACAAAGACAGACCACTGCCCAGAGCCCTGAAGCACACTGCCCCCCTCTGTGATGATTGCTAGCCTTGTCTAATGACCTGGAATTCTTTTCTGATGCATACAGAAATTATGCCCTACGACTTTCATCTTCCGTGAATATTTTTAGCTTTTGAAAAGTAGTTATTTCTTTCCGAGTCCAAGTCCTCTTATATTTGGTATGGTTGATTGAGTGGTACACCCTGTTAGGAAAAGAAAAAAAACTGACTTCTATTTCTGATAACATATTTTTTTTTCTCCTTCTCCTGGAAAGAACAGAGACACATGGGAGGGTTGGCAGGAAGGAAGAAAGTAACGGAGCCTGAAGTTGTGTTTCCACATGGAATGCAGCTCCATTCCCTAACACTGAGGATTTTTTCATGCCAGAGCCAAATTCTTCCTGTTTGTTTTGCAGCCAGGTGGCAGGGAAGAATGCGTGGCTCTTTCCAAGGGGCTCAGAGAACATGCTTTAGCTCAGTGGACACAGACCTAAGAAAACACATATCTGGGCCTTCCCATTATTTTCCTTTTACTAAAGAAGTTTATAGCCACAGTATAATCTTTAATTAAATTTGGACATAATAAACTCAACAGGAGAACAGCCAAATAAGCCAAGACTTTTTGTAAACTTCAATTACTTATTAGGCAAAGGCAGAAAGATAAGCAGTAAACATTTTCTTGTTTAGATCTTTAAAAATAACGAATAGGACTTCTGGCTGAGGTTGAGGTTAAAAAACCCTAAAATGTCAGCCTCCCAATCCTTCCCTCATCATGCAGGGATGAAGGGGACACAGGAAGGTACTGATCCCTAATCTGGCCTGGGCCAGAGGGCTCCATTCCTATCTTTAATGTTCAGCAATGTCATGAGCTTGCCTTATGTCCCTATTTCAGAAGTACATCAGCCGTTTGAACATTTGGAGATGAGTGCCTTAAGAAATTTAGACCCTTTTCCAAAGACTGGGAAAGAGAATGTGAGATAACCCAGTGGCCAGGCCAAATGGTGCTGGATGTCTGCCACCAGGTTCCTGGGTTCTGGTTCTTAATACTTTAGAGTGAGACTGTGAGGCCACTTCCTCCCGGTGCACTGTTTGGGAACTGCAATATCAATTACCACATGGCCAATAAGAATAAGTAGATAATTCCACTTTACCTAAACTCAGTGATTTGATTTAACACTTTCCCCTATCAGATAGACATTATTCTTTCTCCCATTTTACAGATGAATAAAACTGAAGTACAGAAAGAAAATAATCCAGCAAATAAATAGCAAGGCCAGGATATAAGTCTAAATGGGCTGCCTCCAGTGCCATGGGTTAGAAAGGAAACAAGCAGCCCCTTCCAGGGAGCACACAGAACACTTTCAGGGAAGAAGGCATCTGTACACTCTGCTGGAGCTGAATCCACCTGCAGCACCTCTCCTTAACAGCCAACACACCTTGCTCAGGATTCCACCAGGGAAGCAGCCCCACTCATTCCCAGCAGTTCTTCTTAGACCCCTTTACCTCTCTGTGGCTTCCACTTTAGTTTTAGTGCTTGCGTCCTATCTCTTCCATGTGACAGCTCATTCCCTTTGCTTGATCCCCAGGGTCGTACCTCCTCAGACAAACTGTCTCTAGTACTTTCACCTCTGCATCTTTGGCTCCCACGCTCATCCTCCCACAAGCTGATCACAGGCCCACTCACTTCTGAAAAGGGCAGTACGTTCAGCCCTGGCCACTGTTCTCCAGAGTATCTGTTTGCAATGGGAAGAGGAGCATACTTCCTGCCCAATTGCCCTCCCAGTGTTTTGTTTTAAATTAGGCCACAAATGTCAAAAGACCCAGATAAATGATTTACTTTGTTTTTTCAGAGTCTACTCCAGCCTCTGAAGATTTAGAAATACAAAAACCTTTCTGAAAAACAAACAATGTCAAGGAGATTTGTATTGTGAAACCCAATGCATCAAGGCAATCATTTCCCCTCAATGTTGTGATGAGAAATATAAGAAAGAATGGATGGATGAGATGTGGTAAAGAATTGCTCTTATACTGGACCTATGTAACCCAGGTTCCACCACATAGTGTTGGCTGATGTGGGGCTGCTTCAGTGATACAGCTACTCCAACAAGTAGTCAAGTGTGCACATATTTTATTAGATTCACCAATTATGTGTGCTTATGTTCCTTTAAGTCAATGCCATCATAGATCTTATATTTAGGTTTTGTAAATTGCCCAATCCTTGGAGAGTTCCCTAATTTCTAATAGAAAGAGATATATTAAAGTTTTTTTTCCCTTTATATATTAGCTTTGCAGACAGAAGGACTCAAATTCAAATACTGGCTCTGTCATTCCCTGGGTTTGTGACCCTGTATAAGTTTTTCAATCTTACTGAGGCTCAGTTATCTGGGATTTAGTAGATACTCAATAAACTGTAACATTTGGATTCTGTGGCTGTCATTACTGTTTTTGTATCAGTTAAGGTTAACTACAGGCAACAAAAACCTATTATTTCAAGCATATGGTATTCAGTGCAGGAAATTAGTTCCTTACAAAATTTCTAAAGGGATGGTGGATCAGGAGACAGGGAGACAAAAGTGAAACTTCTAAAGCTATTGCTATTGTTGCCACATCTGCTTCCAACACCCGTGAGGCTGAGCCTGACAGCCACATTCACCTCAAAACTCTCATTTCTGCACCATCCGGGGCAGCAGGGACAGCGACAAAAGGCCGGCCTCTGCCTCAGCTGCTTTCAATTCTCATTCAAGTGTGTCTAATTAGCAGAACACATTTTGCATCTAGAACCCTAGCTTCAAATGAGTCTGAAAATCTGTTTTTTTTTTTTTAAGATTTTACTTATTTATCTTCAGAGGGGAAGGGAAGGAGAGAGGGAGAGAAATATCAATGTATGGTTGCTTCCTGTGCATTCCCTGCTGGGAACTGGCCTGCAACCCAGGCATGTGCCCTGACTGGGAATCGAACCATGATCTCTTGGTTCACAGGCCCGTGCTTAATCCACTAAGCTACACCAGCCAGGGCTGAAAATCTGGTTTTTAACTACCAAGTCCCTGTGGCACAGGAAATCACATAGGAAAAGGTAGAAATAGATGCTGAGTGCTAATTAACAATATATATCACATTACTCCTTGATCACATCTCTGCCATCTCTACCATCAGAAGAGCATATCCTTGGTACCATTATCACAGCCATGGGGACAGTTTGGTACAGAGTTTATAGGAATTTGAACTCCCATAAGGTAACTGATTAGGGTTTCTGGTGCTGCAACCTGTAACCATCTTAGAGACTTTTTTTTCTTTTTCTTTTGACACTAATTGAACGACATGGAATCAGATGCACAACCTTTCCTGGTTAACACTATAATTCAAACAACAGAGTTTACCAGTCCTAGGTACAGAGTCACTTTCAGAACTGAAGCAAACACATGGGTTCAGAGTAGATAAGTTTTATGAATAATAAATAAATTCTTTCTGATTAAATACATGGCTTGGTACTCAAATCACAATTCAAACAGGAAATCTACTCTTACATCTGTTCTTTATGATAAGCATATGGACTCACACCCTATGAACCTCAAATCATCCATATCAATAATACATACTCTTATGTCAACTAGGTAGATCACAGATAAAGCAGAACCACACATAATTCAAACTGCTCTTTTATCTTCTTCTCTAAATATCTGAGGAACTAGAAAATTCATGAATGCCATTTTACCTGTCTGCAGATCCTTTGTTCTCTCTGCTTTTTGATTGGCCTGAAAAAAATCCATCAGTAATAGGCAAGCAGAGAAGAAAAACTGTAGTAGACATTAAGCTAGAGAAAGACAAAGACAATATGTGTCCATGGCATAGAGAAACTAGGGAGGCATGAGCAGATGAAGTGAATCTTTTGAGTTTAATAAATAGGAGCAATATCATTGAATCCTGACTCATTGACCATGCTAAGGTTGAAATCATTCTTACAACAGCCATACAGAATCATTTATAGAATAAATACTCCTGACCATTTGTATGTATGCAAATATCTAATTATATTTTGCTGTACAAATTAATAAGAAATAAACATTCATTTAAAATACTATTGACTTAATTGTGATAATAGATTCAGTGTAAACCCAAAAAAATTATGGCTGTTAATATTAGCTTGTTCAATGTGTTGACTATTAATAGTGATTTATTCCTGGTAATAGCTAGACCATGACAGAGGAATAGTAAATGAACATGAAATAATCCAAACATATTCAAGGGATGCTGCTACAATGACTAATGAGACTTGTCCTGATTAAAAGAGCTCCTACCTCACTAAAATAAAAAAAAATCAAAATACTTGTTTTCTGTTACTTAGATAACAGAAGATAAAAGCCAAATCAAAATAAAGTTTACACTTTAGCATCTTGAGTGGCATTTACTAGTTCTGGGAATAAACTTGCTTTTCTTCTTGTCACACTAATGAAGCCCCATAGTAAGATTCATGCTCATCTGGCATCATTACTTACATTCCCATTGGTAAGTAGCTGTTTTCTTATTTATGGTATTTACCTTATAATCCAGTTTTGAGAAATACAGCAAATTGAGCTAAATAGTGACTCATAGCTTTTCTAGTTGTCTCATGTTTTTCCATTTCAGTATAACTTTGAAATCAAATAAACCAGTCAATTTTATTGCAATACATCTATATTTCTCCAAACGGGAGAAGAAAATAAATTTTATGAGTGCAATGTCCACAAAACCATAAGTGATGCATGAGTTAGAAGCCACAGAGTATGGTAAATTGAAAGTAAAATTACTTTTTACTTTGAAACCTGTAATTCATTTAAACAACATAAAACGAAGCTATAGAGGCCTAAGTAAGTAAGTAGGTATAAATATGGGAAAATGGTAGGGAGGAAGAAAGGATGGAAAGCCAGAAGGGCAAATAATTGTGTTGGTTATTAATAGCTGGACCATTACTAAAATCACATTCACAGATACTGGTTACACCCATGAAACCAGAGTTATTCAGCAACATACAAAACCCTTAACGACTGAGTTCCTTCCTACAACCCATGTCTTGCACTCTTCCTTTTGCTCTGAAAATTTCAAAAATGCCAATCATTTCTTATTTTATATTTTAAAAATTCTATTGTGTACTATTTACTAGTCTCCTCTTTTTATATGTTTCTCTGCTTTGGACCACTTTCTTTTTCTTATTTCTTTTTTAAAAGTTTTTAAAATTTATTTTTAGAAAGAAGGGAAAGGAGGAAGAAAGAGAGAGAGAGAGAAACATCAGTTGGTTACCCCTCACATGCACTCCAACCAGGGACTGGGCACGCAACCAAGGCATGTGTCCTGACCAGGAATCTAACTGGAGATCTTTTGCTTTGTGGATGATGACCAACAAACTGAGCCACACCACTCAGAACTGGGCCACTTCCTAATTTTGTATAATATCCTACTGTTTTGTATTCTGTTGGGTTGTAATTGGATTACATTTCTTTGTCCATCTAACTGGCCCTCCTCACCACTAAACTGTGAGCTCCTCAGGAACAGGGATATATTTTCTTATTTTTGTTTGTATTATCAGAGCATTAGCTTATAGCTTCACACAGAGTGTACATTCAGTATTTGTTTAAAAAACTGAACTCGTTTAATTTTTATTTGACCTTTTTAAAAGATTTGCCTATTAGAGTCCGTGGAATAGACCAGACTCTTTAAAATGTCATGTCCAGATCATCCTCCAGATCAAGGACATAAAAGTGTCTGGGGGATGAAAGCTGGACATCAGCATTTTAACCACCCCAGGTGGTTCCATTATGCAGCCAAAATTGGAAACCAGTGTCTTGGAGCCATTGTTTAGGCCCTCTTGATGTTTTGTGTCAAAAAAGTAAAAGGAACATTTCCATGACTGAGTCTTGCCTCTGTAAATGTACTTCAAGTGTGAGAGACACAAATGTGATTGTGCAAGGCAGAGAAATTTAAGTTTCCCCACCCTTGACTCCTACCAAAATTTCCAACTTCAGGTCCTGGACCTTCTCTACATTTTCATGATGACTCAGTCTCTCTGTGAGTTAAAAGAAAATTGGGATGGTATGTTTAGATTAAAAGTAATTTTTTCTATATGAAAAAATAATTTGATAACCACTGATAATGAACATGCTTTTACTTATTAAATGAATTATCAATGACATAAATTCTGATCCTGGAACTTAATTTTGGTCCTAGTATCAATAGCTGAACACAACTTCATATTTATTAGTCCAGTGGGACACATTGCAGATAAGCAAATTTTTACTGAAATGTCTCATAAGAATGTATTCAGGGAGCTGAAACAGCCTGAGATATCCCTGTGGAAGGACGTGCCAGTATCGCTCTTCCCTCCTGTATGTAGAAGGACATTTCTTCACACGGCATGTGCCTTCCATTTGGTCAGTTTGAGACTCTTAAGACAGTGAATTGGAGTCTGGCATTAAATACAGTTATACTCAACAAACTGATTTTTAGTTATGTATATGAAAGGTAGATCATCCTATAAATATTTTTTATGTGGAATTTGTAGCCATATCCACAAAGATCTGTTGAGCAGATGCCACTGTGTTCCACAGATGAAGGTCACCCCAGATAAACTGGAAGTTCTGTTGGAACTGATTATTTCCTGTCCCTTCTTTAACTCCCTGTCCCAGTTTGGACTTTCCAGCTCAACTGGGTGTTTCAAACCAAGTCTTCAAAAGTATCTACAGAAGAACAACCACAGAGAATCCTGCCCCTGAGGTGAGAACCTAGTTGAGGGTAACTCACAGAGTTGGAAAGAGACTACTCCTCTCTCCTTTGCACTTTATGCATGGCCAAAAGGCATCTACATTTGCTGTTGATGCTTTTTCTGAACATTAAACTCACTTGCAGATTTTATTCTCCATTTCCCACTAGCTGAGTTATGCAATCTGGATCCTTAATGGACTTAACCAGCAGGATAACATAACATTTCCCCACTCTGTCCTAAGTACAAGGCAAAATACAAAGATGTATTTGAGACATCTCTGCCCTTGAGGATTTTATAATCTAGTTGTAGACATGAGAGAGTCACAAAACTACTATAATTTATGACATGTCTTCTAAAGGGACTGTTCTCAATTCAGGGCATTTTTATTTGCAAGAAAGAGAAACATACTCAGAGTTGCTCAAGTTTGGATGCAGAACTGTTTTGCAGGAAGCCCAAGCAAAGTTAAAACACTGGCTTCCAGGGAAGGTATATGAAGACAGCAGGGAATCCTTTTCTTATCTCTTGTTATATCATCTTGCCTGCTTCATTGTTCCTCTCTTGTAGCTTCCTTTAAATCTGTTCTCTGAGGGTCACTGTATATCAAAACTTTCTAGAAAGTACCTTACAAATGCTAGCCTGGCTAATTTCATATTCAAAAATAACTTAAAGAGGTAGATAGTTTCTCTATCATCACTATCAACAGCATCATCACTATCACCATCATCACCACCATCATCATCATCATCCTATGAACTATCTACTGCACCAAGAGATTTCCTTACATTATTTAGCTTTACTGTGACCCTGTAAAGAAAATTTTAAAAAAAAGCAAAGAAAAAGGACAAGAGCAAAAGGTTTTATAGAAGAAAAGTAAATAGTTTGACTATTACCACATTACAAAATTACTTCAGAGCATTCATTCTAGCAGGGTTATATGTGGACATGGCTCCTTTGTATTTGCAGTTTGAGGTCACATCTTCCAGTACTCCTGAATCCACAGGAACATACCATTGTTCTTTGATTTCTTGCCAGCTGAGCCCAAATTAATTCTTAAGTCTCTTACTTAGAAAAAAAATATTGAATGAGGTTGAACTGAATTTGAAGACCTCAAAAATATCCAAAATTTAAATATTTTTCAGCTGAAAGTATTTTTTCACACATTTCATTGCACTGTGATGGCTGTTGAGATTATAGATCCTATATATAAACATATCACCAAGAGAGAGTGAATATCATTTGACTTTAAGATGTGGATGGACCACCAATAAGATGTCAGAAGAGGCCATTTTAGTTTAGATTCTTTTGGATTATTTATCTGAAAAATGTAGTAGAGCTTTAAGAGAGAGATTCCATATATCCCTGTGGAATAAGAAAATTGACTTAAATGGAATAACCAGGCAGGAATCTTCCATAATCTGTCAGGAAAGCATAAAGAATTAGTTAAATAGAGAAAGACTGAGGGGGAGAAAATTAGATAAGGTCAATCTACATTACAACAGCCCCTTCAAAAGAGCTGAAATTAAGGAAATCTGATACTACCAACTGACATGGCACAACTGAAATTCTCACACATTGCTGGTAAAAGTGTAAATTTGTACAAACAATATGCAAAACTGTTCATGCTGACCTACATATACCCTGGGACCCAGCAATTCTACTGCTGGGCTTATATATTCAACAGAAATGTGAACATTTCACATGAAGACATGTGAGAATATTCATACCAGCTCTATTCATTATAGCTCAATTGGAAGGTTCCCAAGTATCCATTTTTAGTGAAATAGACAATTAAAGCGCAGTATGACACATAAAGTGATGCAACATTGCAATGAGAAAGAATGAACTCAAGTACATGTAACAAAATGAATGAAACTCACCAACATGATATTGAACCAGAGAAGCCAGACACAAGAGACTACACACTACATGATTCCATTCATATAAAGCTTCAAAATGGACAGAAGTAATCTACTGACTGCTAGAGACCCTCTCGTTGGAGAGGCCATCTGTAGGGCTCTATTGGACAGACCTGCTGAGCCCAGACATTCAGTCATCTTTGTCAAGGTACAAATCATGTGAGCCAAATGTCTTGCTCCTTCTAGAACAGTGCATCTCCTAGTTTAGTACTGCTGACTGTCCTCTGTCAATGTCTTATATGAAAAAAGATGCCCAGATAAACAAAACTGTGAGCCTCAGTAAAATGGTGGTTGTTTTAAATTATTAAAGTGTGAGCAGTTTATTAGGCAGTAAAGTAAGACTGGAACATCTCCCAGTTCATCAGGGTGGAAAACTCCTCATTTTCTCATCTGTATCCTTTCCCCTTCACACTTCAATAGAGATAGCATGCCTGTGGTTAACAACATGGGTGTTGGATCCAGACATCCTAAGTTCAAAGTCCCACTCAGCCAATTATTACCACAGTGGCTTCAGTCTAGTGATTCAACTGCACTAACTCTTATGAAAGTCAGCTCTTATGAAAAATGGGGATATGAGGTAATTTATTATAAGGCTTAAATACATATGTAAATAAAAGTCTAATGTCTTAAGGAGCTAAGAAATTGATGAATGCCATTCTCTGATAACTATTTTGTATCCTGAAAATATAAAATATACAACCCCCCTCAGTCAATGAGCCCTGTAGGTTACATCCCTACCATCTCCCTCCCACCAATATTCTTTCTATTTAAGGCTGCCACCATCCAGTGAGGTTACTCAGGATTCTCATGCAGGCCTTTGCAATGACCTTAACATTTATCTTCCACATTTTGCCCCTCTTTTGGCATTATATATCTTACAGTGTTACCATACTAATTTTCCTAACACAAAATTTTAAACTCAGCGTTTAAAGCCTTCCATACACGATCCTAGCTTTTATTGTCCTAATCCTTTTTTTATTAGCTCATCCCTCCCTCTCTTCAGGACTGTCCCTCATAGCAATAACTCTATAGGAATGAATATGAACTTCTTTTGTGACAATTGCTTTAACAACTACATATACAGTAATTTGTAATTTTCTGAACCTCTCTAACATAATGCAAAGCCTTAAACACTAGCCAAAGGACTTGCACCTAGTGGAAATTTAATAAATATTTGTTGAATTATACCAAAAGGCTAGAAGTGAGGAAAATTTACTGAAAGAAAAAAAAAACAGGGCCTTATCAAGACTTTGCACATCAAACAAAATTTTTGTGTGTCTAATCCATTTTTAAAAGCATTTGCATCTCAATTGATGAGAAATCACATCTATTTTTATAAACCTCTAAGAAAAGATATTTTACTGCTTCTTTTAGTAACACATCACAGTGTATAATAAGCTTCAATGCCAGAATAATCTTATTTCTCTCTAACCTAAATCCTTCATGTTGCAGACTGAGCTATTTTTCATAGATTTTTTTCAAGTGAAGGTAATGAAATACAGTGGTCACTTAGAATTTTCTGCCTATTTACCTTTTGCAATTAAATGTTTCTCCCTCCCTCTATGGTTAATAAAGGGGCATAATCTTATCATCATCACTCATGAGTTCAAAGTGACTGTCCCTAGAGTAGTTGCTTGACCTGAGTTGGCCCAGTGAATCTTTTCTTCAAGCTTTTCTCTTCCCTGAGATCACAAAGGGAGCTTGAGATCATTAGCCTTTTTCCAATGAGAAGTTTCATAAGCTATTAGGTGCCATACTTAATGCTGTGGGGAGAAAGGTAAGTCTGGAAGGGGGGAGAAGAAAGTTCACATACAAGAGCTGGAGAGAGAACCCAGAGAGAATCCTGGAGCCTTGTTTCAGTCATTCCCAAGACCCATCTGCAGCCTTGCATTTCTGAGGCGTAGTAGCTCAACTCTGCCTTGGATTCCTGCAACTCTAAAGGTGCATGTTAGTTTTAGCTATGTCTTCTTATGTTTCTGTCATTTGCCAAAAAAAAAAAAAAACCCAAAAACCTTTTCATAAGCCATTCTCTATCTCATATGTGCTTTAATCAATCAGAAAGTATTTGCTTTTTATATCATGTTGGATATAGATGGTAGAAAAATTATACCAAGTCACCTCTTATCTTTTTCTTTTCCAAGGTAAATTAACACAGTCTCCTTTACCCTTATGGAAATAATGCTTTTCTATCTCCTTACTCATTGCCACTGACAGTTTCATAGCCAACTTCATCTTTTCTGTAATGACCTAAGCTAGGCACTTGCATACAGGAGCTTGAACAGCATGGAGTTTTCCAGTGCACTCCACAGTCTGTACATTCTGTGACCACCTGTGCATGCCATGGCTCTGTGTCTTCTCGGCGTCCTCATTCTATAATCATTCTGCACTTATGTGCTTTTCTATAGAAAAGAGCATTTATCATTTTCTCTCCTACTTCCCCCTTTTTTCTTTAGACAAAATAGTGCAAGCCAATGTATAAAAGGTCCATTTCATAGATTTACTTACTGCTGATAAGACATACCATATGTTTGAACTGAGGGAGAGTAAAAAGGAATAAAATGAAAACCACAAGCTGCTAGATGTAGAAAAAAGCATATTAAAGGAGCTTACAGAAAAAGGATAAAACATTAGAAATTGCTTAGAGCAATAAAGTATAATAAATAGCTGCTTTATGACAGGTAGGAGCCTGGGCTGTGCAGGGTTAAATTTTGTGTATGTGTTACATTTGGGGAAAAAGAACTTAACAGATGGTGCCAATGCTTAAAATAAAATATGTGTTATATAATAATGTTCTATGGTAGGAATTGGCAAATTTTTTCTGTAAAGGGCCATATAGAATATATTTCAGGTTTGGGGGCATGTGGTCTCCACCTCAACTACTCAAATCTGCCATCGTTTGCCATTATTTGTAGGAAAGCAGCTGCAGAAATACATAGGAGAATAGGAATGGCTGTATTCCATTAACAGTTTTCTTAAAGTATAAGAAGGACACCTGATTTGGCCTGTGGGCTATGGCTTGTTGATCCCACTCCACATATATACTCAATATACAGAGCAGAATGTTATTTACCATATAGTATAATGACTAAAACAATTGGTGAAAATAGCTTTCCACAAATCCAAGGATTTACATTCTTTGACACAAGTTCCACATAGTATTATTGAATATCACACACCATGTGTGTATGTATCTACCTATATATTGTCACACAGCATGTATGTATAGCTCTAGCTATAGATAGATAAATAGATAACCAGATAGATAATAGACATGTGACTTACTAAACTGAGTTAAGCAAGATTTCTGAGGTTGTGACATTACAAAGCAAGAAGCATGCTAATAGCAAAGCCTCTATCCTCTCTATATTTGTGTACCTAGCTTCTAGCACATGGCCTGGCTCATACAAAGATATTGATACCTCTGAAGATAAGTTAATTCCTGGTTCTCAGTTCCTTGTCCCCTCACTACTTTACAAACCTCTGTCATTCCCTCCTTTCTCATTAACGATGACCTGAGCATTAAAGAAGGCATTTCAGAAAACAAATTTCAATCACTAATATAGTCATTTAGCAAACATTTATCAAATATTTGGTGTTCAAATAGGATATAAGAATCAATACAGTCATCAAAACTATAAGACATAATTGGTAAATATGTTTTATCACAGTATTATATGTATATGATATAGGAAATTTAGTGACAGCAATCTGAATTTTTGTGTACAGTTTATATTTTATTACATTCTAGTTATTTAAAAATAAGTAAGTACTGTTTTCCTTCCACACAGGTAAAAAATTATATTAAAACACAAGCTCTCATGCACACACACAAAGTTTTCTTCTTACTGCCACATAATCAACCTTTTACGGCTACTACTCATAGCCCTAAAATTTATTCTCTGTTGGAATTTGACATCAAAGTTGAAATGAAATATTGCTCTAGAATTAAAAAATTTGCTATTATTTTATGAAACAAACAAACAAATAAAAATTTCCCATTTAAGAGATTGCTCTCCCAGCAGAACACCTCCTTATTTGGAGAAAGCTTGCTTTTCTATGATGACAACATCGAATTTAGAATTATTTCATCAAAAGAATCAGGTTATGCACCATTAGCCAAACTCCAAGCAACAAAGAGCATGTTCATATGAATTTTTGTGGTGAAACAAGTACTCCATTCAAAGCAGACACCAATGATTCCAAAACTATATCCCCTTGACCTTCCCACTTTGGTGCATAACCACCAGAATCACAACTGCCAGCACCTGCTGCACTGGCCAAGGACTCTCACCTGCCACTGCAGGCCTCTGTGGCATGGACACCACTTCCTCAATTCCTTTCTTTTGCTGCCCAAGGAAACTATTTACACTTGAATCTTTGACTAAAGTCTCTGAGGAACCACAAACAAAACCAAAGATTGGTTTTACTGCAGAAACCAACTACTACATGTCTATTTTTACCTCCCAAATTTAAACCGATTTTTAGTCTGGTTTTAGACAAATCTTTATTAAACATCATGAAGTTTTGGGGGATCTATCTACAAAACAAAATTAAAGCCTGCAGGATTTATACAGATTTGAAAAGCCTAAACTCCCACCTACCCATTAAAAGTACAATCTGAGTGGGTATATGAATCTCCTTGGCAATATTTTCCCCATTCTGTCATTTCCCCTAAGTAATCAGAGATCCTCCATTTCCTTAGATGGCAGAAGTAATCTCTATTGGAGATGTATGTATATAGTATTGAGCCAAAAACACTACTTTAGAGCCAAATACCAAGGATGTTAGGAACATGAAAGGTCCAGAACTTGCATTTATAATACCTTCTTCAGATCTAAATTATTATTTTCCAATTTTCAGTAAGTTGCCAGTTGCAGTGTTATTTCTAGAAAGGAGTAAATTGTGTATCCATTTTATAAATTTTCTGCAATGGCCCATTCTCAAAATATATACAATAAGTTCCTATGTTTTCAAATAGGGCAAAGTTTTTTTGGAAGAATTAGTGGATTCTGAGACTGCTTGAAGCCAGTCAGGCTAAAAAATATGTCATCCAAGTCCAGATGTCACAGCAAGTTTGAATTTAGGAATCTTAGTTCATTTGAATCCAAGACTCAATGTCTACATTAGTCCAAACATGTGGGAAAAAATAATTTGAAGCAGAGAAGAGAGTTCTAATGAACAGGTAAATGGGACTTAATGAGAGTGAGGATCAATGTGTTAAAACGTTCTACCCCAAAACTAAATGCTGTGAGAGCAGTCTGAAAGTTCAACCAAACATCTTTCTTGATTTCTGTAATAGCAATAACACACTGACACCCCAGATATCCCGTGACCTGCTTATAACCCAGAATGTCACCATCTGAGCCAGATGATTTCCATGCCAATCAGGTACCCCTTAGAAGAGTCCATGGCACCTTTTTTCTGTAACCTCTACAAGTCAAACTGACAGCAGCATTCCAGGCCTCATGATATGTTCCCAGAACTTTGAAACTCATTTGCTTTATGATACATTTTCAGGTATTACTTCTAATTCTTATAATACTAGATCAACTTTTCTCAGTTTTTCCTCACTTTAAAGATATCATGAAACTGACAGTGATGTCATCAAAAGCAGCTTAATGCCTCTAATAGGTTTTTGTCCTTCTTTGGTGGATGATGCCAGAGACACCTCATGAAAGATTGGGGCACAATCCAGAGAAAGTCTCTGGCAATGTCTCTAGATACCACATCTCAATTCAGAAATAAATCATGAATAGACTAAGTCTTTCCTCCATCCTCAACAAATGAATAACCAAATTACTGACAGTCATTGCACAGGTATCTTCTTTGTATCTAACACAGTATTATGCAGTTTTATCCTACTACCCTCTAAGGTGGGTATCATTCAGGTCAAGTATCAAGTCATCCTTGTCCCTTTCCCCTTCCCACTCAACTGAGCTAAATATCCAGCCTAAGCCGTTCTCCCTTGAGCTCCAGATACAAAAAGTAGTCATTTCTTCTTTGATGCCACAGGCCCTGACACACAATGAGTAAAAAAAATGACAAAAACAAACAAACAAGAAAACCACCTCATTCTCTTTCACCCCAAGTTCTTTGATTCCTCCCTAAATCAGTAGATAGTATTCAATATACCTACTTACCAAGCCAGGAAATTGGGCCTTTTCCTAAGCCTTCTGCTCTTTCTTATATACCATCTCCTTGCAGTTACCATATCTCCTTAGTATCCCTTCCTCCCCAGAAGTATTGCTTTAATTCAGCCTGTCATCATCTCCTACCTAAATGGCCACATCAGCCTTCTCCTAGACTCCCCATATCGACCCAAGACACTAGAATGAAAACTTGTTCAGGCCATCTCCCTGCTTAAGACTATTGATGGCTCCCTAGAGATATCAGAGAAACCGTCTTAATTTTTTAACACATCAAAAAAAGAAAAGCCACTTGATTTGACCCCTGCTTTCCTGTCTCACTTCATTCTCTCTCTCTCTCCCATGCCCATATGGACAATAGATGTTTGTTTTTTATGACTGCACCATTTGTCCTTTCTTTCTGAAACCCCTGTTTCCATCCTTTAATACTCAGATCAGGTATCACCACCTCTAGGAAGCCTCCCCTGAACAGCCTCATCACCAGCACTGATGTCCTCCATTGCACTAAACACCCTGCAATGAGTGAGCTATTCTCCTTCCTAATAAGAGACCAAACACTAAGTACCCAACCTCTGTAACTTGAGTGCTTATTACAGTGCCAGGCACAGAGTTCACACATCCACTCTTTGTATAATGAATGAATGATAAGTAAGATGGAATTCTACTGTCACAAATATATGGTATCTGTACACCTTGCACTTCCAAAATAGTCTTAAAACTATTCACTTATACCCATAAGGACACTCATATTCATCAGTTCAAATGAATGGCTACTTTTGTTTTGAAAAATAATGTAACTATAGTTTTTTCAGCTATCAGCCATTGTTGCAGCAGGTTTGAGGGTAAGTGTTATGATGGGACCTATTTCATAAACCTTATTTGCTCCGGACAATTTTAATAAATGACTCTTTCGTTCTTCTGAGAAAAGTTAAACTGCATTTTCTAGTTCCAAACCAAACTAATTTCATTTTTCTATCTTGTCTAGTCATATCTGTCCTGTCCCTGATCTATGGAACTATATCTGAGTTATGCTTCTCTCACAAACACATCAGCCAGGGCTGAACCTCTGTATCTGCTCATAGAGAACAATAGATAACACAGACACTGGTAGAAAAATGACAAGAAAAGAACCACAAAATCTGATAACCTGAATGAAAAACAGCCCAGCAAGAATTATCCTGATAAACAGAAACATAATCTTGAGAAATGGTGAATGGAATGTTAGTCTTGAACTCAGAAATATCCCTGGAGAAGTCACCACTGTAGCACCAGTAGGGACACAGATAATCACATTGGAGAACTGAAATGCCCAGGCTGAACAGAAGGTAAAGCATTAGCAGTCAGGAAGAAGTGGATGTAAGATATTGAAGCCCAGATGAATATACCACTCCAGTAGCCATGTATAATGTGAGAAGCTCCATCAGAATGAGCTACTGCAAATGATAAGAGGCAAAGAATTATGGGATCTTTGGTGACAGGGCCATATAGGCCTATTGCTTCTAACTGGGGCCCAAAAAGAAATTTTATTAGCTTCAGGGATCGTAGAGAAGGTTGTGTAGAGGCAAGAGATGAGATCGAATCAGGATGGAATTAAAGTTAGAGTCAGGCAATTCAGAGGGCAAAGAACAAATCAAATCGGCATCTGAGGGTGTGGCAGGCAGGCAGCCAGTGCAGTCACATCCTGGGGAGGATGTCAGAACAAGAGGTTTGCTGAAGGTGAAGAATTAGGTCAATGGTTAATAGTAATAAGCTTCCAGGCAAAAGTCCAAGAGTAGATTTCAGAATGTAAAGAGACTTCTTTGATTTTTACTTTGTCATAACGAATGGGGAGCTGACTTAGTGGGAAACAAATGACAGCTACCAGAGGTGTACAAATGAGGCCACCTTTGTTTAACTCACAGTGATAACCAGTTTTGCTCTTGGGCCCATGGTCTGCTTAGAACTGACACTTATTATGTTCCATTTTAGTACTTAATGTTTTCAGTCATTTCTGGTTTAAAACAGCCTCTCTTGGGAAAGTTTCACTTAAATTCAGATATTATTATTCTTTTATACTGCAGTTCAATATTCCCATCTTACAGTTTCTGCATGCTTCTCACGGGCATTTTCTTGCCTTCTTCTGAGTTTCATTTCTAATCTCCCAGAGCACTTATGCACATGCCCCCTGGCAGTGGCAGGGAGGGAGATAGTATCCGCTTATGCACATGAGGGCTTGTGCATAAGTGGAAATGGGAAAGAGTAGCCCGTTTCCTGAGCTTGATGCAAGCCCTGCAGGGCAGTGGGTGGGGTGGTTGCATTGTGGTCCCTTTTTTGCTGACCTTTTCTACTGTTGTATCACTGGTCTCTTGGGTGGGTTGCATCCAGTACTGGCTCTCTCAAGACTGACCTTTGGGAAATCTCCATTAGTGCCTTCCTGTGGATGCCCATCCCTCCTCTTGCCTGACAGTATCAAGAAGACCCTGGTGAGTGGGCTGCACTCCATTTGGCTTTTGTGGCTACACATATTTTTCCTGAAAAACTACGAGTTCCCACCTCACTACTTGGCTCCTTAGAAACCTGAAAATGATTTTTGCATTTACTTGCCTCTACCATCTCTAAATTTTTTGATGTCTTGCACCAACAGTGTGCTAGAAATTTCTGCCTTTCTTTGGAGGAAGAGAAGGGAAATCCACTCAGGTTGGAGGACAAGTTCTTAGATGCCTTCTTCAAAAATTATTGTATCTTAGTCTCTGATTTAATATACTGATGGCATGAGTGCTCCTGCCTTTGTGAGTAGGCCTCGAAGTAGATTGAAATCAGTTTTCTCTTTGTGATTCTGAGGACTTCCTGTTGGCTTCCCTTTGGAAATGATGGAAGGGTCAGCAGCAAAAGAAGGACATATGCAAAGGTATATTTTGGTGATATTCCCCATAACTTGTATACCCCACAAAGGGATAAGAATAATCTCAACAAAGCAAATAAACAAAGTAACCTAACAAAACAGGGAATGTGCTAAAAACAGAAAAGTATACAGGTTTATTTTTAAATCCAGAAATAAGAATTATCTGATGAGAATTTTAAAAATTGGCATTTTTTTCTTTCATTAAGTCACTGGTTTATCAGTTTGGTGAAGATCTTAGAAACTTAATAAAATGTAAACACCCACCCACCATGTTGCATCTTATCAGAATCCAGAGTTCCTTAGTGCTGGTTTATTTTTTAAGACACATCAAACTCTTCCAGCTCTGCAATTCTTTGATGTATTCCAATAACCTGGCCATTTCTTCTGCCTTTAATTGCATTGTTGGGCACCTGCAAACCACTTTGTACATGCACAATACTTTTTTATTTCAATGTAGCATGATGTATATTTAGTGATAGTTAGTTATCCCAATTTAAGTTAAAATTCAACCATATATGGTGTTGCCAATGCAAATAGCTCACCTGTGAGGACAATCAGAGGAGCAGATACCTTGAACACATGGCCCAATGTGCTCATTCACAAGTAATGCCATCTGGGAAGCTGGCATATTTCCACATATTCCAATTATAAAATGCACCACAATTTCAGAGTTTTTCAAATATGGAAAAAGTAGGAAATTCAGTGAGCTACGGGAGTAACAGAGAGAACTGGGTATGAGACAAAGTTACCAGAGAAAGAATAATACTTATTTTCACTATATGATTAAAAAATAAACAAGGAAAACAAGAACAGAATCTTGGAAATCTACCATTGTTGAATGCCTTCTATTTGTTTATTGCTGTAGGTTAGGTGTTTTACATTCATTTTGTTTACTTTTCATAGACTAGGATCTGGAAATGACAAAGTAACTTTCTCAAGGTCACACAGCAAGAATGAGTTGGATTAAACTCTGGATTTTCTGTGGACATCTACAACTTGGGCCTAATAGCCTGGCATATCTCTACAGTCCTAGAGGCTTTTATAATGAGGGTAACTCCTTCTCACCATCACTCTTTCACCCGCGGGTCCAGGTGCAGTAACAAACAGTAACCAGCTCTACAAAGCCATGACTGTAGCAGGCCAGAGATCCACGCAGAGAACATCACCATTTGGACTATCAGTCTGTCTGTTTCTGTATTCAGCTGGCCTTATTCATTTTAAGATAAAATGGTCAAATTCCATCCTTTTATCAACAGGGTCACTAAGAGGCAATCTCCACTGTGTGAAAACAGGCTTATAGTGGATGGAATCAAAGTTTTATAGTCAGAAAGAACTGGTTTTGAATTCCAGCTACCTGACCTTATGCCAGATTAATTTCCAGAAACCTCCATCTTCTCGTCAGCTGAGTGCATCATTGTGAATAGCTTTCATGGTTATTGTGAAGCTTAAATGAGATAATATATTAAAGCTCTGGATGTGGTGGCCAATACAAAGAAAAAAGTACCATATATTAATAAGGATAAAACCCTCCTTATTTAAATTTAAGTGAGTTTAGAGTACATAGGCAGAGAAATAGGAAGTTTGACTTCTAAGTATTCTGCTACATCTCCTGTCTATGTACCTTTTAAAAAGCAGGAGAGACAGATACCAAATAAAGTTTGAAGGAAGAGTGTTTCATTACTAATACATAGACAAACCAAAATAGAATACAGCAGTAATGCTGGTATAACCTAAGACCTAAATCAAGAGAGAACCCACTGTAATAATACACAAAGCCATTGGTAATTTTTAATAAATCTAAAAAGATTTGAGCAGATGCAAAACTTTGTAGCATTAATTTCTGCCTGCCTATGAACACAGAAAGTTCAGTGGGGTCAGTGTGTCTGTCATTTTAATACAGTCAGCTGCCCAAGGCACTGTCACACTAATAAAGTAAGTGTGGCTTAATTCCCATAAAATATTCATTTTCATTCGATAGCTTTCTAGAGATATAGCTGGCCAATTTTTCCTTTTTTGCCATAGGTAAAATGATTTTGTCCACCCACTTATTAAGTGGCAATTGTTTGGCTGTTGTACTCAGACTAGAATTGGAACTCACACTCTACCTAGATGTATATAACAGAACATTCTGGAATTACATCTTGCTGCCTGTGTGAGGCTGCTTCTTAGGCAACCTGTCCATCTCTCTCATTTTATTAGTAAGTGATAAGTAAATGCAGTGGACACAGTTCTCTCAAAAGAAGCTGTTCTATTTTCTACAGCCAGAAATATGGGGTATTTTAAAAAATTCTAAAATTGTAGTTTTTTCTTTTTTGCATTCATGTCTTTTTGTCTAGAGGAACATTCTACAGAACATTTTAAAACTGACTATGCAAAAACAACAGAGCCATCATTCCTATTCACTTTCTTCTATAATATTAGAACTTCAGTGACTATAATTCCACTGCTCCTGATGAATAGCTAAAGCTACAGCAGCAGAGTATTTCTTCTGTAGAACGTGGAAGTCTGCAATCTCATTTATTTTGCTACATGTCCTAAGAATACATAATTTTTCTTTTAAATGTTACTTCTGAAAGAGCTTCATTGCAAGAGATATTTCTAGTGGAGTATGAGGCTTAATCAATCACCCATGATTTTGCAGACCTTAATGGGAGAAGACAGGGATAATGTAATGTGCATTATGCAAAGTTAGTCAAAAGTGAGGCAGGGGAACAGCATCAGGGACCATTATCTCCCAGAAGAGTCAACACAATAGAGGCAGACAATTACAATCGAGTATTTCCTTAACCAGGCCCGAAATATTATAAAATCTTGGGGACAAGATAATGTTCAGATTTGGGCAACAGCCAAGAGACAGGAATCCTAAGCCAGTGTGGCAAAATCTTGGTATAGTTGTTCACTATACTTTAGTATTTGGAATAAGACCGACTCTTCTTGGAATTAAAGTAATGGTTTTATTTACTAAAGTAGCAATTGGACTCATAATGTGCTGTGGCCTGAATCTTATGAGCGTCTTCCACTTTCTCAAAAACCATAGGGAAATCTACTCAGCCAGTCAGTTGCCATGAAATTAACTCATTGTGGGAAGTGTGGCAACTTGTGTGTTGGGGGGTAGAGAAAGTGCTAGATGATGAGTGCCGAAGAGGCAAGAGTAGACAGGTAGGGAATAAATAAAAGAAAAAGAGCCACAGTCTGAGTCTGAGAGTGCTTCCCACACAGAAACTCACACAAAACAATGAATGTTGAGGTAGAATGCATAATCCGTACTCTACAGTGTGTCTGACTATAGTAATTGCTCAGGGCCTTACAAATATTGTCAAGAAACTGCTTAAACTGTCAGGTTTAGCACTCTGCCTACAATAGATGCAGAATTAAAATTATTTAGAAGCAATTACAAAGTGATATTTCAACAGGAACAAATAGATACAGCACAACCTTAGCACGTGAGTGCCGAGAAAGGGGGATGTCACAGCATGAAGGAGTAATCAGAGTCGGGTGGAATCAATCACGAACATGTGGAGGGATGCTGGCTGGCATTTTAATTTGCTTGGGGCCATGACCAGTGCCTGCCCTACCAAGATAACTGTGTGACCTTTCATGTGCATCAACTCAGAGTAACAGAACAGACAGGGCACCCAGTAGGTGCTTGGCAAGTGCTCAGGATGCCTATTAATAATCTTGCTGAGGAAATCATGGGTATAAAAATGACTAAAGCATATATGCCAAGCTAGCAAGTGACTACATAATCCTGTATGGCAGAGGCATGGAAAATGCCTGGGGGACAGAACCAGAGGGCAAGATTCCAGTCCTGACTCTACCATTGACTAGCTAACTGTTACCTTTGGACAGCTTTTTATTTTGTAACTTCTTTGAGACTCAGCCAGCTCATCTATAAAACAAGACATTGATGTCTACCTTAAAGGTTTGTTATGAGGACTAAATAAAATGCAATTAACAAGTGCAGTCTGGCACAGATCAGGCTCTCAACAAATGGCCAGTGTGCTCTTAAATAAATGTACAGACTGAAACGAGCCTATTAGGATTAAAAATAGGGACCGCTGTCTGTGGGTATTAGAAGATCCAGGGACCAGCATGGCCATTGCTTGCTGAGGAAGGAAAAAGGTTTTTCTGGCTAAAAGAGAAAAAGAAAGAGGCAAGGTGGAGTCAGTGAAAGTCTCAACTTTCTGCATTGCTCTGAAATTGTGGTGGCCTATTTCTCTTCTGCCTCCTATAGAAGGCTAGATCCAGGTCAGAAAAGCAACCATTTTCACTGGTTCAGTGGCATTCCATTGCCAAATCCAGCTCAAGGGATGGAATATGGGTTGCAGTATAGCTAAGAAGGCATTTCTGGTTACCTCCAAACCCAAAACAATGTGGTAAATTCAGAGAAACCTTGAGATCTGAAGACAAAGGTATCTACCCACAAGGCACCTGTAGTGGGTGGAACGGTGCCCCACTCAAAAGATATGCCCATATGGAATCTGTGAATGTGACGATATTTTTTTTTAAAAAAGGGCCTTTTCAGATGTCATTAAGGATCTTAAGATGAGATCATCCTAGATTATGGGGTTAGCCTTAAATTCAATGACAAATGTCCTTGTAAGACAAAAAAAGAAGAGACGAAGGAAAAAGCTATGCTAAAGCAAAGGTAGAGTTTGGAATTATGCAGTCACATGCCCAGGAATGCCAAGGACTGCCAGTGGCCATTAGAAGAGAGAACAGTTGTGGAAGAAACTAATCATGAGGACACCTTGATCTTGGACTTTTGGCCTCCTGAACTGTGAGATGAAACATTTTCGTTGTTTTAAGCCTCCTGATTTATGGTGATCTCTTAGGGCAGTGCTGAAAAACTAAGACAGTGCCCAGTTACAAGGAGAAACAAAGTAGCAATGACTGTGGGAGAAGTGGATGGGCGCCACATACTCAGGTTGCCCAGGGAATTTATGTTTAATCTGCTCACTTAACATTTGGGTTATGAGCTAGTGAGTAGTTTATATTAAGTAAAACTCTTAACATAATTTTATAACAACAGTACTCTTCCTGTGTTTCAGGCAGTCTCAGGAGTGCTAGAAAAAGAGAAACAGAAGAAATATTACATGAGATTCATTACCTAGGGGCATTTGTACAAGATTACATGGATTAAAATGCTGAAGAAGAAAGTAATAGCACCTTTTGGGATTTTCTGGCTGTGAGCTAAGTATCTAGTGGTTAATTTGAATCTCCTGAAAGGGTTGGTAAGGGACTGATGACCCACTGTATCCATTGGTGTGAATGCAATTATGTAATTTATACTACAAAATCTAGCCTCTGCTAATCTTTAAACATTTTTTTATCCTCACCTGAGGATATTTCCATTGATTTAGAGAGAGCAGATGGGAGAAATAAACAGAGAGCAAACACTGAAGTGAGAAAGAAACATTGATTGGTTTGCCTCCTATACTTGCCCTGACTGGGGATCAAACCTGCAACCCAGTTATATGCCTTGACCAGGAATTGAACCCACGACCTTTTGATGTAAGGGGTGTTTCAACTGGGCCACCTGGCCAGGGCTGATCTTTTAAGAAAGGACTTAGGAACGAAGGATTCTATAAAGCAGTTCGATTAAGCCATGACATAGTCCATGGTATCCCTGAGAGCTTGCAATTGGTGGTACGAATCTGCCATCTATCTCCTTTTCCACTCAACAGGAAGGATTCTATGAACATTCCTAGGGACAGTTTGGATACTAAGTTTTCTGTTTTCCAAATTAACTCAGAAAAGCATATGGATGGCTGTGTTAAGCAGCCTCTCGGCATCTTAGGCTGATAATGCATTCCAGTTTAGTCAAATACATCTTCAATATTGTTGTGAGCTGATGAAGAGAAATCATACACATTTCCAAAATTTGGCATGACAAATAGAAGCTTGCTTCTCTGTTCTTACACAATGGATGTACCTTATGCCTTGTTTTCTCCAAATCTTGCTTCAGAAAACAAAGATACCATTAACAAACTCCCCATGGTTCTTCCTTCCCTCATCTGGCACATCCCATTGCCTTTCCTTCTCCCTTCCCACTGTTCAGAGACAAAGCAGCCTAGAGGGAGTGCAGTTAATGAGTTCATCTCAGCAGCTAGGGATGGGTGGACCACTAGAACCAAAAAGCCAAGTGGAATTATCAATGGAGGCTTTTAGATCATTTGTTAATATGCCTTTCTGCTTCTGGAGGAACAGGCAGGAGAAAGAGGAGCAGGATGCAACTGGGTCATCTTCACACGAGGGTGGGTATAAGAAGAAAATAAAAGGATAGATGAGCAGCAGCACACACAGAAGGAAGAGAAGCCAGAAGGTAAAGAACTCAGGGAGCAGTGGAAGAAAAAGGCAAAAATGAAATAAAATGTAAAAATATATCAGGAGGAAGTAGCAAATCAAGTAAAGAGAAGAGAAGAAGAATAAGAATTGAAGAAAAGGAACCTAAATGAACACAAGCAAAAGATATCTAGAATCAAATGGGATTTCTAAAAGCCTAGGATGGCAGAGAAAGGGAAGGAGGAGAGGACCAAGAAGAGAGTGCTAGGGTGAATTGTGCAAAAGGCTTAAGACTTTTAAATTTGATAGCCAAGGGGGAGGAGTTGTATCAGTCAGGGCTATTTCTGTTAAATAAGCCAACCCCAAAGTCAGTGGCTTAAAAAATAATGATCATTTATTTATTCCTGCCTGGTGGTTTGTTCATCTAGGTTGAGCTTGTCTGGGAAACTCTGCTTCAAGTTGTGGATCCAGGTTGGTGTGGCTCCTTAATGCAAATTGGTCGCAGGTATTTTCCACATGTACTTCTTCTAGGACCAAGGGCAAGAATTAAAAGAGCTATCTAGAGCAGGGGTGTCCAACTAATTTTCAATGGGGGCCACATCATTCTGGTGGTTGCCTTCAAAGGGCTGAGTATAATTTCAACTCCTTAATAGTTAAGGAGTAGTTGCATTTATACAGTCCTGAAATTACATTTGGCTCTTTGAAAGCAACTTCAAAGCTGATGTGGCCCCCAGTGAAAATGAATTTGACACCCTTGCTCAAGAGAAATGTCTTTCTAGGTCAATGGCGGGACTTAAGCATCCAGCATCAAGTTTTCTGTTCTCATCACCTCTGCTAGTATTCCATTGACCCGATAATGTTTTAAGGTCAAATACAAGATTAATGTGCAAGAAAATATACTCTTCCCATCGAGGTGGCAGGGAAAGAGTATACAGTTGAAAGATATTCTAATTAATCACAGGAGTAAATGAGGAAGAAGAAATAAGAAGTTATCATATGAGAGCACTGAGGTTGTGAGAGTTTGAATGAGGGGTAATAGTGCACATATAATAGAAGCAAGATACAACTTTATACACTGCATACCTACAAAGTCAAAAACATTGCAACCAGTAACCAGTGTGTAAAGTAGAAGATTTCTAGTTTTCTTCCTCTCTTACTAACTTGTGTTGGAAAAGCATGTGGTTGTGTCAAGATGAGCCAAGCCATTCAAAGTCATACCAAAATACCATATTATATATATTCTCTCCTCATATGATATTTGATTTAATCTCTGAATATTGATTTTAATTAGCAAACACATTCATAATACCATGCAAATTAATTTATCATATAGAATTATATAGTAATTAGGTTGACTAGTAGAAATACTTTTAGTAGGCAGAGTGTCTATAGATTTATAACATTGCAAAGCAAGTTATGGTAGAGTCCAATCAAGAGCAGAGTAGATACAGAAGGAAATGGACAATGGTTTGAAAATATCTAGCTCCTACGCCAGTGTGAACAGGAAAGAAAACAATCACTGGAACGTTCCCAAATGTAGGCAATTAGGGAAAAATCAATATAATCAAATTACAGCAATGTTTCTCATGGATATACCAATTTATATAACTCAGAATGTGTTAGAAGGCTACAGGGATATATGAGCCCTAGTGTCAGCTCAGTAAAAAATTAACAGTTAACCTTTGGCATGTCCCTTCAGTTTCCTCTGCCTTGGTTTCCAATTTTTTGGCATCTTCCTTCAGTTTCTATGCTTCAGTTTCTAATTTTTGAAATAAAGTCATTCTACTAGTTAATCTGTAAGGTTCCTTCTGGCTTATGAATTGAAGTTTTAACTGAGCCTGATGGTGACTGAAGTTTAAACATGTAAGAATAAGTATACAATTTTTTATATATAACTTGCAGGTTTCTTGGGTTCTCTCCCTCATACTGAGTCTAAAAGATGGATGAAAACTAGTTATTTGAAGGTAGAAAAAGAGCATCCGAGAGGGAGGTAGAAATAACAGGAATGGAGACAGGAAAAGACCTAATATGTGTGATAAATCAGAAGTATGAGTCTGAACCAGGGATTAGCCTAGAAAAGAAGTCAAGATGCAGTCATCCTGATCCTTACAGTGAGGCACTGAAGAATTTTCAGTGAAAAAAGTATCATGGTGGGTTGCATTTTCAGATGGCTCACACCACTGGAGAATAGGAATAGGGAGTATAAGGCTAGAGACACAGAAGCCAAGTAAGAAGTAAGTGTGAGGTAACAAATAAAAGACTGTAAGAATCCAAACAAAGACTTTTAAATTAGATATGAGGAGACATGACAAGTTGATAAATATTTAGAATGGAAAATTAAGAGAGATAGTCAGTTCACTTTGAGACATTCTAAATTGACATATCAGTGGAGACTACAAGAAGAGATACTGGCAAGCATTATAATTTACTTGCAATTAAGAAACAAGAAAACAAGATCCATTGAATGACATCAAAATGGTCTGGCATGGTCTAAGACTTGGGAAATGTTTTTAGTGGGAGGCGAGTTTTAGGAAACTGTAGACAACAATATCTATGTAATTAGGTAGGAACAAAGATGCATCTAATTCTAAAATATAAAAGTCAGTATAACAATTGCTTTTAAATGACAACCAAATTATTACCATATTTTTTCAAATTTGTATCTTCAAAAGTATAAATTTTTGTGAGATATTATAATACAGTATTCTTTTTATTAACTAGCAAAAATTGATGTTTCATTTTATTTTATTTTTTCTATTTGATTTTGCTTTCTAGGAGTATCTAATGTTTGTGGACTACTAGGAAACATCAGGGTTGAGAAATACACACACACACACATCCTGGTTTTGTAACTGAATTCATTTGAAATAGCCTATGACACACAGAAAAAAGAGAATCAATACTCTCTTTTCATTTTGCATATTTCTCTGACCACTATGGGAAAACATGAAAAAATTTATATTATCAAGAGTGACGTCCCAAGACAGCAGAGCCAAAAATGGTCAAAGACGGAAGGACTGACGACTTTCACCCAGACACATTTTCTCCTAACAACAGAGACTGCATGTCATGCACTACATATGTGTTGCCTTGCAGGTAGGTGAAAAAAGAAGTGACAAGATCTAAGAGAGCTAGGAAGGGTCTGAAAAGACATACTAATATGGGCAAAAATCACTCACCATTTGCTTTTTAGTTTCTAAAGAAAAAAAATCACTTAAATGAACATCTGGGAACAAAATAAAGGCTTTTTGCTTATAAAACTCCATCCACAGTATATCTGTTTATAGTTCTATTTCCAAAAATGTCATTACTTAAAAATTAACACAAACTGCTAAAGTATAAGAAGAGTGGACACCTGTAAAGATGTCATGAAATTAGTTCATTGTAATTTTTTGGGACTTAGATATATGTAAATCTCAGTTACTTTTAATTAGTTATCAATGTCACTAAATTAAGGACTGTTCTCTGTCATGAAGAAGTAAAGACCTCTGGCTACTGTGGTAAAACCCTGGAAGAACTAAGAATAAAAAATTGTGTTTGACAAAGAATATTTTCACACCTCAGGGCATGTACTAATATCTTCCTCAGAATACTGGGACATTCTGGGAAGGTTGATAATGACTCAGAGGTGACACAGAAATTCTATGGTATAACAATGAAAAGACAGGTGAAAATTGGTGGTTAAACCTGCAGTTGGGCATGTCTCATTCCATTCTCTTGTCCATCGGCAGTTTCCCTCTGGACAGGGAAATCTGTGCTTCTCAAATCTGGGCATGCTGCGGAATTGCCTGTGGTGCTTTTAACAAATAAAGTTGTTCAAGCTCTAGTCCCAGAAACTGTTTCAGTGCTTGAGTATGTGCATTTTTTAAAGGCAAATAAAAACTTAATTGGTAATTTTATTACATGGCCAGGGTTAAAAACTAGACAGAAGAAAGATGAAAGAAAAGGAGGGAGGAAGAAGTAAAGAAGAAGGAAAAAAGAAGGAAAGGAAACAAATAAGCCCATTTTGATCAATTCTCACCCCTGTGTATTGAGATTGTGGACTCCAGTATTCTGAGCAACACTCTGGCATGGGCCATTTCCTTTCTCTCATACCTAAATAGAAGCCCATGTGGAAGTGTGCCCCTGCAGTGGATCTGACATGCCACATCTTGGCAATTTAGTAGAATCAGTAGGATGTAGAACTGCTAGCCTCTAAGGAGACATCACAAAAATCTGTTGTCTACTTCTGAACACTGTGGAGTTAAGAATTATACCCCAGGTTGGGGAATAAAAAAGAACAGAGGATGAAAATTGATTTTAAGTAGTGATGAGTTATTTCAAAGTACAATTCCAGGAACACATATCATTGAATGAACTTTATAAGGAAACTAAATGGTAATGGGATTTTTTAAATTTAGTTTTGGAGACACTCTGTTTCCAAGGAAACATTCATGACCAAACCTTCTACAATGTCCTTTGAAGGATTGGCAGATTGAATATCTGTTAATGAGTCATCTTTACTGATGTTAATGATGCTCTCAGTTGAGAGGGAAACTTGGTAAAATTCTCTTCTATTTCTCTTTTATGCCAACTAGTTTATTGATTTATCTTGCAATACTGAATACACTGGTTTTTGCAAATGGTAAAAGTTAGAAAACCTCAGAACTCCTGCATTTCTTATGTGATACTCAACCACCTTTCCTAGTCAAATCCTATTCCATCCACTCAGACTAAAATGTATTTATTTATTTTTAAAAATATTTTATTTATTTTTAGAGAGAGGGGAAGGGAAGGAAAAAGAGAAGGCAACATTAATTTGTGGCTACCTCTCATGTGCCCCCTACTGGGGACATGGCTCACAACCCGGGCATGTGCTCCAACTGGAAATCAAATCTGCGACCCTTTGGTTCACAGACCCATGCTCAATCCACTGAACTACACCAGCCAGGACCAGACTGCAATTTATAGAGGGATGGCTTTGTTGATTTTTCCCCTAGGTATTAATTTGATATTTTAAATATGAATCAAAGAAAAACAAGCATTTCAGTTTAAGCAAGAAATCTCTATATATAATATTCACAATGGTATGTTTTAGTCATATTTACTATTGATTTTCAATTAGAAGTGGCTATAGGCTTTGAAAGAGATAACATAAATAAAGCCTATCTCCTCACACATCCACACCAGTGTAATTTTTAGACTGAAACACATTCAAGAAATAGAATATACTTTTTAAAGAAAATGGCATTGGCAAAAATTTCTAGGAGATATATACATATATTTTAAATAATCTATAAGAATTTCCAAAGGTTGCCATTAACAGAGACCACCATTTATCATAGGAAGTAAAAGTTAGAGGTCCCAATAATGATTAGGGAGTCAAAGCAAATATTTTATGTGTACATCTACTTTCCTACCAGTCTCACCTCTACCCTCACTAAATAGGATTTTTATTCTAAACCCTTCTTCTCTTATCAAACTCATTTTCCACTAATCTCTCCTCAGGAAACTTCTGTTTTCTAGATGAAAGTAGCCTTATTAGGCTAATAAGGAAATCTCACTAGGTCTTTATGTGTTAACCCAATAATCTAAAATAAAATACTTGTCACAGTTTCGGTTCCCTATGAAACTGGCCCTCAAGTAAAGATGTGTGTGCATGAAGATAGAGAGGCTCTCAGGATCAAAACCCATAGAAGGAGAGGAAGGAAAGTAAAATCAGGCAGGGGACTGAAGCTGACAGGTGATACAGTCTCAGAGGAGAAACTGGGTGGGGATGAAAGTAAAGGAACCAGGCCTTTGTTCCCACAGGTTTTTAGTCACTGGATGTGGCCCAACTAGAATGCAGACGTGAACTTGGACTCTTTGCAACCGAGGCAGTGCCCGTAGGGGCTATTAGAGGCACTCTGATGTATAGCACTCCCAGCATTGAGGAAAAGTGGGCTCTACATCCCTAAGTAGGGGGAGAGATCTGGGTGGTGCATCTCTGAATCTATAGAATTATATTTAGTGATTCAGTGATGACTGAAGAACCCAAACTGTTCAGGTTCATTTGTGAGCAAATTTACCCAGTCCACCATGCTGTAATGTAATGAAAAGAATGAATGAGCTATGTTTGAGAGTCTGAAAATTTGTTGCTTTGTTATTGCTCCCCAGAGGACTCAATGCCAATCAGCTGATAATAAAGTGATCACTAATCACTCGATACGAGGCCTCAAAGAACTGTCCTGCAGGGATAGGATGATGTTAAAATACAAGAGGCAACTATTTAATTGTACATTTAATTACCATCTTATAAGAACAGAGAGTGTTTATATATCTTCGCGTACTTATTTTTCTCATTTTAACTAAGGTTTACTGACAGAGTATGTGCCATGTGGAATAGGTTAACGGATGCACAAATTTAAGTGGAGATGTTTTAAACTGCTTGAGTTTTCTGTGGAAGGGAAAGACCGAAATACTGGCTTTACAAGAAACACCCACAGAAGAGCTCCTGAGAAGTGTGAAAAGATGGCTGCTGCATGGCCTGGACAGTCCTTGGACCAGCTTCTGTCGCAGGGATGGGGGCTGGCAACTGGAAATTCAATGAGACTGAAGATGTTATGAATGATGGTGTTCTACTGCACAATGTAACAAATACAGATCCTGAAGTGAGTTACCTTCATGTATTTAATTCTTGACCCAATATTTTTTAGTTATTAATATATGCTTCTTATTGCTTCTGTCATTGTGTGGTTAAATACTCATATTAGTGTGGGGCTGTCTGGCTGGTTTGCTGAGTGGAGAAGCTGAAATAGAACAGTCCTGAAACAACACTTTGGATACATTACAGGGAGAATTGTTAGACACAAAAGCTGGACTCTGAATTTCCCTTCTACATGTTCCATAAAAGATGGTCAAAATGTCAAGGTTTCTCCAGCAATAATATTTTTGAGCTCCTGTGTTTTTCTGTAAGCTCCCTTTGCCATTGCATTTTTCTGCAGATATCAGCATATTTTCCACAAACCTGCTGATTGCTCCCATTAGCCTGTGGCATTCATCTCAAGAGCTCATCAAGCACCATTTGTCTCCTCTGAGCTTCTGGTTTTTTTAAATGCCTTTACCTTTCTCCCCAGGTTCTTAACTAAAAGTTTTTTCTGTAAGACATTTTTCAATGGACATCACACAACTATTTTGTCATTGAGGGAGTCAGCTTAGACTACCTAAAGCTCTCTGGGAAGTCACTAGCTGTTTTGTCATTAAAAGAGCCAGAAGAAAAAGAAGGGGAAATGTGTGAAGGGATTTTATTTTCCTGTGTTTTACAAGTAACTTTTTGATGAACATCATAGAGAGTGACTAAAAAAGAACTGATAATGAGCAATGCAAAATTAAGGTCAAATATGCTTTCCTTGTGACTTGTTAACTGGAACAACAAAAAAATAGCAAAAATTAATGAATCAAAAAGAAAGGAAAAACAAACTACTAGAAACCTGGAAGAAGCAAATGGAGGATGAGTGCTGAAGCCAGTGAAAATGAACTTGGAGTCTTGTGCACAGGAGAAAGGTCACCTAGAAAGACAAACTTCCTTTGCTCTGGTGGCCCAGCCTACCCTGGCCTGAAGCATGAAGCCCAGGTGATTAGGAATAATGATCATTAGATACCAGCAGAGCTTCCATGTGATGAGAAAGAGACACCATCAAAGGCTGCATATGGAGATCTGATTTGCAGCTTTTCCTCATCTCCTATTTCTCAGTTTGTGGCAGCCAAAGAGAGAGAGACAGAGCCATCGAAAGGTCTGACTGCTTAGAGGAGGTTGTGGAAAAGCCTTTGGTGGTAAAGGTGTCTGAAACTGGCGAACTACAGTTCTTGGATCCGTTGTGATTCCAATGTTCCTGGCTCAGCCTGAGGTCAAGAGGGAGTCAGTTCCTCTGGAGTTGCATGTTATTTTTTAAAAGTAATTTGCATGTATTTTTCCTGTGTGAAAAGAATGCTAATAGAGACATTTTTAAATTTAGACACTAGTTCCTATACTAATGCCAAGAGTAATAGCATTTGTAAGGGCTTTTCTGATGTTGCATGTCAATTTTCTTTCACTGGCTCACTTGATTCTCATTACAATTCTCTGATCTTCCCAACTAGTGGGTGGCAAGACAGAGAACTTAGAGAAGTTAAGTGACTTGCCCAAGACTACACTGCTTGAGAAATTTCCTCAGCAAAGTTACTTATCAACAGTTTTTAGCTTAATGCTGTTCCACATCAGGGTTGGGCTAAAGCAATAAAAGGCCTGAATATTTGAGGATGATTTCAGTTTAAACAATTTTTTGTTATTTTTAATATATTTTATTGATTATGCTATTACAGTTGTCCTATTATCCCCCCTTCATTCCCCTCCACCCTGACCACCTTCTCCCACCCACATTCCCCCCCTTTAGTTCATGTTCATGTGTCATAATTTCTTTAGCTTCTACATTTCCCATACTATTCTTGCCCTCCCCCTGTCTATTTTCTACCTACCATCTATGCTACTTATTCTTCATACCTTTCCCCCCTCTCTCCTCCTCCCACTCCCCTGTTGGTAACCCTCCATGTGATCTCCATTTTTGTGGTTCTGTTCCTGTTGTAGTTGTTTGCTTATTTTCTTCTTGTTTTTGTTTCAGGTGTGGTTGTTAATAATTGTGAGTTTGCTGTCATTTTACTACACATGTTTTTTATCTTCTTTTTCTTAGGTAAGTCCCTTTAACATTTCATACAATAAGGGCTTGGTGATG
>CM052547.1:60451536-60465846 GCA_028533065.1 Trachops cirrhosus
TTAAAAAAATAAATTCTCTCTGGTCCTACAATGATAGAAAGGTGATCCACTTTGAGGAGTTGATTCATGGTACTGATGCCATGACCTGGCCCCATGCTCTTCTGCTCTGTCCCCTTTGCAAAATGTGTGCTCCAGGTAAATGTTCTTTATAACACTGGGATCTCACTTCCCAAATTTCATTATCACTGCACTTAAGAGCAGCTGACACACCAGGAAGATCTGAATTGCCAACAGGAGGGTTGGGCAGAATGGTATCAGCCAGGCCTCTGAGAGTATTACCTTAACAACAAACACAACTTATAGGATGAAACACAGAGCAACTTAATTTTTGTCTCCTATCTCCAGTGGAAAAAAAATGTTTATAGAAGGATATTCTCCCAGAACCTTAAAGAAATTGTATGCATTTATGACTTCACTGCCCATACTTAGGAAATAAAATGTCTTAAACATGCTTTAAGTCATTAGATACAATATTGTTTCCTAAACTCTAGAATGTTGGTTCCTATGTAATAATCAAAACTTCAAATGTGATTCAAAGTTAAAATTTCTTCCTTTTGCCAACTGGTGTTTGTCATAGGCAGAAGCTCAGAAATGGTGTACGATTGGCTTTCTTCCCTTATCCTTCCTCTCTTGTCTTGCTAACTTTACTTTCTGATGTGTTCTAGGTTAAAGAGAAGAGAGGTCAGAGACAAGAAAGATGGCTTCTTTTACCTTGGGCTCAACTAATACTAAAACCAACTTTTTATAAAGCATTTTTGTGAATTCTTCAAAAACTCCATTATTCTACACCACCATCAGAAACCTCCCACTTGTAGTTCCTTTTTACAGATGATGTGTTTCCTCTGGTGAATCACTGATTCCCCCAAATGACCCAGGAATCCAGTAGTATCTTTAAAATTCTCTCTGATGAGGTCTCCTTGTGCCTCTGGGAAGCCCCACTGGACAGAATCCAAGACAATCCCATATCGATTCTTTTCCAATTTCTGGCTTATAGGTACCACTCTTATAACCTTCGCCTCCAGTAATCCTAATTCTAATAGAGCAATCACCTTCCCTTTGCTCTACTAACAAGCAACTACGCATCACAAATCAGGGCACTATGTTCCCTACCTGCAAGAAATACTTTTGAAATTCTTGGAATAGTACCATTGGAGCATTTCTCACCAGACTTGAGGTGAGAGGCAAACACTTCCCCCAACCTCTCGTCCTTGGAGCAGAGAAATGGGGTTCACCACATCCCAGCATTTATGAAAAGTTTGTTCTCAAAACAAGAACCAAAAAACAAGAATGACTTTCCCCAACCCTTTTAGACTAAAAGTATAGAGGAGGGGTTTGAGAGTTCTCTAAAGCTTAGAGATTTCTTGTTTGAACTATTTGCAGAGTTAGCTCCATGGAATGTAGTAGCATCATTGTCTTATGCCTCAGCCAAAAGTGAGAGAGAAAGAACTACACTTTACCATCCCCTTACTCTGGGAAAATGTGTACTGACATTAACAATACACTCATATTTGGTGTCTGCACTAAATCTATAACCTCAAGCCAATCTTGGGGTTCTCAAAGGGCTTAGAGTTGTTTCACCCAGAAAAGATTTTGTGTTCTTGACACTTCTAATAAGCAGGCGTGCTCTGGTCTCCTAATTTCTGCTATGTAGTAAATGGGATATTTCATCAGATGCATGTATACAAAACAAACACTTAAAAGTCCTTCCTTGAAAGTGCACTGCAAATCACTCCAAGAGCCTGAAGGGCTAAGAGAGTCATTTCTAGTCATGGCTTTCAAGAGCACTTATAATTTGAATTATCTTTCAGAGCATTCTGGATGTCCTAAATAGTGTACGGTATAAATGCCTTGCTATGGAAAAAGTTGACCAAGTTCATTGCATTTTATTTTTTTTAATTTATTTTTATTATTTTTAAATTTTATTTATTTATTTTATTTTTTTCCATTACCATTTAGTCCCCTTATAACCCACAAACCTCTACAATCACCATACTGTTGTCCTTGAGGCTTTTCTTCTTTTTGCTCAGTCCCTCAGCCCCTAACCTCCTCCACCTTAGCTGTCATCCCTCAGATGATTAGTGACATTGAGCATCTTTTCATATGTTTATTAGTCATCTGTATGTCTTCTTTGGAAAAGCATCTATTCAGGTCCTTTGCCCATTTTTTATAATTGGGCTGTTTGTTTATTTTGGTGTTGAGTTTTGTAAATACTTTACCAATTTTGGATATTAACCCCTTATCAGATGTATCACCAAATATATTTTCTCATTCTGTGTTTTGTCTTTTTGTTTTGTTGATGTTTTCCTTTCCTGTGCAAAAGCTTTCTAGTTTGATGTAGTCTCATTTTTTTTATTTTTTTCTTTTATTTCCCTTGACTGGGGAGATACAGGCAATAAAATATTGCAATGATCAATATCAGAGATTTTGATGTCTATGATTTCTTCTAAGATTTTTATGGTTTTGGGTACACATTTAAGTCTTTATTCCATTTTCAATTTTTCTTCTGTGTGGTGTAAGAACGTGGTCTTGTTTCATTTTTCTTCAGGTATCTGTCCAATTTTCCTAACACCGTTTATAGAATAAACAATCATTAGCCCATTGTATGTGTTTACTTCCTCTGTGAAATATTAATTGACTATTAAAAGGTGTGGGTTTATTTCTGGGCTCTCTATTCTGTTCAATTGATCTATGTGTCTGTTTGTATGGCAGTACCAAGCTGTTTTGATTACTATGGCCTTATAGTATATAGTATATAGTATATAGTATATAGTATATAGTATATAGTATATAGTATATAGTATATAGTATAGTTTGATATCAAGTAGTGTGTTTCCTCCTACTTTATTCTTCTTTCTCAGGATTGCTGTTGCTATGGGGGGCCTTCTCCGGTTCCATATAAATTTTTGAAATATTTGTTCTAGTTCTGTGAATTATGTCATTGGAATCTTGATAGGAATTTCATTGAATTTTATTTATATCTTCTTCACTTTCTTTCTTCATTGTCTTAAAATTTTCTGAGTACAGGTCTTTTGCATCCTTGGTTAGGCTACTCCAAGGAATTTTATTCTTTTTGAAGCAATTGTTAATGGGATTATTTTCTTAATTTCCCTTTCTGTTATTTCATTATTGGCATATAAAAATGCAACTGATTTCTGGTTATTAATTTTGTATCCTGCTGCTTTGATGAATTCATTTATCAATTCTAGTAGTTTCTTGGTGGAATCTTTAGGGTTCTTTATGTACATACAGACAGTATAATATCATTAATAAGGGCAGTTTTAATTCTTCCTTCCCAATTTGTATGCCTTTTATTTCTTTTTCCTGTCTGATTGCTGAACATAAGATTTCCAGTATTATGTTGAATAAGAAGGGTGAAAGCACACATCCCTCTCTTATTCCTGATCTTAGGGGGGATGCTTATAGTTATTGCCTATTGAGTATCAATACATTTAAGAAGATTGAAATCATATCTAGCATCTTTTCTGAACACAATACTCTGAAACTAGAAATCAATCACAAGATGAACACTGAAAGACACACAAAGACGTGGAAGCTAAATAGCATGTTATTAAACAATGAATGGTTCAACAAAGAGATCAAGGAAGATATCCAAAAGTAACTTGAAACCAATGAAAATGAGGACACAACAACCCAAAATCTGTTGGACACAGGGAAAGCAATCCTAAGATGAAAATTCCTAGTATTACAGACCTACCTCAGAAAAAATGAGAAAAAGCTCCAATAAACAGTATTAACTTTATACTTGAAGGAACTTAAAAAAGAACAACAAACAGAAACTAAAGTGAATGGAAGGAAGAAAACAATAAAGATCAGAGAAGAAATAAACTAAATAGAGTTTAAAAAACTCTCTATATTTTTTTAAAATAGAGTTTAAAAAAATGATACAAAAATCAATGAATCCTAGACCTTGTTTTTTCAGAGAGATAACCAAGATTGACAAACCTTTAACCAGGCTCATTATGAAAAAAAGAGAGGACCCAAATAAGTAAAATGAGAAATGAAAAAGGAGAAATAACAACTGGCACCAAAGAAATACCAAAGATTTTTAGAAAATATGAAAAACCATATACCATCACTAGACAACCTGGATGAAATGGATACATTCCTAGAAACATCCAATCTCCCAAAACTAAATCAGGAAGAATCAGAGAATCTGAATAGATAGATTATACCTAGTGAAATGGAAGCAGTAATCAAAAAACTCCCAACAAACAAAAGCCCTAGACTGATGGCTTCACAGGTGAATTTCTGTAAACCCAGAAGAACTAACACCTCTCCTTGTCAAACCATTTCAAAAAATTCACAAAGAGGTAAGGCTCTCGAGCTCATTTTATGAGGCCAATGTCATCCTAATTCCAAAAACAGATAAAGATACCATAATTAAGAAAATTATAGGCCAATATCCCTGATGAACATAAATGCTAAAATCCTCAACAAAATATTAGCAAACCAAATACAGCAATGCATCAAAAAGATCATACACCACAATCAATTGGGATTTAATCCAGGAATGCACAGTTGGTACAATGTTTGTAAATCAATAAATGTGACACATCACATAAACAAAATGAAACACAAAAATCGCATGATCAAAACAATAGATGCAGAAAAAACATTTGATAAAATCCAACACCCATTTACGATAAAAAATGTCTCAGGAAAATGGGAACCAAGGGAACATACATAAACACAATGAAAGCCATATATGACAAGCCCACTGCCAGCATCATACTCAATGGGCAAAAACATTGCATTTTAATAAGTGAGTCAATATGCTTCTAAGAAATGATCATGGACCCCTGAGTGCATTCTCAAAGAGGCTACCAAGTATCATGACTTTAGACAGCTAACATGTTGCATGAACTACCACATTACTTCCCTGCTCAGTGGCCCCAGTGGAAGCTGCAAAACAAAAGCTTTGGAACACCCACATAGGATGTCTCTTCCCTTCCTTTGAGATCTTTGCTCAGTCCTGATGTCACTGAGGAGACTGACTCTGTAGAACTGGCCCAGTCACCACCAAAGAGGATGACAAGAACATCTAAGCAATAATAGCCAGCTTTTCTTGTAATCCTTCACTTAGATTGTTTCAGAACTGGTTAAATAGTAGGGGTTAATGTCAGGTAGTTCTGGGACCATGGATCATGGCTCTTCAGCTTTTAAATTATATGTCTGCTCTGGGTTTATTTTGCACATTAAAGAATTACAATAGAAACAGTATCTATATCACAGGTTGGTTGGCAGGACCGACTAATGTAATACATGTACATGGCTCAGAAAAATGCTTACTACATGCTAAATATTTATTTTACTATTAAAATTGGTTATTATGTTGGCAGATCTCAAGTCTTCCATTCTGAGTGACTTATAAGCACTACTTGTGTTATTGCACCAAGTTAGAGTTCACAGAACATTGTCACACACATCACAGGTAATCTCCCAACCAACAGATTATCCCTTCAAACTGTAGTATACTTTATTCCATTTTTATTTGATTTGTATGTATATTTTTAAGAATTAAAATCATATTTAATTTGCAATTATGTACCCTACTTACTTTTCATATAACATGAGTTCAATATTCCTCATACTGTTAAATATATTTGAAAACTAGTTTTGAATGACTACATTGTCCTTCTTATCATCAGACCAACCTTCATTTAATTATTTTTCTGGTTGAACTTTTAGATTAAATATATCCCCTTTTATATATCAAATAATGCTGCAATGAACAAACAAATCCCTTATATTATTTTTGATTATTTCCTCAGGAGACACCTAAAAAGGCTCTTAACACATTGCTAAATTACTTTTTTGAAGGTTTATCCCAGTGCTATAATTGTATAAGTCTTCTTAAATGTATTTCCTCAACTAATTGCAAGCTTCATTTTTTAAAACTGTGATAAAATACGTATAACAACATTTATCATCTCAACCATTGTTAGTGTATAGTTCAATGTTAAGTATATTCATATTGCTGTGCAATGGGTCTCCAGAACTTTATAATCTTGCAAAACTAAAGCTCTGCATACATTAAATAACAACTCCTCATTTTCCTTTCCCCTCAGTCCCTGGCAATCACCATGCTACTTTTGGTATTTTTGAATTTGACTACTCTAGGTATCCTGTAAGAATGAAATCATTCAGCATTTGTTCTTTTGTGATTGGCTTTACTTAACATCATTTTAACTTTCAAACTGTCTAATCCCCTCCCAAGAAGAATACTGCCTCAAATAGTTTGACCAAATGGGATAAATTTGTTTATGTTGTAGGTCCCACACTGTGGCAGTTGTTAGGATCAGAGATATGTTTATTTTTCTTTCCAATTGTTCAAGGCTACTGCATGTGTTATCATGATGCATATGTAGTTTCGTAAAGGAAAGGAACCACCAAGGGGAAAAGAGGAGGCTATGGAGATGGAAAAAGACACAACAATTAAAGTAATTCCAGATCCTGACAAGATGACAAATGGTCATGGGGTTTGGATACCTCCCTCAAAATCAATTCTGAAAGAACTACAGATGAAAGGAAAGCATAGATCTAAGACACTAATATTTAAATAATGTACTCATTTGGCGAATACCAAAGGCTATTGGGGATTGGTATGTGTGTCTTGTTGGGTGGATGTGGTGCGGAGGGAGCTTTTAAGTCCCAGGAGGAAGTTGCCCTCAAGTGCAGACCTGGTACAGAGTTTCTGCTAATGTTTCTCTTATGTGTTGCCAGGAAATCATCTTTGCTTTCCAATCAGAGTCTTGCAGAAGAAAGTGATTAGATAACACAGGAGCAGGACCACCAGAAAAGAAATATAACACATTTAATAACATATTATTAAATGTTATAATATGGGAGATCAAATTATTAGAAGAAAGAACAAAAATTTAAGTACACATAACAAATAAATACAAGGAAATATGAAGGAAATAAACAAAAATAAAAGTCATAAAAGAAACCAGCTAAACATATTAGCTGCAGATAATATAATAATTAAAATTAAGAACACAGTAAATGACTACCACAGAAAATAAATTGTTAATCTTGGAACTGATTTAGAAACTGACGCATATTGTATAAGAGTAGAATAAAGAAAGCGAAAAAAATTTTTTTAAAAAGCTAAATTTTTGGTCAAGATGGTAGTGCAGATAAATGAGGTACTTGGAACTTCCCACAACCACATCAAAATTTGAGCTAAACTACATAACAATCATCATTCAGAACCTCCTGAAATCTGTCTGAATAGGTATCTGACAACTATGGATATAAAAAGAAGCCACATCAAGACTGGTAAAAGGGACAGAGACAAGGAATGGGCTGATCCCACACCAATGTGTAGTGGATAAAAATATGGAGGAATATCTCAGCTGTGAAGGTCTCCCTCCAGGGATCAAGGGCCTCCCAGGGATCAAGGACCCCCATCAGAACCTCCAGCTCAACATTTCAGTGTTGGGATGAGGAGTCCACATAGCTTCTGGTTGTAAAACCCAGCAGGGATTGTGGTTGAGTGAGAGGGAGGGCCCACACATGCACTTACTCAAATTTACTCATTCTGAGCTCCAGCAATGGGACAGCAGCTGCAAAGGCACCAGGGACATAAGGAGAGGAATTGAACTGTCTGGCTTTGGCTCAAGGCTTAAAGAGTAGATTTCTTCCAAACAAAAGTGTTGGCAGAGATCATTGTTCCTTTACTGAGTCTTTCTCCACAGAGCTGGCGGGTGAGCAGTATATCTGAGTCTCTATTAACCTGCCTAAAAGTGTTTATCCTGCCCTGATAATTCCCTGAGACCCTGTCCCACCCAAGCCATTTCCAGTGGCTTTTCCAAACAAAAGACCTTGCTTGCCTCATGCTTTAGATTGTCCTGAAATCTCACAAATAAGCATCTTCTGTTTTCTGCATCCCTATACCTCTTGCTAATTGGCCCCAGGCCTGTTACTAGTGGCAGCCAGTCTTGGTTCACAGCTTTGCCTCTTCTGGGCACCTCCAAGCCCAGAAAAAGTAGCAGCCATCTGCAGATCACCCTGTAGCTCATGTCAGATAGCCCCAGACAGGGCACAGGTGGTGGCTGACCTTGAACCTACTGGGAGTCCCCAGAGCCAGTGTACCTGGTAGATGGCTTCAGACCATACTTTATTACAACTCAACCACCTCCACAAGCAACACATTCAAAGGGTGGACTTGGCAAACACCATAGCCCCACTAAAACAAGTTCTGCTCTATAGGGTTGGCCCCTGCATAGAAACTCTTCCACTGTAGTAGAAGCCAATCCTCACAGCTGGTTGGCATGGGGGTCAATCCATCCCAGTGATGTGCCATCTATATGCTCAACTATAGATACTCTGTGCAATCAATGTTCAATTAAAATAGGAGGGTGCACACAGCCTACACAGGGGCACACTTAGAGTGTCCAGATCAGAAGACTGGGAGGCTGAGTCACTGGGTCTTCAAGAACATCTTCTACATAATGCCACTCTATGAAATCTGGGAGATATAGCAGCTCTACCTAAAATATAGAAACAAACACAGGGAAACAGTAAAAATGAGGAGACAAACAAACAAACAAAAAACAACCCTCAAATGATGGAATGAGAGAAATCTCCAGAAAAAGTGCTAAATAAAATGGAGACAAGCAAACTACTAGATACAGAGTGGAAACAATGTTCATGACAGTGCTCAAGGAGCTAAATGAGAATGCCAACAGCATAAAAAAGACATCAAAACATAAAAAGTAACCAGTCAGAAATGAAGGATACACTAACTGAAATGAACAGATGAAACAGAGAATCAAATCAGCGATTTGAAATATAAGAAAGCAGAAAACATCCAGTCACAACAGCAAAAAGAAAAAAGAATTTTAAAAAATGAGGATACTGTAATGAGCCTCTGGGACAACTTCAAGCTCCCCAACATTTGTGTCATGGGTGTGCTGGAAGGAAAATAAAAAGAGCAAGAAATTAAAAACCTATTTGAAAATATATTACAGAAAACGTCCCTAACTTCATGAAGGAAATAGACGTAAAAGTCCAGGAAGCACAAACTCCCAAATAAGATGAACTGAGAGATGCCCACACCAAGATATATCACAATTAAAATGTCAAGAGTTAAAGACAAAGAATAATCTTAAAAGCCACAAGAGAAAAGCAGTTAGATACCTACAAGGGAGCTCCCATAAGATTGTCGGGGTACGTTTCTCAACAGGAACTCTGTAGACCAGAAAAGACTGACAAGAAGTATTCAAAGTCATGAAAAGCAAGGACCTACAACCAAGATGACTCTACCCAACAAAGCTAACATTTGGAATTGAAGGACAAAAAAAAGAACATTCCAGACAATAAAAAGCTAAGGAGTTTATCACCACAAAACCAGTATTACAAGGAATGTTAAAGGGTCTACTAGAAGAAGGAGGAGAAGGAGGAGGAGAGAAGAAGAAGGAGGAGGAGGAGGAGAAGAAGATGAAGAAGAAGAAGAAAGAAGAAGAAAAAATTAATAATAAAGAGCTATAAAAATAACAAAAATCCTACCATTTGTGATAACATGAATGGACCTGGAGGGTATTACACTTACTGAAATGTCAGTCAGAGAAAGACAAATACCATTTATATGTGGAATCTAAAGAACAATATAGATGAACAAACAAAACAGAAGGAGATACCGAGAACATACTGATGGTTGGCAGAGGGAAAGGGGATTGGGGGACTGGGTGAAAAAGCTGAACAGATTAAGGAGTACAGATTGGTAGTTATACAATAATCATGGGGATGTAAAGTACAGCATAAGGAATATAATCAGTAATATTGTAACAACTATGCATGGTACTAGTTGGATACTGGAAATATCAGGGAGATCACTTTGCAAAGTATATGATAGTCTAATCACTATGCTGTACACCTGAAACTAACACAAAAAATATTGAATGTAAACTGTAATTAAAAAAATCTTTAAAGGCTAAGAGATGTGTAGGATACAGTAGAAAGAATCAGATTGATATCAGACTTGTTAAGAAACATGAAAAGAATGAAGGCAATGAAGTAATGTTTTGAAATAACTAAACAAAGAAGAATTTAAGAAATCAGCACAGGTGACCATAAGAGAATGGAAGAAACAAGGACATTTAGTAATATCATGTTCACAGAGAAAAATACACTAGACCATTTTCTAATACCATCTCTAGAGATAGATTCGGGATAGTTAAAGGACCAATGTGAAAATAAAACTATACATTTATAAGAAACATGAATGAGAACATATTCATGACCTAGAGGTGAGGAAGGGAGTCTTAAAAACTCAGAAGCACAAATGAAACCATTAAAAATTGATTTATTTGATTACATAAAAATCAGGAGTTAATGCGCAAAAGAATTCCTTGGGGAAAAAAATCAACAGAGAGGTCAAGTAAGGTGTTAAAATTTAATAGAATTAAAGAAACAAAAATTAAAATAGCAAGAGGTTGTTGATTTATGCTGAGATACTGGAAATCTGAGTTATGCCTAGTATTGGTGGGGATATGGAGATGCAGGCCATAGAAATCCTCAAATGTTATTAATGGGAGTGAGGATTGGTGCAGCTATTCTGGAAGTCAGCTCAGCAATTCCAGCCCTGGATAAACATGAGTGAGATTCTATTACAGCTCAGCAAGGGACACACACAAAAAAACGTTTGTAGGGGTGTGGAGGTGGAAAAAATCTAAGTTTCTGTAACTGGGGAAATGACTAAGTCAGATTCCATACATGGAATTCCATGGAGCAGTGAGCAGCAATTGCTAGATTGATACCCAGCAACAAGGATAAGACTTTAAAACATCATGCTAAGCAAAAAGAAAAAGAAACAAAGAAACAAAGAGAGAAAGAGAGGGAGGGAGGGAGGGAGGAAGGGAGGGAGGAAGGAAGGAAGGTAGGTTCCTGGTGTCTTAGACTGTTGGGGCTACTTTCTTAAAATACCATGGACTGGGTTTCTTATAAACAATAGAAGCTTATTTTTTGCTAGGAAGTCTAAGAAAAGGGCACCAGAAAATTGTGTCTAGTAAAAACTCACTTCCTGGTTCACATACAGTTCCTCCTAGCTGTAACTTCACATGGTGTAAGAGATGGGCTAGCTCTCTGGAGCTTCTTTTATAAGGACATGAATTGCTTTGTGCAGGCTCCACCCTCATGACCTAATCACTACCTATATGCTCCACCTCCAAACACCATTACTTTGAGGATTATGTTTCAACATATGAATTTCAAGGGGATCCAAATGTTCAGACCATAACAGAAAGAGAAAAAATATAAAAGGATAACGTCTAGCAGAACAACATTTGTGTAAAGTTATATTCACCAAATAAAACAAAAATTATTTCAAAGAATACATCCAAATACATAATTACATCAAACATATCAGAATGTTTGCATATGAAGTAGGTGTGGGTTGGGGAAGAGGAGATGGTTTTAAGATTATAGGCAATGAAATGATGAATTGAGTTAGAAGTCCTTACACAGGTCAAGGTGACACAGAGTCAACAAATCAATAGTCCTGTGACTCAACCCTGTATATCAACAGATGGACAAATAGACAAATGAAAGGAAAGTACCACTTATTGCTGCAACCAAACTTTTACAGACTCTGTGCTAAGAATTTTATATCCAACAAGTCATTTATTTCTTATATAGGTTGCAGAAGAAATTTATGGTTCTCTTCATTTCCCAAATGATGAAAGAATGGCTCATAGCGGGTAAGTAAGGTGGCAGGATTATATCAGCTGGATCAGGGCACACTGTCTTCAAATTCCCAAGCTCTCAACACTATTATAAACTGCTCTGCTGAAATCTCCTCACAAAGGTGGGAATGCTGACCACAGAAGAACACACACATGGATAGATGTATGTATTGTGTCACCACAATGCCACATCTGTAGCATGGCTTGGGCATTGTTGCTCTGAGGGCTGTACCACCCCACACCTCACTGCAGACTTTTTACATGGGGGCAGAGGAGGATCAACCATACGCAACATCAGGAAGTGTCTTCTTCTAGCCTTTTTGAAAGATGCCAGATGCCTCCTGTTGTGTGTGGTACAAGCAAGCTGATATGGTATGAAATATTTAAAATGTGGACATGCTGATCCATGTTTCTAATTTTCCAAATTAGAAAAAAAGTCTACTCTCAGAAAATTTAAAGAAATCTACCAATAAAAGAGCTGAGAACTAGTCATTCAGATGAAAGCAACATACTGACACAAGGCCAATTTCAACTTAAGAAAATAGACCACCTCTTGGAGGGAGAAATTTCCATGCCCTCAGGCATTACTCCCACAGAGTGAGCAGTGGGGACCTGAAGCATGTGGTCTTAATAAATCATATTCTATATTCCTTATATTACTATTAAAATGGGGTTATGAGAAGTGCCTCTTATGAACATGGGAACTATTGTAGGTAATTACATGGAAAAACAATAATGTCTGCCTTTGTTATGAAGGTATTTTACAATTAGCTGTAAATGCTATTGTACCAATATATGCAGTAGGGGACCAGGCACTAGAGAATTTAAGATACAAATCAAATTTTGCAAGCTGAAACAGAAAATGGCAGTACTTCATGTTATCAGTACTTCTCCTTAATAACACCAGTAAACACCAGAGTCTCATCCTAAGACAGAGAAGATTAAACCAAGGCACCTTATCTATCTGCCAAGAGACCCTCGAGGTGTCAGATTTAAGTCCTTCAGGGTCATAGTGTGAGATGAGGATAATGTGCTAAGACAGCCCAAGCATCAATATTCCAAAAAGCCACTGGATAATTGCTTCATATCATATCTAACACACAATGATAAAGAATGTCAGAGCAATTACTCCTAGGATACCAGGGACTGCCACACTGCAATTATCACTGTGGTCTGATTTGGTCTGTTTGTGCTTGTGTGTGTCTCTCGTTGCCGCTGTATTACCTCTTTGCAGCTATGCCACTCAGATTTGTAGATTTAGCTCTGGGAGGCACAAGGGTTCCTTCTGAACTACAGAGATTGAAGTGCACCAATTTAATATTCCCTTCCTACTGGTAAAACCTTGCATCCATTAACAAAGGCTGATAAGAAAAGGAAGCTTTGAAAAATGAACCCAGGCCTATAAGTATACTTGGGAGTTTTTTTTTTTAACATTCTCCTGTTATCCCAGTATATTTTATTCCTAAAATTTCAAATATTGAAGACAACTGAAGAAATAGCTCTAAATAAAGAGTGTTTTCAGCTTTGCTGTGGAAAAAGCAATAAGAAAATTAAAGAGTTTTCATTTACTTCATTCTTTCCCATTTGTTATTTTTTGGGAGGGACTGCATTACATGTAGAACTCATTACTGAAAGCATCTGCAAGAGTTAGACAGTGGAAATAAAACAAGGAAAGAGAATAGAATCTTTTATGACTATGAGCTTTATATTAGCATTTCTGTGCCAGTCCGAGGAGTCAGGAGTGAACCCCATCAGGGCTTGTGGCATACAGCTCATGTGTTGCAGGTTTTTCTGTTTATTTTCAGACTAAGGTCCAACTCTGCCTCTACTTTTTTCAGTGTCAGAAGAAACATGCAACTCCTTAAAATGTCCATCTCTTGCATTAAACAGACAACAGCCAGATATAAGTAAAAATATTCACCCATATCTGCAAATCTTGGCTGTCGTAATAATAATTGAGCAGTTACTGTACAGTAGGCATTGAGGTACTTCACAAGTATTTACAGCTATTATGTCATTTAATTCTCAGCCACTCTCTGAAGTCTTATTATCATCCCCATTGTACAGATAAGAACACTGAAGGGTTGGAACACTTAGTTCCTATTCTGACGGAAGACAACCCATCCCTGCTGTATGACACAGTCGCAGAGGGAGCCGCAGGTCCACACAGCAGACTTGGCAGGGAAAGCACCTGAATCTCCCTTGTGTTGTTTCTCTTTTGCTTGCCTGTGCTTGGAATCATTTTTATTGCTATACATACTGGAGCGGATAGTGAGAATGAGAATTTCTTGAGAATTATAGGGATAATGTAAGTGATGACTACATAACCACTCCAAATCCCTCTTGTACCCCAGACTTGATCAGAAGTTTCCTAGAAAGGGAGTTATTTCATGATAGTACAATTATGCCCACCAAATAGCCAGTCCTGACTAGAACTTCCCCGAATAGATTAGGCAGGCCAAAATCCCCCAGAAAGGGCAGGAGAAAGAAGAGAGCTAAATATTCAGTTTTATATAGATTTCCTTGGACCACAAGAGCCCCTACACCACAACCAACTGACCCCCCATTGCCCTATACTAGAGCTTATGTAAATGGTTATTAG
>CM052547.1:60465946-60526037 GCA_028533065.1 Trachops cirrhosus
TAGAACTGTCCTTTCCAGAGAAGCTTAAGAGAACCGGACCTCCTTGGTAGTTTTATACACAAGTTCAAAAGGATAGATTGTTTAGGCAATTGCTTAGGGTCTGGGCACACTGGGATGAGACTCCATTCCTGGGAAAGAGAAAAGAATGGAGGAGACAGTTCCTTTATAACAAACAAGATCTCAATGCTTTTGGCCTTTACAGCTAGCAAAGCAGATTTAGAAGTGAGAGACAGATATTAATCACTATGAACACAGACCCTGTATCCTCAGTCACTTGGCAAGATGCCCAGACTCAAATGTACCCATATTCCAGTCAACTCATGGCTTTACATGTTAACCACAAAACTTACACTTAAGCTTGAAAAAATAAGGTGTCAAAATAAGTAGAAGGAAGAGGATCAGGTAGAGAGATGATGTCAATATAGATAAGGCTTGCAAACTGCAAAGTATCTAACTGCTCAATTGTAGTTTATATAACATGTATTGCTAATTATATCCAAATGTTACGTAATGCTTTCTACACAACAATGATAAAGTAAATGTACTCTGGAAAACAAAAAATTTTTTTGCTCCCACATTGCCACATATGCTTACCCCAGAGTATAAAATAAAGCAGTCACCCTAGCAAGGCAGAGATGCCTGGCTGGTGAGCTTAAAAGCACCAAGCCCCCTGTCATTCCTCACCAACGCCATTCCTTCCATAGGGATTCCCTGGACCTGCAGGAGCTGGACTCTGGCACTATTCCTGGGTAGTTTTACAGCTACTAAGTAGCGAGCAATACCAAAATTTAAAACTTAAAAGTCAGACTTGACAGACCTTAAACTTGACCGTGATGGTAGAATGCTCACTATGTCAACTAAGATGAGTCAGGTATTGATCAATCAATTGACAAAAAAAATTGATTGTTCTTTTTAATGTTCATCAACTGCTTTATATTTCACAACCAGCCAGAAAATGCTGCACCAAATCCACTCTGGTCTAGATTTACAATTCATGTTAGTATTTGAAAAAGAAAAAAAGAAAGAGGGGGACTATGAGGTAAAAGAGTGCCTACAGACAGATAGAAGCTTCCTTTAATTTCCTGTCATACAGATGATTAGGCACTAAATGTGTCCCAAAGGTAATTAAAAACATAATAAACCTAATGAAATAAGGGCTATATCTTGATTAAAGAGAAAAAAGTGAAAGTTATAAATCACTAACTAGCAAATCATGAATTTCTTTAACAGGTGGATCATACTTATTTTATTGAAAAACACTGGCATTCTTCAGAATCAGGACTTGAGCTCCCAGTCATCTGTGAATGGCTCAGCATCACTGTGAGCAGTAAAGATTCTGTTATTGCCTCTTCCCTGAAGACATAAGAGTTGAAGTGCCATGTCAAGTTTCTGGCATCTTTGTGCTGCACTGGTTACCAGATGAGTTGAGGGAGGCCTCTGATGCACTGAGTAGTTACAAAGCCAGTCTTTGAGGTGGGGGGAAAGGAGGCTCATTGCCCTTCCACATTTCCTTGGAGTGAGGGAGAGGCTCCAGGAAAAGGAGGACCCAGGGCTCATATGACCACCTTCCATGGACTTGCTCAGACCTGGCCATGCCTTGTACCTAGCTGGTGATAGCCTTTCTCCCTGCCTGAGGCCCCAGGATAACACACCATCAAGGTAGAGCTCAAAGCCTCTGAGCTACTCCTAACTTAGACCACTCAGACCATCAGTCTTCCTCAATTTCATGATTTAAGTTCCTGATTAGAAACTCATATTGACTAACCTAATAAACAAGGGCTAAAATTAAGTAAAGGCAATGAATAGAAAATATGCATATGATAAAAGAAATGCCCAAAGATATTTCTTAATGAAATTTAAAGTTTGGTGCTGAGAAAGAGTCCCAGATAGGGAGTCAGAAAGCTGGGGTTTGAACTCTGGCTGTGCTACTCACTGGTGCACAACTATACTCAAGATATCTAATCTCTCTGGGTCTCTGTTTTCTTCAACTTAACAATGTACATAAAAATTCTTGCCTCATAGATTGTTGTGAATATTAAACAAGATTAAGCCTTTGGAACTGTGGAGTGTGTTGTCTAGCATGCAGTGAGTTTTCAATACACACTGGTTGCAGTATGTATTACTGGTTACTAGTTGCAGGTAACACTGAAGCAGTGCCCACAGGAACCATGTTAAATATCCAAATTAGCACAGGTTTCATACTGGAGGAATCTATTCCATCCCTTTACCAAGGACCAAATGTCAATTTTATAATATACTAAATTCTGTGCATTTTGGTGGCTACTTCCAGGTTTTGTTCATTATCTAATATCATAATATTTAAATTATGATGACTTTGTAGTATGTTTGAATATTTGATGATAGCATTTTTATGTCAACTCTAGAAATAACATTTTAGTTGAAGAATGAATATTGGTATTTTATTCAGTATGAATACATTTATATAGAATTTATTTCTTACATATTGTATATTTTTTGAAATGTGACTTCTGTTTCCCTTCATTCATCTCCCTTGTTTATTGCTTATGTATAGTAAGTAAACTTACTGATAGTTTCACATATGATATTGTACAGTCGTGTCACCATTTTTATTATATAATATTTTTCCCCAATTAATTCTCTTGAGCTTTTTAGGTATACAATAATATTTAGAATACATTCAGAATAATGATAAATTAAGGTAAAGGCAATTAACATCTTGGTTTTATTTCTTTCATGGAAATATTTCCAATGTTTCCCTGTTAAGCATAATGCTGGATCTTGTGTCAGATCAGTGTATTTCATCATGCTAAGAAAGAGTCCATCTACTGCTCTATAGAATTGGACTTTGAGCCATGTAAATATATTTCCTAATCCAAGTCAATAGATAGAATTTTAAAAGAAAAATCAATTAATTATTTATTTTCAGTAGCAAACACCTGGCTCTAAATTTGAAGAGATTCCAGCCAAAGTATACTCACACAAACAGTTCTCAGTGTCTCTGGACCATCAACATTAGCATATCCCTGCAACTTACAAGAAATGCAAATTCTAAGGCCCTACTCCAGACCTATTGTATCGGAGTTTCTGTGTGAGTGGAGTGGCCCAGGAACATGTGATTTAACAATACCTCCAGGGAGTTCTGATGTAAGTTAAAATCTAGGACTCTCTAGTTTAGCCAGATTAATAAGTCAAATAGATGATAAACCAGGGCATTTTAAGTTTCCTGGTAGGTAAGAGTCATAACTGACATTCAACTCAGAACCATATGGGGCCACAGCTGAAGGGGTGATGAGGGAGATACAGAAAGCTTTTGTCCACCCCAAACTCTGTCCTTCAATCTGAAGGATGCTCTCTTCTTTTACCTGAATTGGAATCTGACCCCAAATTCTCACACTGATTAAATAATAAAGGAGAGTCACTGAATCGCCAGGAGGTTTCCTGCTACTGGGAAAAAGCCCTCAGGCACAGGGATACAGGCAATGGCAGCTGCGCACCAGCTGGAGCACTTGGAGAGGTCAAGGGACACAAGCAGGGCACTGACAGTGCCAGCAGCACCCACTGTGCCACCTGAAATGAACTGTGACAGTGTTGCCCTCTCTGCTGGCATGTCAGCATTATTACATGTATCAGATTAGCAAGCTGCATCTTGGAAAGTCTAGCATGAACCAGAACATCTGGTAGAGAAGTCCAAAGAAAGCATTATTCTTTTCAGTTGAGCAATGGCATCATGAATGACACACTCACAGGCTTGCACTGGGAAATACAACCAGGGACAGAGGTGGCATCTGAGGAAAAAAATACTGCACCAGGGAAGTTGGGGTGAGGAGACACTGAAGGTAATAGCATCACCATTTTACCAACAGCCAGCCCCACTGCTCCTGTCAGCGGGAAGGGAGAGCGCAGGAGTTTGGCAACAACACACCATCTGTGGTTGCAGCATGCAAGTGCATGAACATGAGGAGCCATGTCTGAGGTGACTCAAGTAGTTAATGGTTCAACAGAGATTTGAACAAAACAGTAAAGAACATCCTTCTCCTTCACCCACTAAAATACCCTTTATTTTTATTTGCTTAGTATTTTTCTTTAAACATTCACTTACTTTTTCTTCAGCCTCATCCTCAACCATATAAATAATTTCATTAGTTTGAGATAACGCTTTTATTTTGTTTTAAAACACATGAAAATTAATGCATAATTATTTTTTAAAAAGTTATTCCAAAATATCTCAGAAACTTTGATGGGCAAGCAGGTAGTATTTTGGCCAAGCCGGCTCTATAATTTGCTTTATTTCTATTACTCCAAACAGCTACACAATAGTTCAGAGGTTCTCAAACTTTAGCTTGAGAAAGGCTAGACTGTTGGACATTCTAAAAACCCACACACAGCTGATCCCCATTCTCAGAAACTCTTACTTCAAAGGACTCCCAGTAAGATCTAGGAGACTGACTTTTGAACAAATATCCCAGGTCAGTCTAATGAAGATCCCTCAGAGCACTTTGAGGAACACTTCTGTGGGTACATCCTTAGGGCTCCTTTGAGAGGATTTATAAGGGAATACCTAGACAGAAAATGGCTCCTGACCAGAGTGGCTGAGGAAGTATCTTCCACAAGCATAGAGAAGGATGACAACAAAATGCCCAATGCTTGAAAGCTGCAAACGGACTTCTTGGGACCTTGTGACTCAGGAATGTGACTCTGGGAGGAAGTATAGAGGTTTCTTAGTAAGGAAGCCAGAGACCTGGGGGATTTAGAAGCAGATTACAGGATGCATTAGTTTCTGGCCCCCAAACCAGAGACACTATGCAGAAAGTGAAACAGAACTGCTTTCCCCATCTATCCTTTGATGTGTTTTTTTATATTTTATTGCTTATGCTATTACAGTTGTCCCATTACCCCCCCTTCATTCCCCTCCACCCTGAACACCCTCTCCCACCCACATTCCTCCCCTTTAGTTCATGTCCATGTGTCATAAGTTCTTTAGCTTCTACATTTCCTCTACTATTCTTGTCCTCCCCCTGTCTATTTTCTACCTACCATCAGTGCTACTTATTCTTCGCACCTTTCCCCCCTTTCTCCTCCTCCCACTCTCCTGTTGCTAACCCTCCATGTGATCTCCATTTCTGTGGTTCTGTTCCTGTTGTAGTTGTTTGCTTATTTTCTTCTTGTTTTTGTTTCAGGTGTGGTTGTTAATAATTGTGAGTTTGCTGTCATTTTACGACATGTGTTTTTTATCTTCTTTTTCTTAGATAAGTCTCTTTAACATTTCATACAATAAGGGTTTGGTGATGATGATGTGTTTTGTGATGATGCTAATAGTCCTCATGAAAGTGAGGACTTGATGAATATTTCCCTTGATACTTAAATCTGCTCACTAAATATACTTTCTATACTTTCTCTTATTTACATTTATTTATAAAATTTTTGTTAAGAGGGTTTCTGAAGTAAGAAGTCATAGGGATGAGAGAGAAGGAAAGGGACCATAGAATTCTGGTTATATAAGGATGCAGGGGGTGGGAGATGTATCATTAAAGATAGAGTGAGGCCTTGATTATGGACAAGAACCAGGAAGAGGAGGGCACTGGTACCTACCTGTGCTTGGAAGGGATGTATATACATAAAGAGTTTTTTTAATAGGATTGCTATAAATTGATAGAATGTACCACACTCACCATTTTTCTCTCCTCCTCCTCTTTTGTCAAGAAATGACAATTTTGCAGTTACAACCCATCAACTCATGCACTGTGGTTTCTACAGTGAATTTTCTAAGATTGCAGGGAAAGTTAGGCTAAAGGTGAGGCCATTTTCAGCAGTCAGAACTCCAGGAGATATTTTCTAGTAGGTAATGAATATCTCTCAACCTTGACAGAACTTGATTACAATAGTTTAGTGCCAAACACATGTCAGAACAGATCTTTCTCTTGAGAATGTAAAGAGGTGAAGAGATAAACTGCAGTTTTCAAACCTTGGTGTGGTCCCAAACCCTTCTCCACACTGCAGCAAGGTACAATGGCTGCTATCTGAATAAACAGGGAGTGAGTGGATTCTCCAGCTTACGGGTGGCATTTTGCTCAAAAAGGTACTTGAGATGTAAGACTTTAGCAGGGAGACTAACTGAGTAGTGAAAAGGGACGTTGGAAATCACCTAATTCTACCATGTGAATAATTTCACAGCTCTGGGCACAAATACACGTACTTGCATGTGAACTTGTACGTTTCTATAACCTGTGGTTTAAAAGCAAGCATTCTCAGTCATGTATATACATCCTAAACATTTTTTTTCTATTTGTGAGGTTAAAGGAAGTGTCAAAACTCTGGAAGACAAACTACATGTGTACCAGGCACTCATGACATGTCTTTCTGGGTCTAGCTGGGTATATTCACAGACCAGGCAATTGGTGGGTTTGTAATTGGCTACCTGACTGGTTGATTCACTGACCAAATCAAGGTAAATAAAGCAGGTAGAAAATTAGTGACAAACCATGATGTCAACTCAAGTCAAAGATTTATTTCATAATGACAAAAAGAAAAAAACAAAGGGACTAAAACCCTGAGTTTTAGTTAATTCATCCAATAAATACATAGTTGGTGAGATCTCAAGCACCTTGTTTCTTCTGCTAGTTTGGGGGATAAATAATACACATATAAACAAATGAAAAAAATCCTTATAATGACAAATATCCTAAAATATACTAAACTGGGTAACAGTGACAGGTGAGAGAGAGCAGTCATTTTTCTATGGCAGTCAAGCAGATGACATCTGAGTGACAATCTGAGTAATGGGTAGAAACCAGCCATGAAGGTAAGGAATTCCAGGTGGGAGGAATACTACATACAGTGTACATATAGTATTTGAGATTACAGAGAATGCCAGTTAGTCTGAGGTCAGGTAAAGTTATGTATGAAGTGGCATGATCAGATAGGGCAACAGTTGGCAAACTATGACCTGCAGCCCAAATATGGCCTGTTGCCTGTTTTATAAATAAAGTGTTATTGGAACAGAGCCTTCCCTGATTATTTATGAATTGTTTATAGCTGTTTTCATGCCACGATAGTAGAGTTGAGTAGTTGTAACAGAGACTGGTGTGTCCACAAAGCCAGAAATATTTAAAATCTGACCCTTTACAAAAAGTTTTCCAACCCCTAATGAAGGGCTTGGTTATGATGACACATAATTTGGGGTTTATTTTGCATCCAAGGAATAACTACCAGGATATTTTTAAGCAGGCTAGCAACAGGATCTGTCTGACTCTAAAGTCCCATGAGACTATGTGGTAAATGGATTGCAGGAAGCAAGGGGACAAGTTCAAAGTCTCTTACACTATTCTAGGGAAAGATGATGACTTGTGTTATAATTGCTGCATTGGATATAATAAATAGTAGTTGGGCTACAAATATATTTTGGAGATTGCATTTGTAAGGATAATTTATAAGATTGAGTTTATAAGAATAATTAGAAGAGTGAAACTGAAAATGGCTAAAATTTTGGCCTGAGGAAATTATATAGAATGTGTAAGTTAAAGAGAAGATGGCAGGAGAGGCAAATTGAGATGGGAGATATATCAAAAGCACTGTTTTCAACACATCGAGTTTAAGATGCTTATTAAATAAATATCTATGAGAAATGCATTACTCTTCACTCTAGAACTGTAGGAGAGGTGACAGCTGTAGTTATAAATTTGGGGAACATCAGTGTATAGATGCACTGAAAGCCATGGGCCTGGAGAAGAGGATCTAAGGAGAAAAGGTCCAGCATGAAGCCCCAGGGCACTCCAACACTGAAATGTCAGGGAGATGATGCAAAGCCGGGAAAAGAGCAAAAAAGGAGCAACAAGTGAGAAAAGAGAGTGTACCAGTTATCAAGCCATTGAGATCTTGAAATATACTAAAGACTGGTGTCCTCAGTCTTGCATATATTGGGTTGGCCAAAAGTCCATTTAGTTTTTTCCATACAATGGCTCTAGTTGTGCTTAGTTGTCTTTAACTTCATTTGCAACAATTTAGTTAGACTGTAGTGTGACAGCTATCATATCAGTGTGCATTTAAAAAAAAACATAAAATTGGTGAACTTTTGTGCAGCTATTTTTATACTGAAGAAGAAAGAATATACACAACATTTTTGGTCTATTACACTTTATTATTTCAAGACAAGTAAAAACACAACTGAAATGCAAAAAAATAAAAGATTTGTGCAGTGTATGGAGAGGGTGCTGTGACTGATCAAACATGTCAAGGTGGTTTCAAAGTTTGGTACTATTGATATTTTGACCAAATAATTCTTTACTGTGGGCCTATCTTACGTATTGGAAGATGTTTAGCAGCACCCTGGTCTCTATCCAGTAGATGCCAATAGCAGGAGATAACTGACATACTCAAAATATCCAAATTAATAAAGTTATTGGTAAAAATGAAAAAATGTATCCTTTATTTTACAGGAAAAACTAAAAAGACTTTTTGGCCAACCCAGGGTATATTATACCCTGCTTTGTGATGTGTGGCTAAGACCTACTATTCTTTGCCAGCAGCTCCCTGCAAGGCTTTGTCTTAGGGGACGCTAGAGAGAGCATGCAAACTACATGGAGAGAGAAGGGGCTTGGGTTTTTTTTTCTGTTGATCATCATTCAGGTCTCCTTTTTCACTTTGTCTGTGGCAGTACTTTATTTCATTTTACTGATACCCCTCCCAGTGACACGAGCACCAGCACCAACCAGCAAGCCCTTCTCAGAGGTCTGGCTCCCTAATCCCCTCCCATGATCTCAAAAACAGGCATTCCATCCAAGCAGCTGCCCCTTCTTAGAGGTCTGTCTATCAGCTCCTCAGGGCTACCTCCTGTAAGCTTCTAACTTACAATTATCCCAACTTTTTCTTTCCAGAAGGAGGCTGTTTCCTGTAGTTGTTACCTCCATAATACATTAGAGATCCCTTTTCAGACATTACAATGACCTAGTTAATGTTCTTTATGTGTATATAATTCAATATACCCCTTTCAGTTACCTAGTTGACACCCTTTTTTGTTATGGTCTCCTTATTAAAATAACTGGAGGGTGCACTGTCACAGAAATCTAGAGAACAAAAAGTTTCAACAAGAATGGTCATAAAAGAAAGGGCCAAACAACTAACCATCATTAGATTTAGCAAGAAGGTCTTGGTGACAATGACATGACGTCTATGTACTAATGGAGTTGGGGGCCCAATAGAGATGATGAAATAGAATTCAATGAATGAGATGGGTTACAAGTACACTGTGGAGATTGAGTTTATAAGAAAATTTACAAGATGGAGTTAATAAAATGACTCCAGTGTTTTAGATACTGGGGAAATGGTAGATGGAGGTGCCATTTATAAAAAAGATTGATGACATTGGAAGCCCAGTGGAACTGGCTGAGAAGAGAATGGGAGATGAAGAAGTACTGACAACCAACAGAGCAATTATTGCAACCGAGTGATAACTGGACAACAATCTGGGGATTTTTGCAGTGAATGAGGCCACTGAGGGTTTTAATTTTTCAAGATTAGAGCTGTTAAGGCTTGAGTGTAAAACAAATGGTGTTAGATACAGATAATACCAGGGAGATGCAGGTGATGATGAAAGTGAGGGCCTTGAGAAATGGGTAAGAACAGGTGGGATTCAGAGCACAGGGAAAGGATTTAGCTTTTAGTAGAACCAGGGACACTACTCCCAAAGGAAGGAGGCAGAATGTGGGAATTCAGACACAGGGAAATTGAGGGATTTGGTTATGGGAAAAATAGGGTGATTTTTGTTAACTTTATTTGTTTTCAATATAAAAACAACCCATGGCCAGAGAGCCTCCAAACAATTTACATTGCAAAATGACTGTTGTCATCCACAGCATTACCAGAAAAGCACTTCTGACTCCCAGAAATTACAGAAATCAATATTCATAGTGTAAAATTGAAAAAAATTGTCTTCTCAAGATGGAGAATAAAGATATAGGACTCTCACTTTCCGGAAGTGATGCAAATATCCATAATTACCACCATAAATTTGCTGAGCACTAAAAATAATTCTGTATTTTCCTGTAGGATTTGCAAGCTAATAATAAGCAATTTCCAGCTGTATGCTGTGACAGCAAAAAAGAGGGTCTAACAACCTTATAATTATATTTTCCATATCCATACTCATATTAGAAAATACTGATTAAGGCTCACCTACTTAAACTAGTTTTTATGTTAAAATCTCTGCAGGTGACTTTTATGAAATCTGAACATATTACATACATTGGACTTCAAAAAATATGAAATATTTTACTTTTCAGGCTTTTTAAACATACATGTATGATTGTGAAGCAAAGACTGACAGCAGTGAGAATTGAAATGATTTCAGAGCAGATTCCACAAGCACATCCTAAGGGCTCCCTTCAGTTTGCAGCTAAAACTGCACTGAACAGCAGGCTTCACCCTCTGAAATGCTGGGCCTAGCTCACTTCACTCTGCTGGGTAAAGTGAGTGTGATTGTTCGAGAACAGCTAAATCAAATATCTATTACTTGGTTCTATTTTCTCCAACTTTAAATGTTCTTCTGAGCTTTTGAAATGTCGCCACTCAAAGAAGGGAGATAACTCTTTGATCATGAATTCACCATTACTTCTTAGAGGTATTGTAAGAAAAGAATTACTCTTCAGGATAACTTGATAAGTTTAGTTTGATGCTGGGTGTGGCCAGCCTTTTTTGGGTTTCTAGGCTTCTCATAGCTCATTGCAAAGCCCACGGCAGAGTGGCTCTGAGGTAGGCAGACAAGAAATGCTGTTGTGCTGCAATAGCCTCCCTCAAAGAAATCCATAGAAATCTAGGTAAATGTTTGTCCCCAAGTTGAATATGAACAGTTCTCTCAAAAATATGAAGAAGAGTGTAACAAAATCATTTTAAAATCTGTACGATACTTGACTTGAATTAATATTTTCAACTAAAGTTACCTAAAATTTAACAAAAATGCAACAATTTATATTAAAAACAATAACTAGCATTATATATCTGTATCTATTATCTATCTATTTATCTATCTAGCTATCATCTATCTATCTGCCAGCTGTCTTATTGCCAGGAATAAGATTGACATTATGTTGTGATTTTTTCTTTTATTTTAATTTTAACTTTTCACTGAAGTATAAAATATGTACAGAAAAGTGCATATTCATAAGTGTATAGCTCAGTGAATTTTCTGACACCAAACATACCTGTGTTACCAGCACAGATCAAGGAAAAAAATAGTTAACACTTTAGATGCCTCTTATGGCCTCTTCTAGTAACTACCCTCCTGAAGAAAACCCCCATCTCAATATCTGAGGGCAAATACTAGTTTTCCTGTTGTCATGCTGTATATCAGTGGGATCTCCCTGTGTGTAGTCTTTAGTGTCAGGCATTTAGTTTGTTTATTTAACTATAACTGAAAGCAATTACAATTTATTAAGCTCTTGGTTTGCATGTCAGACATCATGCAAAGCCCTTTCCTACATCATTATCACACTGAATTCTCACAATCACCTCATGACTAGGCATTATTATTATCTCATTTAAACAGGTGAAGACATGTTAAACTTAGGGATATTAATATACACTAAATCACTCTGCAGTAAATGCTGGAGCCAGGATTCATGCTCTGTTTATTTGGCTCCAAAGTATAAGTCTGTCCTATACAGGCTATATGAATATACACAAGGCCAAATGCTACTCAATCATCAGAAGCTATCACAATCTGAGAGCTCAAGAAATACTGTCACTTAAGTGTGGCATCCACCTGTTACGCTAATTTGGACCTCACATATAATAACAGCAACTATTTTCCTGGTAGTGTAACTTGTCAGCAATTGAAAAGTGACATACAAGGTTATAGCATGTGGTTAAAGTATCTGCTTCTATTAACTGAAAGTGAAACACATTGCCTAAAGATAGTCATTAGAGACAGACCCTATGTTGTTAATTGTTTCACTCATTGAGCAGTTGTTAATATCTAAAGGTAGCTGTGAACTTATATTCAATAATAATTTAATGTTATTTATATTGGATGCAGAAGGGCTCATAATGAACGATGAAAAGGAAATGATGATATAAACCATGGTAAACCATCCATTACATTCTAAATAGCCATAACAAAAAAGAATAAGGAAAAATTATATGCACAGTTATAAAAAGGATGTTAGTTCTAAGTGCCCATCAGTAAATGAGTGGATCAAAACACTATGGTACATTTACACAATGGACTATTACACAGCAGAAAGAAAGGAGCTCCTACCCTTCACAACAGCATGGATGGAACTGGAGAGCATTATGCTAAGTGAAGTAAGCCAGGAAGTGAAATACAATTACCAAATGATCTTACCTATAAGTGGAACCTAATCAACAAAACAAACAAGTGAGCAAAATATAACCAGAAACATTGAGATGAAGAACAAACTGACAGTAACAAGAAGGGAGGGGGGAGGCAGATAATGGAGGAAAGAAAAGGAAGGGTCATCAAAGAACATGTATAAAAGACCCATGGACAAAGCTAAAGGGGGGTAAGAATGAGGATGGGAGGTGGGAATCAGTGGGGCAGGGGAGAGTGGTGGGGGGAAAATGGAGACAACTGTACTTGAACAACAATAAAAAAATTTTTTAAAGGCAAAAAAGAACAACAAAAAAGTGTTAGTTCTAGATAAGTATTGCAGGGTATAAGCCAGTTTATGAGTATGAGATACATATTTTACATATTTGTGTGTGTCTATGTGTGATGAAAACAAACATACATACAAAGAAAAGAGAAAGGAAAGAAATGGAAAGGATTAGCATTAAAATATTATAAATGGAAGTTTTCCTAACCATTTACACCAAAGAAAAGTTAATCATTGAATTGATTAACTGACAGAATATTTAATAATATAACAATTATACTGACAGAATATATAATAATATAAAAATTATTAATGCTTTTCAGTTGTGATCATAGCATTATAGTTATTTTTTTAAGCACTAACTTTTAGAAGTATATATATACCAAAATTATGGATGAAATCATGTATGGGATTTGCTTGACAATAACCTGGTATGAAACAGGGTTGGGGGTGGATCTGTGTTTATGATTGTTGTAGCTGACAATGGCATTGGGTTCACTGTACTATTTTCTCTGCTTTAGTATACATTTGAAATTTTCTGTTATAAAAAAGTTAAAAATAAAAAGTATGAATGCTTTTGTGGACATAGAACTAAGGTATTTTCAGTGTTCTTTTCATTGGTTATATGGTTTAAAAATTTTGGTTTAAAAATTTTTCTGTAGAATATATTAGGTATTTATAATGTGAAATACTAAATAAAAAGATTTTAAAAGGTGTTGATGAAGTACATTTGGCAACTCAGACTCACCTTTCTCATACAGGCAAATGTACTGTATCCCTTCAAAGGTAGAAGCCAGAATACTATTGAAATGTCATTGAAAGCCAGAAACAGCTTGCTAACTGCTATGCATAAAACAATTTAAGCTGATCAATTTCCTTTCAAAACACTATTCCTTTCATTCTTATAGGGTTGCTACAATGTGGTAAAACACTTCCCATTCAAAAGATAACTGGGGAAATTATTGAGGGTGGAGTGATTGGGGAAAAACAAACATTTTCTTAGAGAACTAGACTCCTAAAAAATTCAAAAGGGTATTTTTGCATTTTAGGGCATATCTTCCAGTTGTTCCCAATTTAGCTTTACATATTTCTTTTCCACTCCATCTTCAGATACATTATAGTCACTCAGGAAGATTCACAGTGACCTTCATCCAAAATCAGTATTTCTGTGTTCTATGGCTCAAGTGACCCTACTACCTCTGAGAAGGGGAAAAAAATCTGCAGAAAACAAGGTTAGTTAGTCTGGTGGAACACTGTCTGTTTGGACCACCGGAAAAATATCTTGCTTCATATGGACAGACAGACTCTGGTCTTTTGCAATCAAAACATAAAATGGCTTTAATATAATAGAAATGCAAAGATAGAAAAACTGGACATGGAAAATTTGCAGCTAAAAAATGAAGAATGAGAAAAGTTTCATCATTACTGACTGGAAACTCAAATTGTAAAACTGCTGCAGAAGTTTCCAGAACTTAGGCCTGGGGTAAGAGTGTTACTATAAATGGATAGGAGAAGGAAATATTTTTTGGGTGATGGAATTGTTTGGAATCCAGCTTGAGTTAGTGGTTACATTAATCTTGACTATGTCAAAATGCATGTAAACATGCACAAGGAAGGAAGGAAGGAAGGAAGGAAGGAAGGAAGGAAGGAAGGAACTATATTTTAGTATATGACATTTAAAAATAATAATAAACAATTTAAAGTCCCAAAACATTCTAAACATTATGGTTGTTAGTTGTATGGCAGGTGGTTAAGAATTTTTGAATGGATCAATAAATTAATAAATAGGCAAAACCATCAATGCACAAAATTATAATTTAAAAGTGAGAACAAACTAAGTTATTAAAACATGTATTTTAAAATACACTAAAATTTTTAAATGTAAAAAATTATGTTGTAATAAGTCAATATAATGGGTATGTTAACAGAGGAGGGAGTCCTGCCTAGAGAAAGACATATAGTTCTTTGGGATGCTAAGACACTCCATTTTTTTTTGTGTGGTGCTTGTTACCTAGATGTACTCGGTTGGTTTGTGAAAATTTATCTAGCCATATACTTATGCCCTCTGCCTTTTCACAATGTATGTTATGTTTCCATAAAACACTTAAAATAATTTTGAAGTTTATCCTATCTGTAAAACACCATAGTACAAATGCCATTCAAAACTAACTTGTAGGGCATTTGCCTCTCCTAATGAATTAGTATGTTTCCTTTCTGACTTTCCCACCCTCACCCCACCTCCACCCCACACACACAGCAGTTAATGAGAATTAAGTAATCCATCAATTCTCCTTTCTGCTTTGGTTGCCACAGGGATCTGGGTAAGATCTCCTGTTTAGTTCTAGGACCTCACTTACTTCGCTGCTGTATTTTACATCCCCATCTATGACTTTTAACTTTGTAGTTCTATTTTAATGATGTTATTATATATACATGTGTTTTGTATTATAAACCAGCACTGAATGCTTTCTGGATGTAGATAGGACATAAATCATAATTTCAAATAAGAAAGTGAATCTTGTTTAAGGGCTTTATGAGCAAATTTTGAAACAAAGAGATAAAAAAACCTGTTGTGTTAAAATGAAATGTTACCGATCAGTTGTTCTTCAAGGCAGTACAATTGCAATTGTGCAGTGAGAGAGAGCAGCTACCTCTCCATTCTAGATCAGCACTGGGAGTGGTAAAATTAACTTTGAGCTTATATCCAAGGAAGTTGAAAAATTTGTTATGGATACTTAAGTATAAAGAGAGAGAAAGTTAAAAGAAATCTCCTAGATAGGAAAGGAACAATTCATACCTTAGTTTTTGGAGCGCAGTGATAAAATAAATAACAGCTGAGTCTAATTTCATACTAAGTTTGTTAAATAAGAAGTAAGTGCAGTGACTAACAAAAGAATATAAAACAAATACAGCCATTTACTCATGCCCAATAACTTGATTTTCCAGTTATGAAATTCCAGTTATGAAATTCATTGCTTTTTTAGACTTTAAGCATACTGAGAATGATCCCTCATAGGTTGATTACACACCACAATGCAATGAATATACACTTTGCCTTTTTGGAAGACAGACAAAACCTATTTGGACTAATGCAATAAAGTTTAAGTCCTATATAGTCTGGGCTACCTTGAAGCTGAAATGATAGAAATTTAAACCAGGAAATGCTAGAGGGATTGCCAGAGCTAAAACTCTTACCCTTTCACAGCACATAGTTTCTCCTACCCAGTCTGAGGAAATCACCTTCACAGGTTGTCTATATTCTTCACATAGGGTTAGGAAACTTAATCTTCAAATTAATCTAAAATATGTTTTCATAAAAAAGCCAACTAAATATAATTTTACCTTGCAAGATGAGAGGATAAAAAGAGAAAGAAATTCTGAGACTTCCGGCCAGGATGGAGGTGTAGGTAGACACACTGTGCTTCCTTGCACAACCAAAATAAGGACAACAACAATTTAGAAACAAAAAACAACCAGTACCAACAGAAAATTGAACTGTATGGAAGTCTGATAACCAAGAAGTCAAAGTAGACATATTCATCCAGACTGGTAGGAGGGGTGGAGCCGGGCGGCAGGTCTGAGAGATGTTTTGTCAAGGCAGTAGCTGGCAGACCCAGTGAGGCAGTGGATTGTGGAGGGGTGTGGCACACAAGGTGGCTAGAGGACCTGACGGTTGCACATTCACGCTCAGATAAACCATGTGAAACTGGGGAGCGAGTGCAACCCAGGGTGCCAGAGCAGGGAAATACAGCCTCAAAACACTGTGTGAAAATACCTGTGGGGGTTGAGGTGCAAGGAGAAACTCCCAGCCTCACAGAAGAGTTCCTTGGAGAGACCCACAGGGTCCTAGAATGTACACAAGCCCACCCACCCAGGAACCAGCACCAGAAGGGCCCAGTTTGCTTGGGGGAAGTGGCGGAAGTGACTGAAATCCAGCAGAGAGTGGAGCAAGCACCACTGTTCCCTTTCAGACCTCTCCCCCACATACAGTGTCACAACCCAGTGACTGGGATGCCCCACCCTGGTGAACACCTAAGGTTCCGCCACTTACTATGTAACAGGCACATCAAGACAAAAAAAAAATGGCCCAAATGAAAGAACGGATCAAAGATCCAGAAAAAACACAACTAAGCAATGAAGAGATAACCAACCTATCAGATGCACTGTTCAAAACACTGGTAATCAGGATGCTCACAGAAGTGGTTGAATTTGGTCGCAAATTAGACAAAAAAAATGAAGGCTACGCTAAGTGAAATAAAGGAAAATGTACAGGAAACCAATAGTGATGGGAAGGAAACTGGGACTCAAATCAATGGTGTGGACCAGAAGGAAGAAAGAAACATCCAATCAGAAAAGAATGAAGAAACAAGAATTCAAAAAAATGAGGAGAGGCTTAGGAACCTCCAGGACATCTTTAAATGTTCCAACATCCAAATTATAGGGGTACCAGAAGGAGAAGAGGAAGAGCAACAAGTGGAAAGGCTATTTGAACAAATAATAAAGGAGAACTTCCCCAATGTGGCAAAGGAAATAGACTTTCAGGAAGTCCAGAAAGCTCAGAGAGTCCCAAAGAAGTTGGACCCAAGAAGGAATACACCAAGGCATATCATAATTACATTCCCCAAGATGAAAGATAAGGAGAGAATCTTAAAAGCAGCAAGACAAAAAGAGACAGTTACCTACAAAGGAGTGCCCATCAGACTGTCAGCTGATTTCTCAAAAGAGACCTTGCAGGTAAGAAGAGGCACTTCTTGGAAAAGAAGTATTCCAAGTCACAAAAAGCAAGGACCTACATCCAAGATTATTCTATCCAGCAAAGCTATCATTTAGAATGGAAGGGCAGATTAAGTGCTTCACAGATAGAGGCAAGTTAAAGGAGTTCATCATCACCAAGTCCTTATTTTATGAAATGTTAAAGGGACTTATCTAAGAAAAAGAAGATAAAAAGCATATACAATAAAATTACATCAACCTCACAATTATTAACAACCAAACCTAAAACAAAAACAAAAACAAACTAAGCAAACAACTAGAACAGGAATAGAACCACAGAAATGGAGATCACATGGAGGGTTATCAACAGGGGAGTGGGAGGAGGAGAGAGGGGGAAAATGTACAGAGAATGAGTAGCATAGATAGCAGGTAGAAAATAGACAGGGGAAGGGTAACAATAGCATAGGAAATGTAGAAGCTAAAGAACTTGTAAGGATGACACATGGACATGAACTAAAGGGGGGGATGTGGTTGGGGGGTGCAGGATGGAGGGGGGTGAAGGGAGAAAATAGGACAAAAAAAGAAAAATTCTTTAAAACATATTCTAAAAAAAGAAATTCTTTAAAACATATTCTAAAATCTTGATTATTCCAGAATTATTCCTAAAATAATGAAAATCATTAAGACCTGATGTCTCTCTTACATTGTTGTTTCACTAGAATCCAGTATGGTTTGTTAAGCCAAAGGAATCATGAAATGCTAAGTGTGTAGTTTTGGCCCAAAGTGGATACCACCTGGTGTTGACAAATGCTTTGAATTTGCCACTAAATACGGCTTTTTTATTGATTAAGCCCCCAAAATTAATGGTTAGAGTAGCATTGACAAAACAGCTGCAGAAAAAGTGTGCTTATTTATTAGCCCCTCATGTGGAACCAATGTCTAAGGTTTTTCAATGTCAGAAATTAGTTACACATAAAACACATTTAGCTGCATATTTTTGATTAGTTGAGATTCAAGAGAAGCAAGTGGACTTTCCAGGGATTTAAGTTTTAAAAGTTAATCTGAAAATCAAGTGGGAGAGTGAAATTGTCACAACTGCATGTCAACGAAATGTTGTCAAGGCACAGTTACAGTTAGAGAAGGCTACAGCATTCCATGCACTACTGTACTTAGGGCACAGGAGGGACAAGGGCGGAGGAGGCCAAAGTGCTTGGAACAGGGAAGAGAGTTCAGAAAGGGCTACTTGATGAAAGCCCAATGAACTACAGTGCAGGAGGTGTGTGGCATGGGTCAAAGCACTGTAGCACGTTTCAGGTTTATTCAGCAGATAAGATTTCTTTTTGAAAATATTTACCTTGCTGGATTATACACTTTCTCATGGAATGTTACTATTTCACAGGATAACTACTTATAGGAAAATTTCATCCTAGACTGTTTTCTTTCTATGCTTTCATTAGAAAATTAAGGGGGGGGGGATTGAAGAAAAATCTTTGATGATTTATTTATTTTCATTCTCATTCTAGAATATGTTTATTGATTTTTAGAAAGAGAAGAGAAAGAGAGAGAGAGAAGGAGAAGAAGAAAAAAGGAGGAGGAAGAGGAAGGAGGAGGAGGGTGAGGAGAAGAAAGAAAAAAGAGAAACATCTGTAAGACAGAAGCAGAAACATTGATTCACTGTCTCCCATAGGTACCTGTCTGGGGATGTAACCCATAGCCTAGGTACGTGCCCTACCTGGCGATCAAACCCACAACCTTTTGGTGCGGAGGACAATGTCACTTTAACCCACTGAGCTACCTGACGAGTCTTTGGTGGGTTTTTAAAAGGAAATATTCCTAATAGACTATTTGTAATCTTGAAGTCTGCACATGTATTCAAAGGGCTGTTCTGAGCCTTTCCTGCAATGATCCTGCCTTTATTCTCAGAGGAAAAAATACAAAACAACAATAAAAGTTTACTTTAAGAAAAATTTTATTCTGGTTTGGTGATGTGGAAGCATATTATGATACTATTTTTAAAATGATACTCATTTTGTTTTAAAACATCATGACAAAATGCATCTAGTCTACAGCTAAGTGAACAAAAGTCTGGAAGGACATGTGCCAAAACATTGCAGCTGTTTTCATAGCAGAATGGTAGGGTGTTTCTTTTTGTGCTCATAATGGTTTGCTATGAGTTTATTTTTCTTTCTGAACATTACTTTGAAAAGTAACTTTGTGATTTTAATTTAGGTACTTTTCAATTTATTGGTTTAAGAATATTATTACTTATATTTTATAATATAATATAGATAATGTAATATAGATAAGCTGTTCTTATTTATCATTTGAATTTTCTGTACTTCAAAATTTATTTCCTTGCATTTACAAGTTCTCAGATGAAGGCTTTTACTGGTGCTACATCTTCCTTCTATTGATTTTGTGGGCTGCTTTGATGGTTGGCTGACTGAGGACAAGTACTCCATCAATTCAACAAGTTGGCAGTGAGTTTCTTTAGCAGAGTCACTTTTCAGATTCAAATATAAAATTAATGTGGAGTTCCCATGCATTTATGAGAAAGGCAATTACTTTGAAACTGAGAGCACATATATTGTAGTAAAGATGACATACTTTAAAGTTACATCAAAATCATTTTCTATTTGTATAGAGTAACTAATAAGCAAAAATTAGAGGTAAAATGTTCACATTCAGCTCTTGTTAGAAATTACCTAAATTATGCCCTGGCTGGTGTGGCTCAGTGGATTGAGCACTGGATTGCAAAGCAAAGGGTTGCTGGTTCAATTCCCAGTCAGGGCACATGCCTGGGTTGAAGGACAGGTACCCAGTAAGGGGTGCACAAGAGGCAACCACACATTGATATTTCTCTCCCTCCCTTCCCCCATCTCTAAAAATAAATAAATATAATCTTTAAAAAAATTAGTTAAATTAACCAGTAGTTCCTACCATACTGAATAAGCCCTAGACAGATTACAATGAACAGATCAGTGAAGTTTGTTTTTCACTTAATATTCTGCTTTGTCAGGCATTAACTGAAAATTACATGTTAGAAAAAAGTTAATTTTATAGACTGTTTTACTTTGCATGAGAATAGTACTAAATAAATTATGTAAGTACAGTTTTCATTATAAATTTCAGAACAAAAGATATTCTCTCTTGTGGTTAATGGATTTATGATTTATAGTAATGAACACTGATTTATGCAAGGACTTGGCAAGATTTCATGCTGTTGTTTCCAGGAATCTTAGCCTTTCCTCTTACCTGGAACATTTGAGAGAATATATACTTGCAATCAATATTTGTCCATGAAAAGTTCCCTTTCCATTGACTGAACAAGAAAAAGCCTACAGAACTTAAATACTGTGGGAATGCTGTTTACCAGGATAGAACATGGGTTCTTTTTTTAAACTCTGAGATTTCAACACATTTCTCAAGTTTGTCCTGTGATTCTGTAGGATGTTAATAGCTGTGTATGAAAACAGAATACTGTCATCAAAATAAGCTTGATATATCTCATGCTAGAGTTGAACAGGATTTATTATTATGTTAACTACAGGACTTTTCAGAAAACTTAATATAATATTATCTATTTTAATCTCCAAAGAGGTGAATATAGAATGCAACCTTTCCCCCATCATGTCTGAAGAAGTAACCCTTGCAGTTTAGTGTTCTCAGAACGTATTTTGGAAAACACTAAGTCAATACATTTTTGAAGTTTAAATAAAGTCCCATTTCCCATATTCATTTTACTATGCTAGAGTTCTTTGGCCTTGTTGCTCTGTGTATTTTCTGGTATCATTTTCCCATCTCCCATATAAATAACTCCTACAATCTGCTAAAGATAACAAAGCACAATAAGCATAGTTTAATTTTTCCCCAGTGTGGAATTTTATAGAATCTAAATAGTTCACTAAGTTCCTTTGTTTCAAACTTGAATTCATTTAACCATAAAGTTTATATCTTCAGTAAAGTAGGATGTTTGCCAAACAATTAGTAAGGTATATTTTTCTTAAAAAAGTAAATGTCAAATTTCCAATAAAAAGGAAAAATATTCAAAAGGAACATATCTGTATATACCCAGAAAAAAACAAGAACAAAGCTTGGAGGAAGATATATGAAAAATAATTATTTCTGTCTCAATTTTCCTGATTTGGATAAATCCAAAGAGAAATCCAGAGATTTAACCATGTGATAATTTTTTATTTCAAGGACAATCAAACCATTTCTAGCTATCTGCAGGCTGTCAGTTTTGCAAACAGTACTATGTTGAAAATAAAATAGTGGCTTCAGTAGAAACTACTTCTGTATTGATTTCTTAGACCTAGAGTTACAGATCAAAATTTACTTACGGGTTGAAGTCCTTCTGCAGAATTTTAAGAACCAGGATTTTGACAATAGTATGCAGATACAGGAAAAGATCATGACAATTGGTAGAAATAAAAATATAATGAGGTAGAATAGAAGAGAAAGTCCAGAAATAGACCCATATAAAATAGTCAACTGATCTCTCAAAAAGGAGCAAAGGTAATACAATGCAGCAAAATATTTTCATCAAGTGGTGGTGGAGCAACTGGGCATCTGCTCACAGAAAATAAATAAACAAAAAAATCCAATATCAAGAGTTAGCCCTACACCCTTCACAAAAATTAACTCAAAGTGGATCACAGACCTACAGGTAAAATGCTTTAAAATGCAAACATGTGTGTATGCCCCTCATACAACATGGTAGCCTTAATAGGAGGTTTACAATCTGCTCCACCAAGGTGGAATTGAAGAATAAGGAACAAAACCATTCAAGGGAAAATTAACCAGAAGTTACCTCCTCATTCTTCCCCGCTTTTGGAGAGCTTAGCTCTGTGTTTGAGGATTGAAGGGGGATCGTACTCTGATCAAAGCTTTTAGTAAGATTTTTTCCTTTTTCTCCTATGCTATGAACATGACTGGCAAGAGAAGAACAGCAGTTGTGGTTTGGGGACACTTTAAACTTGACAATTCTAAAATGCCAGTGTTTTCAAGCTCCAATCTTTATTCATGAGACTTAACCTTGAAAATTATTTTGATAACTTTCACATCCCTGCAGAGACTGACCTGGGATCAATGAAGGATTTGGGGATAAAAGCACCTGTAGTTACATACTAATGGGAGCCCCAATGCAGACTTTGACAGTGAGGAAAGCATTACAGTAGAAACCATAATGCTCAGCTAAGATCTCATGTACTACCTCATATTCCCTGGCTTCCCTTGCAATTCAGCTGGAACCACATGATTAGTTCCGGCCAAAGAACCATAAGCAGAAGTAATATGTATCTTTTATAGACAAAAACTGATGTGCCTCTGTTGCTGCTCTCTTCCTAAGCTATCAAGTCCCTAGAAGCTGTATCTTAAGATGGTATCACCACACAGAAGTAGACCATTTGTCAGTTTGGGTAGCTGAATAACCAAGCAGAGTATTTCCAATTGCTTCCGAGGGTTAGACATACAATGATAGTAGCAGATAAACTTTTATTGCACTGAGCCACTGAACATTCAGTGTTAGTTTGTTATGCAACATAATCTAGTTTTCACTGACTAATACATCAACAAAGAAAGAAGAATAACGTATTGAATAAAAGTGTATCTTTCCTCCCCAAGGCCGAAACCCTAGAAATCTCCATTTTACTTGGAAAGAAACACAAACAATGAAAGGTATGAGATTTCTGAAAATCTAAGTGGAACTTTTAAAGTACAGGCAAATGCTTACTCTGAGAGAGAAGTGATAGACAAGAGCAGGGAATGGTAAATCCACAGGAAAGGTAGCGCTTTACCTACACAACAGTTTGGTCAGAGCCCCAGGCCTGGAGCCCATGTCCAAATAAAGTCAACAGGAACTTTAACTGCCCAAGTACCTTAATGTCTTTGTGAATCCTTGAGAGAATTTAAGAGCTAGAGATCCACAGACATACTATATTTTGCCATGTGTAATGTGCAATTTTTTGCCCAAATTTTGAAGGAAAAATAAGGATGCACATTATACATGGGTAGTACCTGTAATACCTTGTATCTGTTCTTGTGTTTTGTAATTATTTGTTATATAAAATTTCTTGTACCATAATATGTTCAAAGATAAATGCTAAAATTCCTTTATAATACAAAAAAACGAGTATCTAAATATAAATTAATTAATTAATTAAAACAAAAGATTTTTCTCCTGAAAGTTTGGGTCAAAAACATGGGTGCTGATTATACATGGCAAAATACAACAGTTAGCTTAGCCAGTACAGTGTTTTTCAAGTTGACTTACACTTGCTAATATTTAAAATTCAGATTTTGCACAAAAATCTGAATTTCCAGCTTCTCCTGACAGGTGATGAGAGGTGATAACTCTGAGCCTACATTTGACATGGTAACCATTGGCTGGAGCAGAGGAACAGACTGCTCTTTAAGGGAGTAACATGATTCCCCTTTTTACTCTCATCCCTACAGAGAGCTACAGTAATACCAGGTCTGTCCAGAAAAAGCAAGCCATTGTTAATCTAACTAGAATGGTTTGCATAATATCAATATAATCTGTCAGCCAAGAAGAGTGGACTGGAGTACATATGTGTGAACAATGATGAGTTCATTGTACTAGTCAGTGGGGGTGGTAAACATTGTCAAGTAAGCATGTGTACAGTGTGGCCAGTGCATTAAAAATGACTGAGGGGGTAAAGCAATGAATCTGCATTAAATTTTGCATTAAGCGTGAACATTTCTCTGTGGACCTATTCAGATGATTCAGAGGCTGCAGCTATGGGCAACTGGTGATAGACAGCTTCATTACTGCAATGTGCCCACTCATGCATTATGTCTTGTGCAGAGTGTTTTTGGAGAAACATCAAATCACACAGATGACTCAGTCCCCCTATAGCCCAGATTTTGCACCCTGTGATTTCTGGCTTTTCCCAAAACTTAAAATCACTTTTAAAAGGGAAGAGATTTCAGGGAATACCATTGATGGAATTCAGGAAAATATAACAGGACAGCTGATGACAGTTGGCAGAACTGTGTGTGGTCCCAAGGTGCTTATGTTGAAGGGGACTGAGGTGTCATTGTCCTATGTACAATGTTTCTTATATCTTCTTCAATAAATGTCTATTTTTCATATTACATATGTGGATACTTTCTGGACACACCTCATTATGTGATATCACATGGCTCTTATAGTATCTGAGTTCATGGCTAAGATTTTATTTTATTTATTTTTTAGAGAGAAAGGAAAGGAGAAAGAGAAGGAGAGAAATATCAATGTGTGGTTGACTCTCATGATACTCCAACTGGGGACCTGGCCTGCAACCCAGGCAAAGGACCTGACTGGGAATCGAACCAGAAGCCCTTTATTTTGTAGGCTAGAACTCAATCCACTGAGCCACATGAGCCAGGGCTTACGTACATGGCTTTTAAACAGACTTACTGGGATATAATTTTCCATGACTTAAATACTACCAGGCAATTTTTACAGCCACATTAGGGCCTTTAAGTTGTCACTAGAGTATGCTTTAATATACAACAGAAGTAAGTCATTAAAAGGTTTCCAGGAATCTTGAAAGGGTTAAGACTCATGGAGAATGTTCCTGATTTATGCCCAGAGAGCAGTTTATATACTGTGAAAATCTGTCTCAAACTTCAACGTATTCCTGGGAGTTATTTGCATTCTCTATTATCCCCAGGTGCCAGGAGCTATTCTCTATGTCCCATATGCTGGCAACATGGAGGCCATGTCTGAGGTTTTAGCCCAGCCTCCAGGTATAAATTCTCCTGATGTGAACACTCAGATACATACATCAGCTGAGTAGATTATTCTCACTTTTCAATTATATGACCTAATTATCCTCTCCATGAATGGAAGAGAACATATTTATTGATTTTAGAGAAAGAGTAATGGGAGGGGATAGAGAGAGAGAGATGAGAGAGAAACATGATCAATTGATCTGTCACCTACCATGCACACCCTGGGATGACACCCAAAACCTAGGGACGTGCTCAGACCTGGAATCAAACCCTCTGTCTTTTGGTGCACATGAGGAAACTCCAACCAACCGAGCCACTCATTTAGGGGGAGAACAATATTTTATATAACTCATAAAAAGACAAAAACCTTAAATAAATTATATTTGCCATTCATGAAAAGATCCAAATAATTTATTTAACTGTAAATTGAAGTTTATTAACTACAGCCTGTATATTTAATATATTTTCTGTAGAAAAAAACAGTTATTTAAAGCAGAAGAAGATAAAATGTTGAAATTGTGTTTCTTTCAGTCATTCATCTACTTCGTAAAATAACAAAAGCACTTAAAAATGGTCCTGCTAGCTTCAGAATTTGTATTTATTTTTTCCATGATGGGGGCAATTTGAGATATAGGGCATACTTCTGTTTGCTGAACAGAAAAGTGTAAGCAGACATTATTTTTATATAATGCTGATATTTGGATAAATGTGAAAAGAAACAGTATAAGTATGGTAAATTACTTGACAATTGCAAGAAAACTGTTTTGAGTGTGGAGGAGGCATATAGATAAATAGCTGAAGGTTTTGTGATAAGCTGCAGAGTAGTGCTTATTCACACAAATGATTAACTGAAGTGTGTTTTATTGGTCTAAGCAATAAGAAATGATGAAAGAGTAAACTGGGAATGTCAAGAGGTGTTCTTCTCTCTTTTTAATAGCAAGCGATACAATTGTAGAGCAGAGTCAGAAGGTATAAGATTGGAAAAAGTGCTGAACATGAAGGCTCTAGTCATACCATGAGTGAAATCATTTTCAAACTGGGGTATTTCTTTTCACTGATGAGTAAATGGATAGCAACTGAATGCATTAATTTTAAGAACAACTAGAGTGGGGTAATAACTTATTAAACTAATGCTGTTTGCTTCCTACCTTCACCCTGACCTTAAGAAGACATGCCCAACTTTTTCTAGCACTGTAGTGCTGAAAGATAGAGATCACCTGGCTGAGTCACTTTATTTTATGGATGAGATAAAGGAGGTCATGGGGCCAATAAATGGCAGGAAAATGATTAGTATTCTGATTCCTAACTCCAAACATAATGTGTATTACAGCTTTTTGTCCTAACACATCATTAAAAGGATACCAGGCAATACACATAACTGACTTGCTACTCAGCTCACAGATCTACATTCTACATCTCAAGAAACTACACATAAAAGTATCACAATTTGCAAGTGTCTCACATTGTTTAGTATTGTGTGTAATTGCTAAAATTATTATTTCAGGTTAATGTACACACATCACTTTAGATACTCTAAACTATTATCTGTACAGGAAAATTTTACTAATTAATATACATACAGTACATAGTATAGGGTGTGGCAAAAATAACGCCCCTGTTTATTACAAAATCTTTTATTAAAAATCATAAGCATGTAATTCTGTAATATAATAATACCATACTCAAGCATACCATATAACATCATGGGTGAAATGTTCAAATTAAAATTATAAATTATTACATCCATATTATTACCTTACCAACCACACTCAAGCAGGCCTTACTTCTGCTAGACATTGTGTATGTTTGTGTGTGTGTGTGTACATACACATGCACACGTATATATGTATACGTGAATATATGAAGTTTGCAGGTCCTCATTTGTGATTAGAATCATGTTTATAATTGAATATGTGTTCAATTTAGAAGCAACTTTAGGCTGCTTGCGGGTTCACCCATAAGACTCTCAGAGATCTCAAGATGAACATTTGCATTTGAAATGTTTCTGACAAAGATTATAACATGCAGGTTGGTTACCAGAAAACCAGAACAGTTAACAGAAAAACATGACCAGCAGTGATGCAGGGGCCATGGCAGAGCTCCTCATGGGTGGTTGTTTCACATTGTCTTTAAAATAGTGTATTTTAAAAAGCAGCTTCATGATATACCAGATTAAAGACTAATTGGAAATGACAAACAAATGCAGAGAACCCTGTATATAATTGGGAAAACTGGCAAAATTTGAAAATGAATTGTGGATTAGGCAATAGTATTGTATTAATTCTTATTTCCTAACATGACAATTTTTCCAGGATTATATAAGAAAATATACTATGGCAAAACTTAATTATTTAAAAGTACAGGGACATGAGGTATACAACTTACTGTGAACTTGTTCAGGGGAAGATATAAACAAACATATGCTTAATATACTTTTGTATATATGTATAAATATTTATATTTTGTGTTTGTATAATTTATATAGATATATGTACATATACTTATTTATAAATCTGTTAAACATTTACCTGAGTTCTTGCTACAATTCCTGCAACTTTTCTGTAAGATTGCAATTACATTAAAATTAAAACTTGGGGGAAAAGCAACTTCATGAAACAATCTTATTTTCACCTCAGATCTTAATTTTGCAGGCATTCCTCACATGTTAGTCCTAATCTGTTTTCCATATTTGTTGACATGGTACCTACAATTGCTTGATAACATACTTTTAAACCCAGCTGCCAAATGTGCTATAAGTAATGTCAGTGATATAATAAAAAAATAGAAAGTGCATAGTAGCATGAAAATACGTGTTTCAGCTTGCAAATGGAAATGATAGGCAGAGAATGCAGACTTTTTAAAGAGACATGAACATACAGTCTTTTTTATCATGTAAAAATCCTTTATATTTTCTCCAACATATAACCAAAAAGTGACCTGCAGGCATTTGCTGTCAAAAAGATGTCAGTGTTACACTGTGAATAGCAATGTAGACAGATAGCGACAAGAATGTATGAGGGTTCCTAAACACGCTATCTGAAAGTGAGGTTGGTTTGGGGCTAGATTTTAATATACTTACCCCAGTTATCTTCACTTTCACAGTAACGGTGATGGCAACTGACAGTGTAATTATCTTTCAAGGACTGCACTGGTCTAAGAAATATTCTTCTAGTGTGTCACACACTGTTGATATTAAACTGGTGACATGAGAAACCATCTGGAAAAAATCTGGGCATAAGGAAGTTTAGGGGATCTAATCCAAGGTAGGTTTTGGCTGATTTACTTCAATTCACTCAAATCTCATTTAATAACATAAAATAACACATGGAATAAGAAAAGTAAAATGCTATCCTTTGTTCCAGGCTGACTAAATGAAATTACATGCAAGGAAAACAATTTAAGGATCCCTCATCTGCACCCCACCTTTCATTGATCATTTCATTGTCCCTGCTAGCAGAACAAACAATGCGCTATATCCCTGTCTTTTAAACTATGTTTTAAAGGGCTTTATAAGCATGAATTTCCTGCAAAGTACTAGCAGAAGTGTGCAATAAAACATATTATTTTATTTCTTTGATCAAGTCCTACCATGCTCTGTTAACTCATTTATCCTGCTAAGAAAATGCATTTTTCTCTTCAACTTATAAAATAGAGATATTCACAGCTATCTATGTAAGTGAAATATATTCTTTAATAATTAAGATGCCAAGATAATTCATAGTTTTCCTTTTAAGATAATCTTAAAAGGAAGCTACATATTCCTTCTTATTATGTCTAATGTTTGAAAACCTCATATGAAATCTAAAGTATGAAGAGTGGGTAGGGTTTTACACAAAGTCTTTCCTGGGCTGTGATGAGCAAAGTTCAAAGGCCACACAACTCTACTGAACCCAGTATTATCAGCCTGGACAAGGTGTAAGAAGGTGTAGAGAAAAAGAGGCACCATCTAGCTTTTGACGGTGGGAAGTCTTTGATACAGAGAGGAGGATTAGATATCTAAACTAGATATCTCTCAGTCTTCTCTGCCATCTCTTTCATTGATACCAAGGTCTGAAATGTGCATCTTTCTAATTCTCATTGTTATTATTCGGTCCAGCACTCCATCCTCACGTAGGAATTAGAATTTGTGCACAGTTGTACACATTCACCTATTGGCAGGTCCTGTTTGCCTACTAGTCATAGCATTGGCAATAAAGGAAGCTTCTGACTCTCTTTTCTGATTTCGTATGCCTGCCATGGCTACATGTTCTACTCAAACTTTGTACATTTCCACCCACATGTAATATACCTTATGGTACATTTTCAGTTGCTCCCTGACTCACTACCTCCATCCTAATGCACCTATTTTCTTTCATGTCCCTTTCCCAAAATTAATCTGACTCATTATATTCAACACAATTCCAAGATCTTATTTTGATGTTTATCATGGAGATCATTCCCATCAGAGAAGATATAAATAACATACTGATTTGACATCAGCCTTACTTTGGAACTAATTTTTAAAGCAATGCTTCTTCAAGGTCTATCCTAGATAACACCTCAAAGATCTCAGAAAAGTTGCTACTGCTTAAAATGTTAGAAGGAAATTAATAACCTTTATGTACACAAAGTATGGCAATGAACTCTAATAAACCTTTAATACATACACAAACACACACATGCACACATATACATGCACATATAATATTTGCCAGTACTGATTTTCTTTTGTCATGCATTTATAATATCATAGAAAGGAATATTTTAGAATCTCCATGTTTGGATTTAGTTAAAAAGTTATTAGGAGACCTAAAAAGTTTAAGTGCTCATAATCATAGCTGCTGGCAAGAAATGTAGTGGAAAATAGGACTTTTCACACTAATCGACTATATTTGCACATGGGTTTCATTTTCCACATCACATACTTATACGAAGGCTCCACAACATAAAGGGGTCAGGATCCCATCTGAAACAAAGACAGCTGTGAAGGCCTTGTACGGTTGTTTCATCATGGATAGAGCTAGAAATACATCAATAACTGAGGATGATGGAGGTTGGGGGTAGGGCAGTGATATAGTAGATACTAACAGTATATAGTGTATAGTAATAAAGTAGGTAGTAACAATGAAAACAATTATGAAAACATGAAAATTAAATTTTAAAATTTAGGTGGAGAAGGACAAAGGTGGGGAAATGAGGAACATCTGTAAGAGTGTCAACAATTCGAAAAGAATTGGTTGTCTGTCTGGAATACAAATAAATTTTCTATATTCAAAGCTTCATTATGACTATCTTATTTCCAATGGTAAGATAGGGACTGGTCCCTTCCAGGAATAAGTCAGGACTGATTTTCATACTGATTCAGAATAATCTTGACACACACAGCAGCAAAGACTTTTCTACCAAGGAAAGTACATGTGTAATTGTTGAGAGCTACTAAATAGTCTCTTGTTCGACGTGGGATGTCAAGCAGAGATGCTGCAGTAGCTCAGATAAAACAGCAGTGTGCTCTGTTCTAATTTGAATTCCCTCAGCACCCCCCAGAGTTCACATGGCTTCAGAAGAAAAAGCAGCAGCTTCTCACTGCAGTATGGCTTGCCCTAATGATAATTACTGATACATAACTTTGCATCAAATAACAAGAGTCAAAGGCACCATCTAAAAATTTCTTCCAAACATTGCTTCTTCTCATTTTATCTAAAAATTTCTTCCACACATGTGATTCTTCTCATTTTATCTCTCACTTTTTCATTGATTTATTCAGTCATTTATTTTTTTTTAAATTGCTTGATTTTCACAAAAGATAAGGGGCAATATCCTACTGGGGGCAGATGAGGCCCAAAGGGTAGTGGTGTTAGATAACATGGAAAAGACAGCATTTAATTTAATCTAGTGGTACTGAGCAACACAGAGAATCTCTCACAAACTCTAAGCATGAAATCACTCCATTTAGTTAGACTCAGCCCCAAAAGTGAGACTGAGCTATAATTAGGCCCAATGATAACCTCACTAGAATGTACCAGCAGATTTCTGAAATCTGAACGAATCTATGATCCTGGAGAAGAGATATTTTTATCTTTCTGGTTCTCTTTTCACATGTTGTTGGAAAGTGGCAAAGCTTATTGCATAATTCATGCTTATTCCAATTAAATGCATAATAAGAATATGCTGGATTTACAGCACTTCAATGAATTAGGGTATTCAGAAGAAGGAGGAGAAGGTGCTCTGAATGGACCTTGAATGAAGTCATTGCACTGGTTTTCCTTTAGAACATCACTTGCCTCCATGTCAGAAGTATGAATCCCTTGTGGCCCCTAATTATACTTAAAGTATCACAACACTTTTTGCACCACTTTATCTTAGGATTCTTAAGTGTTCTTCTTTTTTGTGTAATTATTTAAACCAGAGCTAATGTTAGGTCTTTTAGATTTAGCCATCTTGGAAAAAATAGACTTTGATCTAGTTGTTTCCTTGCTGTCTGTCCAACCTATTCCCCTTCTGTTTTAAACATAAACCAGATTCATTTAAAGCATAATTACTTGTCCAAGAATGAAAAAAAAAATACACTGACATGTCCAGAAACACCATGATTAGTCTTGACTGGTCAGGTCATTTTTTAATAATGAAAACAATAGCTTCCAGCATTGTATTTTTTCTTTTGAATAACTAGCATCATCATGATATCCAGATAGCTAAAAGATGAATGCATTTATTAATTCATCTTAGTATACTAGAATCATATAAAATAATTGTTTTACTTTTTTGTGCTATAGATGAAAGTTATATTGATCAAAGAAATTAAGAAATTCACCTAAATTTCCTCAGATAGTTCACTGGTTGAGATGGGAGTCAAACTCCGGTCTCCTAATTTTACTATAACACACAGTCTCACCTTTCACAGGTATTCAGCCAGCTACAAACTAGGGGAACTAGCATAAAGAGTTGTCTTTTTAAACTATAGGAGACTTAAATGGATGGCCAATCATTTCTTCTACCAAAAGTCTTAGAATTTGAAGCAGAACATAACTTGCTTTATGCCTGTGTTGTTTTTATTTTGGATAAATTAAAGCTATTTGGCTTTCAGTGCAATAAACTATCACATCCCTCTAACTTCCAAGCCCTGAATCATTTGAAAAATATTTGCAAGAGTCAGATATGGATTAAAATATTAGCTTTCTATATTGTTGCCTATATGTCCTTTATAATTAATTGTATGGACAACAATGATGGGGGGTTGGAAATAGGTGAGGGAGGTGGGGAGGGCTGAGATGAAGGGATGGGTGGAGGGAAAAGGCAGAAAACTGTACTTGAACAATAATTTTAAAAAAATCAGCAAAAAATCACAAAACAGAATATTAGCTTTCTTATTGGGAAAACTAAACTTGAGACTGCAGCTTAGACACAAGTTCAAATGTCTTTCTAAACAATGACTCCATATTTATACCCTGAGACTAACAGGGTATGCTGAAAACTGGGTTTGCAGGACAGACAATTAAGCAGAGGACTTCATAGAAAATTTGATCTGCCTTACCCCTTAGCAAGCACTGTGGGCCCAACAGGAGTAACCACATATGAGAAGTGGCACTTAAAACATTGATTTCACTCAACAAAGGAACATGGATCTATGGATATCAGCCTCTTGCCATTAAACTCATCATTTCTCCTCCAAGGAGAGAAGGCAGAGAATGATTGTGATGATTCAACTCATCCCTAATTCTTCCAAATATTCACAGAATTTCTCATTTTATGGGGTGGCAAGAATGTGGGAAATGAATGAGAAGATGGGCCAGATTGCTTCTCCACAAATAAAAATCGGCTTTTATCTTAAGTAAGATTGTTGTTTTCAACATTTTAACTAAAAAGTAACTACAAATCTATTTTATTTTAATTTTTTTCACATTTTTATTGTTGTTCAAGTGCAATTGTCTCCATTTCGCCCCCACCATTCCCTCCCACCCCAGCCATTCCCACTTCCCACCCTTGATCCTATCCCCTTTTGGCTTTGCCATGTGTTCTGTATACATGTTCCTGACAACCCTTTTTTACTCAATGAAAATCTGCAAGATACATTTAGTGATGTATCCAAATCCTTATCCAAAAAAAGGATTTAATTGGGACTATTATTTAAAAGTTTTATTCATTATTGTTACCAAATAGTTCTAAGCTCTGTTCCCCATCCACATGTAATAGTTCATTTGAGAATATTTAGTGCATTACACCAAAAGAAAAATGCATTCTACTATAACATGTGGAATGGTTTACCTAAAGCATCTGAAATTATTTGTAGTAATTCAACAAGATCTTGATTTTTGATAGTCACTTATACCAACCTTTTCTTATAAATGAATGAATGGATGGATGAATAAATAAATTAATTAATTAATCAAACAATTAATTAGAAAAACAATTAATGAGATGAGAAAAATTTTTTTAAAATGGCACAACATACTGAAATTACCCGAAACACTCCTTTCACCAAGATGCAAGTAAGGAGAAACTCCAGCAATTTTGTAAATATTTTAGTGACTATTTTCTGTCAGCCAGGATGGAAAAACATAGAAAAGTCTTATGATTTTAGTGCAGAAAGGAAGGTGCTGTGGTGGCAGGGCCCACACATTGATAGTTAGGCAGCTGAGGCACAGTGGCATGGAGAGCACAGTGCATAGCAGATCAACAGGCTAATTGAAACAGAATGACCCACTGGCATCTTTGGTCATGGTGAAGGGATCATAAGGTCTCTAGAGCCAAAATACATGGGCAGCCAACAATAGTCTTGTTTGCTTTGTGTCAGGATCTAATGAACTTCAGCTGATACAGTAGTAGAATAACTGAACATCTGACTTGATACGTGAGTCTTCCCATCTTTTTATACCTTAAGCCAGATCATCACATAGAATTGCATGAGATATTTAAATATAGCTTGCCTAGTGTTTAGCATTAGTGGACAGGCAAACATTAAATGACTACTGTATAACACCATCCCAATTAAAAGTGCTTTCTGAATGGTTGCTTGTGTGAGGGAGAAGAAGGCTCCTATACCACAAGGCTGGTGACAGAACAAAGAGGAAAATGTCCTGGGCTGTCTAAGAATGGTAGTCTGATGGAGCTCAGTAAGACAAACTCTAAACAAATGGCTCAGAGACCAGGAGATGCTCTGATAATAATAGCCGTGCCAAATTAAACCCAATTCTTCTTCCATGCTCTCTGCAATCCATCATGGTGAGCTTGGAAAGACAAAATCTGAGACTGTTTAGAGTGCTCTCCATAGTAAACATATCTGACAACTGGGGCTAGATATCCTATGGGCCTTTTTGCTTAGTTCATAGAATGTCTGACTTGGCTGTCAGGGTCTCTGGCAACCATAGGTTTTTAAAGTTCTGGTTTGGAGATATCCCAAGGGCCAATGCAAGTTTCCTAAGTCTGTGTGGCAGGGGAAGTCCAAAGATTAAGCTTAGATTACATTTCTTTTCTTTGGGTTTTTGTTTTTGCTGTTTCTTCTTATAGTTTTAGAAACCAAGTAGAATGTTCTTTTTGTTTTTTCCCCTCCCTGTGTATCTGAAGCATAGCTATTTTTCTCCATGCCATATCTCAGTAATAGAATCAAAAGCTCCAACACAACTACCTAATCAAAAATTTAAGAGAAAGAAGTATGAGAGCTAACTTGTATCTTATTGTTCTAACTGTATTTTAGAGCATTGGGCTGATTTTTATTAAACAGAGTTGTACCTAAGGAAAACTGAATTAATATTTGAAGAGTTTCAATATTTGCTTACTTAAAATAGAGTGCCTTGTTGAATTTAATTTTTGAATGAAAAAAAGTAGAGAAGTAAATTATTTGTTATATTTATTCTAAAAGTGAAATTATAATAAATGAATCAGCACCTACTATTTGTATGTAAATTTCATGTTGCTTCCAGTTTCCCTTTACTCATAATTCTTTGATCGATTAATCCATGCCTGTATGATCATTCAGAGCTTGCCCTACTTGCAATGGTCAAGCTTGAATTCCAAGCTGCTATGAGCGTTAGGTGGTGAAATGGAAATTCATGGAATAAATCCCAAACAGTAAATATAGTAGGACTCTATATATGGGCAACTGTTTTCCCCTTTTTCCTGATAAGCATCAGTCTCACAGTATGATCTGAACTGAGGTTCACCCTTTGCAGCAAATCTTACCAACCAAGACAGAGAAGTCAGAGCAGAATGAAGTTCCACTGACAAGACACACCCCCCCCAATATACTCAGTTTATATGTCGTTAATAAGAAAACTATGTCACCATGAAAGACAGAAACAGAGACAGTGATTCTTTTTGGTGATATCTCCTGAATACTTTTCATCTATTCTGAAAGATGAATAGTAAGCACATTTAGCCATGTGAACTGCATTGTAATATAGAAGAAATACAGTTCAAGTAGGTGTCTTCCAATATTTTTAATATTGAAGAACCTCATGACTATAAATAGCACATGCCTTCTAACCCAAAATATTTTAGAAAGTGGTAGATTGATTGCAGGTTACCAATAACTGGACACTATAAGTACCCTGAGGTTATTTTATCTCTGGGTAAATATCTTTAGCTTAAGCAAAAGTTTTCAGGAAAAAAATAAGCCAGATGTCTTAGTATAAATCAAAAGACTCATGATTATTTAAGTAAACACAGTGCCCAAATCCATAATTTATATTGGAGTAACAAGCATTCCAGAAACACATATTACAAGTGAGCAAGCCTCCAGCACAACCCTGTATTCTGAGAAGCCAGAAGGTTTAATCCCCAAATAGATTAAACTAGACAGATGGGTAAAACTGTTTACAATGTTCCAGGACTGGTTGTTTTTGTGATATGCCTCAAAGAAGACCCAGATGCATATGACCCATTTAATTTTCCTTCTCTAAGCCTCTCTACTTCACTGAGCCAAGCACAGTTCAGAAGCAGGTCTGAGTAAGTCAGGAATGCATGAGTTCCAGAGAGCCCTGTTTATAACCTGAGAGAGATAAAGATCAGGGCAATGAATCCTGAGTAAACTACCTTCAAACCAAATAAACATGTTCTTCATTTGAAGATTATGCTAAGCTATAAATGTCACACACTTTCAATTACAGTTAATTTACGGTTATTTCTAATATCAAACTTTCTTGATAGGTGGAATAAACTCAGAGTACAAATTTGAAAATTCATTGTTCCAACTGTCAACCTCTTACCTGTTCCTCCAGATTTTCAGTGATCTGTTTTGGACTAGCAAAGGGCAGAACAAATCTATCACTTCCCATGATCAAGAGTTACAGTATGTGCCTTTTTTATTTTCCTGGAAAATGCCAGATCATTGTGAAAGCATGGCTTTAAAAGTGTATTAGCCCTGGCCTGGTGTAGCTCAGTGGATTGAGTGCGGGCCTGCGAACCAAAAAATCGCGGTTCAATTTCCAGTCAGGGCACATGCCTGGGTTGCAGGCCAGTTCCCAGCAGGGGACCCACGAGAGGCAACCATACATTGATATTTCTCTCCCTCTCTCCTTCCCTTCCCCTCTAAAGATAAATAAATAAACATCTTGAAAAACAAACAAACAAAAAGTAAAAAGAAATAATATTAAAAAAGTATATTAAACTCTGTTGATAAAACCATAAACTAGTTGCAACAAGAAGAAATTCAAATGAAAACATTTGGTTCAAATAATCTATAAGCTTGGCAATTTTAAAATCTCATTCATACTGCTTCATCTCCCTATTCTAAAAGAGGAACAGGAGTGGATGGAGTTAGGGCTCTGACGTGGAAGTAGATAGGGAGGAGAGGAGAGCATCACTATTCAGGACTATGGCTGGTGGAGGGGAATCTGCAAGTCTCTGAGTTTGTGAGCTTCCACCCTTTGCCATCTCTCATTTCTTCCTCACTTGAGCACCAGAGTACACTCCACACACTCCCTCCTTCGCCTTTGATACACATACTGAGACCCATTTACATTCCCTGTCTTTGGAGATTTGCTGTAACCTAACCATGTACAATCAGGTATAACTCAAATTCCAGGAGCATAAACATAACTTCTGCATTTTTGTGGCAGTGCTCTAAGAAACAAGAATTCTCTCCCTTGAAGATTTGTATAGTTTGAAGTGAATGAAAGCCAAGGAGTCTATGGGCATAGACACGATGTTCACAGGATTAGTATGTAAGTGGCTATTTATTCCCATCAAGGCTAAAAAGCTAAAGTCATTACCTCCCAAACAAAGGTCTTTTAGGACATTTTTATTCAGCATTCAGAATTTAAACTTATGCTTTCTTTATAGCCCAGCTTGCTACCTCAGCTCCATTTAACCTTCCTACCCTTTGTCACATTTCCAAAAGAAAGCAAATTAAAAATAAGAAACTGTATATAAAGAGTTAGAATCAATTTTATTAAACCATTCCAACTAATAACTCTTTTAAACATACAAGTAATATAATATTTTGTTTAAGAAAATGAATATTGTATAGTTTGTTTGTTTGTTTCACCAGATGGGACTACCATGATTTATAGTTTTGACTATTAAAATGAAATAATTGATAGAAAATTAACATATTATACTAAATTTTCATCTTAGCTGAAACACATTCATGTTTACAAGACTATAAATAATCTAGCTATACTTAAGTAACATATTTTGGATTTACCTTTTTAATAAACAAATAATTATTTTAGATCTATGTGGGCAGAGGGAAATGTAATATAGAACAACCTTGGTAAAACTTCATTTCCTCTTTCAACATCTTCCTGGAGTGAATTTCTTTCTCTTCACCTTCACCCTTCAACTCTTTGCTCTTCCTGTGGACCCTGATTAAGAGAGCTGCACTGTTCAGGGCCCTGGGCATTATCGGCACCATGTCCCCCACCCTACTGCTGATATCCAACAAGTACTGAGTCACATCCATTTTACCTCCCAAATCTCTTTCCTGCCCAGCCATATCTCCACATCTTCCCTACCACTAGAAGATTTTTGACCACCATCCTCTTGCATGTGGATTACAGCACTGCTCTCTAATTAGTTTTTCCTGCTCTGTTTGCTCTGATACAATCTTTGTAATGCTTGCAGAATGGGCATGTGAAAGACTAAACTGATTTTGTCCCTCTACTGGTTAAAGCTTCTTATTGGCTCTGGCTACTCCTAGACAAAGCCCCTACTCCTCAACACAGTGTTCAAAACCACTGTCCAGCTCTCTGTCTCTCATTTCATCAGGTTCATTCTGGTCACATTGATAATTTTTCAGTTCCTTGAGTATAACCCAGTGTTTAAAAAATAACTCTTTTACTCAATAATATATTTCTGAAATGCCCATTGTGTTCCAGGTTTTGCACTAAATGTTGAGAAACAGGGGTGAACAAAGACAGTCTTTCTGACCCCACCATAAATTCCTACAGTAATGGGGCTTCCTCTATCATTGCAGGCCCTAACCTGTATTATAACCGACTGATATTTGTCCATATCAACACTAGAGTCTAAGCTCTAGATTAGAGGGGGTAGGCTATGTTTATTTTGTTCATTCTTATGTTCTCTGCCCCTAGCAGAAAGCCTGGCACATAGCATCAATAACATATTTTATAGAATAAATTAACTCTGCTATTTATACCATAAATCCACCAGTTACCTGTTAAAAGAAGGGTGATATAGTTAGATCAAAATGGGTAATTATGTACCAAAGCAGAACCAATTTTCAACAAAGTGTAATAGTACTTTTGAGGGGAACTTTTAGAATCTTTGTTAGTTTCCCCAAAAATAATCCTGAGAGAAAGACTTGGGTACAGTTAGTTTACTTGAGAAGTCACCCCAGAAAGTACAAGGCAGGTAGTAGGAAACAAGGTGGAGAAAAGAAAAAATTCAATAAAAGCATGGTTACCAGGGTGGGTAACAGGGGCTCATATTGTATCTGAGGAAAACATAGGATGCTCCTCAAATCGTCCAGTGAGAAAATAAAATATAAATATTTATTTACTGATTCCTGTCCCTTGTGGGTTAAGGGGTGCCCTTGGAGGCATTTAATTTTTGTCAATTCTAGGCTACCCTTCACTGGGACTGAGGAAAACTTCCAGGGCACTGGAGAAGTCCCTGGAAAAGCGAGTAGGGAAATGAAGGTATTTGAGAAGGAAAGCTGTCTGCACACAGGGGCACTCTCCTCTGGGACTGCAGGCAGACTCAGAGGGGACAAGCGCTAACAGAACAGGTATCATCAACATCAACTACAGCACAGCTTGACACACACATTTAATAAAAATGTAAAAATCTGAGTGTCCCCCCATTTTACCAGTATCTGCTTACTAAAAGATTAGAGTATCACTGAATAATAAGAGATTTCTAAGACACCAGAATTGCCTGAAGATTAGATCCACAGGTAGGCAACCACAAAAGGGCCCTGAAGATTCAAATGTTTTAGAGTGGTCTGGAAAGCTAAGGAAAGATTGTGAGCATCCACAATAGCTTACAAATTGTCAACACAACAATTCAAGGATTATGACAAAGGTCCTGATCATGCTTCTGGCAAAAGAGTGATATTTCTTTAACTGTGTTCCAAGAAAGAGAAGAACTTCTATTAAATTATAGTGGGAGGAAAACACATCTTCCCGCTCCACGTACTTACCAAACCTTCTCTGAGTCTGATAAATTAATAAATATACATTAGAAAATAAATCATAGATTTCTTTGAAGAAAAATTATACATGCATTTGAACAACCAGAAAATTTTGTCTCCTTTTTGAAAGTAATAAATGTTTACTTATTTATGTATATATCATAAATAAAAATATTTTTATTTTTATAAAATATTGGTCACACAGGAAGGAAATATTCTTGTATGTAAACAATGCAATGTAAATGGAGATTTAAAACAGTTGTCTGTGGAAGTCAAGCTTAAAAATACCAAGATACACAAAACATGAGGTTTTAAGTACATATTTTCCTCTCCACTCCCTTCTGAAAGTTCACTAAAGTGATGGCACAGTAACGATAATAAATGAAAACACACAGGAACAGAGAATGGAAAGTGAGGCTGAAAAAGACCAGAAAGCCAATATTTTTCTTGAACGTATGGGATGAGAAGTATGAGTGAGGAAGAGAAACTAAAATATAAAAGCTTGTAGAGAAGGTAACTACATAACAAGAAGCCAGTGACTATTGTCAGAGAACACTGAAGAAGATCCAGATGTTCTCCCTGCACCAGTGAACAAAGGGGCAAAGTTTGGGGCTAAAAAGGGAGGGTGGGTTAAAAGTCTATATATGAAGCCAGCTGGATATCCTTATGCTCTAACTGCCCTATATCTCCTGAGCTGCTCTCCTCCCTCAAACCTACCCTGGCAGGAAACAGGAAAAATTCTTCTCTGATAGGATTAGAAGGTCACAAGTTTGTAATCATCAATATAATAATCAATTTAGGTGAGACACATCAGCATACGCTAAAACTATAGGATAAAAAATTTCAGAGTATGAAAGAACAGAATATTTACACAATCTGAAAGTGTCATTTCTTGGATTATTTAAAAATTATTAAAAGAAAAATACACCTATAAAATAAGAAAATATATAAAGGATACCACCATTACAAAAAAGTAGTCTACTAGATGACAAGAACCACCATATGTAATGTATTGGGAAAAATAATATCAACTATAAATATTCTTATAAAAATTATAATCTGAATTTAATTTTGAAAAAATAAGATGAATTCAAAATGTGGAATGTTCCAAAATTATGTGTTTTGATGCTTTAAATAATGGCAATTTCACTGAACACACAAGAAATGATGGGGACATTTTTCTAGGTTATAGGACAATAAAGAGATCTGACACCTAAATGTGAGGCATTGGATACTATATTAGCAAAAACAAAAACAGAACATACCATTGGGACAACTAGAGAAACAGAAATATGAGCTATATGTTGGATTGTATTAGTGCTGAGTTTCTTGAGTATGATAACACTCTTATTGTTATATTTAAAAAATCATTTTTCTTAGAAGATATATTTTGCAGTATTTATAAATGATGTATCAGTATCTCCTGCTTCATGTTTAATTTCAGAAAATTCTGCAAATATATTTATACATAGATACGCAGTATGTATATTTGAAATACTTGTACACAACACATGAACATGGTTTGAGTTAGTATAGTCCCTGTCTGTGAAAAGAACATCCCGCATGTGCTAATCTGGTGATTTAGCAAGATTCAGTGGGAATCTTCAGTGAAGCTGCTTGGGATTATATGGGATGATCACTGGAACTGAGGCAGACACAAAAAACATGAGCTCCTTCCAAGACAATCGGGGTAATTGTGACAGCAATAACCAATGCTTCCCTTTACCTACTGGAGATGAGATTTTGGGGTCAAAATAAAATCTTAGTCTATGTTTAATTCCATTACCCAAAGAATTAGAGAATACTTAGTAAGGTACCCAGTGTTTAAGAGATGATTGGTATGTGTGTGGAATGCAGCCTAATATGTAAATTAAAACCTAAACTAGGAGTAAAAGATTGAAGTGGATTGGCTTCCAAATTCATGTAATTAAGATCTTTTCTCTATATTTGTGTAAATTACATGCTTTTTTGAGGAAAAGATATTGTCAGCCAGCCAGATTTTTTAGTTCTATTTCTGTCTCAATTTCCATCTAACAGCAAAGCTTACAAAACAAATATAGTTTAAAACAGAAAGGTAAAAACTAAAAATTATTTCATTTCTAAAAAATAAAATTATTTTTATTGTTATCCTTTGATAGTCTCAGTTATTTATTAGTCAAATATTGGTTTATTTCAGTTATCATTGTTGCAGAACAAATTAATCCAAAATTTAGCATTTTATATGCTCATAATTTCTAGGCTCATGGATTCAGGAAAGGCTTGGCTGACAAGTTTTTGTCTAAGATTCTCAAAAGGGTGAAATTAAATATAGTTGGGGTTGAAATCGTCTGAAGTGTTGACTGGTTTGGACATCCAGGAAGTGTCAGTCCCATGACTAACAGTTGATGCTGGTTGTTGGTTGGGAGCTCAACTGTACTGTTGGACAAAGTGTCTATCTATATATGTCCTCTCCTGCAAGGTGGTCTCAGGGTAGTACTATTTTTTACATGGTGGTTTGCTCCCCCCAGATACAGAAACTCATGAGAATGAAGAAGATATATGGCATTTACTGACCCTGACTTGGAAATTTTACACTATTTCTGGTAAATTCTATTAGTAAAAATCACATCACTAACCCAGATTCAAGGGAAGGGAATGTAGACTCCCTTCCGAATGGTAAAGTGTTAAAGAGTTAATAATATGTTTTAAAACCACTATGTTTCACTTGTGGAGTTTTAAACATCTTTTATTAGAACTCTAAGAATGTAGGCTTTTACTAGATGAATCAGAATAGATAAAAGTTAAATTATATTTACATAATTAGATAACAAGGTAAAACTAAGTTTTGAGACTATCTCCATATATTAAGTATTGAACAACCAGGTAAATGTGTGGACAGATGAATGGATGGTGAATAGATGCAGGGGTAGATGGATGAACAAATGGGTGGATGGACAGACAAAAAAATCAGGGGATGGGTGTATATAACAATGAAAGAAGAATTACCTGTATGAATTCAAGAATAGTATGTGGCTACTTCCAACCCTGAGGCTTGATTACAAACATCAATACTGGGGTTGCAAACATCTTTTAGAGGTGCTTATACAAAAAGCACCTAAAGATGTTCATTCAGAAACAATTACTACATAAGGTGAAACCAGAGTAGAGGGAAGGTTCTGACATGAAAAATGTTTAATAGGCATAATAAGGAAGTGAAGATTTACACAGGAGAAACTTCACTGGATCAACACAGAAATCCATCTGTCTTGGCCAGCTGCTCCATTCTGCTACAGACTTGGTAGCACAGTGTCAGCTCATGGTAGGAGACAGATCGTCCTCTGAAAATGGGAATCAAAAAATTTGGCATAGGAGAACAATTAGATGATTTATTCCATTCTACAAATTTGCAGTCACATTACATGTGTTCTTTAGTTTTCTCAGCCAGGGAAATTACTAGGTTACAGAACCAGACTGAGATAATGGGAGGTAATATGAGAGGTACTATTCCACTTATTTAAAAGTCTAAAGGCTACAACTGAGCTAGTCTTCCAGTTACAACATATGGCTTAGAGACATGATCCCTCATCACAAAAATGAAATAGAACTTGTCATCATGGACAGATTGTTAGGAGTAAAAAATGATGGCAATGGGCATATTATGAGATAAGAACAGCTAGTTCTGTTATGTTTGGAGTGCTCTAAAAGCTGCAGTAGCATTTGTTTTGCTCCCTGTATTGGTTCCATCTGTCTAGTACTGTTGAGAATATTTTGACAGTGGAAATTCGTGAGATGAGGCAAGCTCCACCATGTAGTGACATTTATTAGAATATCCATGATGGAAGGAGGACGGATCTGAGACATTGGTTAAGGGAACTGAAACCAAACTATCATGGAGGTCACACTAATGGGATTTAAATAGACCTTTGAGAGTTGAGACCTTGATATCATTGCTGGAGTTTGAGATTGAGGAGAGATTCTTTCCTTGCTTTTGACTCAACAGCAAGCTGTCAAGATAGCTGACAGGTGAGATCATTGTTAGCTCTCTGGTTCACTAATTAAAGGAGATGGGGAATAATAGGGACATTAATTTTGTTCACTCACCTGAATCTCCTTTGGAAAAGGGAATTCCTTTTGAATCTTAAAAGACATCAATTCACTGCTTGACATGCACCCAGGTAAGTATGAAAAATATGCCTTCAGGCTGAGTGATACATGAATCAGATGTCTAGCTTCATATGGTGATGTTACTGTTTAATTGCTCTGGGAGATAGAAAAGTCATCTAAAGCTGAGGGATAAACCACTGAAGAAATGGCATCAAAAGGAATCATATTTTAAAATATGAAGAAGTAAAAGGGAAGACCAAAAGCTTCTGCACTTTACTCATCTTTGCATTGATGTGCTTTGTGTGTTCATTTCAATATTTCTAACACTTTCTTTTAAGTGAAACTGAATTCTTTATTCGTAGGAGGTTTCCTGCAGGTGTTGAGGATAAAACAAGCTCATTGTTAACCCATTCCCAATTTTAGCTTAAATGTGGAGATTCCTTAAAATCAAAACTGCCCAGGTTATCACTGAGGCTCTAAAAATTAGTAGCTATGGAACTCTGTTTTCTCATGTACACAATGCAACTATTATGAGAGAGTTCATGGGGTTGTTGAGAGGATTAAAGGAAAAAGTGCACATATCCCACTTCACACACCATGCCTGGCACATGGTTAAAGTTCAAGAAGAGTTAGCTACTATTATGTTTTTCCGTAGTCAAATAGAGTCCCTCATTTCCCTTATAAATACTGTTCAAATACAGGCAAAAGATGTGTTTGGTCAAAGACTGGATGGGAACATGGTATATTTGAATATGCCATATTCTGCCCACTCCTCATCCTGGCACTCACTCCTCATCCTGGCACTCCGTCCTTTATACTCAGCACATGTCTATCCCACAGACTTCAAGTGGAAGGGATTATTCTGATGTAGTTTCAGTTTCTTGGATGCACTACCAGTTAGATTTTTTTTCTCTTGAAAACATAGAAAGTCCAGGGATTTATTAAATCAAAGGGTAAAAAATGGCAAAATGCATCTCCAAGCTGAGTTGTAAACTCTCTGTCCCTTGAGCACCAAATTCTGTCCTCTGGTCACAAGACTTTTAGGAAATACAATAAAACGAGAATCATTTCCAATACTATATATGGCCAAAATGTAAAAAAAGAAAATTAGAAATTTTAAATCTGACCTCATAATTCCAAAGAGGCCAATTTTTCATTCTCACAGAGTTAACAGCCTCACTCCAATTACTGAGTGTGCACTATCTGTTTTCTGTGGGCCACTATCAACAGATGGCTTATTTTGAGTGGGAAGAAATATCATTAAGAAACAAAGAGAAATTAGGACTAAGTAGGAAATTAAATATGTTCTTGGGATTACAACTGATGATCAAGGAGTTGCAAACCAGTGATTTGTGGCTTAATATATTGCCTGCAGCTAATACCCACTGTTTTAAGGAAACCTTAATATTAAAAGGGCTGTTCTCACACCATGCAATTTATGTCTTTCTGTCTTGCCAGCACCATTGCCAAACATCATAATTTGCCCAGAATCCTGAATGAACAAACAATATTCATTTTCTCCATGGAGAAAACATCCTTTGATTGAATTGTACCCTTGTATCCCAGTCACTGCAATATGTGCTACATTTCAGGGATGTGAAATGGAGTAGAGTATACTTGAAAGCAGAATATAAATTAGCTTCTAAATGAAAACGGTTAGAAGAAAAGCATTTTCAAATGACAGTCAAACTCTATCAGCTCCTAATGTACTTGAGGCCTCTCTGAGGAATGCAGCATGAAAATGAGGGCACATATGCCCAGAATGTGACCCCACCACTGCTGAGTGGGCTAAGGAATTTCCCTGGAGGACTAGGGGGTTGGAGTTAGGCTGAAAGTCAAAGGATAAAAGCAAGATATGCTTCCTGTATAAATTAGTCTTTATGGTTGAATTTTTAAAGCTACATATCTCTATCATTTTATCTAAAAATAATTAAATAAAATTTAAAAAAGAAAAAAACAATAAAAAAAACAAGCAACCTAATGTAATATAGCTGTGTGCTAAGTTTCATTAGAAATGCTCACATGCCCACAGAAGCTGGTTAAGTAGAAGAGGATTTTTGGACATCCAGAGGTTGTCAAGCTGTCCAAAACTGTATTAATGTGGTCATGACCAAATCGCAGTAGGCTCTTGGACACAAGACTGACTCTATTCACATATGAGGACAATGCCAAGAAATCTAATCTTGGATGGCCCCTCTGCTGCTTGAAACAAATTAGTCTTGCACACATCTCCATGGCACAATTCAGAGAACACATTGAAGATTGTAATCAACTCTCTTCAAACCAGCTATTAAATCAGTGAGAACCTATTCAAAACAGTTGGGGATACTTCTTGCTACTGGCAAAAGAGTCTATGTTTTTGAGATAAGAGATTAGGTTATTTCTTTTAGCTCAGTCTGTGGTTGAATAAGAATCACTAGACCTTTCTATTATGCTGCTATTGTCAATGGCTCAGGCAGTTACTATAGCAAACTAAATGACTTCAGGCACAGAATCAATACTAGGGCAAAATGTCTATTCTGCTGAATCTAGATGATGGGAGGTGACTGGCCTATAGAGCAGTAGTAGGCACAATGATATCCCCACCTCTTCACCCACTCTGTATTCACAACCTTTCCAACAGGCCTTGGCAGTACTCTCCCACTGTGGAGAGGGTGACCTCCCCTGCCCTTGAGATGGTGCTTAACCATGTGACTTGCTTTGGCCAATAAGATGATACCAGATGTGATAGAAACAGATTCTTTGGGTCATTGGACTTGCTCAGTCTTGTAATTTTTCCCTAACCATGAGAAGAACATGCCCTGACAGACTGCTTATCCCAGAAGGAGGATGAAAGACAGATGGGACAGATCTAATTGACCTAGCCAAGCCTACCCTAGATCAGCCAATAGTCATCTGACTCCCAGAGGCACACAAGCAAGCATAGCTGAGACTAGAGCAGAGCCACTTAGCTAGAAATACTATCCTATCTATTCCTATGCCAAATAAGTGCTGACTCTCCTTAGGCTCGTATTTTGGGTAGGGAATGCTTATTGTTTTACGCCACTTCTTAAAATTGTGGCAGTTGAATACTAAGGTGTTTTTTTTAAGTTTTAGTTAACTACCTGGATGGAAACCACTTTTAAGTTTCCATTTTCCAGCAGGATGTCCCATCATTCCACTCACAGGACTTGAAAGTCAAGGAAATGACATTCCTGGCAGCAGAGGCATAAGCCTGCAATGGCTGTGGCATTGAAATTTTGAATGCCTGCCTGAGATAGCATTAAAAAAACAGTAGTTAAACTTTATTGAGGGCCTATAATGTGCCAAATACTTTTTGTAGTATATGTTATAATCCTTAATATTAGCTACAACCTTATAAGTGGGGCATTATGATCAATTCTCTTTGAAAAGATGAGAAAAATTATACTCAGAAAAACAAAGTGACTTACTCAGGAACCTACAACTAATATATTTGAACCTGGGTTTAATTGAGTCAAACTAAAGTTTAAAATCCTATGCCACACTTCCTCTAATCATATTAAAATGAAAAACAAAGGATTTTAGTATCAAGCAGTATTATATAAACAGTTTTAGAAATCTACAGAAAAGGATGAAAATTTCAGTCAGTTTTTTAAAAAGATTTTATTTATTTATTTTTAGAGAGAGGGGAAGGGAGGGAGAAGGAGAGGGAGAGAAATATCAATGTGTGGTTGCTTTTCATGAGTCCCCTGCTGAGGACCCAGCTGCAACCTAGGCATGTGCCCTGACTGGGAATCGAACCTGCCACCCTTTGGTTCGCAGGCGGGCACTCAATCCACTGAACCACACCAGCCAGGGCTCAGTCAATTTTTAAGAGATCAAAATCATAAATCTAACCCTAACTGGTATAGCTCAGTTGTGAACATCGTCCTGCAAAGCAAAAGGCCACCAGTTCAATTCCAAGTCATGGTACAGGCCTGAGTTGTGGGCTTGGTCTCCAGTTGGGGTGAATGCAAGTGGCAACCAGTCCTCTCACATTGATGCCACTTGATCTCTCTTTCTCCCTCCCTTTCTTTATCTCTAAAAAATAAATGAATAAAATATTTAAAAATTCTCTAAATCTATACATGTCCATATTTATCATGTTTCAGGGAAGAACAGGAACATCAACCCAAAATCCAATCTGGAAAGAGGTGATCTTCAGCATTTCCCAGATCCTGCCCTTCAGTCAGCAGGCTGTACTTAGAACAAAGGGTCATTTTCTCTGATATAGAGTTAAATCACAAAGAAAATGGGCATGTCCTTCAAGTGAACTCTAGTCACAAGTCCTGAGCACACAAACAGAGTTGGTGTTATTCATGAAGAATGATTAAGAGCCCAGCCAAGGGAAAGGCAAAGGTCAAGATCCCTATTTTTTAAGAAATCACTCGGCTGTTTGATGAAACTTACAATAGTAAATATTGTGAAAACCAGTGTTTCTGTGGAAAGTGTGTTGAAGAACAGATGTCAGAGTACTCAAAATCAGTCAAGTACCTAAAATGGTAGAGTTCTAACAGTGCATTTTTATTCTGTCCTTTCAATCTTTCTTTTATTTTTTGTTTTAATTATATTTTATTGATTATGCTATTGCAGTTGTCCTGATTTTCCACTTTTGCCCCCCTCCACACAACACCTCCCACACCCTCAGGCAATCCTCCCACCCTGTTAATGTTCATAGGTCATGTGTATAAGTTCTTTGGCTACTCCCTTTTCTATACTGTACTTTGCATTCCCCTGGCTATTCTGTAACTACATATTTGTACATTTTAATCCCCTCACTTCTCACTCATTTTCCTACCCCTACCCTCCCAACTCTTTATCTTTAATCTTTAGCATTTTAATTATGATGTGTCTTTGAGTAGGCCTCTTTGGGTCCATCTTGTTTGGGATTCTCTGTGTTCACTAGAACTGCCTGTCTATTTCCTTAACCAAATTAGGGAAGTTTTCTTTCATTATATTTTCAAATAGATTTCCAATTTCTTGCTCTTTCTCTTCTTCTGGCACCCCTAAGAAGTGAATGTTGGACTGCTTGAAGTTAGCAATCCATATTTGAGGGACTATTGAAATCTTACCTCCTTCTGGAGTGCCTCCTTGATTATATGATCAGCCCTATTAGCCCCTCTTCACTCTAAATAGCCATGGCAAGTATGGCAACATCTCCCCATCATTTCTACTTTCTTAAATGGTTTCTTAATGAGTCCATGCAAGTGCACAGGGTTCTCAGATCTCTAGGAAATTGGTGATGATAATTTTAACTGTATTTATGATTTAATGAATTTTTCTATATGTCCACTCTCTTTACAACCATTAAGCTCACAATGACCTTACAAAGCAGGTTCTATTATCATCCCCATGTTATAAAGAAGAAACAGAGGCTTACAAACTTGACAAAATTTACAAAAGGTCACACAGCCAGAGAATAGCTGGGTGAGATTTGAAGATAGTTAATCAGACTCCAACAGTCTTGGCTTTTAACTGTCTTACAGAAGACACCCTCTGATATGCTTTTTTTCTTTTTTGGTATAAACCCAAGGTACCTGGCACATTGGAAGGCACAAAACAAGTCCTTATCTGCATAAATTGTACAGATCACAACCTCAAAGGTTTCTAACAATTACCCGATATACTTGCCTAACTATAGTGATCATACCACTGAAAGAAAAGACTAAACACACAAATTAGGTTCATTTACTAGCATCACTTGGTCTTCTTGACAAATACAACGTGATATAGAGTGGCAGGCAGACTATTATACATAAAGGTCCATATACTACATGCAAATATGGGTTACAGAGATTATTTTCAAAGCCTACCCCCAGAATATTTAAACAACAGCCATTCAGCAACTGGATTTATTTAGCATCTACCATGTATGAGGTACTATGTTAGGCAATAAAGAATTATATATATATGAGAAAAATAAGTGTTTTCTCAGAATTGTTTTCCTTACATTCAGAAAACTTGTTAAACAGTAATAAATTAAGGAATTGTCTAAATGTTCTAAAGAAAGCTATTAGGTAAAACCTCAATATCACACACATGCTGCTTTTGGACATATGAAATCAAAATATTCTGAACAAAATCAGACTCAGTTCTTTTCACCAAGTTTGGGCTGCTTGCCCATTAGTCAAAACTCATCATATGGACGCCAATGTATTGAAATATTTTATCTGGAAAGCCTCTCCTGCATTTGTCTACTTGGCTCTTTCCTTTTGATTTTTCAAATTTCCATTTAATATCCAAGTTTCTCCTCTTATGCTAGTGTAAATTTATATTAAATCAAGAGAAATAAAAGATTATAATAGGCAGTACACCCAAACTTCTCTTTTTAAAAGGCACTAGTTTCTATGTTCCATACTCATAAGTCCAATTCTGGAAAAAAAGAAATCATCACTTCACACCTGTCAGAATGGCTATCATCAATAAATCAACAAACAAGTTTTGGTGAGGATGTGGAGAAAAGGGAACCCTAGTACACTATTGGTGAAACTGTAAATTCATGCAGCCTGTGGAAAATAGTATGGAGGTGTTTTAATTTTTTTTTTTTAAATAGCCCTGGCTTGTGTAGCTCAGTGGATTGAGCATAGGCTGTGAACTGAACAATCATCAGTTTGATTACCAGTCAGGTCAGCATGCCTGGATTGTGGGCCATGTCCCCAGTCAGGGCCATGTGAGAGTTAACCATACATTGATGTTTCTCCCTCTCTTTCTCTCTCCCTTCCCTTCTCTCTAAAAATAAATAAAATAAAAATAAAACATTAATTAAAAAAAAATAGATCACCATATGACTGAGCAATTCTACTTCTGGGTATTTATCTGAAGAAATCCAAAATCCTAATTTGAAAAAATATATGCACCCCTAAGTCTATTGTAGCATTATTTTCAATAGCCAAGATATGAAAACAATCTAAGTGTCCATCAACAAATGAATAAAGATGTTATACATATATACAATGAAATATTACTCAGCTAATAAATAAAATGAAATTTTACCATCTATGACAAAATGGATGGACCTAGAGAGTACTATGCTAAGTGAAATAAGTCAGAAAGAAAAACACAACTATCATATGGTTTCACTTATATGTGGAATCTAAAAAACAAAATTAAAAAACAAAACAGAAACACTCATAGATACAGAGAAATATTAGTGGTCATTAGATGCAACGAGGGTTGGGAGAATGGGAGAAAAGGTAAAATAGATTAAGAAGTACAGGCTGCCAGTATTAAAATAGTTATGAGGATATAAAGTACAGCATAAGGAATATAGTCAATAATACTATAATAACTGTATATGATACCAGATGGGTACTAGAATGATCAGTGTAATCACTTTTTAGGATATATAAATATCTTATCACTATGCTGTACACCTGAAACTAATGTAATATTGTATGTCAATTATAATTGAAAATAAATTTTAAAGAATACCCTAAAATGTTTAAAAAATCATTACTTGAATATCCCCTAGGTATGTCAAACTCAATGTTAACTAATGAGAAATTAATCATTTCCATAAAATTTGAACTATCTTCATGTGTTTCCTGTCTCCATGGTAGCACCCTGTTATCGATTGCATTGTATTCCCTAGAAACTTATATGTTAAACTCCTAACTCTTAGTACCTCAGAAAGTGACCTTATTTGGAAAATGGGTCATTGCAAATTCAGTCAGTTAAGATTGTCATAATAAAATGAAGTGGACCCCTAATCCAATATTTCTGTTGTCACATAAAAATGGGAAATTGGACACAAAAATGCACACAAGGAGAATGCCATGTGAAGATGAAGATAGAGATTAGGGTGATGCTTTTTCAAATCAAGAAACACCAAAGATTGTCAGCAAAACACCAGAAGCTAGGAGAAAGAACTAAACCCTGCTGACACCTTTGTTTTAGAAAGTTAGCCTGCAGAACTATAACACAATACATTTCTTTTTAAGACACACAGTTTGTGGTACTTTATTATAGCTGATATGGACCCCGGTTCATGGGGTCTGCCACATTGTGGATGAGATATGAGAAATTCACATGGACTACCGAGTCTGTGGAGAAAAAGGGACAGCATGGCTTTTCTCTCAAGAGGAGAAAAAGCCTCGGCCCTTGCCTTGACAAGCCTTTATTTCTTTTCTGGGCACATTACATGATGGTCCTCATTTACTAAGCACAGGTTCGCTTTAGGTGGTTACCTTTTACAGAAAACAAAGGAGATGATACTGCTAATCATATCACAGAAGAAAGATATTTGCAAACTCAAAGGGAAAAGTGGTTGAACCGGTTATACTCCATATTGGGGAGTTTTAGCATGGATTTTAGGAAGTTACAGTAAGCACTTGCTGTCTCAATTCAGGGTGAGGGAGTTTTCGCAAGAGCAAGTCTCATAGTAGTCTAGGTACAATGCAGGCCTGATTCCCCACAAGAGAACCTATCCGTGGGGTGGGTCCTGTCTGGGCCCACACCACGCAGAACAGTCTCCTATAATAGCAACCCTACCTGATATAGACCCCCATCAAATCAGTTACTCCAGAATTATTCCTTATCATATTCAGAACCCAAGTTTTAGATTTATATTAATTGGTCCCCTCCTTTCCACATAGACTGCTTTGTCTTTGGTTCAAGTGCTCATGATTCTTATCTGAATGAATCTCTTACTTGGCAATCCTACCTTCTTTTCTGATTCCTTGCCTCACCTTCCCACCCTCCTCACTGTGGCCAGGGTCATCTTTCTAAACTGTAAACCTGGTCATGTTACTCCTTTACTGAAAATCCTTGTACCCTATAGGATACAGATCCTCATGACCTTTGGAAATCTTGACTTTTCATTTTGGCATTCAAGGATGATTATGATTTGGTTCTGACCAATTATTTAGCCCATCATACCACTCCCCCACATTCAGGTAATATTTCAGGTCATGCATCCAGCCTTGCTGAGGTATTTACCATAATCTGAGCACCCATGCTCTCTGGCATTCCAATATTTTTACATATCCTTCCCTATGCACTCCATGTGGAATTTACTCTCAGCTATCACTCTCTCTTGTTATTATTTTATCTCTCCTATCTAAAGTCTAGCAGAGTGCTCACCTTGGAGTAATTTCCAAATAGTTTTTTATTGAGTAAATGTGCAAAATCAGAATTTTGTCTTGTTAAAACATGAGTTACCAAATATGCTGGGAAACATTCAGTTAAACCAAGTTAGTCAAAGTATCTCCAGAAAATAAAATATTAGTTTATTCAATTTTACTCCAGTATTTAAATAACAACACACTGAACAAAAAATGTATGCAATTAATTGTTAGAATAGATACTGAAAAAGCAATACCAGAGTTGATATGTTTTAAAATTGCTTCACACTTGGCCCAAGTTTAATGTAATATTAAAGAACTGGCAAGGCAAGCTGTTCTTAGATAATTCTATATGCATTTGTGATATTAATGCACACCTATGTCTTCCTACAGTTAGCTTAAACCTCATATGGTCCTCCTTGTCACTGATTTGAGTCTTCCCCATTTTAGAAAAACATTTAGCTCAAGCAATACATAATGGGTTTATCTAGTTAAGAGTTTCATTCTTTTCCTAGATCTCCTGAGGTCTTAAAGTTTGCCACATAAAACATATTTATCACTGTATTTGTTGGTTATATATGCATTCCTAAGCATTACCTTAAAGGGGAAAATTCAAGTTATATATTAAGAAAAAAAGAAGAAGAAAATGGAATAAATTGTTCAAGTATGTATTTAAAATACCAAGTGCACATAATATAAATTATGCTTTTATAATTTACATTTGTATTATAGATGTGTAACATTTATATTATATAAAACACAGGTATTTTATATAGTATATATTCTAGGGCATACAATTAGCACTAAAATCAGTAGAAGAGAAAATATCAACCTAATCTATTGCCACTCAATAATGATACTCTATTATATTTCTACTTACGACTATTTTGTTTGCTTTATATTCAAATTACTTTATCTATAGAATATATTTCTTCAGCATTTCTTTCCTCCAAAATTTACTTTTTTATTTACTCATTCAACACATGAATACTCTAAAGAAAGCAGAAGTTTTCAAAGAAACTATACTCATATTTTTAAATGGGCCTTGCTATGTTCCCAATCTTCATAGGCCAATGTTCATGATCAAATAGAGCTCTGGACTGAACAATGAAATTTTATTCCAGAAATTGTGACTGTATCAGCTTAGTCTCCTGAAAATCTAACAAGCATCTCAAACTCAAAATGTACAAAATTGAATTCTCTGCTTTTTATCATGACTTTCTATTTTTCCTGAAGTACAAAATGGATTAATAGAATCACCCTTTATATAGTCTCTGAGATAGAAACTCTATATTGCTTTCAAATTCCTTCTTCTCCTCCAAAAATTGCCTGGGTCTTGTTGATTTTAGCTCTAAAATGCTTTGGGAATCCATCCCTACCATTCCATTTTCAAAATAAAGTCTTTTCTTGCTTCAGCACCCAGCAGAGTGTCTGACATGTACTACATTGTAGGCACACGATAAAAGTTTGGCAAATGAGTAAATAGACAATAAAATCAATAGTTTACATAATTTTTCTTTGTCTTTTTCAGACAACTACAGTAGTCTCCCATATCATGAAATCATGATTGTTAATCATTCTACTGTTCAATTTGATCTCCAAACTTACCACAAGTGTTATTTTTCTAAAACATAGCCAACCATGCCATTTCTTGCTTTAAAAATGTTTTGGCTATTTTGTCCATGATAAGGAAGAAAATCTGCTAAGTACTAGATATAACTTGATGAACAAATAGTGGTCTCTATGTTGGAAGACACTCATTAATCAAATAACCACTCTAAGACAAAACTGTAAAATGTTTTGAGAGCATATGACAACATCATAATTCATCTTGGGAGGCTGGGGTGGATTTCTCAGCATAAGAGTTGTATGAGCTGCTATTTAAAGGATGAGTGAAGTTTTCCAGGCAATGTAAAAGGACTGCTCCTGGCTAGTGAGCAACACATGCAAAAGCTATGTGTGTAACAGAGTTTGGAGCTTTTAGGTATCTCAGAGGAGGGTAGTGGGTTCAGAACTCAGAGAACAAGTGGTAAACAATTCATGTTGAACTCATAAGAATAAGTGGTAGTGAAACTGTATACTCTTTGCTCATTACCTTATAAACAAGGGGTTACAGGGTCACTCCCATTGGTTTCTTTTCATCAAATTCTATAAAAATATGAAAAGAAAGAGGTATATCTTTGGATGGGCAGGATTGTATTAAACTCTGGACCACTGGAAATGCACCCAACAGTAGCATTAGAAAAAATTATTTAGGAGTTTTTGGAGTGTGAATAAAGGACAAGTTTTATACCAACAACAGATTTTTTTGATTGGCATAACTCATTGCTTGGTGGTTTCACTTTTGTTTCTGAATCCATGTTAATAATGGGCTTTTTCAACATGCCCAAACAGTCATTGCATTCTTTATAATATTCTGTTCTGCAAACCATAGATATCAGCACAATTAATACATGTGATGAATGCAAGAGCACCTTAGCTTTGTTTCTGATTTCCCTTTTTAATCAACACTGAGGTCTTTTAACATTTAGCTTCTTTCTTTCTTGAATATTTCTGAAGATGTCCAATCCCCAGGGCTCTTGGAATAATGGAATCCACCTTCCTTTGTCTTAGTAGTCAAAAAATGATTGCACCTCCCCCTGTAATCTCTTCCTTTGTGCCAAGACAACCCATGTGGAAGTGATAACATGAATTTCACCATTTCTGCTTGCAGGTCTTCTAGTAAAGAATAAAACCAGAAGTGACACATCTTTATCAACAACTGCCAGTTCAAAAACTGTTCTGTCTTAGGAAAATATAGTATAAATCTGTGTGTTTGCTGAGGCTGCTCATTGGACTTGAACCTCTGGAATTCAGAAGTGCTAATGAGGAGAACAGTGTCACACGGGGGTGGCAAAAATGCCTGAACCCTGCTCCTGTTGCAGTTTTATTGTTCCTGTAATTGCAATAATAAATAAAACAACATGATTTGTAGTGTTTACTGTGATGTCTCAAGTTACTGCCTCAATTTGAGTCTAGGCATTCATACCCTTCTGGGGTAGTTTTCCATGTTTTAATTTTTGAGATGGCATAACTATGTTTCCCCCCAAATTACCAGATATTTATAAATAGGTTTTCAAAGGGATGCTTTTCTTAGTTTCTGGTTTTCAATTTATTTCTCATTCATAACTACTCAATAAAAATTTATTTGGGATACATAGATGAATATGCATTCTGAAAATCACCTGGGGATATTGAAACCACAGATACAGAAGATATAAGATTTGAAAATGGAAGTATGGCCTGTCTTGTTTGTTCACTTGCATAATTATTCATTAAGCCTCTCTCTCCTGTTTATAGGTTCTTCATAGATGCACTCTAGGCAGAGATTGAGTTGCAACGGTCTCAGTCCAAGAATCTTGGAATAACTCTTTTCTTTGAAATAGCTCTTCAATTTTATAGTGTAGATCAGTGGTTCTCATTTGGAAGTTCTTTTAAAAGTATATTGTATTGATTATGCTATTACAGTTTTCCCATTTTTTTCTCCCCTTTACCACTCTCTGCCCTGCAACCCCCACCCTCCAGCATTCCCTTACCCCTTATTCCATATTAGCTCTTTGGCTTCTCCATTTCCTATATTTCCTATACTTAACCTCCCCCATCTATTTTATGTCTACCAATTATGACTCTTATTCTCTGTACCTTTCCCCTCCCATTTATTTCCTCGCCTTCCCCACTGATAACCCTCCACATGATCTCCATTTCTTTGGTTCTGTTCCTGTTCTAGTTATTTGCTTAGTTTTTGTTTTTTAGGTTCAGGTCTTGATAGTTGTGAGTTTGTCATTTTACTGTTCATAGTTTTGATCTCCTTCTATTTCTTAGATAAGTCCCTTTAATGTTTCATATAATAATAGTGTAGTAATGATGAACTTCTTTCTCTTGACCTTATCTGGGGAGCACTTTATTTGCCCTTCCATTCTAAATGACAGTTTTACTGGATAAAATAATCTTGGATGTAGGTCCTTGTCTTCCATAATTTTGAATACTTCTGTTGAGCTCCTTCTTGCCTATAAGTTTTCTTTTGAAAAAAAAAAAAAACAGCTGATAGCCTTATGGTAACTCCTTTGTAGATAACTGTCTCCTTAACTCTTGCTGCTTTTAAGAGTCTCTCTTTATCTTTAATCTTGGGTAACTTAATTATGATATGCCTTGGTGTGTTCCTCTTTGGATCCAATTTCTTTGGACTCTCTATCCTTCCTAGATTTCCTAGAAGTCTATTTCCTTTGCCACATTGGGGAAGTCTTCCTTCATTATTTGTTCAAGTAAATTTTCAATTTCTTGTTCCTCCTCTTCTCCTTCTGGTAACCCTATGATTTGGATGTTGGAGTGCTTAAAGTTGTCCCATAGGTTCCTAAGCCTCTCCTCATTTTTTTTTGAATTTTTATTTCATAATTCTGTTCTGGATGGTTGTTTATATCTTTCTTTTGATCCAAATTGATTTGAGTCCCGGTTTCCTTCTCTTCACTGTTGGTTCCTGGTATATTTTGCTTTATTTCATTTTGTGTAGCCTTCATTTCTTCCTTCACTTTTCAGCCAAGCTCAATCATGTAAGCATCCTCATTACCAGTGTTTTGAACTCTATATCAGATAGGTTTTCTATCTCCTTGTCATTTAGCTCTTTTTCTGGAGTTTTGATCTGTTTTTTTTTTTTTTCATTTGGGCCATATTTCTTTGTCTTGGTGCAGCTGTTACATTGTAAGGGGCAGAGCCTTAGATTTTTGACAGATCAGGGACACCCACATTGCTGCATTGTGGCGCTGTCTGTGGAAGAGGGGTCAGAGAGTAAACAATGCCACTTGCTCACTCCACTCTAACCCCAGTTCCTAGCAATCTCTCCTATGAGACTGGGAGTTTCTCCCACTGTCAAAACCCCCACAGTATTTTACAGCTAGAGGTTTTGAGTCTTTAGTTTCCCGTTCAGCCAGCCCTGCCTCACGCACATGGTCTGCCACCCAGCAGCATGTCCTCTCTGCTAGGCTGCCTGTTTCCCATCTCTGCCCCTCCTACCAGTCTGGATGAATGTTTTTTTTTAACTCCTTAATTGTCAGAGTTTCATGCAGTTTGATTTTCTGGCACTTCTGATTATTTATTTTTTTTAAATTGGTTGTCATCTTTCTTTTGGTTGTGTGAAGAAGTGAAGCATTTCTACCTATGCCTCATCTTGGCCAGAACTACCCAAGAAGCCTTCTTAAAACACAATTGTCTGACTCTGCCTCTAGAGTTTCTGATTTAGCAAGTGTAAGGTGAGGCCTGAAAGTTTATTTTTCTAACATCTTCCCAATACCACACTTTGAGAACTACTAGTGTAAAAATAAATGGACTTTACATTGTTTTTAGGAGCTACCAGAAACATAAGTTATTCAAAATATTGGCATGAAAATATCTGGTTTTATAAAAACAGTCAAAGAATGGTAGAATTTACAGTTGTCAAGATACTTAAGTCACAGACATAATATACCCTAGGGAATTTTAATGATATTATCCAAGGTCATAAATCAGTTGGCTGTGGAGCTTAGACTGTAACATTCTGAATTCCTACACCTTTGCTATACCACTATCTGGGTAGCCAGTTCTGACATCACATATATTTATTCAATAAAAATTTTTCCTTTGGTTATGTCATTTATATATTGGGAGTTGAATTGATTATGTGGTTGAAACTGGCAAACTTATATATCAGCCTTCACACCTATCATTCTGTTATACCCATTTGAGACTACCTTTTATTTTAAAAATTTCTAAGTTAAAAACAGTGGGCATATATTGCTTTTGTACAAGCAAGAAATAAGCTTGTAAGGGAAGAATAATAGTATATATTTATATAAAAGAGCTGTTTGTTAGAAAGAAAAGTGTAAGCCCTATTAAATGTTGTGCTATTTTAAAACCAACAAATGGAATTGGGTCAATCTGGATATTTTTAAATGAATAACTCATGAGTTTATTTAATGTGTTTTATTTTCTCCTATTAATTAATTTGCACATAGAGACATAGTTTTGACCCTATATTTTTCTGAGTGATTAAAAAATAATTTGAATTACCATATTTTGAAGATATGTGTCTATGCTACAAACACATGGTCCTTAAGCTCAGGGTCTCATCTCAGGGAGCATTGTAAGGTCCATGAGGTCATGTTTATTCTGTCACCATGGTATCATGCAAAATCCTTCTAGATTTCCTGGTTCTATACACCTGAGTTTGAATTCTGTCAATTATTCTGTAACCTTTGGCAAATCAATGAAATGTTTCTTACCCTCAAGGTTATCCTTTGTGCAACTGGGAAAAATGTATATAACACCCACTTAACAGGCAGTGCCAGAGCCAAAACATAGCTTGAGAAAGATTTGTTCCTCCACAGTTTGCATCACATCCCATCTCCCCACAATGCCTCTCTCATGAAAGTACTACAATCAAACAGTCTAAATAGAAATAGTGAACTTGAAGTGCAAATGTAGCTTCCAGACAAGTCTTCTACTCAATTCCTCCCCCAAGCAGCATTGCAGACAAGTGTTCTCTCCACCCCACAACCACAATGTCACTTTCAATCCTCTTGTATAGCAGTAATTCCAAGGCCTCCATAGCCCATGGTGTGATTGTGATGAAAACATGTTTAATATCTGCAAAGTACCTGTCACATACTCCCCTTCCTTCCCTTACAAGTCACCCAGCTGTACTAGGACTGAATTTCTCCTTGAGTGGAAAAAAAGAGTAGGATAAATTATATCTAAGGTTTCCTTTGTTTCTTTTTCTTTTTTATTAAAAAATTTACACAATGGAATACTATGCAGCGGAAAGAAAGAAGGAGCTCCTACCCTTTGCAACAGCATGAATAGAACTGGAGAGCATTGTATTAAGTGAAATAAACCAGGAGGTGAAAGACAAATACCACAGGATCTTGCCTATAAATGGAACCTAATCAACAAAACAAACAAGCAAGCAAAATATAACCAGAGAAATGAAATTTGTTCTTTGAAATAAAGAACAAACTGACAGTGACCAGAGGGGCAGGGGGACAGGGATAACTAGGGAAAGAAGTGGAAGAGTCAAGTCAAGGAACATCTATAAAATACCCATGGACAAAGAAAATGCGGGGAGGGTTGAGGGTGGGAGGTGGCGATGAGTGGGGCAGGGAAAAATGGTGGTGGGAAAATGGAGATAACTGTACTTGAACAAAAAATTTAAAAATGATAATTTTAAAGTATCAAAACTGCACTTAGAGGATCCAAGTAATACAAGTGAGAAAAAATTTGCAGGTGCCTTAAATATATTTATATCTTTTTTTTTTTTTTTTTTTTTTTTT
>CM052547.1:60526537-60543098 GCA_028533065.1 Trachops cirrhosus
GAGCCATCTTTTTGCTGTTTTTTGTTTTGTTTTGTTTTGTTTTGTTTTTTGGTCTTGTCGAGCTCCTGTAGTGAGGGGCGGGGCCTTAGGAGTTCACCTGGGCAGGGCACCCCAGTCGCAGGGTTGTGACGTTGTATGTGGGGGCGGGGTCCGAGAAGGAACAATGGCGCCCGCTCCGCCCTCTGCAGGACCCCAGACCCTTCTGCCACTTTCCGCAAGCCGACCAGTCCCCTCTGGCACCAATTCCGGTGTGGGTGGGCCTGTGCACCCCGTGGGACCTTCCTTTTCAGTCAGTGACCGAAAGCTCTATTTCCCGGTGCTGGGACCCTAAGTTGCGTGCAGTGCCTTGCTTCACAATGTCCGCCTCGCTGGGTCTGCCGGTCTATATTTATATCTTATAGTAGAAAGCATCTGTCTCATGTAGCATTGTTTTAATGCCTAACATTATCATGATCTATGTACTACATTTCTTTTTACCTTATATAGCTCTCTTAAAAAGATGAATCTACAATTGAGCTACCAAAATTGTTCATCCCAAGAAAAATAATATTTTAGTCTACTATTAAATTTTTAGCATTAGCATCAAAAATCCTTTGGGAAAAATGTAAACTTCATTTAAAGGGCACACCTAGCATCTTAATGTAAATATTGGTGAGTGATTTCCTTTGGATTTAATTCTGAATTATTGCTTTGTATGAATGATATCATTATACTCATTAAAGTTGAAAACTTCCTTCATTTGAATAAAGAAGAAGGATGGCATATTTTAATAAAAGTGGCATAGTTTTAAAAAAACAAGCAGACAAAAATTTATTAACCAAGAAGAGAATTCCTGATACATAACTATTGTTCAGAAACCTGAAGCTGATATCATGGGCTACCATAAATTCCAGTATGTAAATGACCTTAGATATCAATCTTTCAATCCCATTTCATTAACATATGAAGCCAGAGAATCTTAGGTAGGGTTCAGATACTTGTCCAGACAATAGAGCGCATAATGACAAAGCCAGGAATAAAATTAAGATTTCCCAAGATACAGGCCAATGTTTTTCCCCAAAAGAGGCTGATTTTGGAAGATAATAAGTTTAATAGAAAGTAGTGTGTTTATGACTTTCTTTATTTTTTAGGTGTCCTATTATTTTTCATTGAGCATGTATTAATTTGCACTTAGGAGAAAAATGCAATTAATGAGTTAAAATAAAATTAAAATATTTTATATGGTTGAGTAGTATTTTAAAATCTTTGTTATCTTCTTCAGTGATGGTGGCAAATTTGTTTTTTCAACATATCAAAGAGCTACAACTTGCAAAATATTTTGTCGTAACTATAAGCCTGGAAATTATTTAAAATCCAAAAAATAAAACCAACTATAAAACTAGGCAACTAAGCATTTTACATGTTATGTTCTATTAGGGTTGTCTAAGTTAGCAAAGAAAAATATAAGATGTCCCATTAAATTCAAATTTTAGTTTAACAGTGAATAATTATTTTAATAAAAGTATGTCTAATGGAACATTTGGGACACTGTTCTACAAAAATAAGTATTTTTTGTTTATCTGAAATTCAGATTTAACGGAAATCTTGTATTTGATATGATATATCCAGATCTGCTGACTTTAAAATGTTTAATTAAAATGACATTGGTGCTAAATTAATACTAATTTAATACATATACCAAGTTCTTACTATTCCAAACTAAATTATCTCAAGTTTACTATGAGAACAACAACAACAAAAAAATTCAATATTTAATGAATATCTGTATGTCTGCTGTGGTGATTTATTTCCAAAAAATACAATGAAATAGTGATTTGTAAAAGACATGTGGATTTTATTTATGTACTCATGAAATACACTGTGTAACACAAGGCAAACTAACCACAAAGACAATAAATTTCTCCCTATTATAGAATGTAATTAATTGATCTGATGCATGTAAACATTTATTTAAATTGGTAATTATTTGGTAAATAATTATTCTGCTAAATGTTATTATTGTGACACAGAAATATAAAGAAGGAGATTTAAAAAGAAATAATAAAAGGCAAAGAGAAAGAGTATTAATAAGAAATATGCTGGACACTCATTAGAGACTGATCTATGAGTCAATATTTCTCCAGTCTAGATTTAGTTGTGGTGGTCCTTCAAAGATATTACAATGTGTCAATTCAATATCAATAACATCAATAACAAGAACTAAAAGGATGCATAATAATGATTTTTAGGTTTTCATTTTCTATTTTAACCATTCATATGTTCAACCAATAAAGAAGTTTTTATTCTCTTAAGATTCTAATATATAACAGTGACAAATCTTAGAGGTTACACAATTGTTCATTGTTCTATTCTTTCCATTTTTCTCTATGTCTGAAAATTTTTATAACAAGTTTGGGGAGAAGAAAAATGAAAAAAGAGAAAGAATTAACAGATATATCAACCACATCAAAATTAAAACTAAAATATAAACCAACCATCACTTAGAACCATCAGAGACAGAGTTGAATGTAAGTCTAACAACTATGGAATTAAAGAAACTATATCCATTGAGACTGGTAGGAGGGGCCCACATGCAGAATGGGCTGGTCCTACCCTCACATGTGGTAGCTAAAAATTTGAGAGGAATATCTTGGGAGCGAGGAGTCCCAGTCCCACACAGGAACACCCAGCCCAGAGTTCCAGTGCCAGGAAGGTAAGGTCCCACAACTTCTGGCTGTAAAAACTACTGGTTTGAGTCAGTGGAAGAAACTACTGGAACCCCATGCAGTTCCTCTTAAAGAACCCACACACAGACTCACCTACTCAGATTCACTCACTTTGAGCTCCAGCAACCAGGTAGTAGATTGAAAAGAGCCAGTGGTAAATAGGGAGATACTGCAGTATCTGGCATCAAGGCAAGTAGAGGCCATTGTCCCTTTTCTAAACCCTCCCTTAACAGAGCCAGAAAGCTGGTACTATATCTGAGACTCCATCAACCTGGCAAACACTGTTTGACCCACCTTGGAGATCTTCCCAGAGACTCTACCCCACCCAATTTACCAGCCCACCAAAGCTGCTTTTCCATACGAATGGCTGGTTTTGGTTCATGCTTCACAACTTCCTAAATCCTATCAAACAAGCTACAGCTGGCTCCAATGAGCCTCAGGCCCAAAACTAGCAGCAGCCAGCTCAGATTCACAGCTTGGTTTTGCCTGGGAATCTCCAAACCCAGCACAAATAGCAGCCATCTCAGAATGTTTTGTAGCTCAGGCAGGGTGCCCCATGCAAAACACAGGTAGGGGCTGACCTTGGCCTCCACCACCCAGGAAACCCCAGGGCCAGTGCATACAGTGGACAGCTACAGACTAAATCAGAACCCCACTACACTGCCCCTGCACAGCTTATCCTTCACAGAGGGCTGAGGTTGGTCGTCAGTGATCACAGCCAGTCCTTGTAGCTGAATGACCTGGATAAATACCTCCCATTAATCTGCCAATAGCAACCAAGGCTCAACTATAAGAGGAGAGTGCACCTCAAGTATCCAGCCTGGGTGATAGGGGAGGCTGTGCCACTGGACCCTACAGGACACCTTACTATATTAGGCCACACTAACAAGACATGAACTCAGAGCAACTCTACCTAATACATAGAAACAAACACAGGGAAGCTGCCAAAATGAGGAGACAAAGAAACATTGCCCAAATGAAAGAATAGATCAAACTCCAGAAAAAAAGAGCCAAACAAAATGGAGATAAGCAATCTATCAGATGCAGAGTTCAAAACACTGGCAATAAAGATGCTCAAGGAGCTTAGTGAGGACCTCAACAGCATAAAAAAAGATCCAGTTAGAAAGGAAGGATACAATAATTGAAATAAATAAAAATTAACAGGGAAACAACAGTAGAGTGAAAGAAGCCAAGAATCAAGTCAATGATTTGGAACACAAGGAAGCAAAAAACAACAAATCAGAACAATAAGAAGAAAAAAGAATCTAAAAAAAAATGGGGATGGTATAAGCAGCCTCTGGGATAACTTTGAGAAATCCAAAATTCACTTCATAGGGGTGCCAGAAGGAGAAGAGAAAGAGCAAGAAATTGGAAATCTATTTGAAAAAAATAGTGAAAGAAAACTTTCCTAATTTGCTGAAGGTAATAGACATGCAAGTGCAGGAAACAGAGAGTCCCAAAGGAGATGGATGTAAAGAGGCACTCCAAGACACATCATAATTAAAATACCAAAGTTTACAGATAAAGACAGAATCTTAAAAGCAGCAAGAGAAAAAAAGTTATTTACCTACAAGGGAGTTCCCATAAGCCTGTCAGCTGATAGCTCAAAAGAAATTTTGCAGGCTCAGTGGGATTTGCAAGAAATAGTCAAAGTCATGAAAAGCAGAGACATACAGTCAAGTTGCTCTATTCAGCAAAGCTATCATTTAGAATCAAAGGGCAGATAGAGAGCTTCCCAGACAAGAAAAAAAATTAAAGGAGTTAATCATCACCCAACTATTAATATATGAGATGTTAAAGAGACTTAAGAAAAAGAAGATAAAAATTATGAACAACCCACGTCGCTGCGTTGTGGTGCTGTAAGTCAGATAGGGGTCTGAGAGGGAACAGTGCCCCTTGCTCTGCTCTCTGCTGGTTTTCAGTCACCTCCCCTATTACACACAAGCAAATCGGGTCCTTCTGGTGCTGATTTCCTGGTGGGTGGGTGTGTGTATGTTCCAGGACCCTGTGGGTCTCTCCAATGAACTCTTCTTTGAAGCTGGGAATTTCTGCCCCTGCCACAACCCCCATAGCTTTTTATAGTCAGAACTTTTGAGGCTTCATTTCCGCCATGCTGGAACCCTGGGTTGCTCATTCTGTCTCGCTCCCCAGTTGTTCCTCCTGGTTTTCTGCATACAAATGTGGGACTGACTGGTTCACCAGCCTCCACCTTGCCTGCCCGGTCCTCCAGCTGCCACCTTGCTGTGCATCCTCTCCACCCCAGCTACCCATCTCCACCCCCACTGCAGGTCTGAATGAATGTTCCTTCTTTAACTCCTTGGTCATCAGACTTCCATACAGTTTGATTTTCTGGCAGTTCTGGTTATTTTTTGTTTATAAATTTGTTGTTGTCCTTCTTTTGATAGTGTGAGGAGGCAAAGTGTATCTATATACAACTCCATCTTGGCTGTAAGTCCCATGAAAACATTTTCCATGCCTTCCCTAGAATTTTTTTCCTACCTGCTGATCATTGTTATTGATCTTCATTCTTCTCTGAATTCACACTCTTACCCTGTTTCTCTGCCATCTCTTCTATGCTATTTTGTCCACTTTCCATTATACTTTTCCCTTTCTTCTCTCAACTTCTAAACTTAAATGTCATTTGTTAAATTTCAAAATAATCAGTCAAAATCATAGAAAATTAGTCATGGTGGGAGCTGTTAATTCTACAATGTCAAACACCTGATTTGCTTGATTTATCTTTTGAAAGATAATAACATGGCAACATAAGTATTAAAGTTTAAAGTTGTTGTTTAAGAGATAATTGTTTTTTCTAATTCATTTAAAATCCAAAACATGCTTTCTTTTTCTTTTCCTTTTTTTGTGGGGGGTGATGGTGAGACTTGTATTTCCAGTTGTCTTGTTTAAAAGATATACTGTCTAACATACATCTGTAGAAGAGTAAGATAATAAAAATTAAAAATCACTTGTAATCCTATCAGAAATAACTAATGTTAACACTTTACATACACAAACTCACATGTGCCCACATGCACACCATACATACATATCACACATCACAATTTAAAAGAAAATGCTACATAGAACTGTCTCTCTCTTCAATTCTTTCAGGTTGGGAAACAAATGGGTCAACTTCCAGATCTCCCCTTGGATTGAGAATGATGCTCTTAGAATGGCAGAGTAACAAGATGGAGGGGAGCTTAAATCTCTAAATCATCACACAGAGCAGAGCCATCCTACTGACTCTGACTTGGATGTTACCTTAGAGAGAAATGAACTTCCATTTTCTTTAAACTACAGAGTTTGTGACTTTTGTTAGAGTGGCAACCCTAATATATTACCTAAATGGCCAAAACTTTTGGTTTTGAAATATTCTAGGAATTCATGCCCTGGCTGGTGTGGCTCAGTGGATTGAGTGCTGGCCTGTGAACCAAAGGGTCACTGAATCGATTCCCAGTCAAGGCACATGCCTGGGTTGTGGGCTGAGTTCCCAGTAGGGGACACTCAGGAGGCAACCAGACATCAATGTTTCTCTCCCTCCTTTCTCCCTCCCTTCCCCTCTCTCTAAAAATAAATAAATAAAATCTTATTCTAGGAATAAGGTTTCTAGGAATTCAGAGGAATTCAGAGAAGAAAAAATGACAAATTGGCTAGAGTCATACTGAAGCCTTCAGAAAAAAAAAAGATGACGTTTAAACAAGATAGGGACGATAGAGTTTCAAGTTCAAGATGGCAGCTGAGCACAGGCATCTGCCACCCCTCCTTCAGGAAACCACAGTATAATGACCACAAAGGAATACAAAAGGGAACAAATGAGAGAGTTTAATTACCAGATGACAAAAAGCAAAGAGAAAAGTGTGCTCAGGAGATGAGGCAGAAAAAGTTGTGGTCCAGAAGATGTTCCAGAGGAAGCCACAGGAGAGATGGTAGCCACCCTTCCTGGCAGAACTCTGGAGCACTCTGTGCATCAGGGTTTTTTCAGCCTCAACACTATTGACATTTGGAGCCAGATAGTTCTTTGTTGTGAGAGACTGTCATATACATTGCAATACAGTAGTAGCACTAGCCGTGCCTCCAGACCACACAACCAAAAAATATACCCAACCTTTGCCAAATGCTCCCAGAGGGCAAAACTGCCCTGACTGAGTATGGTTGCTATACAGTACTCATTCTAAAAATATTTATTGGGCATTTCCTGTGCACCAGGTACTGTTCTAGGTACTGGAGATATAAAAGTGAAAAAATAATAAAAAAAATTCTTGTCTTAATAATACTTTCTGGTGGGACTAGTAGGCAACAAACAAATTAAATGAGTAAAAAATATAATTAGTCAAGTGTTGGCAGTGCTTTGGAGATAATAGAGGAAAAGAAAGAAAATACTGAAGGGGGAATGAAAATCATAAGCTATCCAGACACAGCTGTGCCAGTTGCCTTTCAAATCCTTTCCCTGGATTTATAAGAGGGAAACATCAAGGGCCTGGTTTTTGCCTCTTGGAATACCACTGGAGAAATATTTCCCATACAATTTGAATGGACTCCAGGGAAGAATAGTGCATGTTGGCAATAGTGCACTCTAGGCCATTATGAAAGTTGTTATTTAGTGAAACTCAGAGATCAGGGTGGGCAATGAATGAAGGTCAACAAGCAGAAGAGGGTGAGTGGTGCTGGAAGATAATATAGGAGGAAAAATGGCTGCAAAAACTCAGGAATCTGGTAGGAGTCTGACTTGAAATGGTTTAATGGATTTACTGAATCCACTGGCTTAAACAGTAAATATAGTAAACCTTAGTTTATTTTTAAATCATTTTCTCCATCAAACTTTCATCAATGATGTTTTAGAAAGCTCTGTAAATTGAGATTTCCTTTCAGAGAGTTTTTTATTTCATACAATTTCATAACAATGCTGAATAGAACAGATAGTTGAATACTATTAACTAAGCTTTACTATTATTCTAGAAAAATGAATGAGGAGACTTTTTCTTGAATAAAATCTTTAGTTAAAAATTCACACTTAAGACTCATAGAAACCAAAACACTGAGAAATATTTACGTAGCCCAGTGGATTGAGCGCAGCCTGTGAACCAAAGCATCCCAGGTTCGATTCCCAGTCAGGGCACATGCCTGGGTTGCAGTCCAGGTCTCCAGTGGGGACCACATGAGAGGCAACCACACATTGATGTTTCTCTCTCTCTCCTTCTCCCTCCCTTCCCCTCTCTAAAAAATATAAATAAATAAATACATACATACATACATACATACATAAATACATAAATAAAAATCTAAAAAAAAGTCACTTTCTTTGATGGAGGTTTGGGGGGATGTATGTACTCGTAAGAAAGGAGGAGGGCATTCTTTCAAAGCCAGATAAACAAAATCAATGTACAAAAATCTACTGCCTTCCTATATAGTAATGATAAAATTTCAGAAAAAGAAGTGAAAGAAGAAAAAACAGTTCCTTTTGCAATTGCAACAACAAAAAAAATTACATAGGAATAAACTTAAGAAAGGATGTAAAGGACCTATGTATACTAAAAACTACAAAACATTATTAAAAGGGATTAAAAGAGACACAATGAAATGGAAAGATATTCCCTATTCACAGTTTAGAAGAATCAACATAGTTAAAATGTCCATATTACCCAAAGTAATACACAGATTTAATGTAATTCCCATAAAAATCCCACTCATATGTGGAATATAAAACTGAAGCTCATAGACACAGACAATAATATGGTGGTTAACAGAGGGAAGGAACTAGGGATAGTGAAAGGTAAAGGGGTCCAACTATATAGTGACAGAAGATAATTTGATTTTGGGTGGTGGGCACACAATGCAACATAGAAATCATATATTACAGGAATGTATGCTTGAAACTTATACAATCTTATTAAACAATGTCACTCCAATAAATTTAATTAAGACAAATAAAATAAAATATCTTATTTCCTTTCTTGAACATTAAAATCTTTTTTTTAATCAGTCTCTTGTTTCACTTCTTGTCATTACTCACTAACTAGCCACAAATATTTTTCTCCTTAGGCTGAGTATGAATTTTGCTCATGACAGCCAGACATTAAATGGAGACCTCTGAGTGCTCCTGCCCATACTATCAGTGGTTTTTAGTTTATGTAAAGTAAATTTAAGTTTATGTAAAAGGAAACTAAATGGCCATGCTAGAAATAAGTACTATATGTGAATAATTAGCCTAGCCAAACTGTCTTTTCATATGAGTTGAGTATCACTGACTCCTTACAAGAGTGTTTTCACATCAAGTTTCACTGGTTAGTTACTGTTGATAGTAAGAAGAACACTTTAATGCTTGAGGCAGAAGAACGTACAAGTTGAGTTGACCTCACTTATGCGAACAGTTCTTCATTCCATTGCTTTGAGTATACTACTGCAAAAGAAACGGGGGCCAGGTGGGACTGAATCACACCATAATACCTCATAAGCCTGTAGATGATGGAAATTACTTCTTCAAATGTGTCATTTTTCTTAGTGGGGATGATGAAATGATGTTTGCTCATCTTGTGTACTGTTGTAAAGGGAAGTTATGCTACATAAGGCCTAAATTCATATTATAGTTGTTGGCTGCCCACTCTGTGCCAAGAACTCTGCTAGAAGTTAGAGATAAAATTGTAAGTACCAACATGAATTTGTAGCTCCTAGTGACATTCTAGAGGAGACTAAGCATCCAATCCCCAAACAAATATACATGTGTAATTATGATGAATGGACTGAAGGAAAAGTGCAAGAGGTAACAGGAGTTCCCTTCTTCTTCAGTGACCAAATACTTTATCTTCATGAGCTGATAGTAGGCACTAAAAAAATGGCTTAACAATGAAATATGTTTGGACTAATGGAGAGACTGAAGGAACACAAATGAGTTCAAGCCACTGAGGCAATCATAGCAGCTACATGGCCATTATCACCAAGTGTCACAACACACACATAAGAGCAAGAGGGCAAATCCTAGTCCAGTGGTCTGGGACCAATAGAATTGATCAGCGTTACTTACAGGGCCTGTTCCCAGGGAGGGAAACATATATTTGAGACCAAACACATCTCCTGGAGTTCTGAGCAAGTTGTGCTCACAGTTGTAGGAAGTGGTGCAAAGTTGGGGCATAGTTCAAAGTACTTTGGTGCATAGAGTCAAGGGGAAAAAGAGGATGAGAAAATAAGCCAGAATGCAAGACAGAAATCAAGAAATATCAGGTCATGTGGCCATAATATAATTTGTACAGTCCTTTAGGGACAAGTCTCCTCCACTGTTTGAAATTCTCACAGGTATGGCAATTTGTCAGCAAAGGGGACTCAAAGAATTGAACCCATGAAATGCACAAGTTATCTGCTGAAGAAAAAACCCTGGATAAAAAAAAAATCCATAGACATCTCAGAAGAGAGATCATTTTATTCATTCTCTCTGTGACCAGATACTCTGTCTCAGAACACAATTAACCCATAGATAGAAAGGAAAGTATGTTCACAGGAACCAAGGGGCAGAAAAGCGAATAACACATACTTCATTCTGACTATTAAATGTACATTAGTTTGGTGGTTCTTGGACTTTGAGCAGCATTGGAATTAATTGGGAGCTTATTAAACATACTGATAAATATTCTTATTTATACATTATGTTTGGGAATAACTACATTATTTTCTCAAATCCTTATGACAAATTATAGAAAGAGACACCCAGATGGGAGAAATTAAGCATCATTTTCACAGGGGATTCTGGATGCCCCATCTACAAACAGGAGTTTCTCTGATTCAGGAACAGGAGTCACTCAAATAAATCTATTCTTCCCTTTCCACATCCATTGAATTACTAAATTTTCCTATGAAGTACAAAGGGAAGAAAAAACTTGGATTTTGTGCAACATGCACAGGGAACCCACTCGGTGTCTATAGAAGAGAAAATAGTTAGAATTAGAGGGCATTAACCATGGCCAGCTTCTCCAAGCCCTAGTGAGCAACAGTCCAAGACTGCAACAGTCACTTTCTAGTAATATTTTTTGTGTTAAATCAGTAATTCCCAAGCTTTGATGAACATTAGGATCACTTAGGAGCTTTAAAAATACTGATACCTATCACACACCCCTAAAAATTCTGATTTAGTTGGTATATGACAATCTGAGAATCTGAAAGTTTTAGAGTTCCCTCAGGTTTTCCTAGTGTGCAACAAAGTTTGAAAGTTTGGGAGGCATAATGTTAAGTGAAAATACTGATAACACAGTGTTGTGGTACTGCTTTACGTAGCCTTTTCAGGAAATCAATGTGACTTTATAGGGCCTATTGGACTTCATGTGGTCATCAATGAGGCCTGCATGTGACCCTTTTCTTGTGCCACAGGCCAGGTCATTAAAAGTCAGAAGAATGCTCATAGTACTAATAGGAACACACACCAGCTTTTCTCCCTGAGTTTCTACTGTCTGCTGTTGCCTGGTTCCTCTAATTTCCTACAGCATACTGCCTAATGTATCCAGAGGAACAGTCTCTCTGTTCCAGTGGTGTCCCCTTCTCTCTGTGCAAGGACAGCAAGACCACCTGATACCCACCCATGGTAATGTAGTCCAGCATCCCAGGACACTGGGAGATCAAACAGGTCTCCAAGACCCCATTACTAAAAGATCTGTGTGTTCCCAGGAGGGACTGGAAAGTACACAGTGAGGTCAAATACCAATTGTGCCCCACTAATAGTTGTTTCCAATCCAATACCTATGGTTTCAAAATAGAGCACAGCATAGAGGTATTACAAATTCAAAAGGTAAAGTTAACTTTGGGGGATCTCCAAAGATTTGAGAAGTAGCTAAAGACCTGGCCACCTAAGTGTTAATGAAAGATCTATCAGACTTGAAAAAAAAAATGTCTTCATTCTTTTGAGGTAGATCAATATTCTTACATTTCCTTGATTTCCTGGAAATTGCTCTACCAAGGCTACCAAGAAATTCAGTTGTGTAGAAATCCAAAGAAATATAGGTGGACTTTCACCAAGATGCCATTTGATTTTGACCCAGGCTTTGAGCATTCCAAGACCTGAATGACCTGGAAAACTCAATCTGTGCTAGTGGAGTGATTGTTAAGCAGAGGTTTCCTATTAACCAGGATCACTGAGGGATATCCTAAGGACAAGACCTGCCCTGGCCCAACTCTCTAGAAGTCCTGGTAAAGTGGACATGAAGTAGAGACCAAGTGCTGAATTTTAAAAATATTCTGACATTACTTTAATGCAACAATCACTGCAATGATTTGATGGTATTATCTAGTACTCCTTCCCAGGAAAAATCACTGTACTACCTTTTAAGCTAGTATTCTTATGGTGGAAATTCCAATCACATTGGCAATTAGATCCAAAAAGAAATATCAGAAGAAGCAGTCCATTTAGTTTTATTCAAGTATTATCATATGAGCATCCCCTCACATCAGTTAGTCACATAACCTAGGCTGCTACAGTCTAAGAATCTATAGCTATATTGTTCAATATAACTTTCTGCAATGATGAAAATGTTATATTCCATTCTGTTCAATGGGTAGCCACCAGCTACATGTAGTAATTGAGTGCTTAAAATGTGGTTCGTTAAGTGAGTAATTGAAATTTTAATTTCATTTAGTTAATTTTAGTAATCATATGTAGCTAATGCCTACCATATTTTATAGTACAAAGAGATAACCTATTTTTCCCTGGCTGGTGTGGCTCACTGGACTGAGTGCCAGCCTGTGAACCAAAGGGTCACTGGTTTGATTCCCAATCAGAGCACATGCCTGGGGTGCAGGCCAGGTCCCCAGAGGGAGTAGGTGAGAGGCAACCACACATTCATGTTTCTCTTCCTCTTTCTCCCTCCCTTCCCTTCTCTCTAAAAAGAATAAATAAATAAAATTTTTTTAAAAAGAGAGATAACCCATCTTGAGTAGAAAGCATGCAAAGTTATAACTGGGCACTAAACACTAAACATCTTTCTTTAAATAATACCCATCCTTGAGGTTTCCTATAAGTAATAACTGTCTGCATTCCTAAAAGGAAGAACAAGAAACAAAACTTCTTATAGCTGACTCATCATTCACCCAGAATAGAAATTATCATGAAATGACAGCCCACAAACCATATCTGGCCCATAGATATGTTTGTGTTGGTTTGTACTATATTTTAAAAAATTTTTAATTAGTTTTAATATTTGTAAAATTAATTAACAAATCTTACTATTTCCCTGGCCTGGTAGCTCAGTTGGTTGGAACATCATCCCATATACCAAAAGGTTGCGGGTTCAATCCTGAGTCAAGGCACATGCTTAGGCTGTGGGTTTGCTTTCCAGTTAGGGTGTGTATGGGAGGAAAATGACTGATGTTTCTCTCTCATATCATCTCTCTCTCTCTCTCTCTTCTTTTCTCTCTCTAAAATCAATAAAAATTATCCTTAGGTGAGGATTTAAATTTTTAAAAATAATTTTTATGTCTATGTTTAGAAAAAATCAGATAATGAAGCCAACTTGGCTAGTACTTCATGGAAGTAAACATCTGGAGCTGCACCAAAGAGACACTTGAAGTTTAGTAAAAACATTGCCCAGTCTACTTCACTCACTTATGTGGCCTTTCTTGGCCCCTGGAATGGCTAGAGTTAGAGAGACCTGCTCTACAAATTTTCCCCAGGCAGAAGGACCAAATATGAGGACTTGGTAAGCCTGAAGATTTTACCTCTGTGCTCTCACCTTTAGTACTTAACAAAGAAAGGAAAGAGCTCAACACAAACACCTTCTATTCAAGGTAGAATCTCTTTACTGTTCTTCAAAATTAAATATGTATGTTCATACATACAGAGGATTTCAAAGTTGTTGTATCAGTTTGAGTGTGATCCAAGGCCAAGGCTGCTGATTTCAGAGTATAGAGAAGTTACATTACTAGATTGAACATGTTACTTAGCCATGACTCAGTTTCTAAATCTGTAAAATGTTGAGACATAAGGAACCTGGAATGAGACCTGGCACATCACAAGGGCTCAGTACATGTTAGCTACTATTATTCTACACTTAGATGGACCATTAGTTATAGAAACCATCTCTGTGAAGAAAGAATGAAGATAAGCCTTCTGGACAGTATAACATAGAGACATGAACCAATTTTCACTCTCCAGTTGATTCTGAATCACAGCAGAGATATGAGTTGGCTGGTGTATGTTAAATGAATATTCCCAAGAAACAAGTTATTAGTGATTCATCAAAAGCTTCTCATTTCTCCAATGTGCTGAAGACTGCAGCACCACCTGGGACAGGTTCTGAGTAGCACAGGTACAAATGTGAGGCATGCACAGATTCTTTACTGCTGGTGCAGAGAAATGCAGTGAGAAGACAATTCTCACTGAACACAGAAAGACAACAGTCAAATGTACCCCAAACTAGCCCTTTGTCTGACCCAGATATGTCTCTTCCAACAGCATTCATGAGTCATAGCAACCATGCACGTTCAGAAGGAAACAAAACGTCTAAAACTAAAATGGCTCTAAAAATTCAGCTGTTCCTTGCAGATTTACTTTTGAAAAGTACATTGTGTTTGAAAGTGACCCAAATTATCTGTCACCACTCATGTGATGAAACATATCCTTCCCACAGCAAAATCTTTCCTGCTCTGAATAAATTTAGCTTTAATTCATTTGAAGTTAGGCAGATCTTCAAGGATCCTTTCAAAGGGTGCTTTGAAGAGATCACTGTAGATGGTCATTTCTTATTATGGCTCTCATACAAGTGAATTGATGTTTCAGGGGTAAGAATGTCAGTCCTGTCAATTGCTTGCTCACTCATTTATCCCAAGTTAAACCACAGCTGTCCAAGTTTCTCCTCTCCATCCAACCAGCAGTGAGTACCAGTTACCAGCAGGCAGACTATCCTATCCAAGTCTAGAACAATGTTTAGTCCTGATTTTTCCCCCAATTCTGCCTATTTTCTGGTACAAAGCCATTGTATGCTCAGGGTGTTGGGATGATAGTCAAATTAAACAGGCAAGAGGATACCCTCCTTACTGTCATAAGGCAAGAGAACACCACGCCTACTGAGTACATTTCTAATTTGTAGTAAGAAACAATTTCAAACTTACCTGAATGGGTAATATCCTCAGCATATTAATTAATATACATTACTAATTTCACCAACTCTATCTATTGTATATATACATACATACTCACATTCACATCTTTGCTAATCATAGTATCAATGTAACTAATAACTAGTGACTTAGTATAGCTAACATTTGTGTAGCAGTTCACGAGCACATTCACATACTTTTTCTTATGTACTTTTAAAAAGACATCTATGAGGCAGGTGGGGTAAAAAGGGGTAAACATGTTTTGATCTTCAATGTGATCCTGGCATTGTGATAGGGCTTCAAGAGTGCCAGGGCTAAAGTGTGGTAAGGCAGGCATGTGGGATGCAGAACTGAAGGTGCTTCTCACCCTCAGAGTCATACACATTACAGACTTGACACCTTAAGTAGTGTATCTTCCTGTCTTCAAAGACAGACAAACTAATACTCAGAAATTTTCAGAAACTTGCCAAAGGCCTCCATTTAGTAAACCTCTGATCCCATTCTGGTGTTCTTTTTTATACTGAGGTGGCCTATGGCCCAAAGACATTGCCAAATAAAACCACACTAATGAACTGCATCTCAATTGATTTGGATCCTTGAACTTTCATTTAAAATTCAGTGTAGATAGCACTCCAAAGAAAATCTCTTTTTAATCATTGTTATCACTGTTTATAAAATGAGAATGCTGTTTATTTTCAGTTTTGTTAGTTTCTTTAAAAGTCTGCATTTAGCATGCCCTAATTATGTATACTGTTGGGCTTATTATCAATAATTTTGGTTTGATTGCACATGTAATGAGATAGATGAACTACCCAAGAGATGGCAGAAAATGAATTTGAGTCATACTGTCATTTTTATTTTTATATAATTTCAAAATATATTCTGTCCCCTAGCTCCAATGGAAGTTTATGGAAATCCACCAGAAACTTTTACTGTGTTCATTACTTTAACATTCTACAAAATAAAACACTCAAGTTAATACTTATCTTGCTCCAAAGTCACTAAAACAAAGAGCTTCAAGCTTAAAACAACTTCATTGTAAAGGGCTGTATATTTTATTTCTTTTTAGTAAGCTTTAAATCTACTCACAGCAGCCCCAGGAAGAATTTATGGGAATATAATAATATGCCAATGAACTACAGTCAACCAGTTCCTAATTCTACATTTACAGAATGTCTTTATTATTAATGAAAATCCCTGCCATGCTCACTGAGAAACAAGAGGGCAAACTGAAAAGAAAACCAACCCACTCTTAATTATAGTTATAATTGTTCTTGGAGATACAGAATTCCTCACCTCAAACTTCAAGTTCATGGATCAGATTTAGCTCAGTTCTCTTGTGGGAAGCTGCTGACACAATTAGGGAAAGCCATCCAAGAGAAAATCTATAGGCCTATCCATAAAGCTCACAACCAGGAAACATCTCATTACGGATTTGTTCTTACTATCCCTTCCCTGTACTTTGAATACCCACTTGCCATTAAATGTTTCTGATGACGAACAGAATGAAAATCTGTATAAAGTTGGGGGCTGTGGCTCCAGAAAGACAATCTTAGATCTGTGTTTGGCTCATGACAGGTCTTCCAAATGGACTTGTGGATGTTGTTAAGACCCAGACCAGGGTGTTCTGTTTAAGAAACTATAGAGCATTATGCTAAGCGAAATAAGCCAGGCAGTGAAAGACAAATACCATATGATCTCACCTTTAACAGGAACCTAAACAACAAAACAAAGAAGCAAGTGAAATATAACAAAAGACACTGAAATAGAGTTGTCAGTGTCCAGAG
>CM052547.1:60543598-60641771 GCA_028533065.1 Trachops cirrhosus
TTTGTTGATATTTTGTTTGGAAGATCTGTCCATTTTTGACAGTGGGGTGTTAAAATTCCCCACTATAATTATGTTTCTGTCAATATCTTTCTTGAAGTCCTCTAAGATTTTCTTTATGTATTTGGGTGCTCCTATGTTGGGTGCATATATATTTACTATGTTTATGTCTTCTTGGTGGATTCTTCCCTTGAGTATTATGAAGTGACCTTCTGGGTCTCTCTTTATGGCCCTTTTTTTGAAGTCTATTTTGTCTGATATGAGCATTGCTACCCCGGCTTTTTTTTCCTGTCCATTTGCTTGGAAAATTTGTTTCCAGCCCTTCAATTTCAGTCTGTGTAGGTCTTTTATCCTGAGGTGGGTCTCTTGTAGGCAGCATTTGTGTGGGTCATGCTTTCTTATCCATTAAGCTACTCTATGTCTTTTGATTGGAGCTTTTAATCCATTTATGTTTAAGGTTATTATTGATAGGTACTTATCATTGCCATTTACGTACCTGTGCTCCTCTGTCTCTCTCTCTCTTTTCCTTCCTTTCCTTAAAGCAGTCCCTTTAGCATCTCTTGCAGAGCTGGTTTGATGGAGGTGTATTCTTTTAGACTTCTTTTGTCTGGGAAGCTCCTTATTTGTCCTTCTATCTTGATTGAGAGCCTTGCTGGGTAAAGTAGCCTTGGTTGCAGGCCTCTGGTTCTCATTACTTGGAATTCTTGCCATTATCTTCTGGCTTGGAGAATTTCCATTGAGAAGTCAGCTGCTATCCTTGTTGGGACTCCCTTGTACATTACTTCCTGTTTCTCCCTTTCTGCCTTTAAGATTCTCTCTTTGTCTTGACATTTTGCCATTTTAATTATGATGTGTCTTGAGGTGGGCCTCTTTGGGTTCCTCTTAATTGGGACTCTCTGTGTTTCCTGGATTTGTATGACTTTTTCTCTCATCAAATTAGGATGATTTCCTAATTTGGAAACATTTCCTAATGTTTTCCATCATTGCTTTTTCAGATAGGTTTTCTATCCCTTGCTCTTCTTCTTCTCCTTCTGGTATCCCTATTATACGGATTTATTATGTTTCTTATTGGCTTGCATTTCTGTTAATCCCTCTTCATTCTTTTAGAGACCCTTTTCCTTTTCTTGATCTTTCTGGGTGTTTTTTTCTAGTTTGTCCTCCAATTCGCTGATCCAATCTTCTGTTTCATAGATCCTGCTTTTAATTCCTTCTACTGTGTTCTTCAGTTCAGAAATTGTATTCTTCATTTCCTCTTGGCACTTGTTGATAGTTCCTATTTCCTTTATCATGTTGATATAATTTGCCATGAGTTCATTGTAGTTTCCCTGTAGTTTCTGGTAGCTCATTGTGAGCTCATTGAGCTTCCTGATAATCATTTCTTTGAACTCAGTATCTGATCGTTGAGTTGCCTCCATTTCATTTAGCATTCTTTCTGAGGCTTCCTCCTTTCCCTTCATTTGGGGATTGTTTCTTTGTCTTCTCATTGTTTGTGACACTCTTCTTGTTGACCTCTGTTTCTTAAATTGATCTGTTCTGGTTTCCTGGATTTATGGTGTGAACTTCTGTCGTAGAATACCTGTGAGATTCAGTGGTGCAATCTCCTTCAGATATCCTGGTGTTCATAGCTTCCCTATACTCTTTTCTGTGATCAGTTGGAGGGGTAAGGCAAAATGGTTTAAGACAGCAAGAGAGTATTCTAAGATATTTACAGTAGCAGCCAGTAGAGAAGAGATAGGAGATCCTTTGGCTATGTATAGTGTTAACTGTGATCTTCCACCCCACTAGCCACTTTTTAGAAAGGATGAAAAGAAGATAAGACTCTTGTTGGGAAGGAAAGAATTGTGAGTTGGATCTAGAAAACAGTGTGGTTGTGGGAGGTCAGATTCTGTGGTAGGGTGAGAGTAAAGAGTAGTAAATAGGTGTAGTGTGTGAGAGAATAGAATTAACCACTACAGTAGTAGAGTTCAGGAAACTGTGAAGTGGGCTAAGATCTGGGAAGGGTGTTGAGTAGTATTTACAATTGTATGGAATAGCTATTATTTACAGTAATATTAGAGCAATACATATGACAGAATCTATGAGATCTAGATAACAAGAATAGGGAGTACAGAGCCTTGAGAAGTGTACTAATGGAACACAAATGAAGGACAGTAAAATAGCAATGCACTATGAATGAGATAACAGGGGAAACCTATCAAATGATACAATAGAACCAGCCAAGCAAAGAAGACAATACAGAAAGAAGAGGAATACCAAAATGCTATTACAATAAAAAGTGTAAGAATAATGAAATAATGATAATACAAATATGCAATTACTTGCAGGTTCAAAAAAAGAAGGAAAAAAGCAGAAGATGGAAGGAAGAAGAGATAAATTTGGAAAGAAAGGGAGAAGGATCAACACTAGAATGAAAGAAAGAGAAGCATAAGGAATTGAGAGATATAAAAATAATAAGAATTAAAAAATAAAAAGTTACTTAAAAAAATACAAAATCAAACAAAAAAAATCTCTTGTTGGTTTCAAACTGGCCAAACCTGTTTTTCTGGTCTTGTTGGTTTCAGAGGGCTGCGGGGCAACTGGAATCACTTTTCTCCTTTCCCATTCAGAACTCAGTCTGCCTCTGTCATACTGTCCCCAGTGCGAGTTGCACGTTCTCCCAGAGCTGGTCTGGTGCCTCTCAGCAGGGACCTGGGTGTGGGTCTGGCCCCTCCTAAGCACCCTCTCCAGAGCTCACCACTGCTGTGGGCTCTGGAATCCTGCGAGTGCCCGCGCCTTTTACTTGTTCACAGCTGTGGGCTCTGGGTCTTCCACAAAATCACACTCTCTCCGGGTTGGGGATGCGGGCACATGGCCAGGCTGCCCTTGGTCGCACAGGCTGGGTCACACACTCTTCCCAGGGCTATGCGTGGGTGCTCACAGCCCCTGTGTGATTGTCTCTCAGTCCTCACTCCCGTCTCTGTGCCTTCAAGCAACCAGGCCTCCCCTGGTGCTGCTCAATCCTTGTTTGGCCAGGGAGGCAGCAGTAGACCCAGCTCTCTCCTGAGAGCCCTGAGGCAGACCCCAGAGTGCCAGGCCTAGGGCTGCAACCTCCCTGGTCCCCGAGCTGATTCCTGGGCCCTTATTATCCTGAAGCACTCTCCTTACCATCTGGTTTTTCAATATCCACTACAATTTTTTAATCTATTTTCATATATGTGTGATATTGTTGGCTGTTTGCTCTGTTCCTCCATAGATCGGCTAGGTTTTTCTCCCGTGTGTAGGGGGGAGTGGAATCCTCTCCCTCCCACCACACCGCCATTTTCCTCTCTCCCCAGTCAATGTATTTTAATCAAGATTTTCCCCTTGGATTAAACACACACACACAACCTCTGCTGTGCATATTAAAGATGTTGTACGTTTCACTTAGTTCCAGGCTCTACACTGCTGGGTAAACAAACTGCACTAAAGAGTTTCACAGGTAAGGTAATGGTGGAGGAAGCAATTTAAAACCCATTCCTGCTGCAACTACCTCATGTTTTTTCTTTATTACATATTTAATAAACTTACTAATACATTACAGGAAATACATTTATCCCCATTCTCTAAGGAAAACCATTTGCCGAATGTACTTAGAAATTGGGCAATGAAATTTATTTTTTCTTTTCTTCCTGAACAGAACATGACTATTTGGGGAGGGTTCAATCCCTGCTGGCAAATAGCCATTTCTTGCCTCTAGACAGAAAGGCTTAAAAGAACATATAAAAACAGTCAAAATCCTCTGTAGACATTCAATAACATAAAGAAAAAAAGTTATGATGAGTTGGTGCAAATGAATCAGAAACATATGGATCCTATTTCCCTTGACTTTAAATTTGTAAAAAGAAAAAAAAATAGAAAAATGAACTTTGTAGATGTCACTGAGCCCAGTGAAAAAACATATGAGATGATTGCTCAACTTAATACATTCTTAAGTTGCCCTGTGCTTCAGTGAAGCATACTCAGGTCATTTGTAGCTCAATTTGGACTGTCAAACACACAGCTCATCATACTCTAATTGTTTTCAGAGTAAAATTCCAACAGCAGAAGATATGAAGGTGGTTAGTATTCTCATCAGTTAATGTTGGTACAGTGGTTCATTTTATAATTAATCAAAAAAATTAATTTTTCCCTGGCCGGTGTGGCTCAGTTGGTTGGAGTGCCTTCCTATCAACCAAACCATTGTGGGTTCAATTCCCAGTCAGGGCACATGCCTGTGTTGCTTCTGTCCCTGTTGGGGCACATGCAAGAGGCAACCAATCTCCTATTTCCCAGGAGATTTCTCTCTCACATGGATGTTTCTATCCCTCTCTGTCTTCCTCCCTTCCCCCCTCTCTAAAATCAATAAGTATATCCTCAGGAGAGAATTTTAAGTAAGTAAATAAATAAATAAGTGGCTGTGTTTATTTAAAAATTAATTTTCTGAATGGCAGAAGATTTGGAAAATGTTGTGTGTAACACTTATCTGTATATCCAGAGGCCAGTCCACAGGAGAGTGGTGGGAACTGGCTCCCATGAAGGACAACAGGACGCCGATCAGAAACTGTCTCCTGCAGTCATGCTGAATGCTGCCCTCATGCCCAAGGAGAACTAATTTGCTTCATGTGACTGAGCACTTCATTTTCAAAAGGTTTTTCAGGAAGCAATATAATTACATAAGATCCAAGAGATAAACCTGTTGGCTTTCTTTTACAATCTTACTATAATACTTACTCAAATAATAATTCAAATGCATATATTGATAACTTTTACTAATTTATTAAATATAACTCATGTATGGAGGTATCTGAGTACATATCCAGAGACAATAATTACTATAAAAAGGATAATTGGGAATTTATTAAAATACTTTTTAAAGGAGAGTGAAAGGCCCCTACTATATGCAGGGTGCCACAAAAAGCTGACTAATAATTCTCATGGATATGTCACATGAGTTGAAGTTACATGCTATATTTAGACATCATCAAACTCATTTATCTCCCAGCCCATGTCAAAGGGGATTTTTGGACTGAAGAAATAAGTGCTCATCAGTAGGAAAGCTGTGGCGGATGCTTTGGTTCCTTCTAGACAACACATCCCATGCCACAGGAGGCTCCTAATCATTTGTTAGGAGGCCAGCTCTATATGGCTGAAAATGCACTTACTCTCACAGTTCTCACTTAAGACATCCCTTCTCATGTTAAAGAGAATAAATATGAGCTTGTACCTTGGCATGTTCTAGCTGGAAAATATCCTTGAGAATAAATGATCTAATCATTCTCAAAAATAAAAGCTGCTGTTCCTCCCAGATATTTCAATGTAGTAGATTTAGGGGATAGCCCAGTTATCTGAGCTATCATTATTTCCCAGGAGATTTTTACCATGTTTTACTGATAAGGAACAGTCTCAGAATGATTATAACGTTTCCTGGAATCTCCTTATTCCCAGGCCAGTGTACCTCCAACAAGTTTAGCAACACCTGGCCTGTTAGGGCAACTCTGGTATATAGCAGAGCAGGAAAAATGGCTCAGACCAAGGGGAGATCTGCTGGTTAGACACAGCCAGTGTTTATGTTGCAAAATGAATGCAGCTGAGTTATTCTTAGGCCTCTAAGGTCAGCACAGAAAGTTAAAAGTTCATACTGGCAAAATTATTCTTTAAACTTCTTTTAAAAGGCCTTATGTTGGAAACTGACACATCTCTTTTTTTCTCTTTTTTTTTAATTTTAGTTTATTCAGTACAGTTTCTATCCTTTATTCCCATTCCAGCCCACCCAACCATCCCTCCCCTCCTCCCTCCCATTTCCAACCCCCCTAGTTTTGTCCATGTGTCCTCTATATTTGTTCCTGTAAACCCTTCCCTTCTCCCTTGAAATTCCCCTGAAATTCCCTCCCCTCAGGTGGTCACTGACAACCTGTCCTCTATTTCAGTGTCTTTTGGTACATTTTACTTGTTTCTTTGTTTTGTTGTTTAGGTTCCTGTTAATGGCGAGATCATATGGTATTTGTCTTTCAATGCCTGGCTTATTTCACTTAGCATAATGCTTTCCAGCTCCATCCATGTTGTTGCAAAGGGTATGAGCTCCTTCTTTCTTTCAGCTGCGTAGTATTCCATGTGTAAATGTACCATAGACACATCTCTTAATAAATCCAACAAAGCCCACTTTTCTTCCTGCTTTAGAAGAGATTGCTGGAGTTTTTTTAAAGTTTCAATTGAACAAGATGAAGTTTTGGCTAATATTTAGGAGCACTGTCAGAGAAGCAGCAACAAAAACAAAAAGTCTATGTACTAGCATCACACCAATGCAGAAACAAGCTAAGAAATGCCTGAGAATTAAGATCAATTGGAAGAAAAATAAATTCATATGTCTTATCTCATACAAAGGTTTATTGTAAAGCTAAAAACAAATTGCATCATTTAAATATCTCTCTTCTTGTTTCTGTCTTTTTGTAAAGGATGCCCACAGCAGAAGCTATCATTATATATTAGCTCCTCTTGTCCACTTAACATCACTTTCCTGGTGCTCAGCAGGTCACCTGCAGGTGGTCACAATCCTTGCTGCAGAACCAAGTCTGAGATCAGTAGTTCAGATTATACCTGAAGCTCTCACTTCCTTGCTCCTGCCTTCAAACTTGGGATTACAAACATGAACACTTCATTATGACAAGTTTTTAGAACTGTGAATTCAGTAGGGGTTTAGAAAACTATATGTCTTCCAATGTCCTTCTACTCCTGCATCATTCAAATGAATAGTCTCTTCACTAAATGTTGAGATTCCTTGGTGTGGGATGAAGATACTAATGATTGAAGATACTTCTCTACCCTCAAGTTCCCATGTGATGAGACTTCTAAGGTGTCCATGAATAGAAATGAGGAGAACTCAATCTGATTGAGAGGAGCATATTAGAAAGTCTTTTTGTCACAGAGTTCACAATCCAGGTCCTCCAAACCAGATTTTACCCATAAATTCATCAGCCAAATCTGATGTTGTGTGTCCATATGTCAACATCAACTTGTGTGGGGTTTCTTTTACTATGCTTTTTGTTGAAGAGCTAAGAGATTGGAGAAATGATGGTTTTGCCAGAACCACCCATGTCTCTTACCACAGTGAGTACCAGTGCCATCATCAAAGGAGGTCTGGTTTTTATAGAGGCTACTTCTATGTCTAAATGTATTAAAGAAACAGTGAGATGGTTACAGCTATGGCCACAGCTTCCATCTAAAACAGAGACCTGGTGGAGAACATTTCCTCTGATAAATACCTTATCTAATTCCACCAGGATGAGAAAGGACCTTTTTCATTCTTCCCTGATTTGAGCTAGATGGCAGTGTCAGGACAGCTGATTTTCCATTCAATCATAGCAGCACATGAGCCCTGGTCAATTCAAGTGGAGGGCAAAGCAAAGGGTTGTTCTTCTTCCCCACCTGGAAAGGAGAAAAGCATGTTTCTAGCTCATGAAAATGGCTACAAACTATCCTTCAGTAGGACCTCTCAGTGTCATTTTTATCCCTGTGTCAGATGTAGAGCCATCGAGTGTTCAGAGGTTTAGCTTCTATTTATAAAAATATCACATCATTCAGATAATTAGTCACTTTAATTACATCAGGATTTTTAAAGTTTGGCTATTTTGAAAGCACCATATGATTCAGATCATTTACAAAAAGCAGCATGGCTCCTTTCCTCCTACACTAAATGAGTTAAGGTTGTTAATAGTTACTCTAAAGATTTGCATAAAAGTTGAGGACTTCTTAAAGGCATTCAGATAGCATACACAAATGCTGCTTTATCTTTGGTATGTCACCTGAAGAGCCTGGACAATCAGAGAGAACAAAGATTTCTATTGGTTGGGTGGTGCTATGATGACTGGGCAAAAATAAGACTTTGTCTGCATCCAGTGGTGTTGTTCCTGAAGACAGCACCAAAGGCAATAAATTGTAGAGCTGGAAGAGAGATGGCCTACCTTTTGCATTTTACAGATGAGAAGCCCAAAGAGACAAAGTTAATTGTCTAAGTTTATACAAGAAATTGGAAGAATCTGATTAGAGCCTAAATTTTCTGACTCTTGTTTCAGTGTCCTACTCTTTATGCCAAACTTCCTCTTTGAGATAATAATTGCCAGTGTTGAAGGGCAATATGCCTCCTCCCACCTAGCTTCCAGGAGCCATAATTCCCATTCTGGTTGTATGGAAGAGAATTCAAGCTACTGTTATAACGTCACCTCATAGACACAATCCTGCATACTTGTTCCATAGTCTGATGGACTTAAAGGCCATACTTTGCAAAGGGATCCATCCTTTTTCATACACTCTTGTCTTGTGCTACTTATTCTTGACTTCTACCCAGTACTGGCTTTTATTAAAACTTACATATCTCTTATTCTCAGGTTATAGTGAAGGAGGAAGATACAGCCATCAGTAATAAACAAACAAATGCACAATCTTTTGATTTGCCCTTTAGTGAAAATAAATTTTGAAAGAACAATTTTTTAAAAACAGTTATCACTGACTTTACTGTTAGGAACAGTGACTGTAAATATCTTTTCCAACCCAACATATTTGAAGGTCCTGGAATACTCCCATTAAAAGGAACAGTTCAGCATAGCAAAGGTTCTCTGAAAGGGGTAGAATGAACTATTCAAACATATTTTTTGTGAGGAGAGAAGCCTTCCAAATGATTCTCAACTCTCCCTCTTCTTAGTTGAAAATTATTAGCTTGAGTTGTTAAAACTGAAATGAGAGGTCATTCTGTTTTGCAAAAATGCACCATATTTTGTCTCAAGCTTGATTCTTCACTCAAGTCAGCAGAATGGGCTTTATGATGTTAACTACCAAACACTGAGTGAAATCTTTAGCAAAATATTCTCCTAAAGCAGAGCCACCCCAAGATGGCAGGGAACATGGCTGCTGGCTGCTTCTGAGCCCTACACTCCTCAGCTTCACTACCAAATTGAACCCTAATTTTCCCAGGGTTCAAAAATATCCCAAGGAAAGGCTTTAATCAGCTTATTTTTGGATCCCATGCCTACAGATGTACTTTTTAAAAATTTATTATCATTACCTTTTTTTCCACTACTATTTATCCACAAAGGCACTTTGATTGACTAAGTTTAGGTAAGATGTTCAATTTTGCACTAATTGCCACTGACCACAGAAGCAGGGATATAGTACAACATGGAAGTGCTCAACTAGTTGACTTTAGAAAATTCCCTTTCCCTGAACTTAAACTACCACATCTTTAAATTAAAGATAACGTATCTACCCTGAAGAAAGTTTTGTGAAGATGTAATAAAAGCATGTGTTATAAAAACATGTAGTGCATGTGTCCTACACACATGCCATGAAACACAATAGGTGCCAGAAAAATATTGGTTTCCCTTCTGTCTTTAGCAATTTCACATATCTACTGTACATCTCCTAGAACTCTTTCTAGATTCCCCAGACCTAATGGTGTGTGTGTGTGTGTGTGTTTGTGTATGTATGTGTATATATATATATATATATATGAATTTCCCAAATATATTTATGCATAATTTTGTCCCTGACCAAGTCAGAGTACATTTTTATGTTCTCTCTCTATTTCATTCTATTTATCTAACAGTAATGGGGGCATAATGGACACTGTGTCAGGTTAAGCACAGCTGGCAGAGGAGGTCATGTGTTGATTATAACTAGCACAGAAATCAACAAGCCACCCTAAACTCCATGGCACTGTAGGTTGGTGTCACTAGAGCACCCTAGAATCTTGATTATCCAGACATCCCATGCTGGGAGAAAAAAAATATTAGACTTTATAAAGCTCTCCATACAGAGTAAAACTACAGGAAAGGATGCTTGGGCAGCCTTACCTTAATGCCTAAAAGTGTGTGGTTAAAGCCCTCCCCACCATAGGCATACTGGCTAACTGGCAAAATTTATGCTTTGCATACATCGTGCTTCCAATTGACAGGAACAGGGTTATAAAGCTTGAAGGAAACATCAAGAGGCTCTAATTTCTGGCTCTAAGAACCTGGGCATGAGTGTTGTGAATAAATGCTAAAGCACTGTGGTGATAGAGAGTTGAATGGATTTTCCCACTTGGCAAGCTCCAATGTGGGGCAGTCTATAGTGACATAAGCATTTGAATACTGCCACCAAGTTAAGGCAGAGACTTCCTTGGAGTGTGGGTTTCACTCTAACAATGGAAATTTGGAATCATAAGATAAAGAGATAAAACTCACTTCTGGACACCAGTGTCAGTCTGTCACAATCTCAACAAAGACAGCCTGAGAATGGGAAGGTATTGTGTATCTGTGTGTGTGTGTGTGTGTGTGTGTGTGAGAGAGAGAGAGAGAGAGAGAGAGAGAGAGAGAGAGAGAGAGAGAGAGAGGGAGAGAGAGAGAGAAAGAGAAAGAGAGGGAGGAGGGAGGGAGGGAAAAGGGGGAAGGGAGAAAAAGGGAAAGGAAGAGGGGAGGGGAAGAAGGAAAGAAGGAAGAGAAAAAAGAAGGAAAGAAGGAAGATAGAGGGAGAAAGAAAACATGAACTGTTTGCCAAGTCATCAGGTTTTGGAAGAGCCAAAGAAGTATGGCATATGTGTAAAGTCTGGGAATAATTTTCTTCAATTATGTCACAGCTGATGAGTATCATGATTTCCACCTGAAGACCATGCTTGGGCTACTCAAAGGATACACTTTTATAGCAGCATATTAGAATGATGAATATTATTACCATAACCACAGTCCTGCACAGAATGTGAGTATTTTAAGATGGAACTTATTTTTCTAATCACACATATTTTAACCTTATATTGCACCAAAAACTAAGGCTGGCATGGATTCTCAAATGATATTTGAAGACATAAAAAGACATTCCCCAGAGAGAACAATAAGTACTTCATTTTCTCTTCCCAGGTCTCTGAACATTAACCACAACCCTGTGTTGTACAGAACTGAGGGATGGGGTATTATGTGTTTTGCATTTCTGTAAAAAATCATTCACAGGAATTGAAAGTTGGTGTGAAATATATAATTTTTCCATCAGAAATGTGAGTACCATTTTATGTTTCATTTAAGCCCTCCTTTTAAGAACTAAAAAGATCGTAAGGCGTTTCATGTCAGAGACATAAGGCAGGCTCCAAACTGTGGGGGGAGGGGGTTTGTGTGTGTGTGTGTGTGTGTGTGATCCATATTGTGATTCTCAAAAAAAAACTGACAAACAATTTTTAACACTGCATATGTTCAAAGACCTTTGCCAAGAAGGGGAAAAAATACTCTTGGAACCAAAAGCTAAAGTGTGATGATTCCTTTGTGATCTGTAATGAAGAAACAAGTGAATGTCTTTCTCTCCCTGATCTTTTCAAATTAGCTCAAGAACAGCATACAAACCTTTCAGAAAGCTGAACTTGCATTTCTTCGGTGGATTCCCAATTCTATTTTCTGGAGTAGAGGAATTGGTTCACTTTTTTCAATACTTTGTGGATTGTGTATATGAGGGTTGGGGGTGGGGAAAGTGACAGTGTTTCTGCTTCCACATTGCGCAGATTTTTATCTTTACTTCTAAAGGACACTAATCATGAGCTCAAAATTAATTTTATTCTCTGGCTAACATCAGTTGACCTTGATGTTCAGAACATACTGGGTGAGGTCTCAGACCTTTGCTTGTGATAAGTTGCAGGACTCGATATCTGTCTCCATACAACATAACATACACACAACATCTCATGGTGTCTTGCCACATCTGTAGGCACACTACTGAAAGTGACAAACCCTAATACCACAGGTGTCCTGTTTCCCCCAGGAGGCACAGGTAAACAATTTCAATGACAAGGAGATAGCAGTTAACATTTTGAACAGCAATCTGTGCTAAAAGCACAGTTAAAAATATTATATTAGACAAAAGCCCAAATTCTGCAGGCAATGAGAGAAAATCTCCATCTTTCTCCTATGTAGAAGAAAACTGATTTTAGTTTCAAAATTGCAGATGTGGGGTTCCTTCTAGCCAATGATATCTAAGTCAGACCAGATTCCCACTAAGGGACTTCAAACATGAATGAAAGGTTCTTCCATTAAATGGTTCCCACCCCAGAACAAGGAGGTCTGCTTGTGCCAGAGGGGGCTGTTGGCATGAGAGAGGAGATTAGGAAATTCCCACGAAGTGACTGAATTGGAAAGATTTCTGGGAAATGCTATTGTCTAAGGTCTGCAGAGATGCAGCTGGGGCCCGGTCTCAGGTGAACCACACATCCTCCCGTCTGGATGGCTACAGACAGGCACAGCTTTACTTAGAGCCTCCCAGAATGCTATGCTTTTGCCCATCTATCTGCTGCTTTATTATTGGAGCAGGGGGAGGAGGGTAGGTCGTTTTTGTCTCACTGCAACTGAGGCCCAATTAGTACTGTAGGGATTTCACATTTAAAATTGTGAAACCAACAACCTTTGAGCTCAGAAGCTTTATCTGAGACACCTTACACTAAAATGTGTTCCCAGAAGATTAACACAAGTGCTATGTGCTGCAAGAAGCTTGCTTCTTTATGGTATTTGAAATCACTGATCATGACCTCCATTGTGGGGAAATGTCTCACAATATCAAGCTATTGCTTTTAGAGGGGAAAGACATCCCTTTCTTCTTCCACTTCCTATGGAGAACATTACAAATACTATGTACATTGCCCCAGAGACCAATAGCTGGATGCCATATGAGTCCCTTGGTGTATAGAACAATAGAAAAAGCACAGTAAAAAAACATTTTGCAGGCTAACTTCCAGATATGAAAGGGTGGCTCAGAGCTTTGGAGGGGGGAATCATTATTTCACAAGAAATGATATTTTTAGACTGCATGAAAAATGAGGAATGCACAAAACTGCAGATGATAACGCAGAGCAGCTACTCCTAGTTAGGAGTCTGAGCCACATTTCCATTGCTCATTTCCATGAAGGCCCCTTATTTTGTTCACTTGTCTCTGTAATAAAATTTCTACTTGAGAAAAATGGGCACTTATGGAAAGGTTATCATGCCACATGCTGTCAATTTTTTTTATCACAAACTGATATTCTTTCCTTTTGATTTTCTGAACTCAGAAGTTCTTAATTTAGTCAAAAATGCCAGTGGGTAACCTTCATACCTTGCCCACCTCATGTTTGATCCCTGAGTCTCTCTTCCACATATCTTATCTCTTCAGTCATAATTTCCATTTCTTTGTATTTCTAGTCTGTGTTGTAAGATAATTCATCTCTCTGGTCTTCTCAGAGTAGTAATTAAATTTTCAGTTGTGAATATTCACTTTTGTATTTTTCAATTTTTCAATCAGAAGTCATTATAGCTTCTAGTTCTGGTAAGTCATTTTTTGTGCCCCAGATATACTCTCTTGAGGCTTCTTCTTTCTCTTTTCATTAAAGGGCTGTCCTATCTCTTCTGTTACAGCCACTGCAGTCAGGGCTAGTTGTACTATTTGTTCAGCAGGGCTCTCTCAAGTCCATGTGTACCCTTAAACATGTAGTGACAACAGCCTCCTAACAGTTCAGACAATGGGGAAAGGGAACAAGTGGATGGTGGTTGACAGAAATATGATTTTTCTGGCCCAAGTGCTCCAGCAAGGTGTCTGTATGTAACAATATCTAGCCATACAAATTGTGGGTGATTGGTATAATTGAATAGAATTAAATCAACTATTGTTTTGGAAAAGAAAACAAGTATCCTTTCCTGAGGGTTTAGAAATCACATAACATAGTAAGTACGTAAATGGCAACATATGAAAGCTCACTAATCACATAACATTATCAACTATTTATGGTCAAAAATCATGAAGATGTGTCCCTTTGAATTATTTACTTATCTGACTGAGGAAAATATGGTGACTGATAGAAGAGTCACATTCCATGGATTCCCAAAATTTTTAAAAGAAAATTTCAGAGGACTCGACCAGCGAAAAATCCCAGAAGATGCAACTTTACCCACCAAGCTCATGGGCTGATTGACCCGTGAATGGGTAGACACAGCCATGATGGGGTCACGTTAAACAGCTGAATGAATAGGGAAGATAATGGGTAAAAAAAATAATGAAAAAACAGAGATACAAGAGATTGAGAGAGAAGTTGAGAAAAGAATGAAAATGAACTACTGTACTACTTCTTGGATGTATCATTTGTAATTCCAGTCATTCATGAGATCCTGCTCTAGTTCCAACCCTTGAACTTCAAGATTTTTTGTATAGCTTATTTATGCATTATATCCTCCTTTATGAATGTTATTTTGAGTGTATGTCTATTTCTTGCAACTGAGCTCAAACTAAGACCCAAACCCAAGTTAGTTATGATAATCTGATCAATTTATCATGTCTTTGATTCTGACGTATTTCCTGACCTTCAGGCTCAAATAGCCAATGTTCTATTTGAAGTGTTCATTCTGTATCTAAAATTATCTCAGACTTAACTGTCTGCAACATAATTCTTATTTTCTTTATTTTTTTAAAACATGAACATGTTCATCTAAAAAGTCTCTCAGTAAATTCATCAAAATTAACCCAGGTGCTCAGACCAAAAACCTAGTGGTCATTTTTGACTCTTTTATTTTCCTCATATACCTCATCTGATTTACCACTATGATAGACATTACTACTGCCATTGATATCCAGTTGCCTCTTTCCAAACATGTGAGAGAATAGCATTTCCCTGTCTCCTTGGTGCCTTGTCCTGGACAATTAAATGTAAGGGAACATTATATGCACCATTCCTTTATAAAAGCATTGAAGAGCTGTTACTTGGTTGCCTGTCTTATCTTGTCATGTGACAGATGATGTTTCACATGGTAGAATATCTATCAGCCTGGGTTCCTGACTAAACCAGAACCTTCTGCTGACTCAAAATATACAAGTAGTGTGACCAAACATTAAACCTTTGCTGCTTTATGGCACTGAGATTTGGAGGTTGTTTACAACCACAGCATAAGCTAGTCTACCTTAAAACAACACCCAAATCATGTTGGCTCTAGTATCAAAATATATTCCACACCGCAGTGCTGTCACCTCTTCTGGCATCACTGTATTCCAAAGTACCCTCATTTCTTGCCTGTATTTATTACAAGAGCCTCCTTATCAGTCTTCCCTCTTCTACTCAGACATCTCCCAGATCCATTCATTCTCCAAGCAGCAGACATAATTTTTTTGTGTCATTTTAAAGGTAAATTCAACTATGCCACCCTTTGCCAACATCCTCAACAATGTCCAATTAGACTTAGAATAAAACTCAGTTTCTCAATGAACCCCAACACTCTATGATCTAGCCCCTACCTACTTGTCCGAATTTGTCTCCAACCATTCTTTTATCTCTCTGCTTTAACCACACTGTCTCTTCTTACCATTGCTTGCAAACAGTAAACTCATTCTTCTCTCAGGATTTTTCTCTTGCTATTCTCTTTGTGGAATGTTCTACCTCAAGATCTCTGTGAGGCTTGGCTTGCTCCTTATCATCATACAAATCTTAGTTCCAAGATTAAGTCCTCAGAGTAGACTCTACATTATCTAAAACCACATCCCCAAAGAACTAACTATCCAATTACCTGTTTTACATTGTAAAGTAGTCTTTGAACTATCTTATTTCTTCATATGTTTGCTTTTCCCAAACTATGAATATCATAAGGAAAAATTGTGTTTTTTTAGTGTTCTGTACTTGGTATCTAGGACAGTTTCTTGTGCTTAGTGGAACTTAACAAATATCAAATTAACAATCAGGATTTCAAAATAATACTGTAGTGAAGAGACATCTGAATAAGAATAGTCTTGCATAAATGTTTAACCTAATTTGTCTTATTACAGAACAGAAACAAAACAAATCAAAATATTTCTAATCAATTTGTATAGCTATTATCCATGTCTTACCACTTTTAAATCATTTATTAAGTAAAACTTGACTTGCTCAAGTTATTGAAACAAAAAGCTTTTTAAAGGAGAATTAGCATGGGATATGTTGCAATAGCAATAACTGAGTGTTTCTTAACTCAAATTAGCTACATTTTTACAACACAGCCAAGAAATAAGCAAAAAAAAAAAAAGAAGATAGAAAAGCAAAATAACAGACTCAAAGTCAAAGTAGGCTAGTAAGAAAATTAGAGTAAAAACCATTAAGTAGAAACCACTAAGCTAATAAATTTCTATGGAAAAGAACTATGAATAGTTAAGTAGAGGGCATACTTCAGTAGAACTCATCAATGAAGCTGTAAATGCAAACATGATGTTTGCTCTTCATTATCACCAACTTGATGATTTGTGTGGTTATGTGTACTTCCATCACATGCCAAGATGACAATGTGAACTTCCATTGGTGGGGAACAGCCTATTATTTTAGTGAAAAAAATAGATCTGCACTAATACATTAAATCAGTCATCAGCTTTTATTCATGAAGACCTCTACACTTTTGCAAAGCAGATGGTCTAGGTAAGGAACCTATACCATATGACCAAGAGATATTTTGAAGATACCTGCTTTCAAAGGGATTACAATTCTTTCCCTTGCCTATGAGGCATTCCAAGGAAGAATGGCTGTGGGAGCCAGGAGGGCTGACTCAGACTCTCAGCCCCTGACTCTGAAGGCTTGAGTATGTAATTTAACTTCTTTACTATAGATGAGAATAAGAAAACAATACTACCCTATATGTTTCATAAGATTGTCATGAAAATAATACATGCCAAAGATCTGTTTTGCAAACTGTATCAGATTTCTTTATTATATTTCTTTCAGGTAATTAAATTATCCTCTAAATTAAAGTTGTCATATGAGGTCTGTCATGTACCCAGTTATATAATATGAAAAATAGAGACATTTATTGAAAAAGATACAAGAAATATTGCACATAGGACAACGACACCTCAGTCCCCTTCAAAGTAAGCACCTTGGGACCTCACACAGTTCTCCCAATTGCCATCAGCTGCCCTGCTGTATTTTCCTGAATCTCATCAATGGTCTGAAATTTCTTCCCTTCCAAAAGTAATTTTAGTTTTGGGAAAATCCAGAAATCACAGGGCACCAAATCTTGGCTGTAAAGGGACTGAGTCACCTGAGTGATTTGAGGTTTCACAAAAAAAACTCTGCACCAGATGTGATGCATGAGCACATACATTGTGGTGACAAAGCTACCAATCACCAGTTGCCGATAGCTGTGGCCTTCTGAATCATCTGAATAGATTGCATGGAGGAATGTTCTAGTTAACACAAAATTTGATGCAGATTCATTGCTCTACTTGCTCATTCTTTTGAATACCACAGCCACACAGTATACATGCTCACTCAAAAGTGTCGACCACTCCCACTGACTAGTACAGTGAAGTCATCATTTTTCATGCATGCTCATTCCAGTCCACTCTCCTTGACTGCCAGGTTACACTGATGTCACATAAACCATTCCCATTATATCAATGGTTGGCCTTTTTCCAGACAGACCTCATATGTATGCCTTTCAAAGTGAGAGGAAAACAAAGAGCAAGCAGCAAAATGCACATGTTTTGCCATGTGGTCTTCACTTCTATTTGAGATTAACAATGTCTATACCTGTTTAAGAAATATTGAAATTACAGTAATTAGCAGAAACTGCACTGTTGTATCTTTAAACACACAAAGGCACTAAGAGCTATCTCTCATTAGAAAAGTTCCATAGTCTAATTCCAAGCACAAACATTTCCAAATAATCCATTTCCTACACAAGAAGGCTAAATTCAAGATCCATCATATATGGAACAAAATTCTTTATAGCACTCATATGAATAGCTGAGAAAATCAAAATCAGAATAAAATGTATAAGATTGTGCATTGTATGAAACCTATTTACTATTATAATATGTTAATTGCCAAAACTCTGACATTTAAATTTCCATAGTGTCACTACTTATTGTGTTGCTTTGTTTATGTAATTTTTCTGTTCATCACTAAACATATCCCAAAGATTTATTAAATAACCAAATTAGAATACATGATGAATATTCTGATGGAAGCATTTAGTTTTATAAGAACTCCTATGTGTCTATTTATCTATCAATTAATAATCCAAGCCCAAACCAATTTCACAGTCAGAAGTCACTTTGTGGAAGTGACTAGTTATAAATAAAGAAAACTCAGGATACCAAAATTTTATTGTACACCAGGAATCTCCTGTCAACCAAGACAATTTAACTCTTTAAGGAAAATAGCACAGGACTATCCCTTATTCTTCATCTTAATGAAATCCATCTTGTCCTCTCTCTTACATACAAGACCTATAGGACTTAAACATGTAAAAATGAGATAATGGCTAAATGAATCCAATCACTTTGTCCATCTTCACCACCAAAACCAATTAATATAATTCCTTCAGTAAGTTAATTACAAGAAAATAATCACCCATGTAACCTGCATGAAGCATGTATGGTCAGCTAGCTTTGGCTCAATAACTTGGTCTACTTTGTATTTATAAAATAGATTTATCTGCTTTTTTTCAAATTAAGGCTGAAATTACACCATCTTGAATGTTCCGTGATTGTATTGTTTTCCCTACCTCATGGTGATTCTTGGCTAGCCATTCCTTAGCGGTGCTGAGGGCAATCACTGCAGCAGGCTCATTTGGGAAACCTAAGTGAAGACCAGAATACAACAAATTAAAAAAAAAAGAAAAGAAGAGATGAAGGCAATACAGAAGTCAATCATCATATGATACTGGATTTTTCTTGATTAAACAGTATTCATACCCTGGCTGGTATGGCTCAGTTAATTGAGGTCCAGCCTGCAAACCAAAGGGTTGCCAGCTCGATTACCAGTCAGTACACATGCCTGGGTTATGGGCCTGGTTCCCAGTAGGAGGCACATGAGAGGCAACCACACATTGATATTTCTCTTCCTCTCTTTCTCCTTCCCTTCCCCTCTCTCTAAAAAAAAATATTTAAAACTCTTAAACAAAATAAAATTGTATTCAATTCAACCAATTGGTACTGTGAAAGGCAAACCTTAGCAAAGTACACACAGATGTGAAGCCTGTGGTCCTACGAACAAGGCATGAAGAGGGCTAATCCTACACCAGTCTAAAGTGGAAAGCACTAAAGAATTTAATTGTCTCTTCAATTCTACAATACCTATTAAACATATATTTGTATTTGCTTCATTGTTTTCAAAATAATTTCACATAATTTTCTTATAAAAGGTGCTCAAATTAAGGGGTTTTTTAAATATATTTTATTGATTATGCTATAACAGATGTCTCATTTTTTCTCCCCTTTATTCCCCTCCACCCTTAACCCCTCCATCCACCAGCATTCCCTGACCTTAGTTCGTATCCATAAGTCCTACATATAAGTTCTCTGGCTTCTCCATTTTCCATACTATTCTTAACCTCCCCTTCTCTATTTTGTACCTCCCATTTATGCTTCTTATTCCCTGTGCCTTTTCCCCATTCTCCCCTCTTCCCCTCCCCACTGATAACCCTCCATGTGATCTCCATTTCTGTGATTCTGTTCCTGTTCTAGTTGTTTGCTTAGCTTGTTTTTGTTTTATGTTCAGTTATTGATAGTTGTGAGCTTGTTGTCATTTTATCATCTTCTTTTTCTTAGAAAAGTTCCTTTAACATTTCATATAATAAAGGCTTGGTGATGATGAACTCCTTTAACTTGGCCTTATCTGGGAAGCACTTTATCTGTCCTTCCATTCTAAATGATACCTTGACTGGATAGAGTAATCTTGGATGCAGGTCCTTGCCTTTCATGACTTCAAGTTCCACTTTCTAGCCCCTTTTTCCTGTAAAATTTCTTTGGAAAAATCAGCTGATAGCCTTATGGGAACTCCTTTGTAGGTAACTCTCTCTTTTTCTCTTTCTGCCTTTAAGATTGTCTCCTTATCTTTAATCTTGGGTAACTTAACTATGATATGTCTTGGTGTGTGCTTTCTTAGGTCCAACTTCTTTGGGACTCTCTGAGCTTCCTGGACTTCTTGAAAGTCTATTTCCTTTGCCAGATTGGGGGAGTTCTCCATTACATTTTCAATTTCTTGTTCTTCCTTTTCTCCTTTTTGGCACCCCTATGATTTGGATGTTGGTACACTTAAAGTTGTACTGGAGGTTCCTAAGACTCTCCCCATTTTTTTTGAATTCTTGTTTCTTCATTCTGTTCCAAGTGAATGTTTATTTCTTCTTTCTGGTCCAAATAGTTGATTTGAGTCCTGGTTTCCTTCCCATCTCTATTGGTTCCCCATACATTTCCCTTTATTTCACTTTTCATAGCCTTCACTTCTTCCTCTATTTTGTGACCATATTCAACCATTTCTGTGAGCACCCTGATCACCAGGGTTTTGAACTGTGCAACTGATAGGTTGGCTATCTCTTCATCACTTATTTCTATTTTTAGAGATTTGATCTGTTCTTTCAATTGGGCCATATATTTGTTTTTGTCTCCAAGCACCTGTTACATAGTTAAGGTGGAGCCTTAGGTATTCTCAAGGGCAGGGCAACCCATGTTGTTGCTTTGTGGCACTGTATGTGGGGGAGGGGTCCAAGAGGGAACCCTCTGGGCTTTCAGGTGGCTTTCAGTCACTTCCCCCACTACCCACAAGCAAATCAGGCCCTTCTGGTGCTGATTCCCGGGTGGGTGGGTTTGTGTACATTCTAGGACCCTGTGGGTCTCTCCAGTGAACTCTCCTGTGAGGCTGGGAGTTTCTCCCAGAACAGCAATTCCCACAGGTTTTTTCATTTAGACGTTTTGAGACTTTATTTCCCCATGCTGGAACCCTGGGTTGTGCAGTCTGTCTTACTCCCTAGTTTTCCTCCTGGTTTATCCACTTGCAAATGAGGGATTGCCTGGTCCACCACCCACCACCTCACCCTGTCTTCCAGCTGCCACATTAACACAAGTCCTCTCCACCATGGCTACCCATCTTCATCCTTCCTACCAGTCTGGATGAATATTTCTTTTTTAACTCCTTGGTGGTTGGGCTTCCATATGGTTTGATTTTCTGACAGTTCTGGTTATTATTTGTTTTTAAGTTTGCTGTTGTCCTTCTTTTGGTTGCATGAGGAGGCAAAGTGTATCTACCCGTGCCTCCATCTTGATCAGTAGTCCTCATATTAAGGTTTATAATTCTCAGTTCATAAACTGAATAAAGATGTCTCAGAAAATGTATTGGTTTACCCAAGGTCACAAGGTCAACAGTACTCCACCAGTGAACTGATACAAGACAGGACAGCTTGTCAAATAGCCACACCACTGTGAGCTATGATCAGAATTTAAAGGAGGTAATGCCTGCTTTATTTAGGGCCATTGGAAACAATGTTTGAGATTAAGATAACATGAACTGACCAGACTTTGTAGTATGGGTTTGGTTTTAGAAGAGTAGGAAGACTGACAGACTCATCCTATGTCCCCATGAGCATGAGCACATATCAGAATTTCAAAAACTCATCCACAATGTTCATTTAGCTTACATAAACCAAACACATTCCTGAACTTGCATAATCATCAGACATTCTGCCAACAGATATAAAAGTACATGAAGGAATAACCTTATAAGTTATAGTTTATAAAGCAGAAAGAAGAAGAAATGGGATTGATTATTCTATTGAAACTACTCTCTTTAAGTTCCTCACTGGCTTCCTAATCACCAAATTCCATATACTTTCTTTTTTTTATAAACTTCTTGTAATGCTCTTTATTCATATATTATATACACATATATATATTTATATACATACAGTAAAGTGTACTAATCTTAAATATACATTTAATATATTATGTAAATATTATTATGTACTTATTTAACCAAAACATAGATGGACATGAAAAAGACTCCAGCACTACAGAAAGTTCTCACTTATCCCTTCCCACACAATACTGCTGTGCCCCAGAAGTAAATTTTATTTTGACATTTATCACTTTTGAATAGTTGTATCTGTTTTTGTATTTCATGCAAATGGAATCGTATGATATATACTTTTTATGTCTTTCTTTTTCACTCATTTTGATGTCTATAAGATTTATCCATGTGTCCAAGCTTCCCTCAAGCACTGTTATATTACAGAGAGAATTGCTGTCATGTGAAAAATATATAAAAGTTCTTGAAACTATATAACTTCATCTGACATTTGGGATTATGTATTTGTTTTGAATTATTTCATTCCATTTATTTTCCTTAAATGAAGGCTTCAAAATATAAAACCATTCAAATTTGAAAAACTTGGTAATTAATTAATCAATTAAACAATTCATCAAATTATTGAACCAGAAGAGTGTAGATACATAGACAATTAAAGGGTCCCTGTCCTCTAAAGCCCAAAGAGGAAATTGACAAGAGGTAACAGCAACAAAGTGTGCCAAGTGCATTAGAGATGTGGGGACACAGGTGAGAGACCTCAGAAAGGAAGGGGAAGCTTTCTAGGAAACAATAAAATGTTTGGGGAAGGGAACTATAAAATGGGGAGCAAAGGAGACATGGTCCTCAGAAGTAAGCTTATGAGCAGCAAAAAATTCAGGGAAAAGATGAGGGAAAGTGAAGTGGGGAAGTATCTGAAGTACCTTTGGAAGGCAAAGAAAAACAAGGAGGGGAGGATGGCTATTTGTGCTTAGTGGTTAAGCACAGGAGGTTTGTTCAATTCACCTCCCCCCTGAGTTTAATGCCTACATTTTAAATCACCTGAATACCTCCCCCAGGTGTGGTACAGAACCAGGAAAGTCACATGCATTCTTCTGCAAAACAAACCACTTCCTAACTTCCCAGTTTCTGGCTATGATTTCAGTTCTCTGCTAGTCACTACAGTATTATGACTGTTTTGCCTGCCAGTGGCTAGTAACTCAGTCCCTCTGAATATTTTACACCACCCCTTCCTTACCTCTTCTTCTGATTGATCTCATTCAAGATCTGATCTGCCTCATCCTGACAACTGCAGTCAACTCATAACTATGCTCCTTTGGTCATTTCCCCTTCTTCAGTCTATCTGGCACACCAGCTGCAAGCAATTTTTCCTGAAGTATAGTTACCACAAGCTTACATCAAATAATGGCAGCCTTGGCTGACTCTCTAGCTCATACAGAATAAACTTTCTTTTAGCTTGGCATTATATTCTCCAAGGGACCTTTCTAGATTTACTCCTTAGTTTTCCTTGTTTGTTCTCTTCCCCTGAAAATTCTTCTTCAACTTTTTGATATGTCTAAGAAGTACTTAAATCATAAAATTGTAGGGCTATACAAAGCTAATAAATTCTGTAATTACACTCAGTTGTAGTGGCCATTAACATTAACCTTTAGAAGATGTAATTCCCCACAGGGAAATTATATAAGTTCTTAGAGAACCATGGCAACAATGGTCAGTTCTCAATTATTTGTGACCTCCTGGTCATTTCCCCACATTCATCAAAGCCTCTGGCACTTAGTTATGGTTTTCTCCACCTCAAAGCTGCCATAATCCCTGGGTGATTTCAGTCCCCAAGAAATGACCCAACAAACACCTGGCCTGCCAGGTCCTTGACCTGGTTATTTTCAACAATAACCTCCACTCTACCTCCTCCCCAGATCATACCATGGACCTGCATGTAACTTTTCCATTAAAAAATTAGTAACTGAAGCATTACTCTCTCAAAACCTGTTCTCTCTTTCGTTTGTTCAGCAACTTTCCAAGAAATGCCTTTTATGAGCATTTGAAGCCTACTCTGTACTCAAAACGCTCCCAAAGTTAATGCTAACATTTCTCTCCTGAACGGCCTGTTTCCCATCTCTCTAGGCTCACTCTGTTCCTTATTGCTCTTTGATTTCACAACTCCAGTTCCACTGCCTTTCTTTCTGTCCTTTAAAAGTGGCGTGTTTCCTTTGGCCTTCTTGCCAAAAGGCCTTGCTCATGTTGTTTCTCTTTCCTGAAAAGCCATTCCTGTCCTCTTTCCCTAACTTATTGTAACTTTTAATCATCCTTTGCTCAGTCCTTCTCCAGGGAAGGCTTCCCTGACACTGGTGACTCCCCATGTTGTGCTTTCTTTCACAGAAACTCATCACAGTTGCAAGTTTACCTTTATGTATGTAAATATTTCATTAATCATATTAATAGAAGTGAAAGCCCTAAGGAACAGATTATCACACCTGTTTTTGCTTATCATTCTGTCTCTACAACATTGCTGGCACACAGAAAATGATAGATAAATATGTGTTGAATGAGTTAATGGATTGTAGATTCATAAATCTTTGCACTGATAACAGAAAAAGCTAAGTGATGGGAGAATGTTTGTTTAGCCCCAGAGTATAGGGAGAGTGAAGAGATTCTGAGAAAATGTCCAAACAGAATAGTATAACCTCATTATCCTACTTCATCCATAAGGAAAAACTATTGAGAAGATGCATAAGATAAAACAGTTTCTGATCAGAAGATATGCTGTAATTAATTAAAAGGGGAGGGAAATATCAAGACAAATATTTCTGAAAATATGAGAGGGGACCCAAAAAACAAATTTATTTATAAAAATGCGTATTTATTCTTACATGTTTAAACTTCAATCACCTTCATAGTACCCTTCATTTGATGCAATACACCTGTCAAGACATTTTTTCCACTGCTCAGGACAGTTTTTGAACTTGTCAATTTTGATGTATTTTAGTGCTTCTGCCATTTTTTTTTACCTCTTCCACACTGGCAAAACATTTCCTTTGAGGAGTTTTTTCATCCAGGGAAAGAACAAAAATGTCACTTGGGGTGAGATGGGGTAAATAGGGAGGATGGGGTACAGGGGGTCATACTGTTTTTGGTCAAAAACTGCTAAACACTCAGTTGCTGTGTGGGCAGGTATGCTCATAACTCACCCATCATGAAATGGGCAAATGTTGAAAGAGTCTTAGAAAAATTAACTGAAGCTGAATGCAGCCTCCCACAACAACACCAGCTAATACACTGATACAGATGGGTTCCTGGAACACTCACCTAGTAGAGGAAGCCTGTACTACAAGGGGCCTGTCTTCCAGAAGGTAATTTTGGTGTTTTGGGGTCCTCCTTGGGTATGCATATACCCACACAAGGAGGGTATATACATATATGCAAGATAAACTATGATATTCAAAATAAAGAGCAACAGCACAATCTTTTGTCTGCTTAACTGGAAGGCACAAAGGTTATAAGTAAAACCAATGACAAGACAAAGACAGGTTTTTGTCTTTGGGCTCTTGATGACCATAAGGCCTGCCTCAGGTCACAACTGTATTCTATTTACCAAGGGACTTTTGTTAGCAAAAGCCTAATGGCCACTCAGAGGGAAGGAAGGAGACACACTTCAGATGAAGTATTGAATTAGACAACATAGGAAATCTCTTCCAAGGATGGAGGTCAATGACGCTGAAGAAACCAGTAATAATTTAGGGCCAGGAGTGCAAAGAGTTTTGTGTGTGTGTGCACATGTGCCCAGATATTTGTAGGATCTGTGCTTCTGCTGGCATTTCAAGCTTAGTTCCATATTGATTAGGATGGATTATTAAAATTAACTTTTGTTGTAAGTATCAAAGTTGACCTATACAATGTATACATGCTTTTTTCTTATTTACTGGTGTATTATAATTGTTTGCTAAATTTTTACACACACACACACATATATGCATATATACATGTCACCATTACCAAAATCATTACAAAAACATTTCCAATGTCCCAGAAAATTTCCTTGTCCCAAGTCAATATCTACCTCCTGCAGGAAATGATATTCTCTCCTTTATTATCACAGATTTAGCTTTGTCAGTTTTTACACTTCTTATTCACAGAGATACAAAGTGCACATTTTTGTCTATATTTTGTTCAACATTATGCCGGTATGATTTATCCATGTTGTTACATAGAGCAAAAGCTCATTCATTTTCATTGCAGTGTTGCATTCTATCATATGAATATTCCAGTTTATGTATCTATTCTGGTGTTATGGACAATTGGGTCAATTCCAGTTTGAAGCTATTATGAATAAAGCTGCCATGAACATTCTCACCCATGTCATTTAATAGACATAAGCACTTACTTGTTTCTGTTGAGATTGTAACCAGGAGCTGGAGCCACTGGTCCATAGGTTATGCAGATATTTAACACTAGTAGATTCTGCCAAGGCTTTCCAAAGCAGCCACACAATTTAAACTCCCACCAGAAGCATATGAAAGTTTAAAATAATGCATTTATCTATTTAGTTTAGTTAACATATCAAGATGTACCTAATAATCTATTTCCTTGATGACATTTAAAACCATTACAGATAGGTTTAGGTTAATCCATACTTTTTAGAGCTAGAAACTCAGATGCATTTTATAACTTGCCTGTTTCCTCCCTACATATCAGTGAGAAAACACCCAGAGAAAACAAATTTTGTCAACAGAACATAAAGAAAATTTAAACGAGAGAGGGAAAACTGAAACAGCAAGTTGAATTTGCAATGGTTTTCATCCATGGTACATCACATAACACATTAGACATTTTCCTCAAACTCAGTTATTCAGCAGATATTTCTTTCATTCAAATTGCAGAAAGAGCAATGGAGACTCACTGAAGATCTACCCAGCCACTGAATGCTTTGTCTATTGGAATTCTTGAAAATATTTTCAACACAATTAAGAGTGAATCTGGTTTTGACCTTGTCACAGTTTTCCTCTCTAGCTTTCTTTTTTTCTTTTGCTTTTGTTGATAATTCCCCATCATCTTTAACTAGATTCCCATGTATTTTTTTCCTGATATACAATTCAAACATGCTCTACTAAAAATCCAGCCTAGTCTACTAAAACAAAGATAGATTCAACTAACGGACAGTAAAACTGCCCTTTTTGGAGGCAGAAGCAATGGCTCATCCTTTGTTTTAAACTTAAAATGAGGGTCTGCTTGTAGCTAGAGATTGCTGTATCATAAAGAGACATATGGTAATACCTTAAATCAATTATTTCAAAGAAAGTCATACCATAAAAATGTCATATTAAACATAATACAAGGTATAATTAAGCCATGGTTTAAAATGTTAACTCCACCTATTCATTACAGTCTACCCAGGGCCTCTCTCTCTTGCTTTTTCCCACATCTCCTTCCAGCCCAGTTACCATGAGTCACCTCTGCTTTAACTATGGATGCCTTTCTAACAGTTGTAAAGAAAAAAAATACAAGATTGCAATGTAAGGAAAAAAGCAAGAGAGCAATGTCCAGACAAAGCTCACAAATGTAGATACTATTATTTATGCACTTGATCACTTTATTTTCAGCTTCACAATTTCTTCTGTAGTGATTTTTACCTCAAAGCTTATGTAGCCCACCCTCTCACCTCATCCCTCAGAGCGCTTGGCCCAAAGCTGTGATGAAACACCAGCCGTTTTATGGAACCCCGACCCCGTGCACACTACAAGTCATCGCCATGCCAATCAGCCTTCACTTGACTATAAGCACCGGACTGGTACTGAGTTGCTATAAATATCCAGGAGTTAAAAGCAAAAATAAAAAAAAATCAAAGTCCCTTGAACTCTGCACATTAAGTTCAAGTCTACTTTGGAGCCCTCCCTCCCTGTTAAGTCATTTTTAATGTGGAAACAGCATGTTTCCAGCACATTATTTTCTATTTACAACCCAAAATCAAGTAAAATAAAAATGTTATGCTTTTATGAAATTTGAGGTTTTCAGTATTAAGGAAAGCTCTGGCTGTTCTAAAAGGATGTATCACTGGATTTATTGAAAAATTAACATCAGCTGAACTGGGATTATAACATGGATTATCATGCAAAAGTGTGCTTTGCTTAACTTTTTTAGACTATAATTTTGGTACAATATTTATCTGTTTTAGCACAGAAGTTCTGGTGTGGGGACCAACGGGACATGAAACAGTACACTTTACAAGCTAAGGTGAAAGAGAATATACTGTAAGATGAGTTGTGTTTTCCTCAGACCATTCCTCACCAATCTGCCCCAAACACACACACACACGCGCACGCACTCACACACGCACACACACACACACCCCTGTCCTTGTTGGGGAGGAAGGGGAAGGGATAAAGTTTGAGACACTGGTGGACATGAGGAAGGATAGGGCATGAGTTTATTTATTTTTAAATTTCAAAATAGCTTTGCCAACCTTCTCCCTTGGTCCTCCTTCCAACTTCCAACCCATAAAAGCAATTCTGATAGCATGATGAAATCGAAATGCTTGAAGGAATGATCTGAAGGAGTGTCACCATTAAGCAATTGCTACAGCAGCCACTCAGACAGCCCTGGCTAAAGGATGAGTTTCACAGAAGATAAAACAGGTGAAGTAATGAGAGTGACACTGGTCCATTACCACAGTGAATGTGACTGCAGGATTCTAAGAAGGACATTGTTGGCTTCCCTCAGAGAGCAAAAGGCGCCACAGTCAGATACAATGGAGGTGTCTTCAGCCTGTCATTAAGATGGTGGAGTTTCAAAGGAAAAGGTATGTTTGTTATAGGTATATATATATACATAATATAGCATATTAGTAAGTGAATAATCATAGCAGATGTTGACCCTGCCCTGCATATACACCCTTGACATGTGCCATCCTTGTTTACTGGCTTGACTTACAACCTTTAGCACCCAAGGCCTTTTTAAATGAGAGCTCACTCTGGCATCCAGAGCTCCCTCAGCCTACCTGTGGGGCAGGTCCAAGGTGTCAGGGAATCAAGGCTCCCATTCCCATTCTTAAACCTTCAACCTAGGATTAATGAGAAACGGTGGATAAATGTCCCAGCTCACTCACCCCTTGATTGGAATACTGCTGAGGTTAGTGCTTTACTAAGTTGCCCAGAGTTGACCAATGGGATTATTCTCCAGGTATCCACAGTAGCAAATTGCTCAGTAAAGCACTCTTTCACCCTGGCTGGTGTGGCTCAGAAGACTGAGTGCTGGCCTATGAACTGAAGGGTCACTTGTTCAATTCCCAGTCAGGTCACATGCCTGTGTTGCGGGCCAGGCCCCCAGTTGGAGGAGCATGAGAGGCAACCATACATTGATGTTTCTCTCCTTCTTTTTCTCCTTCCCTTCCCCTCTCTCTAAAAATAAATAAATAAAATCTTTTTAAAAATTTAAAGAGATAATGCTCTCTTTCTTAGCTTTCTTTTCCTGTCTGTCTTCCTTGCTCCCTTTCCTAAAGTCATCTCCCAAATTAAATACTCGTATCCAAACCCTTGCTTCGGAATCTGCTTTTGAGTGAGGCTAAACTATGAGAGCAATGAACATACATTCATGAACTTCAGAAAATCATGTCATGTCTTATATTGACAGTACTCTTTTATTGACAGTTGTAATGTCTGGCACAAAACAGTAGAGAAATGTTTTACAAGTTACTTAATGACAAGGGAAAAGAGTTGAGGGACTTACTGGTTGTCAACATGGAAGCACAATAATATTTTACTTTGGGTCATATAGATTAGGCTCATACTGGCATGTAAGGCTGTCTCCATGAGACACAAATCTTGAAACAATAAGAAATTGTTATTGTTGTTGCTGGTGCTATGGCTGTTAACATTTATTGAGCAATTACTATATATAAGTCACTGCTTAGCATTCACATGTATTATCTTATTTAATCTTCACAATAAGTCCATGAAATTAAGAAGGGAGAAGAATAATGAGGATGAGTTGGTTGGTTTAAAGAGACAGAGACTTTAGTGTATTGAGGGAGTAGTTGGTAAAAGAGGATTCATTTGGATTTGCATGAAATATTGCCAAGAGGTGTGTGAAGTATAGTCTGGCTGTATTATGCAAACTTTAGTGATAGTACACTCCGTATCACTTACTAATGTGGTTTGGACAGGCATCTACTTGAAGAGGAAGCAATGATACTGCATGTGGCCATGGATGGCCATGGGATGGGAGCCTTGGCTGTCCTTAGGAGCCCAGCCACCTCTGGCTTCCACATAAAATAGCTCAAATCATCAATACTCCCTTCAAGATGTATATATACCTTTTTCATTTTGCAGAAAAGGACAAATAACTTTGGGAGAACTCAAGCAAAGGGTGGAGACAGTACCAAAGCCTGGGTCTGCCTGACTTCCCTCCATCCACACCCTCCCCAGTGCCTGGATGGAACATACCCTAACCCTTCTTCTTCAGAGACTGCAGTCTGGTGCAACTGTGTCTCAAACTCCAAAAGAAGGGAATCAAAGTGGAGGCCCCTATGGTCAGAAATTGTGTTTCAGAGTGCTGAGCTCAGCGCCTCCTGCATGGCCACATCCAGTAGACCTGCCACAGCTGATGTTCTGCCCTCCATCTCAGGTGGAAACACCAGTCTGACATTTAAAGTCTTCATTGCAGAGTATGAGTGGGACTAAAGGAGTCCCTTGGGAACATAGAAAAGCTGGTGGTTCTTATGGTACCATTACAGACATCATCCCTTATCCAAGTCGGATACATTCCAGGACCCCCAATGGATGCCTGAAACTGCAGACAGTGCCAAACCCTATACATTTATACTTTGTTATTTTCTTATACATACATGCCTATGATAAATTTTAACTTATAAACTAGGCACAGTAAGAGATTAACAACAACAATAATAAAATAGAACAATCATGACAATATACTATAATAAAAGTTAGGTGAATGTGATCTCTCTTCTCTCTCAAAATATCTAGAATTTTCCAATTAATATTTTCAGAAGGTAGTTGGCTGTAAGTAACCACGGAAAGTGAAACTGTGGATAAGAAGGGGCTACTGCAACTCTGCAGCATTTAAGTACAATATTTTGGACATAACTGGGAGCTGTAAATCGGAACTTCACTGGCTTACAACAGGACTTCTAGACCATCCCACCATTCCCCATGGTCCTGCCTCACCCCTTACTTTGTTATTCAACCTAGCACTGATTTTTCTGGAAGGGCCTCTGGTGTTACTCATAATATGAAAAGAGAAAATGGAAATTCTGTATTTCTTATCATTGTGATCTCTTCACATCCATTCTTTTATTTTACTTGATATTATGCATGCCATAGCAAATGATATCCTATAAATCCTGCTATATTCCATTACTTTTGCTGTCACCAACAAGGGGGGACCCTGAAAACCCTGGAATTATCTTCTGGGGGGTCCCTTGTAGTACAGGCTTCCCCTGCTGAGGGAGTGTTCTAGGAATCCATCTGTATTAGTGTACCAGGTGGCGGTGTTATGAGAGCCTTCGTTCAGCATCTGTGGATTTTTTTGAAGACTTTTTTAATGCACTTGCCCATTTCATTATAGGTGATTTCTGAGCACACCTGTCCACACCTCACTGAGTGTTCAGCAGTTTTTTACTAAAAATGGCATGACCCCAGTGCTCCACCTTCCCTATTCACCCCATCTCACCTCTAGCGACTATTTTTTGTTTGTTTTGCTGGATGAAAAAAGGCCTCAAACAGAAATGTTTTGCCAGTGTGGAAGAGATGAAACAAAAAATGGCAGAAGCACTAAAAGGCATCAAAATTGAGTTCAGAAACTGGTCTGAACAGTGGAAAAAGTGTCTTGATAGGTGTATTTCTTGAAGGTGACTGAAGTCTAAACATGTAAGAATAAACACACTATTTTTATAAATAAATTCCATTTTTTTCCAAAATTGTGAAACATGAAGTTTTCAAGTTGTCTTTCCTCTGTTCTGCACAGCAGGTATGAATGAGCAGCAGTTTTATAGGACACAAGGCTATAATATATGCAAGCTTCATCAGCTTCTCAAACTATAAGCTCCAGTGTCTATTTCTGAGAGTATTTTTAAAATCATCTTTTGCTTAAGGAATCATAATAATGACCTGAGAAATGGCTCATGACACAAATTCTGCCTTATGCAAGCTGTTCTTATTACCCATGAATAACTCTCATGAGAGAAGATGAAAAAAACCTCATATAATCACTTAGAATAGTATTTTTCTTTTTTTTAACTTTTTGTTATTGTTCAAGTACAGTTGTCTCCATTTTCACCCCATCACTCCCCCCCCCACCCCAGCCATCCCCACTTCCTGCCCTTGATTCTACTCCCTTTGGTTTTGTCCATACGTCCTTTATATATGTTCCTGAAAAATCTTCCTCTTTCTTCCCCCCATTATCCCCTCCCAACTCCCCTCTGATCACTGTCAGCCTGTTGTCAGTTTCAATGTCTTTGGTTATACTTTGCTTGCTTGTTTGTTTCGTTGATTAGGTTCCTATTAATGGTGAGATTATATGGTGTTTGTCTTTCACCACCTGGTCTATTTCACTTAGCATAATGATCTCCAGTTCCATTCATGCTGTCCCAAAGGGTAAGAGCTCCTTCTTTCTTTCTGCTGCATAGTACAGATTAGTCTTTTTCTAAGATTCTTTTTTTTTTTTTAAATTTCTCTACAGGGATAATCAAGGGAGTTCATTTAGGACATTACATTTAAGTAGAAAAGATGTATATTGGGATCTACCTAGAGAGGAAGATTCAGTTTCTATTTTTTGAACTGGTGGCATTCTATGGTACATGGACCTGGTAGCCAGAGATCTTTCTAAACATCAGCACATCATGTCACATCCATTCTAGGAGACTCCAGGGGCTTCTTCCATACTTTGACTTTTGAACAAAGTCCAGGCTCCTCATTTTGTCTTGCAGAATACTTTTGTTGTTTTTCTCACAATCTGAAATAATATCAGTTCCACCTGCTTGGTTACCCTAAATCTACCCCACTGGAATATAAGCTACATGAGGCAGAGCCCTTGTCTGTCTTATTGTCATTTCTACCTTCAGTGCTCAAAGCAAAATGGTGTTCAGTAAAGTGTCATGTCATACTTGGGAACATGGGAACATGTCACATTCTGGAACACTGGAGGGCTGGAAAGGAAGTTATTCTCTGATGCTCTCTGGTGCTTATCAGCCAAGCCCTCCTGTGCATGTGACTGACCTTGGCAGGTCCTAAAAGCATGGCCTAGAAGAATAAGAGCTGGCTGGGTTCCTTTGGGTTAAGTCTGACAAATACCATTTTGGTTTCTATTGCCCTCAAGCTGAGAGAGAGCACAATATCTCTTTCAGTGACACATCAGCATAGAGGGTGGGTCTCTCAGCTTCAACTGTCACTGACTTGCAAGAATGGAATCATTTATTTCTATGCTTCCATGCTCCCACCTACACAACAGTTGCAAAATTCTCCTAAAGGAGCCACACTGAACTTTGCCTTCACAGCTCCAAGCAGCATTTACCTTGAGTAGCAGGATATGGAAGAAGATGAGTCACTGGCTTTTAGTCTTCAATGATTTGCCAAATTCTCCAAAGGACTGAGTTTGAGAACTAACCTCATAATTCCAGGAATTGTTCTGAAAATCTTCTCAGTGACCAACTCCTTCTTTGATGAACCTCAGTGTAGGTAACCTCTCCTTTTTATGTTTGAAACGTTAAGACAGACCTCAGCTGTAACAGTCTGAGGTCTGTCTGAACTAGGCTCTTGATTTTAGCATGCGTAGTTATACTAAATAGGGCTGGCTCAGTTGTGAGAACTCCGCTTTGTGGTTTGATAGAGTTTATTTTCAATGGTGCCACAATTTTGCTGATTGAGAAAGAGATTAATGCATTCTTAGGGACTAAGATTATGATGAAAAATAATGCATTATTTGATATAATTTTTGTGATAAAATACATTATTTGATATAATTAAAGCCCACTGGAAGGCATCACCCTGAAAATCATTTTCAAAGACATTTCAAAAGATAAGTAAAAAGTTCTGAAAATTTGTGTGTTAAGACAAAGGTCATAGTTTCAAATTTACCAGCACCACTTATTGAACAAACTATCTTTATTTGCATTGTATGGGCTTGCTTCTTTTCTTGAATATTAATTGACTATAAAGGTGCAGGTTTATTTCTGGGCTCTCTATTCTATTCCATTGACCTATATATGTGTCTGTTTTTATGTCATTACCATGCTGTTTTGATTACTATGGCCTTATAGTATAGTTTGATATTAGGTAGTGTGATTTATCCAATTTTCTTCTTTCTCAGGATCACTGTCACTATGCAGGGCCTTCTGTGGTTCCATATAAATTTTTGAAATATTTGTCCTAGTTCTGTGAAATATGTCATTGGAATCTTGATAGGAATTACATTGAATCTATAGGCTACTTTGGGCAGTATTGGCATTTTAATGATGTTAATTCTTCCAATCCATGAACATGATACGTGCTTCCACTTATTTGTATCGTCTTCAATTTATTTTTTCAGTGTCTTATAATTTTCTGAATAGAGGTCTTAAACATCCTCAAAAAATTAAAAATGTATCTGCCTTTTGACCTAGCAATCCCACTTCTGAGAATTTATCCAAAGGAATCCAAAACACTAATTCAAAAGAACATAGGCACCCATATATTCATTGCAGCATTATTTAAAATTTCCAATATATGGAAGCAGCCCAAATGTCCATTAGTGGATGAGTGGATAAAACAACCATGGGACATATACATGATGGAATACTACTTGGCCATAAAAAGGAAAAAGTATTTTGCTACAGCATGGATAGATGTGGAGAACATTACGCCAAGTGAAATAAGCCAGTCAGAGAAAGACAAATACCACAGGATTTCACTCATACATGGAATCTAATGAACACACTGAACCAACAAGCAAAATAGAGACAGACTCATAGATGGAGAACAGGGTAACACCTATGGTGGGGTGGGGGAGTTTAGGGGATAGAGGGATCAAGGTAAAAGGACTCATGGATGTGGACAACAGTACAGTGATTGCAGGGGGGAGGGAGTGTAAGTAGGTTAGATGGCAATGGAAAATGCAATTAAAAAAAGATTGGAAATAAAAAGTTACACATGGATTTTTGACTGCATGGAGGTTGGTGCCTTGAGTCCCCACCTTATTCAAGGGTCACAGGTATTCACCTTATTTACTTAAAGATGTGAGAAAGGGAAAAGATGGAAGAGAAGCCTAAAGGTACAAGGATGTTATTCAGCATATGAGGCCTGGAAACCCAGCTGGGAGCGCCAGACTCTTGGAAATGCCTAGAGTAGCAACTTCAAGTGAAGTGGCTACAGTTATCTAGAGCAAATATGGTCTCACTGTTTACCCCGAGAACCTGGAGATAGATTTATATTGCCCATTTTTTTTTCACAGAATCCCTCCTGATACTAGAAAATACAACAGATGAGTAGGTTTTTACAAAACAATCTCATTTATGCCTAAATATCTAAATGAACATTTCTCTATTTGCTATAGTCTAAACTATCAACCTCAAAAATAGGCTTTCTGGTTAGAACCCCCCCAAACTGCTACAGTTTGGATTTCACAACATCCGAATAATATAAATATATTTGTTTTTATTCTTAATTATATTTTATCATTTATGCAAGTACAGTTGTACATTTATTTAATGAATCTAAAATTAATTTTGAGTAGTCTGAAAAATTGCCTGTTTCATTGCATATATGATATCTTACTATTCTATGTAGAATAAATACTCTTTTCACTTCAGTTTTTGGATTTCTAAGTTTCACCTACACATAAGATATTGCTTCTGAAAATGCCGGGAGAGGTGTAATTGGAAATGATGCATGTACCATTTCCCTCAAACAGACAGAACCTGACTCATTCTTGTTAACCACAGTGAGGCACTTGGGGGATAGTCAGTGTTTGAGAAATGATAGAAGAATAAAGAGACCAAATAAGCCACAGAATTATAAAGTAGGAAAACTGCATTTTAAATTACAAATTTCCCACAATGCTCATCATTGTTAGTCTTAATAATCAATGACAGTATTTCTCAAATCATGAGCTCTCGACTAACTTTGTGGTAGAATAATGAAACCCTAGAAGGGCATATTTCTCATCAAAAATCAATTTCTTGTACTGCTTAAGCTGCAGTAAGTGGACACAAGATAGCATGAAGTTGTCTTGGGTCATGAGAACCTACTGGGACCAGAAAAGTTAGGATGCACTTTTTGTGGTAATAAATATCCATTTAAACAAACAAGTGCTAAATATCTATGTTGATGAATCTCTTTAGGAAGTTGGAACTTTTGTGTACTCTCAAAAGTATTCCTGAGAGAAAAATAAAGTAGATATTTATACAGAGTTATATATGTCACTTATATAACACCTGACATTTTTCTTCTTAAAAAGTAGAATGACCTTCTGCCATGTAAGGAGTTCAGAAGTCATCACTTCCTCCTAAAACTAAAAGACTGACCAAACTGAAAAAAATTAACAACTCTTCTTAGATTCCTCAGAGAAGTGGGATCTCAAAGCACACCATTGTCCTTCCAAACTGGAGAGACAGACAGGTAAATACAAAGAATCATAACTGTTAGAGAAAATCCCCTGAGCAGAAACATCCACAGGAAACAGTATCAGGGTAGTTAAACCTTAAGTGTAATTGAGGAATTGTTGGAGCTTGGAGCAGACAAATCTGAGAGTTGAAAACTCCAGAGTGGCTTAGTCATAGGGTGGCCCCCTGACACTTCCACATATTTTACCTCCAAGAACTCAACCAGGTTCTCACAGTGGATATAGAGAAAAATCAGTTGTGGGCCCACCCAAGTCATGTCCAGTGACCTTTCCGTACAAATGGCCTCTCTTGGCTCATACTTTGGACATTCCTGAAATATCTCAAACAAGCAGCATCTGTATACCTATTACCTCTCACTTAGCAGTCTTAGGCCTGGCACTAGTAGCAGTCAGGCTCAGTTCACAGCTTGGCCTCTCCTAGGCAACTATAAGCCCAACACAAATAGTAGCCATCTGCAGACTACTCTGTAGCTCATACAGGGTAGATTTGGGCAGGGCACAGGCAGTGGCTGACCTTGCACCTCCCCAGAGGACCCAGAGCCAACACACCTGGACTGTACTATATTACAACCCAACCACCTCTATGAGTGACACTCTCAAGAAGCAGACATATTGGGCACCAAAGCCCCACTGAAGCTCCATAGGGTCAACTCCTGTACAGCAGTTCCTCCACTGTAGTTATAGCCATTCCTTGCAGCTGATCAGCCTAGAGGTCAAGCCCTCCCAGTTACATGCCAATAGCAATTAAGACTCAACTACAACAGGACAGTGCACACAGCCCACACAGAAGGTGCACCTGGATGAGAGGGAGGCCACACCACTGGTACCTACAGGACACCTACTACATAATGCCACTGTACACAGTCCAAGAGACATAGAAGCTATGCCTAATATGCAGTAGCAAACACAAGGAAGCAGTCAAAATAAGGAGACAAAGAAACAGGTCCTAAATGAAAGAACAGGAGAAATCTTCAGAAAAAGAACTAAATGAAATGAAGGCAAACAAAATATACAGTGTCCAAAATACAGTTATTAGGATGCTCAAGGAACTTAGTGAAAACTTCAACAGTGTAAAAGGGACATAGAAATTGTAAAACAAAAAAAACAAAAAAAAAACACACCAGTCAGACATGAAGGATACACTAACTGAAATGAAGAATACATTTCAGGGCATCAACTATAAAGTAGATGAAGCAGAAAATCAAATTAGCAATTTGGAATATAAGGAAGCAGAAAACAATCAGAACAGCAAGAAGAAAAAAAAGCAAATAAAAAATAAAGATAGTGTAACGGGCCTCTGAGACACTTCAAGCATACCAATATTTGTGTCATGGGGGTGTTGGAAGGGAAGAGAGAGAGCAAGAAATTGAAAACCTATTTTAAAAAATGATGACAGAAAACTTTCCTAACTTGATGAATGAAATAGATATAAAATCAGTGAAGCTCAGAGAGTTCCAAACAAGATGTACTCAAAGAAACCCACACCAAGACACATCATAATTAAAATGCCAAAAGTTAATGACAAACAGATAATCTTAAAAGCAGGACACAAAAAACAGTTGGTTACCTATATGGGGACTCCCGTAAGACTGTTAGCTGATTTTTCAACAGAAAGTTTGTAGGCCAGAATGGATTGGCATGAAACATTCAAGTGATAAAAAGCAAGCACCTACAGATATGATTACTCTACCCAGCTAATCCATCATTTAGAAAGACAGATAAAGAGCTTCTCAGGACCAGAAACCTAAAGGAGTTCATCACCACCAAACCAGTATTACAAGAAATGTTAAAGAGTCTTCTTCAAGAAGAAAAAGAAGAGAAAAAAGATTAAAAATATGAATAATAAAATGGCAATAAGTACATATCTGTCAACAATTACTTTAAATGCAAATGTATTATATGCTTCAATGAGAAGACATATAATGACTGAAGGGATAACAAAACAAGAACCTTACATATGCTGTCCATAAGAGATTCTCTTCAGATCAAAAGACACACACAGGCTGAAACTAAAGGGATGGAAAAATATATCATGAAAATGGAAACAAAGCAAAAAAAAAGCTGGGGTAGCAGTACTTATACCAAACAAAACAGACTTTAAAACAGACAAAGAAGGACCCAAGAACTGTACTTCTCAGTATTTATCCGAAGAAACACAAAACACTATATTGAAAAGACATATGTATGATTCCATACGTTCATTGCAGCATTATTTACAATAGCCAATATATCAGAGCAACATAAGTGTCCAGCAATAGATGAATGGATAATGAAGAAGTGGCTCATATATACAATAGAATATGACCGGCCATAACAAAGAATGAAATCTTGCTATATGCAATAACATGGATGGTCCTAGAGGGTATTGTGATAAGTGAAGTAAGTCAGACAAAGGAAAGCAAATGCAGATGATTTTACTTATATGTGAAATCTAAAAAAACAAAATAAACAAATAAGCAGAACAGCAGAACAGAAACAAACTGACAGTTGCAAGATGAGAAAGGAGTTGGGGGGATGGATGAAGACGGTGAGGGGATTTAAAAGTACAAATTGGTAGTTACAGACTAGTCATGGAGATGTAAAGTACAGCATAGGGAATATAGGCAATAATATTCTAATAACTATATATGGTAACAGATGGATACTAGATTTTTTGAAGTGATCACTTTATAAATTATATAAATGCCTAATCATGGAGTTGTATACCTGAGACTAGTATAATATTGCATGTTAACTGTAATTTAAAAGTTAAAAAAAATAAAAATTTAAAAACCTGAAAAAGTAAAGCTATCATAATAATTTAAAAATAGTCCTTAAATTAAAAATTGTTTTGCCTCAATGTTAAAATAAATTAATTAAATAAAATAAAAAACTTCTGCTCTATGCAAGACATTGTCAAGAGAATGAGAGATAAGCCAGAATGGGAGAAAAAGAAAAAAATATTTTCAAAAAACATATGGCATTAAGGATTATTACCAAAAAACATGTAAAGAACTCTTAAAATTAGCAATAAGAAAATGAACATTTTAAAAATGAATGTACGTGCTACATACAGACAGAGGAATGTTATTCAGCAATAAAAATAAATGAGCTATCAAACTGTGAAAAGGTATGAAAGAACCTTAAATGCATTGCTTAAGAGAAAGAAGCCAATCTGAAAAGGCTACATACTGTATGATTTCAACAATATTACAAAGACAACTCACAGACAAAATTATGGATGCAGTAAAAGATTCAGAGGTTGCCAAAGATTAGTGGAGGAAGAGATGAATAGGTGTAGCACAGAATTTTTTTAGGGCAGTGAAACTTTTCTTTGTGATAGTATAATGATGGATACATGTTATACTTTTGTCCACACCTATAGAACATACAACACCAAAGTGAACTCTAATATAACCTAATGTAAACTATGGACTTTTGGTAATTTATGAACAATTGATAATTGTGTGTCAGTAAAAGTCCATTGATTATAAATAATATACCACTCTAGTGAAAGATTTTGATAGTGGGGAAGGCTGTTTATTTATGAGGTTAGGTAGTACATGGGAAATCTGCTCAATTTTGTTGTGAATCTAAAACTGTTCTAAAAATAATCTATTAATAAATAAAATAAGGCCCTTGCAGGAGCTCATTTTGTTAGATATGTCAAGATTACAGGTTCAATCCCTGGTCAGGACACATACAAGAATCAACCAATGAATACATAAAGAAGTAGAACAACAAATTCTCTCTCTCTCTCTTAAGATTAATAAGTAAAAATTAAAATAAATAAATAAAATAAAACAGCTCTCACCTTTGACAGATGAGCATTTCTAATTGCTGTTTCTGCATATTTTCTAAATGAGAGTTTACCCACCAGTGGTTTCAGTGTTCTTTTGGAATACTCAATTCAAGAACTCATTTCGGAAATTGATATTGAGGCAATTCCTGTGTGACAGCAAACTTGTAAAATTCCAACTCTGTCACAGAGGCACAGTAATTGCTAAGGAATGTTTTATCAGAGGTAGAGCTCTTCTTTATATAATATCAATAGTGGCTTTAATAACACATTGAAATTACAAAGCATTTTTCATGATATTAGAAATTCCCTATAGTAATGCCCATTGTGTTTCATGTTATAATTATACTCAGGCCCATTTCTGACATATAAGTATTGTATTTCTGTTAAAAAATGAAAAATAAATTACTGATACATACAACATGGATGAATCTCTAAAAACAATACTTTAAATGAAAGAAGCCAAACACAAAAGTGTGTGAACTGCAAGGTTTCATTTATATAAAGTTCAAGAACTGATAAAAAAAATAATCTGTTGAAATAGAATAGTTGTTTAATGGGGTCTGGGATTGACTGAAAGGGATCACAATGGAACTTTCTAGGGTGACAGAAGTATGCTGCATCTTGATTGGGGAGTTGGTTACACAGGAATAGACATTTATTCAAATCTCTCCTGACTAAGGAGAAGCTGTGAAAAAAATTCCTTCCAAATGGTCTGAGTGTCCAGGCTGATTGCTCTTATCGATACCTGGTGCTCACCTAAGGCACATAGACAACGAAAGTTTGATATGCAATTACTACTTTTCTGATCTTTCTTTAGCAGAAATGAGAGTGATAATCACTTTAAAAATTGTATTATTGCCCTGGCTGGTGTAGCTCAGTGGATTGAGCACTGGCCTGTGGACCAAAAGGTTGCCAGTTCGATTCCCAGTCAGGGCACATGCCTGGGTTGCAGGCCAGGTCCCCAGCAGGGGGCACACGAGAAGCAACCACACATTGATGTTTCTCTCTCTCTCTTTCTCCCTCCTTTCTCCTCTATCTAAAAATAAATAAATAAAATATGTATTGTGTTTGTAATATAAAAACAAAAAAGAGAGAACAAAGTGAAGATTAACCAAGAAAAAAAACTCCTTTGGAAGACAGGGCTACAAGGGACACTGAACTGAAAAAACCAGTGGAAGAGCCATGGTTGTGATGGAGGGGGTGTTGCTCATCAGTATTGTAGAATCTGCCCAAGAGGGTAGGCAGGTAGAGCAGAAGGTGAGTGACCTCACCCTGGGGTAGCAGAGTGAAGCAGCCCAGCGTGTTCATAATTTGCCCCTCTAAGTATGAGAAACAGCAGATCAAGAACCAGGACAATTGCAATGCTGACATATCTTAAGCTTCACAATGCTCTTTCATTTGGAATTTTAATTATATCACAATGACTAATAGAAAACCATGAAAACTGGAAGAACCTGTGGGCTTCTCTTTAGCAGTAGGAAGGTATTTATTCTCTATAAACAGGCCATTCAACAAGAACCCAAGAGTAGGCTATCTCTGTTTTCATTTCTAGAATCATAGTATTTATTCAGTGGGCTGCTTTTAGTTAACACAGAATTTAAGCAGCACCATTCAGAGCTCACATTCTCTCTCTAGTATGAATGTGTGTATATATAAATATGTAATAATATAATAATAAGATTCAATATTTATTATTACTTACAATAATAAATATATATACATACTACATTATATGCATATTGTATATACATATTTTATATATATACACAAAACATGCCATATATACTAGAATATGAACACAATGTGACATTTACTTCATTTCAGCTTTTATATCCAGACTAAACGAACCTTGGTCAGCCTCTGCTTCATATTTAAGAAACATGTGAATCCTTCAGCCACTTCCAGAGTGGTAGATACTTCAGCAAGGCATTCAGACACCAATCTGGTAAGCTACTGTAGACACAGATACTAGCTCTGCAGATACAGAATGACATGCACCCTTCAGCCCAAGCCATGATATTATATAAGATGCCACCTTCTATTTTTGTTTCTCTCGCAAGTGAAATTGAGTAGCATGCCAGCCAAATGAGAACTATAACATTTCAATGTGTCAACTTAAGCATTTTATAATTAAATATTAAACACATATCTTCCTTACTTTTGAAAAATGCTGTGATTAGGGAAAGCAAACTGTCACTGTCCTGGCAGGAAACACAATTTCCTTGGTTTAAATACAGAGGTTTGATGAAGGGACCACTTATAAAATCGTGGCAGGGTTAAGAGCCAAGCAAGACACATTGGGGTACTCAGCAACTAAGAGCAGAGGAAAGCAGTTGACACTCTAGGGGCAGGGGGTTGAAACAGTATTACACAGCCTGGTGATAGAGAGCTGGAGCCATTAAGCTGAGGCTGCTCAGTGAACCAGGTTCATGGAGGGGCCAAGCCACTGCCAGATATGTGGTGCCAAAGTGGGAGACAGGAGGATAGAAGGGTAATGGGTTAGAGGAGTGAGGGGTGGACAGGTAGGGGCAGATAAGAAATAGATAAGAAATATCCCAATCACTTCCTCCCACCTTTACATCTTGCAAGAAATCAAAACCCATTCCCCTATCAGTCAAATCCTGATAGGCTGGGCAGCCAGAAGCTCAGGTAGCCTTGCATACAGTGGGGCAGAGAAGAGTGGGCAAAGGGAGAAGGGGGCAATCAGAACAACCAACAAAAGGAATTGTGCTGTAATAAAACAGAACCCTCATAAAAGTTAACTCTCTAGGTCTTCACTTCTAAAGTGTTAATAACTTTAGACCATGACTCCACAGTCAGGGGAACACACAGAAATGGCACAGGATCTCAAGTTTCATCAAGCAGGCAACGGAAATATGTTAAATGTTACTATCTTTATGAGCCACAGGCACAGGAACTGAAGTTAACAGGTGGAAATTTGCATATCCCAGCTCCAGCCAACATCTACCCAACTTTAAGACGGGATTGTCTATTAATTAGGAAGCAAGATGGTTTCTAATAGAATTGGTACAAAGTTTCTGTACAACATCACTTGTTTCATAAACTTATCATTCACTCGCCATGAATATGCAGTGGACAGAGATTTCCTTGAGGCCTGTGACAACCAGGGTCTTTACATAATTAGCACATTTCTGGATTCAATGAGCTTAATTGTATTCTATTCTATACTAAAATCTCCTGACTGAAGATTCTTCTATAGAAAATAATTTTAATAACATATTTTATGTTTACTATTTATTATTTTTAAATATGTCAGCCACAAAAAGTGGGGTTTTTTGTAAAAAAACATATCTCTATGTGTTTATATACAAAGAACTTTTTCAATACTGTAGGTCCAATTTGAGAGTCAGTGGGTGTCAGTGAATTTAGTCAAACACCATTGAAGGGCACAGAACATTTATTTGTCTGGCATGTTCAAAATAGGAGCAGCAGCTGGTGTGGAGAATAAAGACCATTTTCCAGGTTTTTCTTTTTTAAAAAAGTCACTCAGCCTCTTAAATATGTTCTGAAAGCTAATGTAACTGGCAGAGCTAGAAATACAGTCAGGATATGCCACACATCTGAATACAGCAACACAGCACTTGCTAAAGTTTATTGCTGAAGAATAATGATAGTAGTTAATAACATGCTGGGGTAAAAAGAGAATCTGTTACCCCCAAGTCGAGTTCTATGCCTAGCAAAGTGAAGGCCATGTCTGTGGCCATCACATTGCCCTCTCTAAGCCCTTGTCAAGAGAAAACTGTCTCTCAAGTGTCAAGAAGGATTTGTGAGCGTTGATCTGATCATTCTTTCAGGACCAGGGATCCCAGCACTTTCATGAAGGAAGTCTTTAGTACTTTACCAATATGCTGAATTCTTTGCCAGACATATGAACTGGCTGTTTGACATCAGCACCACCTGTGATGTGTGTCTCTTTTTGTATTGATTTCTCTGCTAAACTTGAGTAGGAAGGCTTAGATTGCAGATCAATCTTGCAACCGGAGAAGACCATCTTGCATAGTGACAACTTACATTCATGATTGACAGCCACCACACATCCATACTGTCTGGGATCTACAAAATCTCTTGAATCTGTTTTTAAGAAATAGCAAGTTTTCCTTCTCCACAGTCTTCATTTAAACATTATAGAAAACATTACTGTAAAATAGCCAACTTTCTTATTTACTGTGACATTCACAAGCTGTCACACCCTATCCATCAGGAAATGTTTTTCCTAGATGCCAGGCATGGTGCTGAGGCCTCTGGTGAATGGGAGAGAATTTCTAGACTCAAAGAAGTTGATAAATGGGGAACAAGACGTAGACTCCACACATACTTATGCACCATGGCAGGTAATACCTGAGCTCCATGCACAGTCACTTGGTCTTCACTTGGCATGACATGCATCTTCAGTGGACACGTCATGGACAAGTCGATCACTTCCTATTCCATACACTATGCCTCTCTGTTACTGAAATCTTGCTCTGCCCCTTGGGCAGAGCAAGGGGTTCTCAGGCTGAGTAAATCAGAGGAAAGCTAGTAGTTCTAGGAAGAATCCTTACCAAATGGGTTATGGAAGTCGGTGGACAAATACCTTTGTTTTCTTGACCCTTAGTGGTACAATTATGAAAAATGATCTGGATGATGTTTCAAAAGGTCCCTGTATTTCCTACTACTATTGTAACGAATTATCAATACTTAGTGAATTAACACAACAGCAATTTTTTATCTTATAGTTCTTGAGGTAAAAAATCCAAAATAAATTTCCCTGAGCTACAATCAGGGGCTGGCCGGGTTGTGTTGCTTCTTAGGCTCTAGGATGACTCCATTTCCTTGCTTTCTCCAGCCTCCATAGGCTGCTCACATTCCTTGGCTCCTGGTCCTTTCCTCAGGTCACTGTAACATCTGATACCATTGTCACAGCCCTTTCCTTCCCTCTGCTTCTGTTATCACATTGCCTCTTCTCACTCTGACCCTTCTGCCTTCTTATGACTCTTGTGATTATATTGGCTTCACCTGGATAACCAAGACTATCTTTTCATCTCAATACCATGAACACAGCAATTTTCAACCTTTTGTGTCTCATGGCACAAATAAACAAATTATTAAAATTCTGCAGCACACTGAAAATTGTATTTTTTACCAACTTGACAAAAAATAGAAATAATTTTGATTGACTTAAAAAATAATAGTAATTACCTACACTTTTTGCTCCAAAGTAACTTTAAAAAAATGAGGTTCCTATACTTGTTTATAAAAATTTCTGGTACTAAGAATTAACCACTCAGATGCAAACTTATTATGAGATATGACCAATAAGATGTTACTCTATTATATGACCAATATATTTATGGTTCAAGACAGGGTATTCACCCTGGATGGCTACTGTTGTGTTGACTGTTGTCATTTTTTTATTTCACAATCTGAGGGAAAAGAGGTCAGTGTCCCTGACTAAACAGTCAGATATTGCAGGTTTAAAAAATTCTGCAGCACACCTGTTGAAAATTGCTGCCTTAACATAATGAACATCTACAAAGTATTTTTGCTATATTGTATTCAAAATTTCTGAGGATTAGACGAGAACATCTTTGTGAGATTAACAAAGTCTCCAATAAAAGTAGACCCTGCATGTCCACAGCAATATGCCATTCATTAATATACCCTTTATTGGCTTTCTTTTATTCCTATCTCACTTTCTTATTACCCAACCAGTGTTTGTGGGATTACTTCTTAATTTTTTTTAAAGTTTCAATCCTTACCATAGCCCTGCTTGGTAACAGTTGGTTAGAGTGTTGTACTGATACACCAAGGTTGTGGGCACATTCAAGAACAATGTATAAATAAGTGAAACAATGGACCAATGTCTCTCTCTCTCATCAATAAACAAAAATTAAAACACATCCTTACCATAAATTAAAGACTCATTCATACCTACCAAGTTATTTTATAATATGAAGTATCCAAAGGCAGAATTTAATAAATAAATAAAAGAAACTGAAGTGCCACAGACATTCAAACAGGCCATAATCAGTCCAAAGAGAATTCCAAAATGTGCCATAGAGAAGTAAGGATTTAAGTTAGACTTCAAAGTACAGGCACATTGGTTACAGTCTAATGAGTAATTTGGGATGTCCCTTCCTTTCTTCTTAAAATATGTGTATCAGAGCCAGCTCTGACCTACCAAAAGAAGTATTGCCAGAATAGAAGGGGAAATGTAGAAGCTAAAGAACTTCTGACACATGAACATGAACTAAAGGGGGGGAGTGGGAGAGGGTGTTCAGGGAGGAGGGGAATGAAGGGGGGATAGTAGGACAACTGTAATAGCATTATCAATAAAATATGTTAAAAAATAAAAAAAAGAAGTATTGCCATCTTAAAATCAAACACTTATCAAAATGTTTTCAAGTTCCTGAGATGTATGACCCACATTTTTTAACACCTGAGGATATGAAATTTTATCTGCAGGACTCCAAAACTGAAGAAATACTTTGCAGGGAGATCTTGCTAATTGCCCTTCTCTGCTACTGAAGTAGTATGCAGCAGTCCAATTGAATGAGTACGTATGGGGAATCAAGCACAGCCAGACCCAGCTCTAGTAGCTTGGGAAGGTACCAAAACAAGGAGGGGACAACTGCACTATGCTCAAGGAACTTACAGATTTACTGGGGAAGCAAAACAACACAGTTTTCAAAATAGAAAAAAATATATTGTTTTGTTTTGTTTTTTAAAGAAAAGGCCAATCACCAGCATTGCGTCATCACAGAGGATGATGCTATGTAGATAGAAAAGATGACTTGTCAGGGAGTCTAGACAACACAGTGATTTGGAGGATTTGGACTTCGTGGAGAAGGTTGAGGAGTACCTCAATCTATTTATTTCACTTTCATTTGTGTGTGTATATGTGTGTAAAAAATGATATATCATAAAAGTCTATGCTAAAATAAATCCAAAAATACAAACTATAATGGGTAATAAGGCATAGAATATTTGAATGTTTCTAAAATTACAAGGGTGTTTTTTAATTGATAGAATATTTTGATTCATAAAAATATAGCATTGTGAAGTGCAAAATCATTCTAAAATCTAGATATATTGTCCCTTAATTGTAATTCTATAATAGATGTACTTGGCCACAAGCATTTTGCTTGACTCTCAACACAGTGACATAAATTTAATAGGGGATTAAAGTGGCCCTCTCTCCTCCCCCACCTTTTTTTTTGTTCTTCTATGGCCCCTCTTTTGCAATGTATTCCCCTTATGGAAGTCAGTAAAGAGTATTTTATTCTCTCATATATGATTATAGAGGGTTGCAGAGCATGAAAATCTAGACATGGAAAGACAGGATTTCTGCTGTAGAGTCCTGGGCAAGTTCATCGGCAGCCCTCCAGTGACAACCCTGAGTCTTTAAACTCTGAGGGCTACATTTCTGTCTGAATAAGTCCTCCTCTCTGACTTATTAAAAGTCACAGCACATGCTGGTACAACCAGGACAGGAACTTCCCCTTGGCATTCGAGTGGCAGGTGGCCAAGGCTTCTTCTACCAGCGTGATATATGACTTCTGGGTGCAGCTAAGCAGAGTGGAGAGTCTTGTTGAGGGATCACATTTATGGCAGAAAATGCTGAAAAATGCAGGGCTCCCCCTGCCTTTATAGATTGTATTAAATTTTTGCCATCAGAATTCAGATTTCCTGAGTACTGTCATGCAATTCTCTTGGAAAAGAACTTGTGGCACACTTTGTTCCTGCCCCAGAAAGTTCCACCTGTGTGGCTTTCAAAAGTTTTGGGAGGTTCATCCCCCATTAAAAGTGAGAGGGAGGTGACTGTACCTGAGAATGAGGGGCACATATTACTGTAGTAATAAGGGAAAAGATAAGCTGCCTGCTGGTACAACAGTGATTGCCAGAGGGTATGGATGGATGTATGCCTAGCACTGGCAAGGCCCCCATGCAAGGTTGTGCTGAGCCAAGATGTGGTTAGATCTGAAATCCAGTCTGGGTCAACTGTCAACACCTGTGGTTAGGTTCAGGGTAACATTTCTACCCTCCCCTGCAGGGACTACTTTTTCTTTTTCTTTAAGTTTTTTTTAACTTTTTAATTTTTTTTTAAGATTTTATTTACTCATTTTTAGAGAAAGGGGAAGGGAGAAAGACGGGGAGAGAAACATCAATGTGTGGTTGCCTCTTGTGCGACCCCTACTAGGGACCTGGCCCGCAACACTTTGGATTGCAGGCCCACACTCAGTCCACTGAGCTACACCAGCTAGGGCAATTTTTAAATTTTTTTGTTGTTGTCGTTCCAGTACAGTTGTCTCCATTTTCCCACCACCACTCCCCTCTGCCCACCCATCCCCACCCCTACTCTGGATCCTACCCACCTTTGGCTTTGTCCATGTGCCCTTTCTACATGTTCCTTGAAGAGACTACTTTTTCTTATTAAAAAAAAAAAAACTGCCAAGCCCTACACCAAAAGGCTGTCTCTTTTCAGAATGGGTCACTTTTTCTTGCTTGTGCCAGGTCACAGTGTCGAACGAATAGCAGTTGTCCTAAAACTAGGGAAGGTTGTGTTTATTTGTTGCTTTTAATATGTACCACCATGATGAAACAACTGGTTACTGTTGCTGGCAGTGTGTTAGGCAAAGTGAGGTAGGAAAAAGAAAAAAGCTGAAAACCAGTGACTTAGATGTTAGAGGAAGACCTCCTTGTAGAATGAGGGATGTGTTCCGTTCTGGTCCCTCTGGCTCACAGTACCCCAACTTGAGCATCCGGGGTGGGCCAGGAAGGTAGCTGGGTCAACATCAAGTCTGACTGATTAAGTAAAATGTTTTTGCTAAGAAATAATAAAAACAAACCAACATAAAATAAAGAAACCTAGAATGGATAAATAGAAATACAACCAAGAAAGCTAAAGTATAAATAACCCATGAAGTTACTAGTTACAAGAGATTTATGATACAATGTTATTAATAGCTAATACATATTGAGCTCTTACTATGTGCTACTCACTTTGTTAAGAGCTTTTAATTGTTTTATTGAAGTCCACCCAATGGTACTATTTCATATGAAATAGGTTTAATTTTTGTACCCATCTCATAGAGAAGCAAAACTGAAGTTTGCCATAGTTTAAATTTTCCTGAACTCACAAAGGTAATAAGGGCTTGAGCTAGAATTCATATCTATGGAGTTTGAACTCCAAACTCATACTCCATAACATGCAGACACATATCCATTGTAGGAAACAAAAGATCACAAGATAATTTTGTTTCTTTAGGTGCTGGAAAAGAAAACTGACTATTAATCTTTGGGGAACATGCTACTAAAAAAATGCAAATATAATCAATAAACTCAAGTGGGTATTACTTGTTTGTATTGTTGTTGCTTTTAAGAGTTCAGTTTTATTTGACACTAGAAATAAGAGTTTCTTTAGCATAGATAGCCCTCAATTCTGGACCCAGCCCAGAGAAGTGGGTATTATTTGTGAAGAGAAAGCACACTGTAAGTAGAGAAAGGAAGTTAGGAAACTTTTAAAAGCTGAGTGTGTTCATATCAGCAGAGTTTGAAAGCTGAGGGAATTGACAAAGTCACTGTAGCACAACCAACAGCCATTATTTTAAAAAATGCATGCAAGAGCAGAATTCACTCAAGCTTGGGAAACAGTATATGTAATGTTCAACTCAGAAAATCAGACTAAGAATGACTATAGTCACTGCAAACTGTTGAAATGCAGTTTTAGAATGCAGGTTTCTGTTGTCTTGAGGGGTGACTTCAGGCAAAAGCCACTCCCTGAGAGATGACAGATGAATCAGACTTTCACCCTATCTAATTTTAATCTTCCTTGGCTCCCAGGGAACAAATTATTAAACTGATGGAGGAAATTGATGGTAGGTGTATGCCTCCTATAATTCCAGCCCCTTTACTGTGCAAACATTTATTGAATGCCTCCTCTATGCCTTAGTTTGAATTCTCCAGCATCTCAAACTCTACCTAAAAGGACTTTCCCATACAACACTTATCTACTTAACAGCAACTCTGGACCAAGCACAGTGTCAGAGGCTGTGTCATATATTGTTTCTCATCCTCCCAATACACTTGAAAGCCTGGCCTTATTATTTTAATTATTTAGCTGAATAAGATGAAGTCAGAGATGTTAAGCAACCAGAGTAAGACCACACAGCTGGTAAATGATTGAGCTGGGTCCATCTAAGCAGATCGTACTCAAAAGTGTACATTTTTGCTATTCTTTTATGACAAAGGTAAAAAACTAGATGTATGGGGAGCTGTTTTAGAAGTTTAGGGGCAAGAAAAATCCTTATTAGATTGGGGATGAAAGGCAGATAATATAGTATTGAGAAAATTTCCTGGAAGAAATATATTAATAATAAACATCAGGGAATAATAGAATTTAAACAAGAAATAGTGAGCAAGGTTCTGTAGAGGTGATGTGAGCAAAGACACAGAGGACTCAAAAGTCTAAGGCATAAATCACATGAAATATCTAGTAGTTATGGGAAAGAAGATTGAAACATAAGCAGAGTGTTTTAAAAACCAGGTATTGAAATAAAATAAATTTAGATGATATCAGAAGGAGTAAATGTAAATATTTAATGAAAATGGAGAAAAAACACTTGAAAATAGTTGGCAATTGATTACTTGTGGAAATAAAAGGAAAATGGTTATAAGTAACTGGGGATTTACCTTTGATAATGGTATTGCCATTAATGAAAGAAAGAAAAGTAAGATAAAAAGAAAACATGATAATATATTTAATCTTAGACAAATAAATTTGAGGCCAATGGAACAACCAGAAAGACATGTTCAAAGGGAACTCACATGAAAAGTAAAAGTTAGAGCAACGTATAGTCAGCCCATTGAGCTTGTAATTAAGTCAGACTCTAGAGAAAGAGTGAAGAGAAATGATGATAGAATTGGAGGCAGAAGAGGAGCTGGTAAAGTAGTAGGCAGAGAGGTGAAACAAGAACCAAGAATACATGATATAAGAAAAGCCAAGGGAAAACCTGTGTGAAGAAAGAAGCGATGGTCAAAACACAAAGCTGCAGAAAAATCAAGAAAAATAAGGATTGAGAATTTACGACATGACTGAAAAACTTGGAGGTTACTGGCATATATTTCCAGAGAATAGTTTCAGTAATGGGTGAATGAGAGGAAAGAAGTCAGGATGACGTGGTTTTGGTGTCATTGATGGGGAAATGGCTAACAACAGTAAATACAGTCTTTTCTTTCAAAGACTTTGGTAGAAAAGGCAAGAAAAAAGTTTATTTCAGATAAAAAGTCAAGTGAAGCTTTTTTGTTTTTTGTTTTTAATGAGAAGACTGATATTTGTTTGATATAAAAAAAGATTTGGTTTGAAAGGGAAGACTAAGGAGGACCTGAAGGAGGGGATAACTGCTGAATCAACAACCTGGAAAAAGAGGTAGAAGATTGGCATCGATGATGAAGGCAGAGGAGTTAACTGTAAGAAAGCATTGCTGATATTCTTTCATTTAGAAAAGAAAGAAGGAAAAAGGAATGGATAAAGAAATGGAAGAAAATTAGGTAAAGGAGGGCAAGATGTCATAATATGATCTCATTTAAGAAAGAAACAAAGTAATCACCAGAGTAGACCTGGCAGGAGGTAAGGTCAGGAGGAGAGTTCAGGAGAGGAAGCAGTGAAAATCCACAGATATAGAATTCAAACTTTTATGAAATATTTTTTAAGTTCTATGTCAATAAACCATCTTAGCCTTAGAGTTATCATATGAAAAAATAAAAATACTACTACTACCAGGTTAAGGCCTAATAGATGCAATAATATAAAAAACTCTTAGCACAATGGTTGCCCTCAAAAATACTCTTCCCCACCTACCACTTCCTGAAGTGCAACAGTGAATCTTGCGACTGGATGAAGAGAAGGACACATTATGTAACTGATTAGAAAAAGAGCCATAGGACTACTGATGTGGTAAGCACTGAACTGAAAAGTAACACAGTGGATGTTTGGTAAGACAAATATGGCCAGTCTGCCATCTTTCAGTCAACCTTGATAATCCTGGGGGAGAATAGGAAAAAGTGAATACTAATTTTCCATGAAGGTTGAGGACTAAGAGATCGACAAAGAAAGAAGAAAAAGGAACAAGAAAGTGCAAAGGAGAAATGTGCACATGCAAGACCTTTACTGATATGAGCAAAGATGGGGTTCAGGATAGATAAGGGAATGGAACGAAACCTTGAGAGACTTAGAGAATAGGGATGACTGGAATACCAAGCAGTGTGCCAGGGAATAGAGCATCACCGAAAGCTAAGGACCACAATGAGACAAAGAATACTACTAGTAGAAGTGGGAGAGCACAAGAGATCGGTGATTGTGAAGTTAGAGAGGTCAATTTTAGTGTTCAAAGTCACAGAAACACAGAAGTTTGAGGTGATGGCAAGGCCCAGATGGCAGCTGACAGAGGAGTAGAGGGAAGACAAGAACTCTTACATCATGGTATGACATCCTCAGAAATGATGAATTCTGATTCTGAATGACACATTGAGGACACTGGAAGAGAGCCCTGGACTATCATAGATGGAAGCAGAAAGGGAAGGAAGGGAGAGAGCCATGAGTGGTATGGACATGGGCAGAGGTGGGGTTGGTGGTTTCACTACCAGACAAGGAAGTTGCCCTGGAAAGTGAGGGATGACCAACTCCTTCTCCACACACAGCAGCTGCAGAGAGATGAAGCATAAATGACTAGCCCCTGTGGTCCCAGTGAGAGTTAGGAGGAGATGGTATCTCCAGAGGAAAGGTAGGCTTCATTTTTATAGTATGTGAAAGGAACATCAAGTAAAAGACTAAGAAGAGATGTTTATTCACAAAGGCACAGAAAGACAGACTTCTTAGAAATGTGGAAGAATTAGAGACTTTTCAAGCTGACAAATAAATTGTTTTTGACTAATTTCTCCATGAGGCACAGAGCAAGTTGCTATATTTATCTGAGCCTCTGGAAAGTGAAGATAACAAATTGACCTAATATATTTGTTTTGAGGACTTAAGAAGTTGAAAAATAAAGCCTTGAGAATAGGACCTGGCACAGAGTCAACCCTTGCTGCATTGTTAGGAGTAATATTGTGATGAGGTATCCAGGGCCATTTGTATAAATCATTTTTTTTCTCTTCTGTGCAATGCATTATCCATCTCAAATGTGTCCCTTTGTCCTTCAAAAGTACTCCTTGGACTGCTTTTTACGTCCCCATTGACATCACCCAAGCCTAAGACCCCACCTTTCTGTGCAGTACATTTCTGCAGCAGTCACCCAGCTGGTCTCCCTATCTCCCCTTTCCTTGGACCCAGCCACCCCGTACCCACTCTGTACCTAGCTGTCAGGCACACCGCACCCCTGCCTAAGGACTCATGCTGGGGTCCTGCTTCTCACCCACAACCTCAACTTCATCTTCTTCAGCCCTCCATAGCCTGGCCTCTCTCTCATTTTCCACTTGTATTTCACAACTTCCCAGCATGTTCTTTCACAGTAGCCATTTCCCAGGCCTCCACTTGTGCTGCCTTTGTTCCAATTTACACGCCTTTCCCGTGCTGTTCCAACACTTTCCTTCCTCTCCATGAAAGGATTCTACCTCTTATTTTAAATCACTGCAGTTCCCACCTCCTGCTCCACTCAGCCCATTCCTGACTATGCCAACTAACATACTGTAACATGAATTCTTTTCTCACATATCACATATCACAAGTCTTTCAGCCAGCAGTAATCTCAGAGAATGTATGCCAACATTGTCAATCAATAGTTGTAAGCGGCTGGCTTTAGCATTATTTTCTTTAATTCCTGAATATTCCTCGATATTTTAAAGATCTCTGTAAAAAATGAAATGTACTAACTGGGAATGTCGTTCAAAAACAACTACCCTATCTTAGGAGACCTTTCAAAGTACCCATAAGTCCACTATTATGGGTTCATTCTCTGGGTCTTAAATACTCTTATATGTTTTAGTATTTCTAAGAAAGTGAAAACGTTCCAAGAGGGAATGTCTTATCCCTTTACCAGGTGCTGGTTGGCATGGCAGTTGAGAACACAGACATGAAGGTAGTCTAAGGCAGACAGCTAAGCATAGCACCATGGCCTTTTTCTAGATATACCTGAGAAAAAAGATACATCTGACGATAAAGAACAGAATACAAGAAAAGAAGAAGACAACTAAAGTAGAAAAAAATAGGAAGACACAAAAATCTTTATGGCAATCTTTATGGAATTCGCCATTTTGAACAAATATGGCACCTCCATTACAAGGTAACCTTTTGAGGTCTCCCTGCTTCATTACTGCACAGCCTCTGAAATTCTTTCTTCATGCCTATAGACTGTCTTTTTTAGAGCCAGACAGTTTCTCATGGATAATTCCATAGCATTTCCTAAGTAATTTGATGCAGGGTTCAAGTCACTGGTTAACTGTGACATCATCAGAACACTCAGAATAGAACAATACCAGAATAGTGGTTTCATTTGTAGTTAAGATGCCAACAAGGCTAAACACCAGTTGTTCACTGATTTAAACCAAAGGCTTCTCTATCTATCTCTCTTTTTAATTGAAGGAAGGTATGGATAAAATATTCTACTAACATGTTCATTACTTCATCAGCACAGGTGCTTTCTAAGGGGGGTCTGTATCCAACTTTGTTAGTCGATGTGGGTCCTGCATTTATACTCAGATTTTGGTCATTACTCCTTACTCAAATCAATGCCTTGGCAGAAATATTCATTAGCTACAAAAGGCATTTAGTCTCTAGGGGAAGGAAAACATAAAATAAAAATTCTATGCAAACTAAAAAAAGAGAGAAACTGGTGTTTGCTTTCTAACATACAGCTACCTAATTGGCATGTGAATAAACACTTATAAATCAGTTTCCAAATTCTGAATATTTCTTGAATAGTAGCCTAAGATCTCAATATCAAGGAAACCACTAATACCATAGTAAGAACTTTTCACAGGTTAGTATACATAGAGCTACTCTCAGAGGATACCTCCCATTCCCTACTATATATTCAGGAAGGAGAAGGATGCCTGGGATTGTAGGAAAAAATATTTGTAGAATAAGTGAAAAAAGTTAGACCCCCTGAAATATTGACCATGGTTACATTAATTGAAATAAATAAATATTTGACTTATTATTTGGCACAAAATTCATTAACTACATGCATGAACATTCTTAAAAGACCACACCTTGACCAGTCCCTTCTAAATCAAATAGAAAGAAAAGGGGATTTGGAATAAGAAAACAACCTAATTAACTTCTCAGAACCCCCAGCTTCTTCATCTATTAAATGGGGATAATGACATATCCCTTGGAGAGGTGTAAAGAGGAAATGAGATAATATATATGATATGCATATCTCAGTTTGGATACTCCAGAAGTGGACCTAGAGACAGGGAACTGAATGCAAGAAATTTATTTAGAGAAGTATCTCAGAAATACTGCTAGGAACATGGGAACTGAGAGACAGAAGAGAAGGAAACTAATAAAGGGTGATTATTAAGCCAATTAGCACCTTGGGAATTTGGGAAAATTTGAGAAATGTTGTAGATCGTATACTTCAGAGTTATCTTGTCTGAGGAGCAAAGGAAGCAGGGTATGTGTCCACCAAGTTCTATCACTAATGAATTGCAGATGGCTGGTATGTATGTAGAGGAATTGATTCCTTGGCATTCTGGCCTGTGCTGGTCTTCAGCAGTGCAGGTTCCAGAAGTCAGAGGATGCCTGCAGAGAGAGGTGCAGTTTCTGGTGTGTCGATGTCAGGCTGGCTGTGTAGACATGGGGAATGTGGAGAGAAGGGGCATGGGCAGGGAGACAGCAGCATCTGCTGTAATGCCTAACTTTATACTTGGTATCCAGTATATGCTCTCTAAAAAGCTGCAAATTATTGTCATGCCTGTAAAGTCTGGCTGGGCCTCTAAGAAATGTTCTTCAGAAGTAAAAAAAAATAACTTTAATTTTTATAGTTTACACAGAAATCTTAGTCTTTGAGAACTTGTCTAATCTAGTCATGAAATACACTCATTATGAGGACCAAAACAACTTGGCAGGGCTGCTTATAGATTATCAAATGTCAAGTAATGAGCATAAATAGAGGAAAACACTCATAGTGAATGAATGAATAATTGAATGAGAGAATAATCACATAAAGGCAAAGACCTGTGAGCAGAGTGCCCAGACCTTCATACTTTCTGACCTATCCAGTTCTTTGTCAAATTTAAAGTAGCACATCTCCACCACACCTACCTCTTAACAGTCACTCTAGACAAAACTCAGTAAAGAAGTAGTCTGGATAGTGCATATCGTAGGTGACTTAAGTACCTATCACATAATTGTGTTTTATTTCCTTTGTAGTACATGGAACTTAATGAAATTATATCACTACTTGTTTGCTGGTGCCTGTCCTCACTAAAGTGAAAACTCTGGGAGAGCTGGAGCCATGTGTTTCTTCTTCATCACTGTGCCCACAGTGCCTAGGACAGCATCTGACGTATAGTATGGTCTCTGTGAATATTTCTGGGAGGAATGAACAAAAGGATGACCATCAAAGGCAACTTCATAGGGTACAAAAGAAGATAAAACAAAAAGCGAGGTGGATGCATGGAAGTACATGTGGGTGCAGTTGAATGTGGAGTAAGATCTTCTTGCGAGGTCTTTAGATGTTGATGAAATGACCATCTACACTTGTTCAGAACCAGCCCAGTGTCCACCCCTTGTTCCCTACTTGCAGGTGTGTCCTGCTTTTTCACACCTAGCCAGCCTAGAGAAGATGCTGAGGTTCATCATCCTGCCTGTTGGTGTACCATGAACAGCTCCAAGCTGGACTTTCCCTCAAGGAGCCCAGAGAAATGTGCATCCATCTGTTCTTAACATTATCAGAGAAAATTCTGCTTCTTCTGGAAAATTAATCTCAAGATTGCCAAGCACTTGTCTGACAGCTGGCCAGAACCACAGGAAGTCAGAGCACCTAAAAACTCTTAAGGCAGACAGAAATATGCCAAAATACCACCTCCACTATCTCTGCTCCACTTCGGGGGTATGTTTAAATATGTTTCTTTCATGTTAAAAATCAAAGAGAATTCAAAGATATCTGTTCTGATAGAATGAAATAATTTTTAAAGACACATAATGGTACTTACACTCTAAATACCTAATAAAACAAGGTTCCGTTCTTATAAGGTGATCTTATTCTAAGGTCTTTTAAAAACACAGATATAAAAAATATGGCAAATCTCATTCACCTCCATTATCTTTATTTATGATTCTAGCTACATAAAGTATGAAAGCAGTGATGTATCTCCAAAAAATGGAGAGACAAAGACAGTATGAAGAAAAGAAAGAGTAAAAACTAGCTTTCAGGGAGGAATATGCTGAGGGGAGAAAGGGAGTCACAGGATCAAGTCTGGTCTCTGTCAACGAGGAGACGAGGGGCTCATAGGAACGCCAGTCCTAGCCGTTGCTCTTGGGGCATTTACCACGAGCCTTTAAGGTACAATGATTACTAAGACATGTGCATTGCCCTCAAGCAGCCCAAGTTAGAAAGATACACTTTTCAACAACAGTAATAATAAAGATAAATACAAAGCTGGTCTGGAGGCAGAGCAATTTTCAGGATTGGAAAATGCGGTGATATCATAAGATGGATTTTTGAAAGATAATTAGTGGCTGAACAGTTACATAAGGAACAGAGTGAGAAAGAGAAATAATTTTTCCTGAAAAGCAAAGAAATTATGATGAGTTTAAGTTTGGAAGAAAATCACTCTTAAACAATAAAAAACACCTATATGGTTATTTTAGTGTTTTTTTTTTTCCAACCAGCTCAGAGTGGAATAAAGCTAAGCCAAAAGAGTTTCAGAAGGGAATGGGGGATTCCAACAATGATTAACTGATAAATTAGACATATCATTGGGATTTCTTTTTTCTCTAAAGACATTTGCAAAATTAGTAACTCATATAGTAAGTGACTTAAATTATTAGGGAAATTTATTTCTTTAAATAGGAATATTGGGCCAGTGGAGCAAAGCCATATACCACATACTTTTCAGCATACAGCCATATGCTCACATTTCTGAGTAAACAGCCTCAATGAATGACTTGTCTTTCAAGAAAATAGCCAGTCAGAATATACCAAGTACAAGCAAGGTATGCAGGATGGCAATACCACCAATGAGTATCAGCTGGTGGGCAGCAAAGGTTCTTCATCAAATAACTAAAATAACAGAAGGGACTAGGTCATTTCACTATTCAATTTGCTTGAGAGGAAAATGGAAGATATCCTTAAGTGGAGGGTGCAAAAACAAAGTGCTTAATAACAGGGTAAATTTAAAATGAAATATTAAGTAAACTTAACTTGTTCTTAAGAGTACTCTTTATTTTTATTTTGTTAATTCTTTTTTTTTTGGTTATTTAATAACAGTTGTCCCCATTCCCTCCCATTACTCTCTCCCACCCTACCCACTCCCATTTTTCACATTCAATCCTCCCCTCCCCTGTTGTCTTTGTCCATGGGTCCTTTATACATGTTCCTTGGTGATCCTTCCCTTTCTTCCCCCATTATCCCCTGCCCCCCTCCCCTCTAAAACAGACTTAATTTTAGGATCATTTTAAATGACGTTTTACATTAAATTTTTACTTAAGTATCTGTTATATTTATAAATGAATGACAATCTCCACTATTCCCTCCTGGGGAAAACTAAATCAAATGGTCCACCACGTTCAAGTCAGGTATGGAAAATATTTGGCTTTTTTACGTTTAGTCTCCCCTCCTTCTTTGGCAGACACTGTAATTAATAATAGGCTCAGAAACCATCTTCAGACATAGCTATTCAGGCAGCCATTCCTCTCTACTGGCATTGGTGCATCAGATGTAACATACTGTCCAATCCTGGTTGTGCCAGTTTCCTGAACCATCAGCTATGAATTTCTAGGGGAATTGTGAGTCATTTCCAGAGGTTTATGAATCTATGTTTATTAGGACTTTAGCATTAATAGCATGCTTCATACATGGGTACTCTACAAATGGGTACTCTTCAATTAATGGATACTCTACAAATGTACCCATTAATTGTGGTTAATAAAGTATTATGTAAAACAGAGAATTCATAGTTGCCTTTTTACTACTATAGAATAATGATCAATGAACTTTATTTTGACATTGCAAGAAATCTTTTTATTGGATAAATTTGGGAACAACTGGTTCTTGGTTGTACTCAACATGAACCATCAATGTTTACCACGTGTAAGTAAGCTGCCCAAAGTGGCAACTATAGCACCCTTAAGGCAGCCATCAGTCTCTTGTGTACAAACACAAAATCATGACACAAATATACTACAGAAGACAACTCCATTTAGTTAGCAAATATCATTCTCCCTTTTACCAAACTTGAGGTTGAACAAAAGTCAAGTGACTTTCAAATCAACAAAATACCTTGTGAAGACGTTTGCAAAATTACCAGTGAAACCAAAATACCTTGTCTATTGAAAATGACACAGCTGTTATATCTCTTTGCTTCTTTACTCAACTGTCATAACAATAGCACTTTCCTGATCTATTTTACAAGGATTTTTTTTAGAATTATAGAAGCAAGAGGTCATGACATCGTTAAAAAGCAAATATGTTATATAAATGTAAGGGCTTCTGATCACCTCTGATTATAGATTATTTATAATTGCCATACAGTAAAAACTACATTTTGAAATACATTCTTTAGGTGCAATTAGCTCTTGGTTGTCTCTATTCTTCAAAAAGAACAAACACATGAGAAATTGCATTATTATTAGATATCCCAAAGGCATTCACAAAATATCTGCGAATGTGCACACAGCTCACACGGAAGTCATAATGTCACATTTCACAAGCATTATCTCCAATAATTTTCCAAGAGTAAATTTTCACTTCACCTAGATGGTTTCTAAAGGAAATTCTTTGGAACATTTCTGAAATTAGCAAGAAAGGAACTCTATCTGGAAACTAGATTTCATGTAGCTCTTACAGACATATCATTTCACCTAGTAGGATTGCAAAGTAATTTAAGTGGTGTTTGTGATTTTAATTTGTTCCCAGAGTGTGTTCAGCAAAAAGAAGTAAATTAGATTAATTTATTTTTAGTATTCAAAAGAACTCATTTATTTTACAGTTTACCCAAAGAGGTCTATAGATTGGATATACAGATTGCTGCTGTTGTTGTTGTTTAGTTTTTTAAAAATATTTTGTTTATATATTTTTATTTTATTTTTTCTTTATTGTTTTTCAAGTACAGTTGTCTCTATTCTCCCCCATCCTGTCACCCCCACCTCCCACCCTCAATTCTATTCACCTTTGGCTTTATCCATGGGTCTTTTATAGATGTTCCTTGATGACCCTTCCCCTTTTTTCCTTCATTATCCTCCTCAACTCTCCCCTCTGGTTACCATCAGTCTGTACTTTATTTCAATGTCTTCATTTATATTTTGCTTGCTTGCTTGCTTTGTTTATCAGGATTTACTTTTAGGTGAGATGATATGGTATTTGTCTTTTACTGCCTGGCTTATTTCACTTAGCCTACTGCTCTCCAGATCCATCCATACTGTCATTAAGGGTAGGATCTCCTTCTTTCTTTTGGCTGTGTAGTATCCCATTGTGTAAATGTACCATAGTTTTCTGATACACTCATTTATAGATGGGCATTTAGGTTGCTTCCAACATTGGGCTATTGTAAACTGTGCTGCTATGAACATTGTGGTGCATAGATAAAGAACCCAATTAAGAAACAGACACTTTTCTAAGGAGGGTCCAGAGACATATGAAAGGATGCTCATCATCACTAGCCATCAGAGAGATTCAAATTAAAATCACAATGAGATACCACTTCACAGCAGTCAGAATGGCCATCATAACCAAATCAACAAACAACAAGTGCTGGTGAGGTTGTGGAGAAAGGGAACTCTAGTGCACTGTTGGTGGGAATGCAGACTTGTGTAGCCACTGTGGAGAACAGTATGGAACTTCCTCAGAAAACTAAAAATGGAACTGCCTTTTGACCCGGCAATTCCACTGTTGGGATGTACCCTAAGAACCCTAAAACAGATTGGCTGTTTTTCATAGAAAATCCTTCATTTTTATCTTTAATACATAATAAAATATATAGTAATTCAGGAAAAATTCTAAGGCTGCTGTTTTCAGCCATAATGTTTCAAGATGATTTGCTGCTATGCAGCAATAGTAACTAAAACAACTTATTTTGTGCACTAGGCATTTACTGAGGGCCGACTTGGTGGAAGCACTAAGCTGTATGCAGTGGGGGAAGTTTGTAAAACCATAAGAAAGATAAGCAGTATTTCCCTTTCATTTCAAATTATACAATATATGTAAGGTACACATTATTACCCTTATATTAAAAAAAGCAACAGGCTAAAGCAGGGTTCAATAACTTGCCAACAATAATCCATAAATATGTAAATTACTGTAAGGACAACTATGTCTTGGTTGAATACTCACTAATGATATAGAGCTTTTTCTTGCCTTTCTGGAGAGAACAGTCTAGTGGAGAAGAAAAATGGAATATATAGTTCTATTATTAAGCAGAAGATAATGAATGTGTTAAGAAAAATACAAAGGAAATACAAAAAGAGCAGGGAAATTTATTTCTGGCAGGGATAGAAGGAGACAACTTCAATGAAATAGCTAGACAGTGATCTTTATTACATTCATTATTATATTACATAAATCAACAGAGTAGGGAGAACATCCTTGGAATCCTTTTTATCATGAATCTTATACAAAAATACAATATGGAAAAATTAAAGACAGTTATTTGTGATGAAGAAGAGTAAGGGTTCCTTGTTCATCTCTGCACCTATCCTCAATTCTCCATCACACTTTTTTGCTCTGGGAAATACAGAGCTCACTCTGAAAATCATTGATTTTAGTAGAAAAGATCACCAATCATGCACAAATTTCAGGCAGGCGATCGCCATTTGATAGAAATGAGAACTTCCTCTTTTGAGGGCTGTGTCACTCAAGGTCAAAAAAAAAAGGCAAACAGAAACCTTACGTTCTTTTAACAGAGAATGTAATCAAAGGGAATGGTTAAACAGTTTTTGGAGGACTGAATGGTAACACTTGGGATCAAAGCAGGAAGCAACTACCACTCAAAGGCCTAGTGGACAAAAAAAAAGTTTTTATCACTAGAACTTATATAGAAACGTGGAGGAGTGTCCCATACACAGCAGAAACCCAGACTTGGAGGAGCAGGCACCTCTCAGTTCCTATGGGAAGCCCAAGCACTTGGAGGAGGCTCCCAAGTAGCTTGGACACAGACAGACTCCTGAGAAAGGCACTGAAGGTAGGCAGAATATGCCATGCCAAAATATGCCACTTTGCCATTAGGATTATCTTTAGCTAGAGGCACTTAGGAAAAGGGCATTCTAATCTCCCCTTTCCCTCCTTCAAACAGGAAGCAAAAACTCCCTTGTAAAAGATGCCCTCCCTGTACAAGGAGAAAAATAACATTCTTTGACAGGGTGTCAAAGCTGAGAGAATTCTGTAGAAACAGACCTCCTTAAAATTATTCTTATCTCCCTTTTAGCCTCCTCATATTTTGTAGTTACTTTTCCACTATTCCCTCTCTTTGGTCAAGCTGGTATAAAAGTGTGTCACTTTTGCTACTTCTCTGGGTCTTCATTTCTTTATGAGGGCTCCTGGGTCACAAGAAACTGAAGTAAATTCACATGTATTTCTCTTCTTGATTCATCTTATGTCCGTTTAACCCTCAAGCCCAGCAAAAAGTTCTGCGGGTAGAGGTAAATTGTACCTCCCCTACAATGAGTTGCCCGCTGGTGCTGCTATTTCTCAGGAGAAGCCAGGAGTCTGCTGTTAGGGTACCAGTGGTGTGGGAAAGTAGACTGGAAACTTGGAAACGACTGCCCCTGGCAGGGTGACAGGCATTGTGTGTTGTGTCAACAGAAACAGGACGGAAGATGCACACTGGAACGAGATGTGCCACCCTGCACCGCCTCCCCCTGCTTTGTTGCCCTCCTCCCGCATGCCTGCTCAAATGATAGAGCCTCCAAACTGAGGCCAGAGAAGCACCCACCTAAAGCACTCATCTACTGGAAAAGCAAAAATGAAAAAAGCCCATCTAGTCAGATGTGATTCTATATTCTCTAATACCAACCCAGCTGGGCAATTTTGCAAACTGTACTTTTCATTTGGGACAAGAGACTATTTTCTATAGGCATTTTTTATAGCATAGCACTCTTATAGCATAGAATTATGAATTCCATTTCCATAATTGCCCACTTCCTATGATCAAGTCTGTGCATGTACATGACAACTATGCCACACTGCCCCCTGCCTGAGAGTGAATATTAGATATTAACATAAGACACCATCTTTTGTAAGACACAGTAATGTCAGAGTGCAGAAAGGTGAAAAAATGTGCACCTTATATTCAATGAAGTGGAGAATGTCTGTATAAAAATATAACTCCTTAATGGCAGGGTCCATGACTTCCTCTTTCTCAGTGGCATGATATGTAGACTCACAACTAGTTTGTTGAATTAAATTAAATTTAGTATGGCATTTTTTAATAAAGGAGAATAAAATACAAAATGAATCATCCAGGAAGAGATAATGCCAGCTACTTTCTAATATTTACATGGTTTTTTATCATAAGTACCTCCTGATTTTGAGGTAAAGGCAGTAGACATTGTCAACAGCATTTTAAAAGTGAGAAAACTGAGGCTCAGAGTATCAGTTCCTAATAACTCATGACCAGTAAATTGTAGCCAGTCCTGAAAAGTGGTGAGTGCATGCTGTGGCCACAGTTGTGGTAGAACCAGACACTTGAGTGTGGACAAACCAGGAGCTAGAGAATGATTTCAAGTCAAGAACAACATATACTCCCTTTCCCTATCCCCTCATCTCTTGCATGCATGTGCAGGCCTGATACATAAAGGGCTTAAGATTGGTAACAGTTGCATTGTTTTGTTGTACTTCTTTGACTTACAGAAATAAGAATCAAGTAAAATACTCAGGGAAATGTATGCTTTCTGTCTATGGGCTTGAATTAGACCTCTGTGCTCAATTTACACAATAAGTTTGAGAAAGAAAGAATGTATGATAAGAAGGAAACTCTCTTAAAATTCTTCTTCACAGAATTTGTCTCTTTGTTTTTAATCAAGGTTGCAAGTAAAATAATTCTAAAGTCATTAAAGGAAGAAAATGATTATCAAACTTCAATTTTACTTCCTTATATAATCAATGAGTATAGTTTTGCATGTGTTTTTTACAACCTTCACTGTGATTTTGTTTCTGTGTTTTTTAAGATTTCATTTATTTATTTTTAGAGGGAGGAAGGGAAAGATAAGAGAGGGAGAAAAACATCCCCAGGACAGCACTCAGTCCATGACCCACAAGAGCCAGGGTATATTTCTGTGTTTTCAAACTTACAAGTATGTGCTGGACATCTTTCCACATCAATATGTATAGATATGAGTCATTCTTTTATCTCTTTCATAAAACCCAATTATGTGTGCTGTATAATTTATGCAATGATTTTGTTATCCACAGAAATGCAGATTGCTTCTAGATTTTACCACTACTAACAAAGTTGCAATAGAAATACTTACATACATATTCTTAAATAGTGCTATTTACATAAGAAATATTCCCCAAAGCGAAGCTACTGATTCAAGGGAATATATGCACATTTTAAAACTTAGCAACCATTGTTAGATTATTTTGCAGAAACATGATCAAAATTCACATTCCCATCTACATGATATAAAGTGCTAGTTTCTCCATACCTTTGCCAGCACTGGTTATTATCCATTCTTTTTCTTCCTAGTCAAATGCATGGACAACTGAATTAGTTTTTATTTTGATTTTTGTTTTCCTCACAAGTGAATATACTTTTATATGTTTATGGGTCATTTGTATTTTCTCTTTTATGACTTAAGTATTTATGTCCTTTGTCCATTTTTCTACAGAGTTGTTCACATTTTTTCTGAGATGTTAGGATTTTAATCATCTAATGATGATTACCAAGTATTCTTTCTTTTTCCATTTGCCATATTTTAGTTAAATCTAATATATACCCAATATCTTCCCATAATTTTTAAATTTACATAAACATAATTCATTAAATAAATAAATGTTCACACATCTGAACTCATATTAAGTTCCCAAGTGTACATAGGTGAACCTTTTGATGCATTGAGACCATTTGATAACATTAATTGAAAGACACCATAGAATGAGGAAGGCTGTTGTTTCTGGTGAACTGCTCTCAGAAACTGTGGGCTTGTTTTAGAAGGTATATAAAAGCCCTAGTAATTGGAGCCTTTAACTTTGGAATTATGGAACATAGAGCAGTTTTTAATAAGGAAGCACATAAAACTAACCAATAATGACAGCAAACAGTTCCCTAATAGATATAAGAGTTCTTCATAATGGAAATAGAATTATTAAATTGAACATCAGACATTAGCCCAAAGTTTTTGGCTTTATTTTTACTTTGGCAGTGTGGGAAACCATCCTCACAAGAGGAAAAATAATGTGATATACACATAAAGTTTCCTTGGATGATGATTTTATATCATTGAGACAATGTAGATTGGAATTTATAAATAAATCAACTCAAATTTGCTTGAACAAACAAGGATATACATTGGCTCACATAACTGAACAGTTCAAGAGCTGTCTCACTTCAGAATGGTTTGATCCAGGGACCCATATGATATTATCTGGACCTAGGTTCTCCCTGTCTCTGAGATCTTCTTTCCCCCAGTTTGGGACCACTCTTGGGTTCAAACGGTAGTAGAATACCTGCAAGCAACTATACTCACACAGGTTCAATTTCAGCAGAAATGATAGTAGCATCTCTCTCTAATAACTTCCTCAAATTTATTACTCTAATGGAATCCATGATCATGTCTCTGTAGCCAGAAAAGAAAAATCAATATATTTACCAGACCATAATATGCTTATTGCTAGTTCAGTCAGTATGGCAGTCCTAGGGTACAGACTGCATCTTTGTGTCTAGAGATGGAAACCCAAGAGAATAATTTAGATTGCAGATGGGGGTATGGCCTCAGAAAGAAAAATCTGTGAACTGTTACATCTTATTTTTTTCTTTTTTAAAGTTTTATTTTATTCTTATTCCAGACAAAGCAAAAGTAAGAGAGAGACACACACAAACATCGATGTGAGAGAGAAACATGGATTGGCTCCCCCCTACATGCACCCAGACTGAGGATTGAGGCTACAACCTAGCATGTCCTTCAACCAGGAATTGAACCAGTGACCTTTTGGTATAGGGGATGATGCTCCAACCAGCTAAGCCATGCTGGCCAGGGCTGAACTGCTATGTCTTATTTGAAGAAATAAGAAGGAGGAATGCTGAGAAACTGAAACACAAATGTCTACAATGCCTCTCATTAGGATCATCTTTGTATCCTAACAATAACCTAACTGTCTAGAAGAAGAACATGAAGTGAATAGATAACCTGAGCTCTGAAGACTCTAACTTACTTCATATTCTACTTCTTGTTCCCCAGGCCAAGTTCTTAAAGTTTTCAGAAACTTGGCAGGCAACTGTAATGCTTCAGTCAGTTTAAAGAATTAAGACTGATTATTAGATAACAATCAAGATGGAGAGCATTTAGCATCATTGAAAAAGTCAAGAAAACTTCTATAAAAAGATAGTTGGGGGTGGCAGAGGCTGCCATTAATAGGACAGGTGTTAAGAAGCTGCTTCAGGTGTTGACTATGCAGCATACAGCTTCTAGCCCCCTTCTGCTCTTTCTTCACCTTAGATAATTACATTCTTTCTCCAAATGAGCATCCATTATACCTCAACACCCTAGAGGAGTAAGTAAGGCAATGCCCAGTAGATATGAGAGACAGGCAGATAGCAGTGGAGAATTACAGGTAAGAGCATTTATTTTCTTTCTACAAACTTCCATTACTCAAAAATTAAAAAAAAACTAAAGTCAAGTTTCCCAGCTTGAAATACTAGCAATGTTTTCATTTTATGGTATTGTACTTTTTCATTACCATCTATCCCCCTTATACACCTCCCTTGCAATCACCATACTGTTGTCCATGTTCATGAGTTCTTTTTTCCTTTTTGCTTGGTCTTTCCACCCCCTAATTTCCCCACCCCAAGAGCTGTCAGCCTGCTCTCTATCTATATCTTTATATTGCTTGTTAGTTCAGTTTGTTCTTTAGATTCCACATATGGGTGAAATCATATGGTATCTGTCTTTCTCTGACTGGCTTATTTCACTTAGCATAATGTTCTCCAGGTCCATCCATGTTTCTGAAATATTGTGCCCTCAAGAAATGTTTCTCTCTTGATCTTATCAGATCTACATATTGCTTTCTGATGTTATTTCACCCTCCATTCTTCCAATCAGGGAGGCCCTAGCAACTCTGGAAGCCTTCTGAAATGTCTACATTTAGTTCTCAACTGGAACTTTTGCTTACCCTCAAGATGATGGCAAGCTGACTGGGATCTCTGCCAAAGGACTTAGAACTCTCTGATGCTCACACTGTATGAACCACTGAGGGGCAAAAAATGAAGACCCAGTTCAGGTGAAGGGGTGCTTTTCTGCATTGGCCAAAGATACCCTCTTTCACCCTGGCCCAGATATGTCAAGCCCAGCAGAATCTCTTATGCACAGGGAGGCGGGGACTCAGAAAATACCTGTGGAACTCTGAAAAAACTAAATAAATATTGTCAATGTCAATCTTTTGTGGCATTTAGTTGATACTGATTGCATAAATGTCATCTTTTTTAACAGCTTATCACCTTATCTCACCAAAATAATATTAAAATGTTTATAAGCTTGGTGCTTTTCTCTGATTCAGTGCTAAATAAGTATGTCAGAATATTGGTGTTTAACCTGTATACTCACTCAGTAGACATCTCAATTCAAAACCCACATTTTTATCACTGATGATGACTTGTGGTTTATATTCAGCAGCTTCATGAAAGTGCAGTTATCTTCCCTAGAGAATGCAAACATCGTTCTGAGTTTGACCATAAAAATGAGGTTTAATTATTACTGGAAACTTTCTAAGAAAAACAAGGCAGAGTATACTTTCTTTTTGTAAGTTAAATTTTATGTGATTTGTCTGAATGATATTGTCATCCTTGACCTGCAAGACAATGGTTTCTGAAAACATGTAGCTTCTTTATTATCCAAAATGTCTTTAGAAATGCTCAAAACAGTTTGAAACCAACCTTTATGTGTCAGAATTTAGCATTTATAGTCCAGATTTTCTTTTCCTGGTGAAACTAATTGGAAACATGTAACTTGAGATTGAGGGTTTAGAAAATTACCATACAGACTACTAAAACTATTAGACTTTTTTGCATTTAATGTGCAGAGCAGCTCTGTTAGATTACATTCTACTATCTCCATTTTTCAGAGAAGGGGAAACTATAGCTCAAAGAAATGAAATAATTAGAGCAAGAGATAGGCTATGAATGCTGGTCCAAGCAACTTCAAAGGCCTGAATTGTCACAGGACACCTAGGGACCTGAAACTCACTGAAGCTGCAACTACAGCATTTCAAATGGCCAAATAACGAAGAGCATCAGCTGTAAGACAGAGAAAGGACCAAAGGACACAATTCTTGCGTTAAGGCAGTCAAGTCATATTCTGTCTTGTAGTTGTCATGGTTATTACTGGAGTAATGCTCAGATAAAATTGCATTTCAGACAAGTGACTGGGACTGCTTATTCTCCAAACAGGCAAATCTGGTTGCTTTCCACCAAAATATTTCAGTTACTCTGTATCCATGGGACCCAACTACATGAAACACATTTGTGACATTTCAAGATTCTCCCTGTTTGTACTTACTCTTTGTATCAGAAAGAGTAAGAGATGATGGCTCACTTGATATGGTCAAATTGGACAAGAAGATTTATGGACTTGCCATACCTATCCTAACAGTTAAGCTTCTCAAGACATAAACATCTTAGGTGAAGAATAGTAAAAGCCAGAGATCATTGTCAAATTCTAAATTCTCTAACAACATCAAAAGTAATCGAAAAATTAATTTGAGCACTAGAATTTGAGAGTATATGTAGTAAATATAACTATAATAATTTTAATTAATCCTTAGAACCAGCCCCAAATCATATTTTTTAAATGAGAAATGAATTCCATTGCCTTTCCGCAGCTTCCATCTTTGCAGGTGCTAGCCTATCTGCCCAAGATCAGACTAAGTGAAGTGATGCCACATCAGTTCCCACTGTAAAAGCAAAGAGCTGAAAATAAAACTATAGAACCTATGAGGGGCAAGCAAATTCACTTCCACCAACTCAGTGGCTCTCAGCCCTGGCTGCACATTCGAGCACCTCAGGAGACAGAACAAATCTTGATGCCCAGGTTGCACCCAAGACCAATTACATCAGAATTTCCAGGAGTAGGACACAGGCATTTTTAAGCTTTCAAGGTGATTCAAAAAAATGACCAAGTTAAAAACCACTGCTACAGAGTAAATTGATGAAGGAGAGACCAATATCAGGCCTTTGCCTTGGGCTGCGTCTAGACTTCATGAGAGTTAGCCAAACTTGGCAGTAAAAATCAATCAGCCTTGTCTAAAGACTCAGTCCAGGTCACCCTGAGTTTACCCACTACATACAGAGACTATATACCTGCCCTCCACATGTGTGTTCTCAGTTTCTGGATGTGATTTGTAACCATAAATAATTGATTGTGACTGAATGTGATGAGGGCAGTCCCATTTGTGTCTCCAAACAGCAAACCACAATGGGAATGAAAAGGAAAGACTTGTTGCCAGCTGATGGTCAGCAGAAGAGAGATCCAAACCACTTGCATGGAAGAAGAGATAGCATTTAGAGAAAGGTGCCCCCAGGGAAAGGAAGTGTGTAAACAAAGGCTGAGAAGTGCAGAAGCAGGGAACAAGTCTTAGAAAGAGCTGGAGCACAGATGATGTCAGGAAAGTTGGATAAGATAGTTCAAGGAGATTCTTTTCTGTTTCGGATGCCCAAATAGTTCTGCAATGTCTGGTATTTGCCCCTAGGATTCCAGTTGTTCCAGCAGTTACTGTCAGACACCACTTTATCACAACAAACATAGTTCTCCAAAAGGGAATGGCTAAAAGCACATTTTCTGGAGTGACATCTTGCTGCAGGAAACCTGATGAGGTCAACAGAAGTATCCCTTAGGCTTATGAGTCTCTATTAAGTTTATAAAGGAGAGACTTCACAAAGCAGAAAGCTCATTTTTACTTTACAGATTTATAAAGGGAGCCAGTCTAACTGGTGCAAATGTCAATCAATCCCCATATTAAAAAACGAGCTGAAGTGAGAGGACAGGCAGCATCTAGAGGGCTGTAACCCACCTTGGAAAACTGAGCACAAAGGTTACAAGCCAGTGAAAAACTGATAATGAATCTGCAGTAAAGCTTAAGTAATTAATTCTTATGCACCAAATTTCACAAGTATAATTTCACAGCCTGCCCTTTTGAAAAGATTTAGACAGGAAGCCTGACAATTAGTTGCTCAAAGCCTTGTGATGTTTCACAAGAAGAATTCTTAAATATAAAACCATCAGGAATTTGGGCAAAGATGGCTTGGTATGTTTTATAGTAAGTGCAGCCACCTAAGGATATGTACATAAATCACACATCTGAAGGGTCCTCATTTATTCATTTATCACAGTTTCATTTATTACTTGTTGAATGTTCTGGGTTGTTCAGATGCTAGAGATACTTTTATTCCTGACCCTGATGACCTATATTGAATATAACAGTGACAACTCATTAATCAGTCTCCCAAATCACTGGACAAAATGTCACCAACTGGAATCTCCATTAAATCTGATGTTAGAGAAGAGGGGCCAGTATGTATACTCATTACCTACATCATGGCTGACACTGCTGGTTAGAAAACAACACTGATTATTCTGTTTTCCTATTAAACAGGCCCATTGATGACTCATAAAATATTTCTCCACAGCCAGGAAGACCAGGGCCTCAGAAAATGTGCAAGAAGAATTCCCCTAAACATCATAAGAAAATAATTCTTACTGTTGGCTAAGCAAGTGCAATCTGAAGTCACAATGCCTGGATCCAGGATCCAGTCACCATTCAGATACTGGCGGTCTCTGAGCTTGAGCCAGTAGTTTATTTGTTCTGAATTTCTTCATCAATGAGAGTGACAACACCCCACAGATCATTTTGCACATTAAATGGGTCAATATACATAATGCAACTGACCCAGAACAGCAAAAAGTGTGAGGTAACTGCCCACTATTAGTAATCAATTATTCTCTGTGATTAGGTCACCTCCTTATTTGGCCTGGACTGTTGGGCTGCTTCTCATGAAACTGGAAAGGAAATCTTAAGAATATATATGATAAACATAATATACATATGCATATATAACTATATATTCATATGTGTGTGTTTGTGTGTAAATATACTAATAAACCTAATATGTATGTAAATATATGCACATACAATCATATCTGATGGATAAATAAGACTCAAAAAGAGGAGAAAGCCTTCTTATCAACCTAGCAATTTTCCTGAAAAATATCTAGAAAATTGTTGCAGCCCTGCAAGTAACAGTTTCATAACAGAGTGTGTATGTGCATGTGTGTGTTGAAGGAGGAGGATATAGCATTTGTTAGGGAGAGAGAGAAGGGAGAGGGAAGTGTTAGGGTATAAGGAGGAAAGAGAGTGAGTCAGATCAACTCAAAAAGAAAACTGCTACCAACGATGCTTGCAATTGCAGTTACCATTGCTTTAAAAATTACTGACCTAATAATGTTCTGTTCTTATGAAAGATAGTTGAACAAAAATATGGTGCTTTAAGCACATAAAAATGACTAAAAGGCTTTGGTCATGACTGCATCAATTGAAAACCTCACCTAAAGCTCACAGCTTCTATTGCCAATTGGCTAGGGACCCACCTTCCTAACTGTTCAGCTTTCTTCAGAAACCCAATATTCATTTTAATTAATTAATTAATAATTCATTAAAACAGAGTAATTATATGCTGCATAAAAATGGGATTGTGCAGGAGACACAGGTCAGTTGTAGAATAGTTGATGGTTTCAGGTCTGATACCCAGGTTCCAGCACAGCTCTCTCACAGCTGCATATGCATTTCCCACTCGAGTCTTCAAGTCCCTCAGCCAATGAGATAATTAGAGAGGCTGTAATATAACTAGGAAAGAAGAATTTGGATTCTTCAGACCAAATGCTTGCTGAACAGACTTGAAGACTTTGATGAATATGTATTAGGACCAGAACTGTAGATATTGTATCCTAAACCACAGCCCTTTTTAGAACACAAGAATGTTTCTCTGAGCACTGCTCTTTAACATGGGGAAGTAAGGACTGCTTTCAGGTGCACCTCTGAAGAATCAAACTGAGTTTCTTTCCTAAGTTAGTTACCTAACCTCTCAGAATCTCAGATTCCTTGTCTGTCCAGTGGAGATAATTGCACTTCTATCAAGACTGTTGTAAGGGTTAGAAAGAGCACATAATATGTCAGGCACAGTATGGGTACACAAGAGATAGACATCAATATTACTAACTTAAAGATACACTTCAGTTCAGTCAGTGTAAAACCATTTTAATTTAAATTGTAATATCCAAAATGATATAAATATATTTTTAGAAATAAGTCAAAATAATTAAATGTTAGGAATGGCTAAGTTAACTGCACCTACTGGTAAAATTTTATTTGAATGCAGGTGAGAGAGTTGAATAGGGGAAGAGGAAGAGTTTAGAATAATGTTCAACAATTCAATGAGAACTACAGTCTTCAGGTTGCTGGAATAGATTCATGAAATTACTGTATATCTTTCTTAGTAAGTGGAAAATAGATATTCACAGAAAAGAATAGATATTCTTTTAGATGTAGTTCTTTTCCTGAAGAAAGAAACTAATCATCAGAAGAATTTCAAATTATGTGCCTATGAGGAAAGAGCACACACAGCAGGTCCTGAATTGTCTATGTTCATGGTCTAGGTTCTGTGTGACTTTGGATAAGTCAGTGAAACCCTAGGTTTAGTGCTGGGAAATTCTTTGGTATAATTTGAACCTCATTTGTTTTCTATTAACTCTGGTTAATAAACAAAATCTCTAGTCCTAAATACATAGGAAGAAAGGTGGCTTTCTGAGTTAGTACTGATATGAGGAAAGTTTTAAATGTGGCTTTAAAAAGTAAGAAAGCCCACATTTTAATTATATTTTATTTATACTCAGTTATCTGAGAGAGGTGAAACAGAAAGTTTAGATAAAATAATGCTATGCAGTTCTATAATCTGAATACTGACTGTTTTTCTTAGGAATTAAAACATTCCACTACATAAGAATGCAGCCCTATTTTTCTGAAAGTCATATGGCATAACCATGAATGCCACTGCCCACAGTTGTAAGAAGCAAGGATAAACTTAATTGGAAAAGAGTCCACATTATTATTCTTGCTTGACTTGATTCAGCTAAATACCATATCTTGAACATTACAGAGGAGGCATGAGAGAATAAAGACTCTTCTACTTATGATGGATACCTAACATCACAGGCATTCAATCACATAGCTTGGTTGTCTTTCACAAAGAACAACTATTTCAAACAGGAAAGGAGAACAACTTTGGCAGAACAGGGAGGTAAACTGTTTGTTTTGGTCATCTTTCTCTATAACATAACTTCCTATAGTCAGCAACTACCTTTAGGATCTTCCTGCCATCTTTTAATTTATTATAGGCTGAGAAATGTTTGTTAGAATTATGTCTACAATAAGAGAAATTAGGCCCCAAGTGAGATCCTGAGGAAATTTCTTATCTAAAAAGCTTAGGAATTTTATTATAGGGGCTGGGCCTATATATAAATAACATTTTTAAAGATATTTTCAGCTTCTTGGTTATATATTAAGTAGAAGTTGTCCCATAAGCAAATTCTAGTAAGTGAGTGGAAAAAAATATCTCACTCCCTACCTGATGAATGACAGACAACAGGTAGCAGGAAGCACAGACAGACTCTGTCCTTTGCAGCCTACAATAGGCCTCCACCAATTTCCAAATAGATACAGCATCACCCTTCGCCGTTCTCTTGGACCAAGTTGTCCTCACCAACCTTATGTGCCACAGTACAGTCTCTTCCTCAGCAGGAGGAAGGCCTTTGCCTTTCCCTGCAGCACTGAGTGATCAGGTAGCTGGTGGGCCCTAAGGAAGCTCTGATCCCTGATCGGATCAGCCCAGCTCTGAGATACGGAGCTAACAGTTTGTTTATTGTTGGTGGTAGTGACAAGCAAACCGCAGTGTCCCCTTGTTCAATCTAATGGGGTGAGTTGAACGATTCAGCTGTCAGAGCAGCGTGAGGCCTCATTTTTCTTCCCCGAAGTGCAGGGTGCCCCTTGCTTCAGCCAACATTTGATTGTGATTAATTTGTCAGGGATGGCTGTACAATGGAAATGAAGAAATGGATTGCCAATTATAGCTAGTCCTCTCTTGTACTGCTTGGCAAACGATGGCCTTTCTGCAGGGCTGACAGCCAGAGCACACTGGATTCAGTCTGGGAACCCATCTCAAGTGTGTTTTAAAGATGAGGAAGGGGTCAAAGGGAACTCATTTTTTTATTTACCACCTTTCCAGAGCTTTGCTTACTGTGTCCTGGCCTTCTTGGCCAGCACCATAGGAGGGCAAGCCACTCTGAGGTTTGCTCTTTTATTCTGTGGATTTAACATGCTTTGTACTTCTGACTGAAGTCTTAACAGCACAAATGAAAGGTGTGAAAGAGTTTATTTCATACTTCACGCTGGAAAAGCCCAAAGGGAAGCATATCTCTGACTGCCTCTGAGATGTTCAAAACGTGCTAATGATAGACAAATGCAGGCATGCCACGGTTTTTCTTTTATTTCCAAAAGACAATACTCAATTTCACATTGATAGCTATCACAAAATAAATCATGTTGCTTGTCCCTTCATAGAAGAGATTACTTTCTGTAATTTTAACAATGCCCCAAAGGAACAGATTAATAAATGTGGAAATGTCTTTAGCTATCAAGCCTATATGTCACATAATCAGATTCGCATTCAGATAGTGAGTAAGATGGACAAAATAACATTTTGAACTTGTAGAAAATCTTTGACAAACTGACATCAATGTTCATAATTCTAAAAAATTTCATTGCACTTCATAAATATTTGAGCTACAACTGTTGATGGCCTGAACAATTATTCATTCTCACACACATGCTTTTCCCATTTGTGGAGGCAGGAGTAGGTGAAATAGGTAATGTTTCAATGGGAAAAAAAATAATTGTCATTATCATGTAAAGTATAGATGAAAAAGTGAACACTATTATTCAATAGCAATAAGATTAAAAAAGAACATATTAACATCCTAAAATTTTCCTATATGCCACATTCAAATTTTCCTACATGTTCAAACATTAAAACTGTTTGAGATGTAGAAACACACATACCACATTCTTTTACATTTATACCTGAGAACACGCACATAATAGGTAATCTACTTTCTATTATATATTGTATGTATGCACATACATACAAGGATGGGCATAAGTGGGTTTGCAGTTGTTTATATGGGAAATAATACAATAATTAATAAATAATAATATAAAAATAAACTGTTTCACATACAACTGTAAACCCCCTTTTGCCAACCCTTGCATATACCCAGAATATATAACACCCAGTATATATACCTATAAATAATAAGTAACAGTAAAAAAGTGATACCTTTATACCAGCAATTAGCTGATATAAAGAAAGTTTTAAAAAAACTAGAGATTATTTTTGAAAGCAATAGATAATAATTAATTATATACTTGTTTAAAGTTATTTATGAGTATATACAGATAATAAAATCTTTATAGGTCAAAACTGAATGAGAAATAGTATATATTGTAATATAAAAAGTATAAATACAGGCTTGAATCTCTGTATGCATCCTGGTTTGGAGAAAAGCTGGAATTACTTTGAAAAGATTTTAGGGTATAAGAGGTCTGTCTGGAAAAGTCAACCATTGTTAATATAATGAGAATGGTTTGCACAACATCAGAGTAACATGGCAGCCAAGGAGAGTGTGCTGGAATGCACATGTGTGAACAATGATGATTTCACTGTACTAGTCAGTGGGAGTGAAAGATGCCGTTGAATGAGCATGTGTACTGTGTAGCTGTCACATTCCAAATGACTGAGTGAGTAGAACAACAAATCCGTATCAAATTTTGTGTTAAGCTTGAATATCCCTCTGCAGAAAGTATTAAGAATGATTCAGAAGGCTGCAGCTCTGGGCAGCTGGTGGTTGGCAGCTTCATCACAATGCCTCTGCTCATGCAGAGATTTTTGGTGAAACATCAAATCACCCAGGTGACTCACCACCCCTCACAGCCCAGATTTGGCACTCTGCAACATCTGGCTTTTCCCAAAACTAAAATCACCTTTGAAAGGGAAGAGATTTCAGGCTGTTGATGAGATTCAGGAAAATACGATGGGGAAGCTGATGGTGATTGGGAGAACTGTGTGAGGTACCAAGGTGCCTACTTTGAAGGGGACTGAGGCATCATTGTCCTATGTACAATGTTTCTTGTGTCTTGTATCTTCTTCAGTAAATGTCTCTATTTCCCATATTACATGGCTGGATACCTTCTGGACAGACCTTGTATGTGGCTTGCAAATACTCCCCAACCATCCAAAGGTCTTCTTTGCATTTTGTTGATTGTTCCTTTTTCTGTGCAGAAGATTTTTAGTTTGATGTAGTACTGCTTATTTAATTTTGCTTTTTTGCTTCTGCTTTGGGTGTCATATTCATCATAAGTCATTGCCAAGGCCAATGTCGAGGAGTTTTTTTTTCCCTATGTTTTCATCTATAAGTGTTAAGGTTTTAGGGCATATACTTACATTTTTAATCCATTTAGAGTTCATTTTTTGTTTCTGGTATAAGACAGGGATCTAGTTTCATTCTTTTGCATGGGAATAACCAGTTTTTCTCTATCATTTGTTGAAGAGATTGTTTACTCTCTATTGAACATTCTTGGCTCCACTGTCAAATACAAATTGACTGTATATGTATGAGTTTATATTTGTGCTCTCAATTCTGTTCCATTGGTCTGTGTGCATGATATATATAGTGTCCTCACCTGAGGATATGTGTATTTATTTTTTTTAGAGATAGGAAAGGGTGGGGGGAAGGAGGAGAGGGAGGGAGGGAGAGAGAGAGGGAAAGAGAGAGAGAAGCTCTGATATGAGAAACTTCTATTGGTTGCCTCCTGCACTTGTCCTGACCAGGATCAAACCCTCAACCTAGCTATGTGACCTGACCAGGAATCAAACCCATAGGCTTTTGGTGTATGAGACAATGCTCCAAGTAACTGAGCCATGCAGCCAGGTCTATGTGTCTCACCATATTACTTTGATTACCGTAGCTTTGTAATATAGTCTGTTCTTAATGCTATTGTAAGTGGGATTGTTTTCTTTATTTCTTTTCAAATAATTTGTTGTGATTTTATAGAAACAACAAATTTTATGGTAATATTTTATCATGTTACTTTACTGAATTCAATTATTCTCATAGTTTTTTTTTCAGTGTTGCCCTCAAAATGTTCTCTATATAAGGTTATGCCATCTGCAAAAAGACAATTTTACTTCTTTTTCAACTTGGATGCCTTTTTTCCCCTTGCCTGATTGTTCTGGCTAGGGTTTCTAGAACTCTTGAGTAAGAGTGGTGAGAATGAGCAGTACTCTTACCTTGTTCCTGATCTTAGTAAAAAACCTTTTAACTTTTCACCATGAAGTATGATGTTAGCTGTGAGCTTGTCACATAGCCTTTATTTCATTGGGGTATTTTTTTTCTATGCCAATTTGTGCACTTTTTACCATCAATGGATATTTAGTTTTGTCAAACTTTTTTTTCTGACTCAGTTGAGATGATTATATGATTTTATTCTTTATTCTATTAATATGATGTGTTACATTTACTGATTTGCATATATTGAACCATCCCTGTACTCCAGGGATGAATTTCACTTTATCATGCTGTATAAACATTTTAACTTCTTAAATTCATTTTGCTAGTATTTTTATGAGAATTTTTACACTCATATTATTAGGGATATTGAGCTATAGTTTTCTTTTCTTATAGTGTCCTTATTTGGCTTTGTTACTAAGATAATGCCAGCCTCATAAAATGACTTTGAAAGTGTTCCTTCCTCTTCTATTTTTTGGAAGACTTTAAGAGAATTAATTATTTTTTTAAATGTTTTGTGGGATTCACCAGTAAAACCATCTTGCCCTGGAATTTTCTGTGTTTGGAGGTTTTTGAATGCTAATTCAATCTCTTTATTCACACTTAATATGTTCAGATTTTTAAATTTCTTTAAGATCCTGTCTTTTTAGATTGTATGTTTTTAGGAAATTTATCCATTTTACTTATGCTATAATTGTTGGTGTATGATTTTTCATAGTAGTCTCTTTTGATTCTTTGTATTTCTCAGGTATCAGCTGTAATGTCTCTTCTTTCACTTATAATTTATATTTATATTGGATCCTTTTCTCTCACGATTACTCTAGCTAAATGTTCGTCAATTTTGTTTATTTTTTCAAAAACTAGTTCTTCATATGATCTCACCTTTAACTGGAACCTAATCAGCAAAACAAACAAGCAAGCAAAGTATAACCAAAGACATTGAAATTGAGAACAAGCTGATAGTAACCAGAAGGGAGAGGGGAGGGAATAATGGGGGAAAAGAGTGAAGGGTTTACAGGAACAACTATAAAGGTCACATGGACAATAACAAGGGAGTGGGGGGAGGAAACAGGGGAGGGAGGTGGGGAAGGCTGGGGTGGTGAGGAGGGGTGGGGGAAAAGGCAGAAAACTGTACTTGAAAAACAATGAAAATCAAAAGTAAAAAAACTAATTCTTGGTTTTGTTAATTTTTTCTATTGTTATCCTATTCTCTACTTAATTTATTTCCGCTTTAATTTTTTATTCCTTTTTTTAAATTTTTTGCTAACTTTGGCCTTAGTTTGTTCTTTGTAGTTAGTAGAGGTATAAGACTAGGTTGATTATTTAAGACCTTCTTTATCATTGATGTATGCATTTATTACTAAAAACTTCTCTCTCCAATCTGCTTTTGCAGTATCCTTTAAGTTTAGTATGCTGTTTTTATTTTCAGGTATCTCAAAATATTCTCTTTATTTCTCTTTTGCATTCATTCTTCCTTTGCATTCTTCCAGCAGTTGTTCATGAGTGTGTTTTTTAATTTCCATGTTTCTGTAAAATTTCCAGTTTTCCTCCTGTTATCTAGTTCTCATTTCATTCCACTATGGTCAGAGAAGAGACTTGATATAGTTTCTATCTTCTTGAATTTTTTGACAATTGTTTTGTGGCTTAATATTGATCTATCCTAGTGTCCTTGCTCCATGTGTCCTTGGGAAGAATGTGTATTCTGCTGCTATTGGATAAAACACTCCATATATTTTTTTAAGTTTATTTAGTCTATAGTGTTGTTCAAGTAACATTGGGCTTCACAGTTCTGGACCAATTTCTATTCACCTTCTTTTTCTGCTTTGAGTGTAATGAGAAAAAGAGCCACCACATCTTATTATCAGTCACTTCCCCACTAGGTTCTTTCTTACCTCAACATAATGCAGAATGAAATACAAAGTTCCTTATTTTACCCCTTTTTCTACTTTTTCAAGTAAACACATAGTTTCTTGGGTTTCCTGAGAAAAGCTGCTACTGCATACAAGAAAATACACAGGGTATAACAGGTTAAGACCAGTTTATTCACCACTGAAACTCCCCTGAGCACTGGACTTGTCTCTTGAAAGGAAAGCTGCATGAAGATTATGAAGGTCCTGTGGTAGGAAGAGTGATGGGAGCTGAGGAAGTGACCAAAGTAGTTCTGGAGCTGGAGGAGGGGCTGGTAGAAAGATTATTAGAGGATCTCCATCTTCCCACTAACTCAGTGACTATAGCAGCTCTGACACAGTAGCCTCATCTAAGATGGGTATTGCCTCAAGTGAGAATGAAGCTGATAAGTGGAAGGAGTTAGTAGTGGAAGGGATGGGAGCAAAGACCACTGAATGGATAGAACAGGAAAGCAGAGGATGTTCCTAGGCAGAGGACCACATATCCTGGTCCCCTCTGCCTAAGGGTGCCTGCCCTGCCGTGAGATTGCCAGCTCACTTGCTACAGCTTCTTGGCATTTCCATCCCTTTTTGTCACTCTTCTTCTCCACTGCCTCTTAATGCTCATCATGTTTCCTGCTTCTTACCTTACTCCATGGCTGACCAAGTGGTTTTGAGTGAGGTCTGTTAGGGGAAAACCTAGACTGGGGTACATTCTATACACACGCATCTGCAGGTGCACGCACTACACTTAGGTCCCAGTAACCCTTCAACATGTTCAAAGATCTAAAAAAAAGACTTTCAAGTCAGATTTTTACATTTCCTGGATTCACTCATGTGTATCCCTGTTTTATTGTAGCAATGAGGCATATTTTCACTGTTTATGAAGGGTGAAAAAGGCTGATGAGTCTTCATTTCCTTTTATATACAACATGGGAAAACAGCAACTCTGTGTACTTTCCTTTTTCTTTCACTGTGGATGAAAGAAAAATATTTTCAAAGTTGAAAAAAATTGAGAGGCAATAATTTAGGATGCTAACCTTTCCCACAGCAGTGCCAGCAGATCCTTCCAGCTTGCTAAGGGATTCAGAATTTGCCGAAGCTGAGAGTCCCTGAGCTGCTGGTGATCACTTTCCCAGGTTCCTGTAATTATATTGAAGGGCTGACATTTATAAGCTTGGTTGAATGCTTGGCTAGTAAAATGGGATATTGGCAGTGTGTCAGAGGCACCATAAACCATAGGATGGGTGCCTTCCTGAGGGTTAATTTTATAAGATTTATTGGAAGAGGAATATAAAATTACCTAATGGGTAAGTAGTGTAAATCTTTTGTTTAAAGAAATGGATTACAATATATTTATACTTTAGAACAAAATGTAATATTTCAACTAAAAATAATTTATCACTTGTATAGGCTATGCCCAGGGGCCCCAATGATGTTATAGATATATCAAATTTATGTTTAAAGAAGCTTTGATAATAAAGTAGGAGCAGTACTGATATGGTGCAAAGAGAGATGAATATACGTGTAATTTCTGTGTTAACTCAGCCTTTACAAGTTACTGATAGTGAATCCAATTGCCCGGCATGGGATGATCTCTACAAAAAGGATGTGGCAAGGAGAAGTCTGCATAGAAGAAGAGGTGGGAGTGGGGGCCTAAAGGGAAATCATGGTCCTTACTACAGTAACCCTTAGAGACTCAGTTCTGGAAAAGCCTCAGTTCAAATATTTTTTTCTTCTAGTGGCAGAAAGTATATATTAGTATTATTCCCAATTACATATGAGGAAACTTGGAACCAAGATTCAAAGAATAGTTTAGTGAGTGAACCATCCTAGACAATAATCTCATATCCTTTTGATTCCCAAACCCTCACCAGGGTGTCTGATCTCAGATCTCACCAGAACTAGCTGGTTGTGGCTAGGCAAAAACTGTGGGTGTCTTTTTTCCAGCCAGGAAAATAAGAAGTTAAGACAAGTATGATATCCAAAATGGCTTCCCACCCAAATAGCCTATGATCATAGAAATAATAAACAAACAAACAAATAAATAACAGTTCAAACTTTCTGAGTATTTTTAACAAGAAAAAGCAAGCTTCAGACTTTTTCCTTCTCCAAGCCATGTGGATAAGTTAAAAGCCATGTGGCAGTGTAACTTATCCACTCCCCAAGATTTCCTAGAAATGATGCATTAGAAAGCTATCTTACAGAACCACAGTTTGGTTTTATCCATAAGAATATGCTGCCTTAAGACATAGAATTTTTATTTTTGAGACCACAGGTAACTACAATTACTTTGTCTCTCTTATCACTGAAAGATTTTATTTATATACAGACACAATAAAATGTTTTTATTCTTAGAGCTTCGGTAAACTACAGTGAGCTTAAAATTGCAGAAGTTAGGTGACTTCACTTTTTAAGCAAAAAGCTACAGTGGTTATGGCCAATGTAATATGGAAAGCATGGTGTGGTATCACAAATAGACTTTATTTCCTGACAGCTGAACTCACAGAGTTTAATCAGGGGACCCACTGGTGGCTAAGAGGTGACAACTGGCTTTCAGAGAAGCAGCAGAAGCAATCCAACAGAAAGCAAGGTGGTTCTCATGATAAAGGACTTCTGACTGGTGTCACTCAGAGCCCAAGTAAAGCTTCCATCAGATAGTAAATGACTTGTTCAAGACTGTAGAAGTTCTTCTAGAATCCAGTGATATGAGTGAATAAAACACTCAAAGCCCCTACTCTCACAGAACTCTGATCCCAGAGGGTAAGTAGTAGTAATAATAATAATAATAATAGCAGTAAAAATAAAATTACTATTAACAATAATGGTAACAATAATTGCTAAATACAGACTCTGGCACAAATAATGCCCCTTTTATTACAAACTCTTTTATTACAAAATGATAAACATATAATTCTGTAACAACAATAGCACACTCCAGCACACCACATGACATTTTAAGTGAATGTTCAAATTGCTGTCCATCTCCTGTGAGACATTCACATACCCTTCCAACCACTCTCAAACAAGCCTTACTTCCACTGGACCCTGTATTTTCCTCTATGTATGTGATACCATGATAAGTACTCTAATGTATTATCTATTTTAATTTAATCTTATAATAACCCCATGTAATGGGCATTGTTATCCCATTTGACAGTTGAGATTATTGAGGCCTAAAGAGAATAACTTGCCTGAGGACACCTAGCTAATAAGAGACAGATTCAGAATTTGAACCTAGGAAAACTACATTGCCGCCCAGGTGAGCGGGACACCAGAATCATGAAGCAAAGGTAGGCTTCAAGGAGGCTTGAGAGAAATGGGGCAGCCAAAGAATGAAAATGACAATTGTTTAGAAATGATTAAAAATTAACAACAGAACACCACTGTATCACAGTTATAATCCACATGTTTAGACACAGAAGAATACTTAAATTAACTGCATATGAGCATTATTTATAATGCCAAAAAGTAGAAACAATTCAAATATTCATTAACTGATGAATGGATAAATAAAATATTAATGTTAATAATAGAAATAAATTACTGATATTTGGTACTGCATAAATGACACTTGAAAATATTATGCTAAGTAAGAGGCTAGTCACAAAAGAGCACATAGTTTATGATTCCATTCACATAAAATATCCAGAACAGGAAATATATAGAGATCAAGAATAAATTATTATTTGTCTAGAGATGGGGGAGAGCGGTTAAAGAGTGACAGCTGTTTGGGGGAGTCTAAGACTTGACTACAATTTTGGTTTGATCAGTGAATTAATTTGCATGTACTTTTTCATTTTTCTTATCCAGTCTTGAATGACCCTCCTTTTTCTTGCTCTTTATACATGAATCTAAAGGATGAAGTTAAATAAACATAGGTCAGCTTTCTTTAGAAGGGACTTCAAAAATAATTTTGGTAGTTCTTAGGAAAGTCGAGTATGTTTAGCTATCTTGGACAATGATTTTCACACCAATCTCTTCTTAGTTAGTGACTCTATTTTTAAAATGCATCTTGAAATGCATTTGGAAAAGACTGTATTAGTTAAGGTAAAGCTAAGTTGCTGTAACAAAGAGTCTCCAAAATAGAGTGGCTTAGTGAATATAGATGCTTATTTCTATGATAACAGTTCCAAAGTGAGCATTTTGCTTATGGAAGAACTCATTCCACTCTGTCCATTAAGGAGCCAGGAATCTAACATGATGTTAAGTTGTTGCTCTGCCTTCCTTAATTGCTTTTATATCTTTACCTTTTCTGGTTCCAGCAAAAAGAAACACAAAGGATGGACAAACACCTTTATTTTATGGTACCTGGACTTAAAGTAGCACTCATTACTTCAACCTACCTTCCTTTGGAAAGGAAATGGTCATGTGACCAGCCTAATTGCACAGAAGCTTAGAAATTTGGTCTAGCTAGTTTATACGTCTGACTATAATTCTGCTATGTGGAAAGAATCATGATAAACTTCCAGATAACAGCACTATTAGGATGGCCAAATTCCAGAACACTAACAACACTAAATGCTGGTGAGTGTATGGAAGAACAGGAGCTCTCATCCATTGCTGGGGAGATTGCAAAATAGTACAGCACTTTGGAACACAGTTTGGCAATTCCTTACAGAAACAAATATATTCTTACCAAACGATTCAGCAATCCCACTTCTTGGTATTTACCAAAAGGTTTTGAAAATTTATTTTCACACAAAAACCTGCACATAGCTATTTATAACAGCTTTGTTCATAATTGCCAAAATGTGGAAGCAACCAAGACACCCATCAGTAGGTGAATGGATAAACTGCAGTACATCTAGACAATGGAATATTATTCAGTGCTAAAAAGAAATCAGTTATCAACCCATAAAAAGACATGGAAAAACCTCAACTGCATATTCCTAAGTGAAAGAAGCCAGTCTGAAAAGGCTATGATTCCAACTACAGGACATTCTATGAAAGTCATATCTGTAGAGACAATAAAAAGATCAGTGTTTGCAGGGAGTGGGGTGGGGAGAGATAAATCAGCAGAGGACAGAGGATTTTTAGGGTGGTGAAAAATACTTTGTATGCTACTATAATGATGGATACATGTCATCATATTTTTGTCCAAACCCATAGAATGCACATGAAGAGCAAATCCTAAGGTAAACTATAGACAGTGAGTGACTATGATGCATTAATTTAAGTTCATCTTTTGTAACAAATGTACCACTTTGGGGCCTGATGTTGATAATGGGGGAGGCAATGCATATGTGTTTCAGAAGGTTCAGCTCATAAAATAATATTCAAATGTGATATAATTGAAATGGCTTTGGTCCTAGCACTGTATTTTCCTAAAGATATATAAGTTACTTTGCTTTCAGGGCCAGTAATTAACTCACGGATTGTCAAGAACAATAATGCTTTGTATAGTGGGAATAACGTGACCAAGACGAAAAACATAAAATGTCAAAAAAGAGAATTTATGAGAAAAAAAGAAGAGTCATCATTAGACCACCTGAAAGGAAGTTTTCAAAGCAAATGGAAATATCAAAAGGAAGAGAAGAAAGCAAGAAAGGAGCAGGGAGCTGTCAAAGGGATGAAAGAGAGAGGCACACATTTTTGTCAATTTTACTCTGGTTTCCAAATGTATTATACAAGGTAACTCTTCCAGCGAGCCCAGAATTGCATGGCAATAGTTGTCACACCCTCTGAAATCTGTCAGCATTTAAAGCTGACAGAGGCCATGCCCTTAGCTTTGCCGTTGGAGAATGCCTTGGTTTCTTTCCAAGTCATGTCTGTGAATTTAGACAGATGTAGTGATAAAAATATTTGTCGAGTGGATATAAGGTTAACAAAACATTGCTTTGGTCTCCTTTTTACCGGTTAGAAGCAGAAGAGCAAACTTGAATGCAAATGAGGGCTCCAATTAGAAAATTGTGTCCTGGCAGCACTTGATGGAGAGCAGAGGGAGAGCAGGTGATTTGAGAGAAACAGGCCTTCCATGTTGATAACAGAAATAATGAATAAATATGGAACCTTCTTTAGCTGAGTTACACTCAACTTATGTTCTTTCTGCAAATTTCCAGCCAATAACTCAATGTCTGAAATTCTTTCTTCTCTAAAATCACTACCTTGTACCTGGAAAGCAAGATTCAAGATTTTTCTTTTTCTCCAGAGAGAATATTTCCCCAATTACTCAAGGGATATACTTTTCCACCTGGACTTCATTTCTGTTAACTATACTGACTCTCATAAAAGGGACTAAAATTATTTTTGCTGTTCATGTCTCTGTAAAAATTCCTTTGCTATGTATCATGTCTAGCCTCTTTTGTTAAACTTATTAGCACCACAGTGTCCAAGTCCAGCTCCAAGGGCAGAGGCACACATAAGATCTGAAATGTCCATCAGGGAAGTTCAAATCTAACCCTCTGAGACTGGCTTACTGGCCAATTCAAGTCTTTAGCAGGCATTTGAGAGTTCTGAGACCCTTTAAGCCCCATCTGGATCTATTTTTCACAAAGTAACAGAGGCCTTTCTTTGGTGTTTTATCAAATGTGGCTTTACATCCTGAGTGTAAGCAGGCGGTCTGATGCCCTGTGGAACCATCCTGGAAACATTACATTGTAATAGCAACAGTGGTTGCTGAACGTCAGAGTGGAAAAGTCTGGTTCCTCTTCTAGGGGAACTTCGATTTGTATTTGTATTTCTCTCTTAAATCTGGTGAAGTGACATGGCAGATATTCTTCAGTCTGTATCTTGCAGAAAAGTGCACCTGGTATGGTTGCCATCAGGTCCTGTCTTCAAAAAGCTGAGGGAAGGGGAAAGGTGAAGAGAGAAGCTGGCTTCCACTGTGTTCCTGGGAACCCCTGAAACACTGCAGTGCCCCAGATCCTCCAGACATGCTTTGAATGTGTTGATGACGTCTGAGTTTCCATAAAATGGGAATGCTTACTGTTGAAATTGCCCTGACATGAGATCATCTTGGCAATTAAATGAACAGACCTCTTCAAAAGATAACTGCACCATAGTTAAATTTTTGTTATAGTAGAATTAGAGTTACATTGGGTTTGTGGGACATAAATCTAAAAGTGAAGGTAAATCCAAAGCAAATAGCATCTGAAAAATTGCATCAGGTGAGGAGGTGGGCAAACATGAAGGTGTGTCAGAAGGGAGGGGCCTGAGGACAACCTGTACCTCCCTGACTACCCATCACCCTGTGGGCCATACATAACAAACAATACCATTTTCTTAAGTGACACTAAAGGCTGTATTCACCTTGGCTCTCTAACTGAACAAGTCCTTGTGTTTTCATCTTACCTCGTCAAGGTGAACACTGCCATGCCTATAAACACCATTTCCAGTTTGAAAATGTTTTTTAAGAAGTACATTTGTTTTTTCTAAAATAGAGATGCTTGCCCATTAAGGAAATACTAACATGGTAGCTTTCTGTACATGTTATTTTTCCAATTAATAATTCCTTTTTTGTATCTTAGTTTGGCAACAATTTTGGTTATAATCATTATCATTGTCCTAAAACAGCAAATATTATGTGAGCTCCTGCTAGAGACACAATCCTAGGCACTGAGTCCATACAGAATATGCACAAGTGAATCCCTGCTCATTAAAGAATTTCAAAGTGGCTACAAACACAAGGTATATGAACAAAATTCTATGGAACAATATGAGGAAGCAGTTGTTACTTGTCTGGATTGCAAATGTTCAAAGATTTCAAAAGATATAATGGCCACCAAAAGTGGAAGACTTCTCAGAGATCAAGCTTCAACATGTATAAGTATGGATGATGTGTTCTTGTTGGTGGATCAGGGTACAGATTGCGGTAAAGCAGTGGTGGTGATGGTGTATGTGAATTTGGTGCATGTGTGTGTGTAAGATAAGGAAGGGAAACAGAGCTGGACCTGGGAAGGTACATGCCATGTTCTGCAGTCCATCAGCTTATTTGTGGGTAACAGAAGGTATGTCCATAATGGGAGGATGCGAAGATATACCTCAAACTATATTCTGAAAGATACACTAGTCCTGATAAAGGTTAAGGGAGCAATAATTTCTGTGGTAAAATAACCATAGGAAGTGCTAAAACTAAATGCCCCTTTTGAAAATGCAAATGCAAAGGTACATATAAAATTTTGGGCACATCGGTCCTCAAGAAGAGAACTTTTTTCCCCTCTTCACAAATTTTGAAAAGACTTGTTTAGAGAGATGCCTATTGCTCGGTCTAGAAAGAGTGGACATTAACCTGAAAGGAATTGAATACAATCAAATTCTTCTGAGCAGATGGGAAATATGCTCCAAATCGTATTTTAGAAAATTAATCTAGTAAGGTTTAGAGTATGGAGTAAGAAGGACTAGAACCAGGAGACTGTTCAGAATATTTGCTCTTAATCCATTCTAGCATGATTTACAAAGTGTTGGGAATTTTGTTTACTTGCTTTTTAAAAATTTTTTATGAGCAGTTTACTTTTTTTTAGTTTTTTAAATTAAATTTACTGGGGTGACAATGGTTAATAAGATCATATAAGTATCTATTGTACAATTCTATGGAGATTGGATAAAGAAGATGTGGTACATAGTAGGTTTACAGTTCTGAGTATGTAAAACACAGTTTATTCTTGCATTATGATTTATCAATTATTATATTTTCCATATAAACAACTGTAAATCTACTTTTGCCCCACCCTGTTTATACAATGGACTACGTTCTTTAAATAAAGTATTACTTAAAATCTCAATAAATAAAAAATAAAATCGATATGAATAATGGAGAAAGCACAGCAGAGTTTCAGATTAAGAGGAAGAAAACAACTGATCTACAACATGTGGCTACTGGGAGAAAATCAGGATGGATCTGAAAGCTATAACTTCACAAGGAACACAGGAAGTAATTTTCAAGTTGCAAAATGCTAAATTGTCTATAAACTAAAGAGAACTGAAATAATCTAAGAGTTACTAAAACAGGATGTCATGGAGCTAAAAATAAATTGAGGCCTCAAGCTCTGTTGAGGGAAACCAATGAAGAAATCCCTGTCTTTCAGGGATTAAAATTAAACAAGAGCCACCTTAGGTTTATTTGTCTTATTACCCTCTCTTAAGTCTCTAATTTTATTGTACCTCCTCATTTTTCTTTACCCTTCTACTTTCTTTTTCTGCTGTTTCTCTCTTTTTAAAATATATCATATGCAATTCACTTTTTGAAATTTCTGGCACATTACCATAAGATTCTTAGTGACGAAATAGACATCAACAATATGACAAGGTATTAAACATAGAAAGTGATGTGCATAATATCATTTTGGCAGTTGAATTTTTGCTTGTTTTTGTCAATGAATATCCAGATTGACATGAGAGAACATTCTCAAAATGAGAACCATTTCTGCAGTGGAGTCTGATCTGACACAAGACAGGGTGAAATGCAGATTTGGCTCTTGATCAGGTAGAACTTTGCACATAATGGTTCCTGTAGGCAAATATTTAAGAATTCTAACTGTGAGGCAGACACAATGGCCATAACAGAGATAATAGTGCAGAAGCTTCCTCATCGTGCCTCCACAAACACAGTCTGTAGTGATATCCAAAGAGAAAAAAGGAATGCCTTAATTTACTAAATAGTGTGACCCAGTTCTTCCCCATTTAATTTTATTCAGGCCTACATTTTTCTTGTTATTCTCAATAAAACCTTCCAAAGAAATACCACATTTAAAAATTAAGTTTCCTACCTTAATTCTAGAGTGATGTATCTCTCAGAATGATGTATCTAGAATGCTAGGTATCCCCCCCTTATAGTAATGACCTTAAACTATTTCTTTATATGTGTTTGTATTTGATTTTCCAGATAAGACTCTCAATGTGAGAATTTGAGCTCAGAAAGATTGTAATCTATTTTTGTTTGATCAGAAAACTCTACAATGACAAATAAACTCCATTTTACCTTAATATTCTAAAACAGATTTACTAACAGCCTGAGAAAAATGATGAGGGAAATGTCACTGAAGTGGCAGAATATTTAAGAGCTTTAGGCTAGTGGTAACAAATAATATAAGAACATTTGCTTCCATCTGTAAGAGAAGGAGTCACTACTTAAAACAATGCATCAATATCAAAAACATTCTCTGCAGTTTATTAATTTGTTTTTATTAACAGTCACTTCTTTGGATTTTTTTAAATGTAAATATACAGATATGTGCATGTGTTTGCATTTTAATGTATATTATTTTGTAATTCACAGCAAATAATGATAATTATTTGGTTTTATATAGGTTTTATATGCAATATGAATCATCTAAGGGAAAAATCTGACTTTATCTTTAAAAAAACTATCAGAAGTCAAATCATTCTAGAGAAAAATTTTCAGTTCTATAAAAGACATTAAACCACAGTGTATCTAGGCATTAAACATGGTATCTAATATAACAACATTTAAAAACACAAAAGAATATCTAAATAGCATCTTGAGATTCCTCAATGGTATTTGGCCTGTGTTTTGAGTCTCTTTAAATCACAGCAAGCTATATCCATCAGAAAAATCTTTTATTTTTTCTGTTAATCTTGCCTTTAACAACAAAATAAAGAAATAAAAATAGTATCAAAAGCTAGATCACTTACCATAAATGCCTGTTGAAATGCAGGGAAATGCCTGTGAATAAACCACAAAAATAACAATAAATTTTAAAGAAACAACTCTGCTTGACTCAAACACTATTTATTTGAACATCTATTTTGCCTGATAATGGGATGCCCTCACAGATACTCAGCTCTGAAATCCAGCTTTTCCATGCCAATACTCATGCCAGCTCACAAGAGTCAACTGTCACACTTTCAGGAATCTTGTGAACCAATTGTTAAACATAGTTATTAACAAGAAATTAAATTACATAAATCAGTAATAAAATGTTATTTGTAAAACAAATACTCAGAAATCATCTCATCACTTCCCAATTACTTTGCCACATCTATTACTACCTCTGCTCTTGAGATTACTTGTGTCTGTCCTATGCATATGATAGAAATACTATGTAATGGTTTGTTACTAATGAGCATCTTACTCCAGCTCCATATTAAGTAAGGTCATGTTGATGGCTTGAAATCTGAAAATATCAATCAACATTTATGTTAGACTACACTCGTGGGTCAATTGAAACCATAGGTTGGCTATGACTATAAAATTTTGATAAAATTTAATAAAATTGTTCTGTAAGAATAATTGAGTATATAAAATTTGTAATAAATTGTATTATATTTAATTTATTCTTATATGTGTGTGATACACATTATTTTTATCAGTAAAATTAAAAAAATAAAATTGTATACACACATACTAATTTTTTAAGTCAGTTTTTAAGCATTTACTGGCACACCACTACTATATCATATAGTATGGATCAAATGTTCTCCCAGATTAGGTCATAGGAATGGAACTGCATGATGGGATTAATGTTCTTATGAGAGAAAGAGAGCTTTCCACCACATGAGGGTACAAAGAGCGGAAGGCTGTCTACAAACCAGGAAGTAGGCCCACGCCAACCACAGATCTGTTGGCATCTTAATCTTGGACTTCACAGCTTCCAGAAATAAATGTGCCTTATTTAAGCCACCCTGTCTATGGCAAATTGTTATAGCAGCCCAAACTGACTAAGACACCATATTTTACTTAGCAACGTTTAAAGAATTGGATTGAAAGAGTAAGGGAACAAATGTAAATATATAGGTAATTCTTAATTAGACTTTCTAACAGTAGAAAGTGATCTCTGCATGGAAGTGTCGTCTGTCAACGTACCTTTGTGTAAAGTTAATCAAGTTCTTTTCATCCTTCTGGTCTCTGTAGTTTTCAATTGAAATTAAAAATGATAAGATCCACCATATAAAAATGTGCCAAGGGAATTAATAACAGAATTTTTTTAAAAAAGTGATGGATACTTCCCTAGAGAATCTAAAAACTGCACTTGCCATTGACTGTAATAATTACTATTATTATTGAGCTCAATAATAATAAAACATCTGCTTTTTTAACATACTGGGGGTTGAATATGTACTATATTTTATTTTCCTTAATGTTTTTATAGATGTTATGCCTATTCCCTTTATGTGGATATTTCATTTAAAAAGTCACAGTGTATATGATCTTATTTTAGAGAGAATAATCAACTCTCTTAAGTTGATCACCTATACATCTGCAAAATGATAGACTTTTTTCTCTTCCTTTACTAGTACTTGTTCATGTTTCTATCAAGTGTATAAAAGTTCCTGAAATAAAGTAGAGCTATTTCATAATGAATTAATGAGTTAAGTCTTTGATTCCTTGAGTTCTTGAGGTGCCAATAAGATGTGAAATGTGTTCTTGAATGACTCAATTCATCCAATAATACAAAACTATGAAGTGAGAGTATGAAGTGAATTCTCCTGAAAATGTTGGAGTCTCTGTACAGGCATTCACCAGGATTATCACCAGGTCTTGCTCTCAGTGTGAAATCAACTTCAAGCTACTATAAGTAAATTGTTACTAACCATAAGGACCCAGAGTACAGGAATGGCCTACTTAAAAATACATGAAAATATCCAGGTGCCCAGTTGGGGAGCAACCAAGAAGGAATCACACATTGATGTTTCTTTCTCTCTCTCTTTCTCCCTCTCTTCCCCTCTCTCTAAAAATAAACAAATAATCTTAAAAATACATTAAAATATAATGTATGCTGTGCTCACTCATGTTCTACTGTGTCCTTTAAATGAGTCAGGGAAAGATGAATTTTGGAGCTCATCCCCTAGGTATTCCATGAGAGCGAAGTGAACACACAAACATCATACATTTTGTGATTGCAGTAGAAAAAGGTTTGAAAACAGCTTCATGGAACCATCAATCAAATGTTAGAAGATAGCACAATGTTTTAAATATGCACGTCCACTTTAACTCCCACCTGGACATCTTTCCAGTCCATGTTTATGAGTCTGTGCTCAAGGGGTCTATGGGAAGATTCAGAGGAGTAAGCAACACAGAGTATTCTATCTGACAAGTAGTAAAATCTCAATGAATGCTGATTCCTATTGTGGGTACTGTAAAGCCCATAAGACTCCACACTTCAAGAGGAAACTTGTTGCCCTAGACCAAGGCTTCCCACCCTTGACACTATTGACAAGTTGGATCTGATAATTCTTTTTTGTTGGGGGCTGTCTTGTGCATTTTGAGATGTTTAGCAGCACCCCCTGACTCTATCCACTCGATGCCAGTAGCATGAGCCCTTCGTGATAATCAAAATATATATCCAGACATTGTTAAATATCGTCTAAGGGGCAAAATCACCCCTTGTTGAGGACCACTGCCCTCTAATCTAAGACCTAGACCCCAGCAGTGATGTCAGAGATTGTCAATCATTGTCTAAGATGCAAAGAGCCACCTCATTCAAGGTCATGCCCCTTCCCAAGGTAGTCCATATCCAATAATCAATCAATGCAGAGTATAAAGGCTTTGGCTCATCTTGGCTCAATTTAGTGCAACACCGATGGTCCCTACCAGCTTTTCCCTACCCACTTTTGCTTCCTTCCCCTCTTCGCCTCTCTTTTCCAGGTATTGATCTCAAGGTCCCACATTAATAAACATCCTGCATCCTGAACTCTGTCTCACAATCTGCTTCATGGGGAACTATTTGAGTTAATTCCCTCCTGCTTCCCTGTCAGGCTCAGTCATATGAATCGTTCTCTCATCAGATCTAGCAGAAAAGAGGACATACTGAATAGTTAATGGCAAATTTCATTTGTGTCAGCTCCCAGCTCTATCTTGGAATCAATCATGCAACTTAATAATTGAGTCTGAATGTACCAACTGCCTTGTCTGTTTTAAAGGACAAATAGCTTCGTCTGAAAATGACATTGTTGCCTTGAATGTGAAGGCAAACAGACATGTAATGGAGAATAATTTTGGTGATACTATTGCATCAATTCAAACAAAAATGCAATGGTAAAGCAGAGATGGAACTATAATATCATAGAAAATTATTTTATATAAAACAATTTTGCATATAATTCATCCAAACTACAGCTCCTCCATTAATCATTTGTTATTACTTAAGAGAGAAAGAGACAGAGAAAGATTGAGGAGAAAAAAAAAAGTGAGCAAGTGAGCTCAGCTAAGGGATTTTATAGCACATAGTCTGTGCTCTTTGCCATAATGAATTTCTGATGGAGCCACCAGAAGTGAGTAGCATGGGATTTCTTTATTTCAAAGATATGTTTAACATAGACACCTACCTGCAAAAACTCCTCTCCTATTGAAAAAAATGGTAGCTTGTACCAAAACTCAGACCAATTAGCCTGGTTTGTTTTAAGTGCACATAACTCAGCAGTTACCTGTAGAACTTGGGGAATGACATCACCAGTCTAATTTATAAGGCTCCAGATTCTCTTTCCAGCAAAACTCAGGAGCAAGAAGTCTCTGTGCTAATCAGAGATGATCATCTATAGCCATCAGAAACTTGCTTCATAGCACTTTACTTTTAGCCAGTTTATTTTTTTTCCCAAATCATCATGTACTTGCTCTCTTGGGGGAAAAATAATCATTTGATTTGGAGAGTGAGAGACGATTTTCCTTTTGTGAAATTCTGGATTGGGAAAATACTTCCTTATTCCAGCATGTGCATTCCAAGTAGATTTGTAAAAAAAAAAACAAACAAACAAAAAAAAAACAAATCCTTAAGGCTGTAAACTATGTCTCTCATCTTTTTTATTGTCTGCCTCCACTCATCCCATTTCAATAATTTGAGGAAAGGGAAGGAAACATGTTTTCACTTTCTTTGTTTTGACACTAACAGGACCTCAAAACCCAGACTATGCAACATCATAATGTTCACTTGCTTTTGCTTGACACTTGACTCTGGTTTAATACATTCCTGCAAAGTGGGAATTTCTTCCTCTCCATTGATTGATTGCTCATGCAGAAGACTTGTGATCTGAGTAGGTCTGACTCCACCCTCAACTTCATGAGAAGGTGTTGATTGACCTAAATAAACAGTGCACATTCCCCATACAAGAACAGAGAGATGGAGGATTCTGAATCACTGAGCTGCTATTTTAAACTAACTGTAAAGTGCTCCCAACTTCCACAATCTTCCAATGGCTGACCCAATACTTTTCTTATTGTTTAATCAGTTTTACTTAGATTTTCCATTATTTGCAAGCAAAAGCATGCTATCTATATACCTTCCATGTAAGTGCTTTTAATTATATATCATGTTTCACTGAATTGAAGAAGCTGATTGCAAAAAGAAAACCACATTATTGTGTTGAATTTTGTGTACCACTAAGAAAGAGGAAGCTCTGTAAATTAAATATAACAAGTACTTTCTTATGCTTTAAAATTTATACTGTGTACTTATTGAAAATGCTATTTTGGATTTATTTAGATAATTTCATAACTCATATCTTGTTCTAGAGTATAGATAAAAAGGAGATAAAGTGGTTAAGTTTTTCTAAAAGTTCTTCACATTCAAAGTCCAAGGCTTCTGAATCACTTTTCAAAACAGAATCATTGATATAAGTTTTCCAGTTTTACGCTTGTGCTCTCAAGAGTGGTGGTGTTGATCCAGTCCTTCATGAGTGCTTCACTGTGGACTCTGAACTTTTCTTCCAAGCCCCTAACATAATACTCTTACTAAAGGTGTGAAGCTGATTCCTTCATTACCAATGGAGTTTTTTCAGACAGCACCCACACACACCTCCTCCTCAAGTGGCCACTAATAAGTTCTTTGGTTGGTTGAAAGTCAAAGGGTTGCAGCTCTCCAATCTACCAGGAATGACAACCAGTGAAACCTCATCACCACTGTACTTTACTGTAAAACATCACAGTTTATAAGAGGCATTCTGCTTTCAAAGAAGTTAGAATGTGAGAAAAGGTGCATAAGTAAGATTTAGGGTACCATTCTTTGTCTTTAGATGTTTGGTTATTAGTTTAGTGGGCTCTGCTATAGTCCCCTTATCCAGAATCCAAAATAATTGAGTATTTCTCAAACTGTGATATACGACTAACTCTAAGAGTATTCAGGACACTTTGAGGTGGTAAACAGATGGGCATTGTCTATTTCAGTGTAATACAAACATATTATTTTTATATACTCCATCATTTTCCTCAAGTCTTCATCCTTCCTTCTACTACACCCTTTGCTATGTGATACTGAAGTTCTTCCAGTAGAAGAGGATGCATTTTCCTTATTCCACTGATGATGGATATGACTTGGTTTGGCCAATGGGATAATAGCAGTCATGACATTTAGGCGTATATTTTGTACTCTTGCCTTTGGAGGGAAACCAGGAGAAGAATACACTTCATGTAGCAGCTGGTCCAGAAAGGCTGAGATAAGTGGAACAGATCAACTGAACACAGCCTTAAGTCAGCTGTGCCCCAAACAACCCACTGGCAAGGAAGACATGCTTATTATTTTATGTCACTAAGTTTTGGAGTTGTTTGTTGCACAACATTACTATAAGTGATAATATAAATTTGCTAAAACTATTAGTTATTATAATGTATTATAACAATGGATAATAGTTTTCCACTTAGAGTGACAATATAAAGTTTCTTTTGAAAATAAAAATACTTAGAGTCTACTAAAATATCAGGTAATTATCAATTTATAAGGTAGAATGTGAACACCTAAAGAAATATTGATGCAGCAAATAACATCAAATTTTAAAAACTATTGAATTAAAAATAGCATTGAATTTTAAAAAGCTATTGAATTAGAAGGCAAGACACCAGGGTCACTCACTAGCTATAAATCTGACAGTCAACAGCATATTCCCTTCAGCACCTCAGTTTCCCCATCTATAAAGAACAGAGTTGGACCAGATGGCTTATTCAGCTATTAGATTCTATGATGTTATAAAACAGCCTGTTATCCTTGACTACAGTGCAGAATAAAGGGGATATGGAGACAGGCAATTTTACAGCATCCTGGATTCCTCCTAGTGTTTGGATGTGGGAGGTGGCAGTGTGGCAACAACAATGCTGTTGCTCTTGAATTACCACACTGTGCTGAGCACTGGGCCTAGAGCTCTGTGTATACCCTCTGGTTCATTTCCACGGACAGTCCTGTGATAAAGAATGTATTACCCCCTTTTTATAAACATGAATAAAAATAAAGCTAAGTCGCTCAGAGTCACAGAAAGAAATGTTAACTAAAGGATTTATTTGTTATTTTACATAAGAAATTATTGATTCCATTTTTGCCTTTAATATTTCTTAATTATACACACAAGATATGCATACATTCTCAAAAGGCTCAGCAAGACAGGTCAAGGCAGACAGCAGTGAAAACTTTCTCCTACAGCCATGCCTCCCCTTCCTCTGATTTAACTGAAATACCCTCCTCCCAGGCTGTGATGGTCAATAGCATGGTGAGCATCATACCACTCCATGCACTCACATTGCAAAGGCCGAGAAACATGGTGCCTTCTTATCGATCTCAATAACCTAATCACTCCTCATCACACTTCAAGAAAATGCAAGTCAGAAGCATGGCCTCCAAAGTCCCAGTAATCTGGATTTCTTTCTGCCCTCCTTTCCTTCCCTTTCTCCTTTCGCTCACAGAGTCTCTGTCACACTGACCTCCTTTTGTTCTTCAAACACAGAAACTCAACCCTGCTCTAAATCCCTGCCTGACTTGCTGTCCCCTCTGCCTGGCACACTTCCTTTTAGATCTCTGATCAAGTGTCACCTCCTCAAAGAAGCTCCCTGGCCTCCAGCTAAATTACTCTCTGTTCCCTTAGGCTGTGTGGCATCCATTGACGACTCCTCTCACAAGGCAAACACAGTCGTTTGCTTATGCATTATCTCCTCAGCTTCAGTTGCCCTCACCTGCATGCAAACACAAACTCTCTGGGAGACCTTTGTCTTAATGTTGTATCACGTGCACCTGGAACGGAGCCTGAATCTCAATCAATATCTGACAAATTAACTGATTAACAATTAAATTACATGGTACATGCAAACATAGTCAAATATACCTTTTCCTACACAAATTGGAATGTGCATTGTGTTTTATGTTCTGAGACTAGCTTTTTTCATGTACTAGATCTTGAAGCTTTTCTATGTCAGTGTATATTGAACTATCTCATGTTCCTAATGTCTATACACACTATTCTATGGAATGGTTACACTATGTTTAACTATTGCCACATTGATGAACATATAGGTTGTTTGTAAATTTTAGCAAATAACCCTGCAATAAGCATTCTTGACTGTGACCTTATATACCTATATTCTGTTAGGATCACTTCCTAGAAATAAAATTAACTTCTTTAAGCATTGGGTTAAAAACAAGCACATTTAAAAGTTTTAAAATACTGACAAAATGCTTACCCTTCCTCTAATTTTTTCAATGTAAAAATCTCTTCAACAGCAGAGAAAATCTAATAATTCCACTACCTCTCCCATTGCATGGATGAACAAATCAAAAGAATACTGTCTCGGGAGAGGAGAGAAGATGGCGGCGTGTTAGGATGCAGCAGATTCTACTCTCCCACAACCAGGGAAAAAAAATCTGAGTCATTTTACGTAGGTACAGAGCAAAGAGCCAACATTATCACGCCATAAATGAAAATAGGAGATCGCAAATTGT
>CM052547.1:60650549-60685106 GCA_028533065.1 Trachops cirrhosus
TAGCTAGTGGTACTGAGCATCTTTTCATGTGTCTCTTGATCCTCTGTGTGTCCTCCTCGGAGAAGTGTCTGTTCAAGTCTTTTGCCCATTTTATAATTGGGTTGCTTGTCTTCTTAGAGTGGAGTCTTTTAAGTTCTTTATATATTTTGGAGATTAAACCCTTGTCTGAGGTATCATTGGCAAATATGTTTTCCCATACAGTTGGTTCTCTTTTTATTTTAATACTGTTTTCTTTAGCTGTGCAGAAGCTTACTATTTGCATGTAGCTGTCCAGTTCTCCCAACACCATTTGTTGAAGAGGCTATTGTTACTCCATTTTATGTTGCTGTCCCTTTTGTTGAATATTAATTGACCGTAGAGACTTGGGTTTATTTCTAGGCTCTCTGTTCTGTTCCATTAGTCTGTCTGTCTGTTTTTATGCCAGTACCAGACTGTTTTGATTACAGTGGCCTTGTAATATAGTTTGGTATCAGGTATTGTGATCCCTCCTACTTTGGATTTGTTTCTCAAAATTGCAGCAGCTATTTGGGATCATTTATGGTTCCATATAAATTTTTGAAGTATTTGTTCTATGTTTGTGAAATATGCCATTGGTACTTTAATAGGTATTGCACTGAATCTGTAAATTGTTTTGGGTACTATGGACATTTTGATGATGTTAATTCTTTTGATCCATGAACACGGTATATGTCTCCATTTGTTTGTGTCATCCTTGATTTCTTTCTTCAGTGTTGTGTAGTTTTCTGCATACAGGTCTTTTACATCCTTAGTTAGGTTTATTCCTAGGTATTTTATTTTTCTTGTTGCTATATCAAATGGGATTTTTTTCTTGATTTCTGCTTCTGCTGTTTCATTGTTGGTGTACAAAAATGCCTTTGATTTCTGGATATTGGCTTTGTATCCTGCTGTTTTGCCAAATTCCTTTATTAGGTCGAGCAGTTTTTGGTGGAGTCTATAAGATTTTCTATGTACATTGTCATATCATTTTCAAACAATGACAGTTTTATTTCCTCCTTTTCGATTTGGATGCCTTTTATTTCCTTTTCTTGTCTGGTCACTGTGGCTAAAACTTCCAGTACTATATTGACTAGAAGTGGTGAAAGTGGAAAACCTTGTCTTGTTCCTGATAAGGTACAGCACCCACTTACGGTAAAAACCCTCAGCAAAGTGGGAATAGAGGGAGCATTCCTCAACATAATAAAGGCCATATATGAGAGACCTACAGCCAACACAAAGTTACCTTTAATGTACCACAATGGACAATGCTCATAGGACTGGGGCTCCTAATCAACAAATTCAGAAAAGTTAATAAGGGGAAGGAAGGACAAGAATTTGTGTTTCCTTTAGGTATGGGGTATTTAATTTCCTCTAGTCTGGTCACACCAGTTCTCCCATTCAGAATCTGAAGTGCCTGAAATTTCAACACTCATTTTCATTCACCTTTGATGTGAAACAAAACTTGGAAAAAACAGAAAAGTTTCATATTTCTATAAGAAATGGAACCTAATCAACAAAACAAACAATAAAACAAAATATAATCAGAGACACTGAAATAAAGGATGAACTGATAGTAACCACAGGGAGTGTGGAAAGGATAATGGTGGGGAGGTGAAGGGTTTTCAAGGATCGTGTATAAAGAACACATGGACAAAGCCAAAGAGGGTTAGGAGCAAAGGTGGGAGGTGGAGATGGCTGGGAAAACAAACAAACAAACAAACAAATAAGAAGACCCTCAACATGAACCCAACTGAGCCTGTTCTTCAATTACTCTATTTGGTGTTAATCTGAAAAATAAAAAAGAAAAGAAAAGAAATGTCATAACATTTTGCATCCTGCAGTGAGTGCACAAGCTTACAAGATTATGGTGATGTGATGGTGACTCTGCTATCAATTCCAGGAATTATAATTATAGAAGAAAATTTCAAATATGTTGAAGTAGAATCAGAAATTATGGATCTTCATTCTATTTTTCTCCTCTTGAAAGCTAATATACAGTATTTTCTAGTTACTAGTAGTAAGGAATATTTTCTAGTTTCTTATAGTAAGGAACATTATCACCAATGCAGATATGAGTATCTTTGGGTACATTTTATTAGGGAGATTTTTAAGTATGTAATGACTCACCTATGATATCTTCTGAGCTTTTATAAATGGGTCATTTGTCCAGACAAGATATTTAGTTATAGAAAATGAACAAGGAGTTATATTTGGATCTTAATTACACAGGCCAGAAACACTGGCAAAGTCATTAGACGTAATAATTCCTAAGCTTCCCAGAAGAATGGACTGATCAGGCGGGGTCTCACTGGGGATATTTTCTGGCTTTAAGAGGCCTGAAATTTTACCCTGAGGTTTCTCGATAATTTAAAAGGTGCAATGCCTATGCTAAGATCTTAGAGAGCTGTCAATTTCCAGGTGGAAAACAGAGCCTGGGTCTATGGAGTTCCCACAAGTTTAGAAAATCTATGTGAGAAGCTGGATAAATCAATCAAAATGGAAATCATTTTAGATAAGGTTTTTCTTTAACCTACACTGTGATCATGCTTTGTTCATTTAGCCCATATGCTTTGATGTTTTAGTTACTGCATTATCACCGATTGACAAGATACAGCATGATCAAAAGACAACACATAAAGTGTATTAAATAACTCAATTGCATGGACAGGATTTTCTTCCCTTCTTGATCTTTTCTACTCTTATTTCAATTTTTTGCATGTGTAAAATTAAATTCCCTTGAACTTGCTTAACCTCTGCCCTGCAGGTCATCATTTGTCTCATTAACACAAAATTATAGGGTGTTTTGATGCTTCAACTTGTAGCAATATCTAATATTATTTACAGCTCTTTCGCCACAGAACTAGCAACTTTGGGGAAAAAATGAGAAATTAATTACCATTGACTTAGCATCTGAACTTTTCAAATATTCTTTGTCCCTCCCTAAGCAGTGAGCATTAGGAACAAAGGAGGAGGTAGAGAGAAGAGTGTTTTCAGGTGATGAGAACCTAAGCAGCCACAGGTGCATCAAGAGGCAAAGGAATATTCACAGCAACAGTGGCCTCAGAATCATTTCCAACCACACATTCCCATGATTCCTTGTGGTACCCAGAGTTAACCCTTATGTATGCATTTGCTTCAGGTTGCATTAGAGGAGCTTTATGGGCGAGGAAATAAAGGACAAGCTTGTAAGAAAAGACTGGAGTTTCCCTCCATTTTAAATTATAGCTTTGCTGGATAGAGTAATTTGGGATATAGGTCTTTGCCTTTCCTGACTTGAAATACTTCTTTCCAGCCTTTTCTTGCCTGTAAGGCTTCTTTTGAGAAATAAGCACATAGTCTTATGGGAACTCCTTTGTAGGTAACTCTCTCCTTTCCTCTTGCTGCTTTCATGATTCTCTCCTTATCTTTAATCTTGGGTAACTTAACTACGATATGTCTTGGTGTGTGTTTCCTTGGGTCCAACTTCTTTGGGACTCTCTGAGCTTCCTGGACTTCCTGGAAGTCTATTTCCTTTGCCAGATTAGTGAAGTTATCCTTCATTATTTTTTCAAATAAGTTTTCATTTTCTTGCTCTTCCTCTTCTCCTTCTGGCACCCCTGTGATTCACATGTTGGAATGTTTAAAGTTGTCCCGTAGGTTCCTAAGCCTCTCCTCATTTTTCTGAATCCTTGTTTCTTTATTCTGTTCCAGCTGAATGTTTATTTCTTCCTTTTGTTTCAAACCATTGATTTGAGTCTCGGTTTCCTTCCCTTCACTCTTGGTTCCCTGTACATTTTCCTTTGTTTTACTTTGCATAGAAGGGCAGATAAAATGCTTTCCAGATAAGGTCAAGTTAAAGGAGTTCATCATCACCAAGCCCTTATTGTATGAAATGTTAAAGGGACTTATCTAAGAAAAAGAAGATCAAAAATATGAACAGTAAAATGACAACAAACTCACAACTATTAACAATTGAACCTTAAAAAAAAACAAAAACAAAACAAACTAAGCAAACAACTAGAACAGGAACAGAATCACAGAAATAGAGATTACATGGAGGTTTAGCAGCAGGGTGGGGAAACGGTACAGGAAATAAGAAGCATAAATGGGAGGTACAAAATAGACAGGGGGAGGTTAAGAATAGTATGGGAAATGGAGAAGCCAAAGAACTTATATGTACAACCCATGTATGACCCAACTTACATGTATGAACTAAGGTGGGAGAATAATGGTGGCAGGGGGTGCAGGGAAGAGGGGAATAAAGGGGGGGAATGAGACAACTGTAATAGCATAATCAATAAAATATTTTTTTTTAAAAAGAAAACATTAGAGTTTCCCATTAGGTCATCTTTTTCTCACAGGTCCATACAGGGTCTAAAAACTCAACTGTAGTCAAACTATAAAATCACAATATTTATATATAGTGTGAAGGGGTAGCTAAGTGATTTGAAAACCATTCTAATTCTGTCTTTTTAGGCTAAATGTCATTATGAGCTTGAAAGAAATCATGCTTTCTATAAGATTTATGAAGACCGATACAATCACAGTTTTAGCTTATACTTTGAAGGACTGATGAGAAATTGTAATAAAACATCCATCCATGGACGAATGCACCCTTTTAAAATTTACCTGAGAAGAGAATGTGATGAGAGGATGTATAACAAGATTCAAAATCTGATTTTTTTTATCTTTAGAGAAAATCAGTTCTGACATAAAGTAAGCCCTTTAACAAAGTAAAAGAAGCAACAGTATATGTGAAAAATATTAATGTTCTCTATACCATAACTCCAGACTATCAACCATACAAAATTTCAAATCATTAAGATATTTTGCCAAGAAAGACAAATCATGATTTCTGAAAGATTTCTGTTGTGATTTGTTTCTCTCTCCCTCCCTCCCTCCCTCTTTTCTCTTTCTCTCCAGAAAAAGGGTGTAAGTATATACCCTGGAGACAATTAGTTAATATGTTAATATGAAGTGCACTAATCCAGTATTAACTCTCCAGAGACAATTACAACAAAATATCAATTATCATTATCAAATAGCAGAAGGTTAGTTAATAAGCAAATGAGATACTAGAAATAAATATTTATTGGTGAAGTAAGAGGTGTTCGAGATATGTAGCTGCCTGAAAAAATTTCATGGGCGCCATCACCTCTGCAGGAAAGATTGTATAAGAATTTAGAGATTCTTGCAAGCTCATCCTCCTAAGACTTTTGAAGCCAAGCCAAGGTCATAACTCTGTTGAAAGCTATAATCATGTGTTGATTGGATGACTCCATGGCCTGATCTACCTAGAGAATTCATTACTCAACATGAACTTTTTATGCAAACTGTTGGCATGCCTTCAGGTAGAGAAAAACCACTAAGTTTACAGAATAAGACTGGATGACTATTTTTGTGACTGCTTGCTAGTGGATATTTGTATGGGAGAAGAGCTTATATTGCAACATTGAATTGATATGGCTATGAGATATCAGTAGAAAATGTTCACCTCTTTCTGTTTTTCATGCCCACTGGAGGCTAAAAATATTTCACAAATGACCATGATGATCATGGAAAGTTGTAGGGAGAAATATAGTAATGAAAGCAGAGTAGGGTACTGGGGAAACTGACCTGGAAGGCTTGAGAGAGCCAGTATTCTACAGATACACCCAAGTAAGGTAATTCAACATAAAGGAGACATGATTGTTTTGTCATTCTCACTACAAAATATACTATCAGTTCAAAAATTAATGCTATTGTACAGTATATTTCTCCTTGTCAAGATCCATTTAATAGCAGATGATACCAGAAAGCTAGAGGTACTCAACAGTTCTATTTAGGGGAGTGGGTGGAGGAAGGCTCTGGTTTGGCTGACACATTTTCTTCTATTACCTTCATATCAGCTGGCTAAGAATTTTTCTTGCTAACAGTTTCTTTATTATTTCCCAATTATGTTTACCTCCCTACTTTAAACTTTTCAGAGAAATTAAAAGGAAATAATAAATTAAAATAATAAAAGATGAGAGGAAAGGAGAGAAACAGACCCAGACCAAGACAAAAAAAAAAAGTGGGCCAGATGTCAACAGATAATTTACTATTCCAGGTTGTGGGGTTGCATCCAGGTTTGTTTCCTTAGCTTAATCAGTCTTGGCTTCACTATAATTTGCTGTGTAGCACATGCTATTGATGTTTCATTCATGGCCTCTTGGAGGTCACTGTTCCTATTCACACCAGTACCGTCTCATTCCAAGCCCCTGTGACTCTCTGGCTATGGATGGAAGGCTTAAGTGATGGATATAAGGTAGGGTAATTCTGAGACATGCTCCATGCAGTCTATCAGAGGCTCTCATGGAATTGAGCCCTCATTGTCTAAGGCAGTAACATGTTCAATACCATACCTGTGTTGGTTTTCTGCCATCCACATTGTTAACTTCCACACCCCTCTATCAGTGGGTCCTAATATCACCTTTAAAATCAACCACATGTGATCACCATGAGTCTGCTTTGGGGTAAATTCAGCCTCAAACATATCCTCATGTTAAGTACATGCTCTCACATTAGTGCCCAGATTAAGCACACAATTTAAACTACCTTTATTCTCCCATACACATGAAGAAATAGCCTTTTCTCTTTATTGCTACTTCTGCATTATATTGCCATGTTCTGGTTCTCCCACTTAGAAGAATTACAAACTGAAGCATTGTGACTTCTGGATCTGCATATAATCACTATTCAAGAAGAGAAATGAATTGCAAAATAAAAACTTCCTGCAACTTGATATACAGAAAACAAACAGAAGGAAGTAGAGAAATAAAATCTTAAGCAAGCTTGATGTTTAGTCATGATACTTTAACCATAAAAATGACAACTGAGAGCTTTAGAATGTGTATCATGAGTCATTGCATCCCAAATAGAGGTTGTTTTATTGTACAAAGCCTCAAAGGTTATCCACTTGTACACAGTGGATCTTTATCCAACCAAAATTGGCTTCTATGGAAGTTTTAAAATAATAACAACAACAACAAGAATAACTTGATTTTGTCATAGTTTTTGATTATCAGTTATAGCTAAGGAAAGATAGAGAAAAAAGAGGCTAAATATATTAATATTGGGTTAATTAACAAGCAAATGAGACATTAAAATCTTTATTGGTGAAAAGAATGGTGTTCAAGACATGCATTTGGGATAGTAGCTAAGGAATAAAAATGTACTGACCTGATGATCTGGTGGCAACTATTTACTGTGAGACCAAAGAGATTAAGAGAATCAATGAAATGACACCATTTTTACAAGCCAACTTGCTTTACCTTTTAAGAGATTCCCTCCAGATTTCCTTTGCCAGATATACTCAAAGATAAATAGAAACATGACTCTCAGGCAAATATTTACAAGTCTCGACACCACAGAACTCTCTCCACAATGTTTTGTGAATTTATACAGAGGCACACTTGCTGCCACTGAAAGATGTCATCTCTGGAGGGTAAGGGCCAGAGGTCATCTTTAATGTGGTTTTATTCTACTGATCTCAGTGGCTGAATAGAAGAGAGAGCTTTCATTTAGTGAGGCCTTTTATCTGATTCACTTCTTCTGGTTTCTTGACAAGCTTTGCTCCTTCATAGTTTAAGGTCAAAAGTAAGATGAGAAGATGTGACTTGCTTGGAACAGTGGATAAAAAAGGGAGAGTTTAAAAAGCTAAAGTCTGTTACAGAAACATGTATTTTTATTCTATTTGGCCTAGTATTGTACACACCTCTGTCAGCTAATGAATACTACCAAGGCTGGGAGCTATAATCAGATAAATGCTGTCAAATACTCGAAGGACTTCCACTCTACACACCCAGAACCTGCCATCCACACAGGCCAGGGGGTTATGCTGAGGTCTACAAAGAACTCGGCAGAGGAGGGCATTTATGTCTAAGTCATTCATTGTCTGAGAACATTCTGCCTATGTCACTGCAGAGTTGATTTTGTTTTTATTTCCTCAAAATAAGTTTCTGGTTTCAAATTCATGAGATCCTTGACATCTTATATAATTCCTGCATATTTCCTGCCTTCCACTACCTAGGAATTTAAAATAAAAATCAGCAAATTAAAATAACCACAGTGGGACTCTTTTCTTGATAGAATATTTGGAAGAACTGTGTTGAAGCTAAATTTGTGGGATAGCTGGCACTAGACTGTGAGATCTTCAGATCTTGCGGTCACTAATTAGCTCTGTGATCCTAAGTAAATCACTTCATGCCTCTCTGGTTCTCATTTTCCTCATGTGAAAAATAAAAAGGTCACACTAGCTGATCTGTAAACTTCTTTCCTAGTCTGATGTTGATTCTAATAACCACAGATAACCTTCACTGAAAACCTACCATGTGCTATGCAGTATTCTAAAAGTGGTATATGAATTACTCAATTCTTACCACAAGCCCATAAGGTAGGTACTATATTTATCATTGACCCTATTTATGGAAGAGGCACAGAGAGAGGTTCAGTGTCCTATGAAAGATTACATACCAACTGACTGGCAAAGCCAGGGCTTGATGAGATACTCTGTCTCTACAAAATGCTCTCATAACCATCAGGATACCCTGCCTCTGACCTCTGACTTCCTTAGTGCTGTTCTAGAAGCAAATGATATACAGTTACAGCATATCTAAGGTCAGGTTCTTCCAAAACTGACATTGAACATAGGGTTTGGGATAAAAGTATTTTATTTGGAAGATGATTTCAGGAAGTGCTGAGAGAAAAAAGGTAGTGAAACAGGAATAGAGGAAAGCCAGTATAGTGTACATTAATGAATCCGTAACTGTGGGCAATTGGTGCTCAATCCTTCTGGGGGTGCCCTGACGAACTCTGTAGAACAAAACTTGGAGTTTACCACTGATGGCTTAGAGAGGTTGTTTGCCCACCAACTCCCATCCTAACTGGCTTCCTTGAGCCAAGCACACCCTCTCAGTGAGAGAATGCCTCTAGACCTGAGCTGCAGGAAGTCTTCAGCAAGCACAGAAACTGGTTAGTAACATCCTTCGTACATTTAGTGGCAAGGGTAGGATACTGACAGTATCTGCTTCACATGGCTAGAAGTGTAGGGACCAGGACTCACACATAGGCATTTGGCTCCAGTCCTTGGCCTCTGCACAAGCTGCTCACCTAAGCTGGCAACTACGTGGGCTCAGAAGTTACTAAGGGAGAAAACAGCCTTGCTCAGTCTTCTGCTAAAGGTATGTCCGCCAACCATTCTTATGGTTAGTGCAGGGGAAGAAACCTGAACCATTTCCTCATTTGGTTTAATTCCAGATTTGACACATCCCATGATTTATAAGAGGACTGGGCTACTTAATGAGTTTGATCTGTGCCCTAAGCTAACTGCATCTTTCTCTGCTTGGCTGCTATTGATTAAAAATAAATGCTGGCTTTGTTTATTCTGGACAATTTGTTTGCCTTTCCCACAAATGTCCCATTAACCATCAGACTCATTTTTTAGTTCATTTGTCAGGACTAGCAAAGTCTGTATAAGTGCAAAATGATACATAGCTGCCATTTATACTCAAGTTGAAGGAACTTAAAAATATTTTAAGCAAAACTTTTCATCTTCTCTTAATTAAAGAATAAAACCCAGCTTGATCTTATTACTATGAGAGATAACATTTCAACAGTAAAGAACATTCCCTAAGTACTCTGATAAAAAAGAACAAATATATTATTCTAATATGATTAATCCATATTAAAAATCATCTTATTAAAGAAGGTCAGCAAGACACATTTGATATCATGCTTAGCTTTGAGCCCAGAGGTCAAGGGTTTGACATTTATAGACCTGGCAGCAGAATATGATGAAGTATCTGAGTGAGCAAACTGGACGTGACCTAATGGCCCAATAAAACAATGCTGGACTCTTGCGCTGAGCATGGCAATAATTTAGTCATCTTATCCTCTAATTACATTGCAGGTGATTCAAATGTAAATGACAACTGCAACGTCAAACTACCTCACTGGGTTTCTGTAAGGATAATATGACAAAAAGGTTGCAACTTAGGGGATGAAAGATTTAGCTGTGAATAGACTCCTCAAAGCCAGGGAAACAGACCTCTCTGCTCAGAAACCCTAATCCATATTTTCTTATGTAGCCAAATAGACAGTAGACTGCTAGTTCTATTCATTCATTCAGCTGGCTGTCATGTACTCACTGAGACCTTACTGTGTGCCAGTCGCTGAGACTACTGATACTATTTTGGTGAGCAAAAGCATACCAGTCCCTACCCTTAATAACTTCAAAATCTGGCAGGAAAAACAATTAAGTGAAAGAAGCACACCAGGGTAAAAGTGCACCTGTAAGAGTTGTGAAGATGGAAAAACTGCAAGATGACCATTGGCATTTGACCTGATTATAAAGGTCAGGGTTGGAAAGTTCCCTGAGGCAATGATGCATGCCCTACAGTCTGTAAGATGGTGAGGAATTGACAAGAATTGTAAGGGAACACTTTGAACAAAGGAATTACAGGCAAGAGAATGCATGTGCAAAGTCCCTTCATTGGAAGAGCCCCACAAGAGTTAGGACAGAGCTGGAGCTCACACTCGATAAGAAGTTAGCAGAAGATGAGAACAGAAAGACCAAATTATGGATTTTTGCTTTTATCTCAAGCAGCATCTCATTTGGGAGTATATTCCTGTTGTTCCTGGAGGCTGCAGACATTGAGGTGCTGATCTGATTGCAATTTCCCTTTGTGCAGTTTGAGACAGTTGAGGGCTGAGGCAGCACCTTACTTGTTTTGCCTCCTCCGAACTTAGTCTCTATCTTATTTTAGTGACGTAAAATTAACATGCCAAAAAAAATCACCATTTTAAAGTGCACAATTCAGTGGTTGCTAGTATAGTCACAAACTAGTACAATCATTACCACTATCTAATTCTAGAACACTTCCATCACTCAAGAAAAGCAACAGAAAACACACCACCTTATATTCATGAGCAGTCATTTCCCACTCTCCTCTCTCCTAAGCGTCTGAAAACCAACTAATCTACATCATGCGTTTGGATGTAACTATTCTGGACATTTCTTATAAGTGCAATCATACCACATGTGACTATTTGGGTCTAGGTTCTTTCACTTAGCATAATATTTTCAAGGCTCAGCCATATTATACATGAATCAGTACTTCATTATTTTTATGGCTGGATAATATGTCATTGTATAAATATACCAATGACATTTTGCTTATCTGTTCATCAGCTGATAAACATTTGAGTTGTTTCCACTTTTTGGCTATTATGAGTAATGCTGCTATGAACATTCATGTGTAAATTTTTGTGTGAATAGTTGTTTTAATTTTCTTGGTTATATGTCAGATTAGAATTGCTGGGTCATGGCAATTGTCTTTTTAACTTTTTTAAGAACTTGTACACTGTTTTCTATAGCAGCCTTTATGATTTTACATTCCCATCAGCAATGTACAAGAGTTCCAATTTTTCTACACCCTTGCCAACAGTAGTTATTATCTGTCTTTTTGATTATAGACATTCTAGTAGATGTAAATTGGTATCTCATTGTGGTTTTGGTTTGAATTTTCCTAATGGTGCTGAGCATTTTCATGTGCTTATTGGCCATTTGCATATCTTTGAATAAATGTGTATTCAAGTCCTTTGCCCAATTTTTAAATTGGGTGATTAATCTTTTTGTTGTTGAATTGTAGGAATGGATACTAGAATACATCAGATATTTGAATTGCAAATATTTTCTCCCATTCTATGAGTTGTGTTTTCAATTTTTTGACAGTGTCCTTTGATGCATAAATGTTTATAATTTTGATAAGCTTAATTTGTCTGTTTTTCCTTTTGTTGCTAGTATATTTGATGCATATTTAAGAAACTGTTTTCTAAACCAACATCACAAAGTTTCACATCTATGTTTCCTTCTGATAGTTTTATAGTTTCAGCTCTTACATTTAGGTGTTAAGTCTATGTTCAATTCCTCTTTTTTTTCTTAACATAATGTGTGAGACAAGGTTCCCAATTCATTCTTTTGCATGTGGCTATCCAATTGCTCCACTATTGGTCTATATGTTTTATCTTTATGCTGATACCACATTGATTTGATTACTATAAATTCCTAATAAAAATTAAAATTGGGAAGTGTGAATCCTCTAACTTTATTCTTCTTTTTGAAAAGATTATTTTGGCTATTCAGGTTCCTTTGTTATTCCACCTGACTTTTAAGATCAGTTTGCCCATCTCTTTTTTTATTTAATTTCATTGCATTTTTTCCATTACCATTTAGTCCTCTTATACTCCCCTCCCCCCAGCAATTACACACTGTTTATCCATTTCTATAAAAAAAAGGCACTTGAAATTTTGACAGGATTACATCAAATCTATACATTGCTTTGGGAATGCTGCCATCTTAATAACATCAAGTTTTCCAGTTAATGAACATAAAATGCCTTTTCATTTATTCTTTAATTTATCTAACAATATTTTGTAGTTTTAGTGAAAAACTCTTACACTTCCTTGATTAAATGTACTCATAAATATCTATTCATTTTGATGCTTTTATAATTATCACAGTTTTCTTGGTTTGCTTTTCAAATTATTATTGCTAATGTATAGACATTAGGAGTAATAGTACACTAGGAGTAATGTAATGCAATATAAGGTATTTGTATATTGATCTTGTATCCTGAAACTTTGCTGAATTACTTTATTAACTCCTAATAGTTTTTTGGTTTTGTTTACTTTTAGAGTTTTTTCTTTTGCCTATTTCTTAGGGTTTTCTATGTGTAAAACATAACATCTGCAAATAGAACAAATTTTTTGTTGTTTGTTTTGCCCTGGCCAGAACATCCTGTGCCATGTTGAATAGAAGTATGTTGAATAGAAGTGGTGAGTATGATCATCTTTGTCTTATTACTGATCCATTTTTCCATTAAATATAGGAGGGAATTTTCCATTTTTCACCATTAAATATAATATTAGCTGTAGGTGTTTCATAGATGGCCTTTCAATCAGTCTCTTTAAAATTAACATCTTTTTTAAACTCCAAGAAAGAATAACTAGCACCCATGACTCCTCATTGCCTCTCTCATCTTCCCACTAAGGGGTGCTTTGTCTGGTTAGTGTTTTTAAATGTGGTTCACAGAACTCTCCATCAGAATCCCCTTAGAGAAATGATTTAAAAAGCAGATTCCTGTGTCTCTCCCTAGAGTACTCTACCAAAACCTCTAGTGTGGAGCCCAGGGGTATGCAATTTAAGAAGCCCACATGTGATTTCTTATGGAAAGAAGAGAAGAGACATGAAAAGAAAAGAGAAAATGTGTATAGTTTTCAAATAAACTTGGGAAATGGTGCCAAGATGCATATTAAAAACTCTGAGTATACTGAATAAAATAAAACCATTGAAGCTAGTAAATTCCAACTTTATTTCACTAAAAAACTCTTTTTGGGCAAACACCAATTAATTGACTAAAGTATACAAAGATCTGTCCAGAAAAGTCCAGCCATTGTTAATATAACAAAAAAGGTTTGCCAACATCAATATAACCTGGCAGCCAAGGAGAGCGGACTGGAACATGCATGTGTGAACAATGACAACTTCACTGTACTAGTTAGTGGGGGTGGTAGATGCCATCGAGTGAGCATGTGTACTGTGTGGTCATTGTATTCACAATAACTGAGTGAGTAGAACAATGAATCTGCATCAAATTTGGATTAAGCTTGAATCTTCCTCCATGGAAAGTATTTAGATGATGCAGAAGGCTGTAGCTATGGACAACTGGTGATTGGCAGCTTCATCATGACTATGCATCTGCTCATACATCACATCTCATGTAGAGTTTTTCAGCAAAACATCAAATCATCAAGGTGAGTCAAGCCCACTACACCCCAGATTTCATGCCCTGTGACTTCTGGCTTTTCCCAAAACTTAAATCACCTTTGAAAGGGAAAAGATTTCAGACTGTCAGTGAAATTCTGGAAATTACAACAGGGCAGTTGATGGTAACTGGGAGAACTGTGAGGTCAAGGTGTCTACTATGAAGGGGACTGAGGTATCATTGTCCTATATACAATGTTTCTTCTATCTTTTATCTTCTTCAATAAATATCTCCATTTTTCATAGCACATGGCTGGATACTTTCTGGACAAACCTCATGAAAAATATTAAAGGATCACTTTGAATAAATCAAGTGGTAAAAAAAAATTTTTACTCTAAGACATCCAAACACCTGCAAATCCAGCCATCAAAGATGCTCAGTGGTAGAAAAGAGGCACAAATAATGGTTCTACCATGTTGTTTTTTTGGACAAGGCTACAGCCACCCAGATGCCTTATTATTAAAGGTCTTTATAAATGTTCTGTCTGCTCAGTGTTCTATGGAATTGAAAAAGTAATAGAAAAATTTCTGTGGAATACTAACAATGAGATAGATATAATGACAGTAATAACAGTAATAATATTACTAATATTTTATTATGTAAATGGCCTTCCATGGAATAACATTGGAAGGACCTATCCTAAGCCCCTTGCACCCCTCTTGATAACATTACCAAGAGTAAAACATCTTATCATCTGTCCTAGACAGCTGCAGCAAACACTGTCAGATCAGATTCCATTCCTCCAGGACATTCCCAAGGTCCCTTATCTCTTTTTCACATCTGCACAGATGCCAAACAAGCTATTCCTAGTGTTCTAGTTTTCAATGTCACGTTAACAGCCTTTCAAATGTCTTTGAATCAGTCAGGTGGCACCTATGCTTCCTTAGCCAGAAGAGCACTAGCCCCAAGCATCAGAAGCTGTGGGGGACAGGAAAAGCATAGGCAGAAGGAATTCAAAGCAAACATTGTTCTCCACTCCCCTTGCCTTTTAGGTTCAGTGACAAGGCGTGGATTTGTTTAATGTGTAATTACTTAAGGTGCACTCTTTTCTTAGGTAAGATTTTCTCTAAAAAAGTTTAGGTTGCTTCCAAAGGATCTGTTACCTGGATGGGATGTTTGCCAATGTTCCACACTCAGGTGTAGAGCCAGGTGTGTCCCGGAGCCTGCAATGAGCCTGTTCTGGGTTTCCATGTGGGGTTCTAGTTCACCTTTGGATCCCACTCCATGGCCTCTTCCAAATTCCCCTTTCAAGTCAATAGATTCTTCAGGTAACTCTTGGCACCAGCCTTGGGAACAAAGTTCTCCCTAGGGCAGCTTGTGGCAACCTCTTAGCTAATGGAAACCAGCTTTCGCTAAACCAGTGACTCACATTGCACCAGTGTACACCATGGGCTCAACCTTTGGGTGGAATCAAATGATCTATTCCTTTCTATTGAGCAGGTTGTGGAGCTGAAAATTGGGATGGGGGTAGACTTAGTGAATTAAGGGGCTTACAATTAAAAAATTTGGACACTTCGAGTTCCCTGAATCCATTTTAGGGAGGAGAAAAAAAGCAAGAAGAAATTACCTCCTGAAAAACATATGTAAAATCCTTCTTGGATTTTTATTGACTTTGAAGAAGGAAGCACCTGAAAACTGTAGGCAAACAGCAGCACAGCTGAGGACACCCATGATACCCAAATCCCACCTGCCAGCTTAACGCCAACCCGCACTTGCTCTTTGTTGTGCTGAGTAAGGAGTAAATGGAGCAATTTGGTTCTAAACATTGTTACCCCTTCTTGAGCAGAGGTGTTTTTAAGCACTTAGAGGCCTTCCCTGCCATCCTTTCCAGCCAAGTATCCCACTTTAACCTTAAGACCTCTTAAGGAGCCAGACTGGTCCAATCCTTTTTCCTGGGGTCCATCTTGTGCTCCTATCTCCAGGCCTTTGCCCTTCTGCCAGACAATTTCCTTTCCACTTTACCAGTAGAAGTAAAGATAACAGTTCTTTTGTGAGTACTTCCTGTGTGCCAAACATTGTGCTATGATCTCTACATTATCTCATTTAATCCTCACTCATAAATTGGTACTGAGCAAGTCATTTCAAACTTCTGAGCTTCTATTTCATATTGGAAAAACAGAAATAAGAAGAGCACTCAGACCATGGGTTCAGATTTCATGGGATAATCCACCCACCACTCTGAGCATACACTCTTATTTATAACAAGTGTTCATTTAATGTGAGCTAGCATTAATATTATTCCCATTTTTTACAAATAAATGAACAAGAGTTTTGAAACAATGAATCACTGTTCCAAGATTATGTAGACAATGAGATGTCCAGCTGGGATTCAGATGTCAAACTAAGCATTTTTGACATTACCCACCACCGGGTGCTGCCTCTGAGCACCATGCATCCTGCAAGATGCCTCTTAGGTCCTTCCCCTGCCAGATTTCAATGGGTCACATAAACTTTGTCTTCTGAACTCAAACATTTACTATCTGTGTCACTTATCTACTTTAGTATGTTCTAATATACATTTCATATTTTAACCTAAGTAGTAATCCTGAATTTCATGACATTTATACTCAATCAGTTAACAAACTTTGAGCACCCTCTGTGTGTCAGGCACTGAGATGAGGTCTGGGGTTTCTGTGGTCCTTGTCCACGTGCAACTTACAATCCGCTTCTGTGTGAAAGAGATGGGCATGAATGGCAATGTCACATAACAAGGTGCAAGACTGCAATTGTGGTGAGTGCCTTGAAGAAGAGATGTTAGATGCTTAACAAGTGTGAGGGAGTGGGGGGACTGGGTATAGTGAGAGATGCAGTGAGTAGACAGGCTAGCTGACATATAAACAAAGAGGAAGAGTTGCCAAGGTAGAAGGGGAAGAGAGAACATCCCTGACACAGGAAACAGAATATGCAAAGGTATAGAGGTCTCATGATAGGAGGCTGAATGGAGCATTGAAGAATTAAAGCTGGTGAGCATCTCTGGTGGGAATGGGCAGATGGAACTGCTGAGGTCAGCAGGAACCAGGCACTGATGTTTCTTAAAGACCATGTTGAAAAATCTAAGTTTATCTAAATACAATGGAAACACATTAAAGTTTTGAGCAGGATATAATGTAAGCATTTGTGTGTGTGTGTGTATTTTGTGGGGGCAGTTACATGGAAGGAGACCATTAGGACCTGTATTTCATCCCAGGTGAGAGATGGTGATACTTTGAATGAGGATGATAGAGGAACAGATATTATGGCAAGGGATGCAGTCTGAGAAGACAGAGGAGCATTCTCTGAGGTGACAGTTGAGCAGAGCCATGAAATAACTTACAGACTCCCCATCATGTCTGTCAACCTACCAGGACCTGCACCTCCACTCTTTGAGATAGTTAATTTTAAGAGTTAAATTTACCAGGCTGTCATACACATATATGTGGGATCAGGCCTAAAGAGAGAGGAAGAATGTACATCTTAGATGCCAGTCTCCAGTCAGTGAAAGTGTGTGCACAGAAGATGGTAGATAACAGGGCAGGTAGCTAAACGGCATAAATCTCAAAGGAAGAGAATTTTCATAAACAGATGGAGTAATAGTTTTCTGACACATCCAAGAAAGATCAACCTCCCCTCTTGGCCCACAGGTTGGAGTAGATAAGTAAATAAATAGCACCTGCATTCCTGATCCTGCTTTTTAGTAGTTTCTTAAATACTTAACATCTGTTGGTTTATTAACTACAGTTTGCTTTAAAATGTGTCCTCATTTACATAGTAGCATTAAAAACAATATTGCCAAATAGATTCCCTTTAGCTATGACACAGAATACTGAATAAATAAAATATTCTGGAAGGATAAAATCAAATAAATAAGTTAAATGCATTTTGTATCAAATCACAATCTTGTCAACAAATTTCTGTCAAGATGTTTCCTCCCAGAAAACAAACAAGTCTAGAATCATTCTAAAAATGAATACTCCAGGATTATCTACAATGTATCTCCTATACTTTCAAATACAATAAAGATGTAAACATTGTATTGTAATGAGGGTTGGATCTCCTTGTAAATTTACAAATAGCTATGTCCACCTGATAGGTATCAAGTCTAAGATACATCTATGTAAGTTCTGGCAGTACATACAGAATGAGTGAAAATTGCTCTTGTTCTATTGCTCCATATATTCCATGTAATGCAGTTAATATGAGTGATCTGAACAAATATGAGTTTACTTTTCTCCCATAACAGGTGAAGACATAATTCTCCAAATTCACCAGGATTTTTCTTGTCTGTCATCCTTAGTGTGGGCCTTCCATCCTAATGTCTCCACCTCTACTCCCATGGGCTGAGTTCCAAAGAAGGAGAAGAAGAAACAAGAAATCACAGGATTATACATATCAAGAAAAAATATTTGCTAGAAAAACCCAGCAAACATCCACTTAGAATGCATTGACCCCAACCACGATACACAATGACATCCAGATGCACAGGAGTCTGAGAAACATGTTTTGTTTTTTATATAGCCGGGTACATTCATATCCTAAATAAAATTGGGTTTATTATTAATAAATAAGTAAAAGTGGATAACACATAGAAAACTGTCTGCCATAGTTATATAACAGAGACACCCACACAAATATGCAAAAATATTAATGACTGAATTATACAAAATACTAGCACAAATCTATATCTTATTTTGCCTCTATTATGTGCAAGCATTATAAATCTATTAAGAGGATCTGCCTTGGGATATTAGTTTACATTACTTTTGCATTTCTCTTATATTTAAATATCACATGACTCATACATATTAGAAATTAGTCTCAGATTTCAAGGACTAAGATACCTAATTAAAGCAGAAGACCTTAATCACATCAAATTATACTCTTTGTGGGGGAAAAAGATTTACAGCAATGGAGAAGGACATATATATAGTGTCAAATTTGTTTTACTTTGACATTTCTTTTTTCTTTGCTTTTTCATTTTCTAAATACATCTTCCCAGAAGGACTATCACGTGTTCACTCTCCTGGGCTTTCCTCCTCATGACTGCTCTCATATTCACTCTTCAATTTTGAAGCCTTTTGAAACACCCAGGAAAAATGTTTGATCTCAAAGATATGAAAGCAAAAAATGTTATATTCTCCCATCCCTGTGAATCCTCCAGTCTTTATAGATTCAAGACATTCCCAGATCATTAATAAAGAAATTTTTCACAGTTTTATTATTTAAAATATTTATAGTTCTCCCTTATGCAAGTAACAGGCAATTTTATTGCATTTATCATAGATCTATTTCTTGCCAGTGTGCTTACTGTTTAGGCACTTTATAAAATAGAAAAGATATATGCAGTCAAGTTTATTATTCATCTGCCTTTTATTTCTACTGAACTTTCAACTAGCCAGGTTCCCAGGACGACTCTCTACAGTGCCATCTGCACACCACCATTGCCCAATGAAAAGAACCTCAGGAAATGTAATTGATCTTCCTTGACCTCTACTATCTGTATAGGCTTGGACAACTGCTGAGAGTCTGAGCTACATTTCTCATTCCAGTGGAGGTTACCAAGACCTGGACAATGTCGTGAAGGAGTACAGGTGGTGAGAGGTACAGAAAGAAAGCATAGCTTGTAAACTGTCATAGCAGAACACACACAAATGTTACCATCTCAAAGATAATAAATTGCATTTAGAAAATGTGAAGTGCTTGGCATCCAGAGATTTCACAAAGCCCTTGATATTTCTAGGCTTGCAGGATGTCCTGCCTTTGTTGTTGATTGCATCACAACCAGTCATCATTGAGATCATACTCTCAAGTTTGCATTCTGTCTGCTGGGTCACATTTGTCTGACTACCTGGTAGATCCTAAGACTGCAGTTTCTCCATTGTTAGGCTTTATCACCCCACAGCTCTTGGTTATTCTTGCTGAGAACTTATTAGGAAACATATACTATTTTCTAGTAGTATGCTAAGATCTTTACAAACATTAACAAATTTATTCCTAACAATCCTATGAAGTAGGTGACATTATTATCCCTATTTATCACATGAGGAAAAAGAGAGGTCAAGTAGCTTGCCCAACATCATCTATCTAGGAAGTGGTGGGTCTGAGATTGCATCCAGGCTTTCTCCTTCCCAGCTTTAACCACTAAGCAATCACACTCCACCTCATTGGAATAGGGACCTTGACCTCAGAGGTCCTGTAGCTTTTACTGATAAAAAAAAAATCCTATGAGAGCCCCTGTAAAAGATAGATTTTCAGCATTGAATTGAATTCTTTCTTCCCTTAGGTTCAGATGCCCATCAAAATCTGTTATCCAAGTCACCAATGGAGAATCTAATCTCACGAGACTGGTTTCATGTCGAGCCCACAGAACAAGTGGATGCTGAGGTCTCTAGTTATGAGAATGCTGCTATTTCTCTCTCCTCTCTCATGAGGCATAGATAAGGAGCCTGCAATTATTCCTCTCTATTCTGTTAACCAGTGCTACCTGTTAAAACATGGAGGCAAACCAGTAGAGTTTTAATGTCTCACTCAAAGCAAGTCACTATTGTGGTTTGGCAGAGCGTGCTTAAATATTTTAAATGCAAATATTATATTTTACTTGGAATGAGATAAAATAAATAACCAAAGCCAATGTGTATGATGCATCTCAAAATAACAGAGAGAAAACCCAGAACCTAAGAATTTGAATCCTTTTTCCTACTTGGCCACTAATTGCCCTCAGAGGTTTCCTTAGTCCTTATTTTGTCCTGAAGCTAATCGTGCACACACGGCTTTCCTCCCAAGATCAATTTTAATCCAAAAATAGGTACCAACTTCTCATTAGATAGAAGGCACAAAACTAGGCCCTGGGGATGTAACTGTGAGCTAGACACAGCCTCACAATATAAATAGCTCAACCACAAAATAGTGACATAGATGTAGTTCTAAGAAAAATTAAAAATATGTGATGGTACTTCCAAAAAAATCAAACAATTAAACCATGGGGTCAGTGAATCCTTCCAGAAAGCAAGAGGTATCTAAGCAGAGGCCAAACAAATGAGGACAGTGTCCTGAGGCCCAGTGTTTCCAGAGGTGCCCAGTTAACAAAGCAGGAGCTAAACTATCACAGCCTGAGAAAGCACACCGACTGAGCTAAAGAAAATAGGTTCATATTTTAGAGGATGTTTTTGTAATTTTGTTTAAATTTAAGGGGAAAACATACATCTATTACAAACCTTTTGCAGAAAAACTAGGGAAGGAAAACACTTTCTTTTCAACTTTTCAACTTCTTCATAGCGAGTGTTCTTAGAGGGCACTGAAGATGCGCCTTCCAGAGCTGTTTCTGGTCATTCCTGCTGGTCACTCAGCAGGAGTGGCTTCCACAACTGCTGGTTCACCATAGCGAATGACCCCTCGGCCCCTCTCAGAGGGTCTTCCTGTTGGAACAGAGCTGGGGTGCTGTTAAACCTCAACTCAGATTTTCTATCCCTCCTCGGCAGAGGCCCCTGATTCCTCTTCAATGCAAACAGTGTATTTGTGCCACGACAGGATGCCCAATAAATTACACCCCTCAGTACAAGAAAAGCCAGTTATGAAAGGGTGTAGATCTGAAATGGCTTCATGCAGTCAACCCTAGCTTTAGGAACAACCTAAATTACTAATACTTTTTCTAAAAAATTTAAAAAAACAACTTATTCTGCCCAGAAAGAAGAGAATTTTATCACTTGGATTGCTTACATCTAGCTATTCTAAAGACTATGTAGCACACACAAATAAGACGAAATGACTTCTAAATGTACATAATATCTGGATATATAATAAAATAATTAAAGAAGAATTTTCAAGAAATGTTAAAGAAAACACAATGGATAAACTAGAATACTGTTGCACACTAGATATATTTTCCACAAAGTGAAGCTTCCAAGACCAGGTCTATTTTTCTTTTTGGGAAAACACCACAGGGGTGCTAGCAATGTATCATTCAGTAAATCAGGATCTGCCACCTTCTTCTGAAGAGCAGCTACTTTTCATTTTCCTGAAGCTTAACAAAATCACAAGGGTGAGACCAGAGTGAGTATTGACAATGAAACCTCTGGATTGTGGGATAGAAGGAGGCTGACTGTTAGTAACTGACAGTCTGTTGTTAGTTAGTAATTAACCCCTGTTAGTAACTGTTGCAATGTGTATTGCCTATCTAATATCTATTGACTTTTTTCCTGCCTAGCAAAATCTTTTTTTGAGGGGGAAGGATGGCAATGTGCCCAGCCCCAGGTCACAATAATGCTGGGGTGACCATATGATACAATTATAACCAGTAAGGTAGAAGCAGAAGACTTCTAGGAGCTCTGAGTAAACATCTACTTTTCCTATTAGAAGCAAAGATATGGATGTTTGAATACAGTTGTGATAACTGGAACCACAGCAGCCATACTACCTTCATGAGACCACAACCAACACACTAAAGATGGCAGGACAGAAATAGAAAAGATGTTTAAATGAATCTTAACACATTTGATCAGCTTACCTGCTCTGGCCAACCTAACTCTGGAATCATAAGAAAAATGGATATTTACAGGGGAGCCTCTTCCTGACGTTATGATCCCATTAGTCATGTCCTTAAAAGCATGTGTGAGGAAAAGTGAGCAATATCCTCTTTCTCCTCCTTTCTAACCACAACCACCACCACCCTCTCGCCCCTCCCTACTTGTGCCCCACTCACTCCCAGCCCCTAGCATGGAGAGTAGCCTGATACAGAAAAGAGAGTATCTAGGTTAGAATGAGAAGACCTGGGTTCACATCCTAGCTATACCACATAACAATGTAATAATGAACAATTAACTTTTCTGAATCTTGACTTCTTCTATAAAAGTTGAGAAAACTATACAAGTTGACAGTACATTTCATGAACAACAAAAAAGTAATAGTTTCCGTAGAGTTGCAATGAATCAAAAGTAGATAGAATGCAAAATCTCAATAAATCAAAATGAAGATGCGAGTAGAGGATAAGTTTTGTTTATTGATCTTCCTGGACCAGCTTCGGCATCACCCAGCTTCTATAACCACATTATGCATTTCCAGAACATTCAGTCTTTTTGTTGTCTTACCAATTTAGTACTGCTCAGAGTTACCTGATTCTTTCTATGAAGAGCTAACCAGAGCTATCTAGGCTCTGTGTACTTCTTATAGCAAGAATTAATAGTTTTCCTCTGCTCGGAGTTAAATATCGAATAAATTGACATATAGAAGGGATTTGACATATAATTTACATATTTGAATAACAAATAATTTCTCTCTGCCCAACATTTTTTTTTGTTTTTAGAATATGAAAAATAAAGCCAGAAGTGATGTTGGTAAAGATATCCCTGCTATTTAATCCTTCAATATGTAAAGCAATTCTCATAAGAATACACTGGGAGGATAATTTCCAAACATGATGTGCAGACTGGGGCTGTGTGTCTGCAACAGCTTTACGACAATTGACACAATCAGATTCCCATATCTCAGGGATATGTGAATTATTTAGACTTCATTAATTCTACCACCCACCTTAATTTTAAAAAGCTATTGTGAAAATACACCCATAGAAAATATTAGGTTAAAATTGTATCTACAATAAACATAATGTGCAAGAATGTATCACTTGACTTTAAGTTTTTAAAGTCATAATTGTTTTTAATTGAACAGTTTTTGCTCTAACACACTGGAATTTACTGTAGAAAGTAGACTTCTCAGGCCAAGCCTTTCCTTGAGCCTTCTAATTTGGAAATACTTTACATTCTTTATGAAACAGGCAATCTTTTTCCTTAACTATATTCTGTCAGAGCTTTCAGCTACCGTCTGGGAAATTCAGAGGAAGCATAATCAGTCTCACTGTAGAGATGTGGGCTTTTAATAAAGGAATGCATTGTTCCACCCTCCCACTCACTGGAACACCGTGGGTGGGTTTGCTTCCCGAAGACTCACTCACCCAGTACATGAGGGGCAATGAGCTGTCCCCAGTAGACCCATGATTAATAATAAGTGGAAACTTAAAAGAGCAAAGCTGCACAGGTAATAGTCTCACACAGACTGATGTTTCCAGCAGGAAGAAAGCATCCTCTAATAAATTCATGTTTTCTATAGTTATTTTGTCAATAAGCCATGTAGTACTAAAACATAAAACAAATAAAAATAAATATTTTTAGAATATGTATTTTTAAAAGTAAAGTCTATTAATTTTGTATTGATTTAACAAAGGGAAGAAAGGAGAAAGAGAGAGAGAGACATCAATTTTTTTGTTCCTCTTATTTATACATTCATCCATTGCTTCTGGTATGTTCCCTGACAGGAGATGGAACCTTCAGCCTTAGTTTATCGGGATGACATTCTATCCAAATGAACTAGCATGTCTGGGCTAGAATAACATTTTACCACCAGCAGTCTGAAACTACTTTGTCAAATCCCTAACTCTTTATGAGTCTCAGTTTCTTTGTCCTTACAATAAATTTATATTGAACAATCTCTAATATCTACCTTGTATAAGATTCTGTTATGGATCTTGACTATCTCCAATTTACAGAAGACTTGTTTCTTTACAGTTAAATATTAAAGGTATACTTTCTTGTGTCCAAATACAATAATAGGAGTTATATGACTTTTACTAAGCTATCTAGCCACTCTTAGCTCCAACTTCCTTACCTACAAAATGGGCACCACAATAACGGAACTTGATTCATAGGGTTATTAGGAAGCCCAAAGTACCTAAAAAGCCCTCAGGATAATGACTGCTGTGAAACTGACTCAGTATGTGTTGGCTATCTTCATTATCACAGAAAGAAATTTGTCATCACTAATGCTACGGGGTTTCAAAGGACTTTCTGACCATGGAAATTCTTCCCTAGCTCTCTGCCAGGAATTTTACAATTTGAAGTAGACATCTGTGAATTTAAAATATCCTGTCTCAAAATGTAAGTACTCCTGAAGGATGAACAAATTAAGCTACTATCTGTGACCTGCTCTTTGATGTACATTACTTTACTCTCTGTCTTCTGGCTCCTTGAAGACAATGCACTGAGACCCAGTAAGTTGTGAAGGAACTTATGTAATGCCAAGACACTATGAATAGCATATGAGAGAGGGCAGCACAAGGCCTGAGACACTGATAGGAAAAAGAGTGATGAAGAGAAGCACGGACACGAAGAGTGACTTGGTCAAAAGCTGGCCTTGTTTTGAGAAATATTAACCTATTAGTACTTTGAGGCAGGAACAAAGTTCTATTCATTTGTAGACTCTAGAACCTAGCATAGTAATGAGAACACGAGATAACCATTGTGTTAGGTTGGGATCAGCAAGTAACAGCCCACTTCCTGTCTTTTTTAAATAAAGTTTTATTGGCTTATAGCCATGCCTATTCATTTACGTACTAACTACAGCTGCTTTCCTGTTCAACAGCAGATGTGAGTAGTTGTGACAAAGATAATATAGCCAGAAAAACCTGAAGTATTTATTATTGTTTGCTATCTGACCCTTTACAGATAAAGTCTGACAACCCTTATATAAATGATCAATACTAAATTAATAAATAAATGTAATTATAGGTTAAAAAATTCCAAAGAAAAGACAAGTAGAATGACTAATTTTTGCTTTAGGACCCCAAAATAGCAAAAACTGATAATAGAAAGATAAATAGAGTTGGACGCTCACTACTGCTAAATAACAGACCATATTCAAATGCACTCTCTTTAGCGAGTACTTGGGAGTGTTCTGTTTATGTTTGAAATGTTTGTTGAAAGTATCTGTCTTGTGGATGTGGTATAGGGTAATAGTCAAGGACAAACAAAATAAGGTGTTCTTCAGTATTTTGTTGTGAAATTTATCACACAGCACCATTTATGTACCTTGTCCCATTTCTTCATTGCTCTCCAAAGTGGAGGGGGGTAGTTAAGAGGGTAATTATCACCCTTGATGCACTAGGAGGACATACACCACTTTCTAGAGTAGGTGCTCCTTTCTTTATTGGGCATTAGTGAAGTATATTCTGCTTGACTCCTATGCCCTTGAAGAGAATTGGGGCTGGCATCTTTGCTTCAAAACGCTCAGTGAGTTTAACCAACAGTGGGCAATAGGGTTACTCTAAGAAAACAAATAAGGAATAAAATAATTCTTGCTGCCAGAGGGGCACTGCCAACTTTAACTGGGATGACTTTAAGGAATGTTTTGGAATTTTATAGAAACCCTAACAACATAGCAGAGTAGAACACACATGTGAGGTGCTTTGTAAATGAGAGTTTGGACTGACTTTTAAAACCTGAGCTATTGCTCTCCGAAAGCAATCCCCAAATGGGTAAAGGTAGTCCTTCAAAATAGCTTAGACTGAAAAAGGTGGGTGACTTGAAGTTATGGCTTGTTTATTTGGTTCCTTTATCTGCTTTTAATATTGTTAACTTTTAATCACACTATGTTATGAAGAAGAATATAAGATGTAAAATAAAACAGGTTCAGTTATACATGACTGTTGACTAACACTCTAAATATAACAACTCCTGGCAAAAAAATGGAAGCTGACATGCCACAGAAAGCTGGGAAGTCTATGAGACTCTGGGAAATGAGTGATGGAAGTAAGATGCTATTGTATCCAAGGACTAAGCCCCTGTCCTTACCTCCTTGTTGGTGTGAAAAGAGACCAAATTGTGGCCATTGACTTCTTTTCCTATTCCAATTTGTGCTCCTAGCTCCGAGTGAGAAACTGTTGGCTTCATTAACAGTTCCATAACTTTTTAATACCAATTATACATCACAGTTGTTTTTATTCCACTGGTAGAAGTTCTTTCCTCTTAGCTTCATTTAAAGAAGGTTCAGTGAATGGCAATAGGGCAAGTGTGTCATTTACAACCATGAGACTTCTAGCCAGACTCTCACCAACAAGTTTCCCTTTAAATTTATTCTATTCTTTCTCTTTCTCGTCATCAAAACATTTGTCAGGGACTTATAATGCAGAGGGCTATATTATATAAAGGGAGGGTTATAGGCAGATGTGTGTACACAAGTGCTTATGGGCAGGCACATGTATGCACAAGAGGAGGGAAGACATGAAACATTACTTCCATGGAGAATCCTGTTACAGATGCTCAGGAAGGGTGAAGCTAAGACATGAGATAATGACATTCTTGCCTTACTAGAACAAGGGTGATGTTAAAGAGTGACTTGTGAGTAAAGAGTGATTACATAAGACCGTGCATTCTGGGCTAAGGAGTTTCTATTTTATTTTACCTAATATAAAAACACAGATTTTAGGGGCAAAGGCTGATTTAGCCAAAGTAGTTGATTGAACTAATAGTGGACTTGGAATAGAGGTGAAAAGAAAATGCTAGAGATAGGGCAATAGGAAGAAGAAAGTCTCAAGAGTTTGGGTGGGGGTGGGGGAGAGAGATAAAGAGCCAGAATTGAGTGGAAAAGATACATTTTTCAAATATATGAAAGGAAAAATCTTATAGGACTGAAAGACAGAAGAGCCAACATAGCAGATAACTGATATTTTGAGCCCAGGTGACAGGAAGTAAGAACGATTAACTCCAAACAGAAATGGAAGAATCTGAATAGAGAGTTCTATCAAAGAAAAAGATGTCAGTTAGATTTTAGATAGGTAGAGTAACCCTTTGCCACCATCTGTTCTCTTCTAATCAAACACTTATTCCAATCAGTGTCATGGAATAATCAAGGATGATTTGGCTTATCATAGTACCACAGCATCCAAAATGTCCATGTCATTAATCTACTGGCAAGAGGCCAAGCCATCCTTTAACTTTGTGTCAGCCTCAGAGATCACAGGATTCATTCTTTGCCACAGAATCAAAGGAGAAAGTTATAAGATACTCTTAGACTACAGCCTCACTTCCAAAGAAAGAAAGAGATTGGCAACAAGAGGGATTGGATTCCTTACCCAGTGCTTTCCAAGGTGCTTTGCCACAGCATCTCTCAGGCCCCCCAACTCCCCTGTACCAGCACTGTGAACTGAGTGGAGTGAGATGTGGCTTACAAAGTATTTTCCTTGAACACAAATTATAATTTCTTGAAGGAAAAGAGGGAAAAGGGAAAGAGCGAGAACAAAAAGAAGGAAGAAAAAGAATGAAGGAGGGAAGAAAGCATATAGTCACAAAACAGAAGTTAAGAAATTTTGAAAAATGAGGTAAATCAGTTTAATATCTCTGAACTTTCAGTTTTCCTGTTGGAAGAGAACTATAATGAAGCATTATTATTCACCTAAAAGAGATGATATGAGGTAAAATGATACCAATTATGCAAAAACAGAAGTAATTGAAAAAAGTCTAACAATCTTAAAATGTGAATATTAAAGATGGAATGATCAAGAACCATATTAAAGTTAAAATAGTATATCACATTAAATATGGTATTAGTGTCACATTATTGGCTTTTTCCCATACTAACAGGCAACATATTCAAACACTGAATATTAATATCACCATTTAAAAGGCCAATCACAATAAAAGTCAATTATTGTATATAATTAGGTGTTAGTGAACCAAAGTCATACTAGCAAGAATAGGGACTTTTTTTTAGAATGTAAAAAGATATTTTTCTATAGATCCTCTATCAAAATCTCCTTTAAATGATAAGTAGATCTTATCCCAGCTTTGAAGTTTTTAATAACTGATCCCTTGTATATTATCTGCATTTATCAAATGGTAAAATTGTTGCAATAATCTATCAGGAGTTCCTCTCTCTCCTCATTTTCATATTTTTTCACTTAAAATGAACAACAACAGCAACAATGAAACAATAAAAAAAACCTGACCCCAAATACTGAGATAATGATATATAATAAAAGCAAAGTTTGGGGACTGACATTAGGTAATAGCTCAGACTTTGTTTTCTCTTGTTTATCATAAGAGTTTAATGTGGAACCTTATTCTTTCTTTCTTACTTATAGGTGAGTTTTACAAGTAAAAGTTTAGCTCTTCAATGGTGGCTTATATTGAAATCTCCGGGATGGTTAAAAGGCCCTTCCACTTTTAATGGACAGATACCTAGATGACTCTACATAGTTTCCAAGAAGAACCTACACAGATAAAGAAGAAAGCCAAAGAAATTCAATACAATAAGAAAAATAAATGAGAATTTGATGGTTAATGGAAGGCCTTGGTGACTCCCTAGAAACCTCCATGAAAACCCTTCTTATAGTCACCATCCAACCACATGGCTGACAGAAATGACTTCTTCAAGGTATAAACACCTTTTGACTTCTGGCTGTAGCTGGAAGCCTTGCTGTCTTTGGCGATGATAGAGAAATCACTGCAGACCTTGTCCATGTTCTCCACAGCACCAAGTACCTGTGCAGGGGCTTATAAATGCTTACTAAAAATGCTAATCCAGCTGTGACATAATGAAGTCATCAATTCGCACCACACAACTTTATATCTCCAAGATGAATCCTCTACCATTTTTTACTACCATTAAGTATTTTACTTTTTAAAAAGCAAAACATAAAAACATGCACTGATTGAGAAGATGCTTCTGCTCAGAAGGGCTGTCTATGAGGATTCCTAATTCTACTGTGAGAAGGTTAGAATGATGATTCAACCCTGTAAGCAGGTAGGAGGTTTTTAGCAGGTCCAACCTTGGATTTGTTAGATCACTTTTATTTACTGCAGTAGAGCTCATATGCCATGAACTTGTCCAGTTAACTTTAGCTATTTTCTCAGGTGCTGCAGCCAGTTCTTGCATTGTTCCCCTGTTTTGATGGTGTAAAGTGGTATTGGACACCCTTCCGGGCCCCAGGATATTTAGACCCACAGACAATGGTATCCTCTCCATCTATGAAGTGAATGATGTATGGATGAAACGGCATGGATTAGAAAAATGTGGTGATAAAGAGCTCTGGCTATTAAGCTCCTATTTTTTCAGCTCTCTGACTTAAATAAACCTGTTTTGCAAATGGTTGAACTTATGTGATGGATCAGCCATTTTGGAGTAGTTACATTTCAAAATGCTGGCTTATACAAATGGTTCATTCCTGATTGTTTAAGAATGTGGAAGTGTTGAAATATAAAAATGGGTTGTATACTAATATATTTTTAAAATAAAGTTATTTTGTGAGACTTAGACCAAATTTGCAAAATAGATTTGTAAATTATGGATAGGAATCTAGGGCAGGCCACCAATACACATTAAATTCACAAAATTTGGTGTTGTCTACCCCCATTAATGCATTTATTCATTAAACAAATAGTTATTGAGTACCTACTTCATGACAAGCCCTATTCTAGATGCTGAAGAATAACTAATAGGGCCTTTAAGACCAAGACCTATTTCTGCACTTGATCCTGTTCATCCTATAAACATTTGGATTGCTCAGAACCTGAACCATACCTGTTATTAAATATTTGTATATCAAATATTTTGAATATAGGGACAGACTCATGGACTTAACCAAGAAAGAGTCACTATATTCACAGATCCCTGGGAAAGAGTTCATTTACCACCATACTGTTGGCCATGAAACAGTCTCTCTGGGGTTTTTTTCATCACCATAATCATTATCATGTCTTTTTGGTTCCCCTTTCCTCCTGTTTTGCACTCTCTCTCTCTCCATTTCCCCTCATCCCAACCCCACGCTTGCAAACTTTCCCTAGACAGGAACCTCCACTCTCCCTCTTTAGCCTCTCTTTTCTTCCCCTCCCTAAAGAAGCCTTTTCAGATCATCCCAGGTTGGGTTCCTTTAGAGAAACCCCTTCTCCAATAATTGCTTAAAAGATTCCCAAGTTTTTGAACTTAAAGCAATACTTTAGTATTGATAACTTATCTCTTTTCTTTGCCTGTAAGGTCTGAAGTGTGAGGAGTCCATATGCTGTCCCAGGATCAGGTACAGAGGGTAAAATACTAAGAGCTGGGAATGATGTTTGTAGAAGGAAGTAGGGAAAAGAAGAGGGGCAGATAGGAAAGATGGAGTTGAGAGAGAAACAGGAGGCTTCAATGGAGTAAGGACGAGCAGGAAAAGTGGAGTGGAGAAGGGGAGAGAGGGCAAGAGAAATGAAGGAATCACAACTAGAAGGAAAAAGAAAAGGAATGCAGGTAGAAAGAATAAAGGGAAGGAGGAAGAAGGAGAAAGATATGGAGAAGGGGAGGGGAGCTGGAAGAGAGAAAGAAGCAAAGCAAATTCAGAGAGAAGTTGCAGAAGGAATATAGGGAGAAAAGGAGACAGGAGAAATAGAGGGAGAGAAGAAGGAAGTGAAATACATGATTGACTTCAGGTGACCTTTCCAGAAACAGTAGAGCACCACACAATTTAAGGTTCTACTACATGCTAGCATTAACTTCTCACAACACAGCCATCACATTTCTTTCTGAATTACCTTTTATGAGCTATGACTGTATTCTAAGTCTTTCCTAAGTCTAACTGTATTATTTCTGCCAGTTTGGCTTTGTTTTCCTCACACTTTCTGTGAATTTTGATTAGTTATAAAAACAGGCTTTAATAATAGTTGGGTTGAATTGTGCCTATCTCACTGAGGTGAATGCTTTTTATCTTTTTTAATGATATTTTTAATTTGGAAGGATAGTAAGGAGAAAGAAAGAGTAAAAAGGTCTGAGAATGTCAAGAATCATAGACAAATCAGCTAGGGATCACAGATTACAAGAACTTTAAAATAATAGATGTTACAGGAAATAAGCACTTTTCAAATTTTTTTGTTCAGTTCTAACTCAATAATAATTGATTTTTCAATGATTTGGTCAATATGGCCTGAAGCACCACTTTTATTGTCCACGCTGGAGCGGGATGGGGATGAATAGGGTATTAGGTCCACCTCTGGAAGGAAAGTACTCTGTTATCAATCCTCTCACAACTTTGGCCAATGCATTTCAGAGGTCTGAAATTATAATTATTGGCTAAGCTATCACAGCTTCAGTGGAGTTTTCATCAGGCCCAGGCCCAGGTCCAACTGTTCAGGATCACCTGTGACACTAGGGTTTTGAATATCTCAGTGGTACTTTCAGTGACTTCCATTGAAATCAGAGTGAAACTTCCCAAATGTTCTCTTAAAAGTTGTACTGCTATCAGTGGTTTGACTTTGGCAGGTCACTTCTCCTTTCTGGGTCTTCCTTCATCTTTAAAGGGAGGTATTTATACAGAATTATTTTTAAGGTCCCTCTCAAATTTAAAATTCTGAAACTCACGTGGAGCCAAACAGAAGAATACAGAAGAAAATGAGTTAATACAATACTGGTGTATATTAAACTGTTCTTTAAGATCTCATAAATAGGAAATATGGCTCAGGGCAAAGGTGGTGACATCTACTGCTTTTGCCAACAACTATGACATGCAATCTATTTTGCTTTAGAAAACCTCTACCAGGACAACACAGAAAAAATACAGATTATTTATTACTTGATGGCTCTTTTGATAATATCCTGATAGCAGTCATCTCCCTGCATGAAGTGCTTGCTTTTTGAAAACATCCTAATTTGTCAGTGTGGGACTAAAAGAGAGTTCTTCAGATGCTCAAGTATCAATTTGTAAAAACCACCAAAGATTCCTTGACCTGACCACTTTGACCTAGGAATACTATAGAACACACAGTCACTTACAGAACAACTCAAGTCTAAGAACTCTTATTTTATGCCCAATTAAGGGAAGTTTCTCTTTGGCACTCTTAACAAAAGAGGTTCTTGAGGATACATTAAAGTTTGTCTAAAGAAATAATTTTAGGATTAAATAGATTCAAACAGCAGTTGGCTAAATTCACCTTCACTGTAAGATATAAATTTAAATAAGAGTGGATTTCTCTTTAATGGAAAAAGACCAAGAATAACTTGTGGGAAACAAATAAAGTCATAGTAATGCATGGAATACAAATGGATCTGTCCAAGGAGAAGTTAATAATTTATGTCGGTCCATGTATCCATTCTCCAGAGGATGTTAAAAGACAGGTCTCAAGGTAGTCCTTCGACACTAATGTCAAGAACATGAAGGAAAATAAACAGACGAGTAAGTCCCCATGGTTTGCTCAAATAATCCAGGCTACATTCAATTATGCAATCCTGTCACTCAGTATTTATACACTTAAACTATGACTGCCTCAGGCCTTCTCTGGGACACCATTTTAAAATAATTTCATTTATTTCCTGCTAAAGACAAATGGATACATTATATTTTGCAGGAAAATTCATCTCATAGGTTAAGTCCAAAGAGTAGTCATCTTATTCCAAAACCTCAATGATCTCTGGGCTTTATGAGGTCAAAGTTCTGTCTTATTAAATTAAAAATTATTCAAGACAGATTCTATGTCTGTCTTCAGGGTGTTTGCATGAACTTGAATCTGTCATGCATAGATACCATCTGCCCTCTCCTTCCTCTCAACTCCAAATCTCCCCCTTTCTCCCCATCCTCTCTGTGCATTTGTAAACGATCTGCCTTCGACATGGCTCGCAAGGCCCGAATGATTGCAGAATGTTCAGATCGTCTCTGTAGTTGTGCCATTTTCTTTTTCCCTCTTGTACTATGACTTAGCAGTTTGATTATTTCCTGTAAAATATTATCCTGGCTTCACAGGTACTTGTCAAGTCAGAGGGCCAAATTAATGGGGGAGGTCTTACTTTTCCTAATTAAAATCAAAGTGCACACTGGCCCATTTTTTGGAAGAATCCTTTGCCTATTTGCCAAGATGAATGCTGGAGAATGGATTTCTTGTTTATTTTACTGCTGGCATAACCTCTTCAAAGAAACATATGCATGTGGGCCCAAATGACTTTATTTCATATTTTAATTGTGACAAGTACTGATTAGTAATAATTTAAAAGATATTATGTAACTATGTAATTTTCACAAGTATGAGCCCTACCTCAGTAGTTGGCACAGTCCCTGGCATATAGCAGAAGCTCAATAAATGTTCACTAGATAAGTGAATGGGTGCCTTAGTGTACGTAAAGGCTTGTAAGATGCATCCTTTGCTCTCAAGAGACCTTTAATCTTAAGAGGTTGCATGCAGTTGATTGAAAATATTTTTAACCCAGACTTCCGGCCAAGATGGAGGTGGAGGTAGACACACTGTGCCTCCTCACACAACCAAGATAGGGACAACAACAATTTAGAAATAGAATAACAACCAGAACTGACAGAAAATTGAACTGTATGGAAATCAGACAACCAAGAAGTTAAAATAGACACATTCATCCAGACCAGTAGGAGGAGTGGAGTCGGGCAGCCAGAGGAGAGGGGTCAAGGAGCAAAGAGCATTGAGACCCAGTGTGTAAGGCATTCCGGGCATGCAAGACCTTACCAGGCAGACCCTGGGCGCACAAGCAGTGGCTAGCACACCCCAGCCAAGGGGTGGCAACAGGCAGACCCAACGAGGTGGTGATTGTGAAGCAAGGCACTGTGTGCAAGGCAGCTGGCTGACCGGGTGGTCCTAGGGTCTGAGTGCTGGGAAATAGAGCCTCAGGGCACTAATTGAAAACACCTGTGGGGGTTGAGACACAGGGAGAGACCCCCAGCCTCACAGGAGAGGTCATTGGAAAGACCCACGGGGTGCACAAGCCCACTCACATGGGAATTGGCACCACAAAGGCCCACTTTGCCTGGGGGAAGAGGCAGAAGGGACTGAAATCCAACAGAGAGAGGAGCAAGCACCATTGTTCCCTCTCAGACCCCACCCCCACATACAGTGTCACAACCCAGAGACTGGGGTGCCCCGCCCTGGTGAATACCTAAGGCTTGGCCCCTCATACCTAACAGGCATTACCAGACCCCCCCTCCAAAAAAAGATGGCTCAAACAGAAGAACAAGTGA
>CM052547.1:60685606-60710568 GCA_028533065.1 Trachops cirrhosus
GTGGAGGGGAATGAAGGGGGGGTAATGGGACAACTGTAATAGCTTAATCAATAAAATATATTAATAAAAAAGAAAAAAACACTACTATATGAAATGTTAAAGGGCCTTATTTTAGAAAAATAAGATCAAAACTATAAACAATAAAATGGCAATAAATACATATCTATCAACAATTGAATCTAAAAAACAAAGAAAACAAGAAGAACAGAAATAGAAGCATGGATATGGAGAGCATTTTGGTGGTTACCATATGGGAGAGAGGTATAGGGAAATGGGTGAAGAGGTGTGGAGAGTAAAAAGTACAAATAGGTAGTTATAGAATGGCCATGGGGGTATAAAGTACAGTATAGGAAATGGAGTAGCCAAAGAACTTATATGCATGCCCATGGACATGAACAATGGTGTGGGGATTGCCTAAGGGAATAGGGGGGTGCTGGGTGGAGGGGCCAAAGGGAAAAATGGGACAACTGTAATAGCATAATCAATGAAATACAATTAAAGTAAAAAAAAATAAAACTGATGGAGGAATTTATTCCCTTAACTGCTGGGAAGGCTGTTGGCTGAAGGTTTCAGTTATCAGCACCTCTGCCCTAGGAATTCTCTCAGGTAAAGAGAGCCATCTCACTCAAAATCACACCCCTTTCTAAGGGATGCCCACATTCAGTGACCAGTCACTGTGGAGATGTAAACAGCTACACCTTTGCCCCATTTTGAGGCATCAAACCCTGCTCCAGACCAACTGAAGAGCCCAACATATCCCTCTATCTAATTCTGGTTCATTCCCCTTGTGCCACAGATATCTCTATCTATATTTATTTATATTTATATCTATATCTATATCTATTCTAATCTATATCTAATCCATATTTATACTATATCTGTATTTAATCTATGTCTATGTTTATGTCTATTATCTATACCCATATCTATCTATACCTTTGCCTATATTATATCTATACCTGTATGTATCTATAACATTGCTGGGCTTACATATCATATGAGCCACAAAATTATCTAACATTCTGTAAAGCAATCTCCTATTCATTGCCACCTAATCCAAAAGATCAATGGAATACAGAGAGGGAGAATCCTGAAATAAGTATCAATAACAATTACTTACAATATTTCCCATCTCTCACACCCACCCACCAGTTCTGAAGGACAGCCAGATATGCCAGAATCAGCTGGGAAACATGAAACACATGGCATCAAAAGTGTTCTCCGTTAAACTAGATAATATTTAAAAGTCAAGGAGCTCCTAAATAGAGTCAAGATGAACATATGTTGATACATATATTCATTTTTAACATTGGTGTAGAAAAACTTAGCAGACTTTGGAAAAAGCACACTATATTTGAATGGTTATTAACTGTGACCTTGAGAAGTTTGCTTACCCCTTTGAAACACAATTTTATTATCTATAAAATGGGAAAACACTCATCTCAAAGGGTTGTGAGAATTAAATTAAATTAAATAAGCTAAAATATAAACATGTTAACATACTATTTAATATGCAATAGGTACACAATAGGTGCTAACCCCATTTCTTCCCTGTTTTGTCAGCTTCTTTATAAATATTGATTTTTAAAAAGATTTTATTTATTTTTAGAGAGAGGTAAAGGAAGTGAGAAAGAGAGCAAGAGAAACATCAGTGTGTGCTTGTCTCTCACATGCTCCCTTTTGGGGACCTGGCCTGCAACCCAGGCATGTGCCCTGACTGGAAATCAAATCAGTGACCCTTTGGTTCACACACTGGTGCTCAATGCACTGAGCCATACTAGCCAGGGCAAATGTTGATTGTTTTTTAAGGGTATGTAGGAATAAATGGAAAATTTCTGAACAGTTAACTATAAACAATTTCTGGTTAATTAAAATTCAGAAGGAGCTGAGAGTCATCTCTCCAGGCCACTTCTACTATAGTTGTCTTATAATAGCCTCCCAAGTTACTGTTTGTCTGAAATGCTAGTTAAACAATAGGCAATATTTGGCACACTCAAATTCTCCCAAGGTTTTTTTCATTCCTGATTCATAACTAGCAGCTGCCTTACCAAATTACAACACAATTACAGCTCCTGAGTTATTCTTGGAGCTCTTTTCTTGGAGACCTTTTAAAAAACTAGTTGGGATTGTCAAGGTTCCATGTTCTCCATCTTGTTAGTCCAAATTAACAATGTATTATTTGGCACCATATGAGGGTGGAACCCCCCAAAACTGGAATTATTTTCTGGAGGGGGTGCCTCTTGTAGTAGGGAAAACTTTCCCAGTTTTCCCTCACCAGGTGAGTATTCTAGAAACCCATCTGTATCAGTGTTGTTGTGAGAGGCTGCATTCAGCTACAGTGAAGTTTTTTGAAGACTCTTTTAATGCATTTGCCCACTTCACAATGGGTGATTTATGAGTACACCTGCCCACACCATGCTGAATGTTCAACAGTTTCTGACCAAAACCGTCACGACCCCACCATGCCTATTCACCTAAACCTCACCCCAAGAGACGTTTGCTTTGTTTGTTTCTCTGCTTGAAAAAAGTCCTCAAAGGGAACCATTTTGCTGATGTGGAAGAGTTGAAACAAAAAATGACAGAAGCACTAAAAGGCATCAAAATTGATGAGTTCAAAAACTGTTTTGAGCAGTGGAAAAATGTCTTGATAGGTGTATTGCATCGAATGAAGAATATTTTGAAGGTGACAGAAGTTTAAACACATAAGAATAAATACACAATTATTTATAATTCCATTTGGGGGATCCCCCCTCATATAAGAATGATAGTTCTAAGTCCAAAGTATCCCATGAGTTTATTTATAATCCATATCATGCTATTATGACAATAAATATAGACCAATAGATTTTAAATGACAACAAATTGAGAAGCCTATGATGGATGAACCTTCTGAGTTAGATAATTTAGTGATATCAAGATGAATGATTTATATGGACAGTTGAGACATTTATTTGAATAAGAGAAAACAGACATATTTTGAAAAATGTAAGAGTACACAAGTAGAGGCAGGAACTAATGAAAGGTGATCTAATATCAGTCTGTTCCTTAAACAAACAAATTCCTTTGTTTAAGCTGTGAAGAACTTTAGCCAGACCAATCCATCCTTATCTCTGCACAACTATTTGGTCTCTGTTGTGCACTGTTCTGAAGCATACCATATATTTTGCATGATAACTAATCCCCTCAAGGCAAACAGTGTGCCTTTTACAAAAATTCTGTACCATTAGCAGCAAAAGTGATTAATAAACATTATTGTCAATTATCTGATGTGAATCTCTGATGGTTATAAATGCAATACAATATGAACATGTATTTATGTATATGTGCACTAGGAGAGTGAGGAGGTTCAGGATATAAAACTGAAAGAGTACCTCTCTTTCTTGCTCAGGAATGATGTCACTTGATTCTTTTGGGAGTAGAGTTTCCAAAAACAAACTGTATCAAAAGTCTTTATAATCTTAAAATGCAACTGTCTAGAGAAAAGCTGCATAGGTTTAGGGAAAGCTGGGACCCTTTCTTCAAGTGAATGTGAAGTGGAGGGTAAATACAGAACAATGCAAATAGCATCCTGGGTGAAAATGGGTTTGGTGTAAGTGGAAGATATAAAACAATTTTAAAGAAAGACTCTCTCTCTCTCACTCTCTCTCTCCATATATATACATATTCTTTTTGGAACTCTTGTAAGATTTTAAGCACAGGGTTTGGTAAAAGTTGGTTTACAGTTGTGAATATGTAGAACAGAGTTAATTTTTCTTTTATTATTTATTAATTATTGTTTTATGTATCTGCATTACAATTGTAAACATACTTTTGCCCACCCCTGTATATTTAACTATATTGTCAAATATATACCTATATTCAAATTCATATATATAGATAGGTAAATACATATATAATATATATATATATACATATATATTTATCTTATAGGAGGGGAAGCTACTAAAATCAAAAACAAAAAGAAACCAGAATGGAATAACATGTCAAAATGAAGTTGCATGTGTATATATAAGATATATATGTATATATAAGATATCTTAAATATGCATAAATACATGATGTTCATGGATTGGAGGACTGCAGTTCAGTAAGTTATCAATTTGTACCAAATCAATCTATAAATTCAATGGTACTTCAATATAAGTCCCAAAAGAAACTTCTTGAAAGATGAGAGAAAAGATCGGGAATATTTAAATCAGTTTAATTTCAGATGATATTTATGACATATGAAATTTTTGCCTTTCAGATAGCAAGATTATAAAGTGAGAATCATTGAGACAGTTTAAATTTGGAGCAAAGACCAAGCAAGGTATTAAAAATAGATCATACAAATAAATTCATAGATATATGGAAATGTGGCCTGTTGAAGACAGCCAGATGGAGTAGTGGCTTAATTATGAATATCAAAATTTTAACCTTCTTACAAAAATGTATACAACTGATATGATAGTTTTATGAAATTGTGATAGGGAAGAATTTTTAAAATAGGACAAGAGCCAGGTTGTTCAGTTAGTTGAAGCATCACCCTGTAAACCAGGAGGTTGACAATAAAATTTAAAACATGATCACAGATTCCACAGAAAAAGCTAAAAACAAACAAACAAAAAATAACAGCTTCAGTCTAGGAAAAAATAGTAACACACATACTTGGCAACAAAAATAACTGTAACAACAAATATTGGGTTGACCAAATAGTTCATTTAGTATTTTTTGTAAAATAATAGATACATTTTTCATTTTCATGAATAACTTTATTGATTTGTATATTTTGAGTAGTATGTCAGCAATCTTCCTGTGGTATAACATTGATTGTTCTCAATCAATGTTTCGATTTCATCGCTATCAACTTCAACTGGTCTAACTAACCATGGAGCATTGTCCAGGGAGAAACATTCACAGCACAGCATGAATATTTGCAAAACACTTTTGACACATTTGTTCGGTCATAGTACCTTCTCCATACACTTTACAAATGTATTTTTGTTTTAGTTACATTTTTATTTTTCTTAAAATAATAAAACATAATATGATGAAAATTTTGCTTATTTTTTCCACTTTCAATGTTAAAATGGCTACACAAAAATGCACCAATTTTGATTTTTTTATGCATGCTGATATGATAGCTGTCACAATACAACAACATTGTTTTGGATGAAGTTAAAAACAACGAAGCAATGCTAGAACCATCCTGTGGAAAAAGAAAAAGAAAAACTTTTTGGCCAACCCCAAATATAAAGAACTCATATGACAACAAGAAAAATACATTAACCTGTTAAGGAAAAAAATATCAATACACATTATGGGTAATTTACAAAAAAAAAAGAGCCAGTGGACTTGAGAAGGTACTCAATCTTACCTAGTAATCATTAAGCTGCATATTAAAGCAGCAATGAGATGTTATTTTGTAATCATTTTACCTCAGAAAATAAAGTCTGAAAACATCACTGTGGAATGCAAGAAAACATGGGTACTCATCCAGCACTGTGGAGAATGTTAAATGTATACCCACTTTGGATAATAATTAGAAGTTTATGAACACAGTTGAACATCAGTCTTAAATGCGCCTCTAGTTATATGCACAGCCTAGTGCAACCCTTGAACATATATGTAAGGATGTTAACTGCCAATCAGTTTGTCAGAGTGAGGTAGTAGGAGGTCCTTTAATACTATTCCATACAGAGAAAATTAACTGATTATATGTGAAATTCATAATATGGAATTGCAGCAGGCAATTCACATGAAGGGACAAGAATCTATATGTACCAAGATGGAAATCAAAAATACGATGTTGTGTGAGAAAACAAGATGGCATGGTCAATGACATTTACAGTATGATGTTTATAAACTTTTTCAAAACACATAATTTATAAAATATATATTTTAATGAATATCTTTAGATATATAGTAAAGGTATGAAAATATAGAAATCATACATGCCAAATTAAAGAGAGTAGTTGTATTTGGAGAGAAAACAAGGGGAACATGTTTGGAAAGATTTTTTAAAAGGGATTTTATTTTTTCTACTTTTTGTTAACAAATTAATTCTAAGTGCTTACTTTTTTTTGTACATTTCTATAGTGTGATGATAATACAAAAAGAACCAAAGAAAACTATTGACCACACCTACAGGCAAATTACATGTAAAGCATACAGAATTTTCTATAATTTTAGATGGTTGCCTACCATTCTGAAAACCATTATCAATATTGCTAGCATTCTGAAAAGCATCCATCTGAGTTAGAGTGTCCTGGTTAGAGGTTCCACAATCTTCATCCTTTGGCTCAGCTATGAATTCCTTCTACTATAACACAGTTGGTTTTCTTTACCAGTGGTTAGCAAACTTTTTTCATCAGAGCTTTTATTTCGAAGCAATTCTTAGTAGAATTCAGCATTGTATAACACAGAAAAACTAATCTGTTCTGAGTAAAACAATTTTGGGTAAAGTGTTCTTCCTCTTACATAGGAAGTGGCTTCTGAAACTTCTAAGAGAGCTCTAAGCTAAGAGATTTGAAAATCACTATTCTAATATATTATATTGAAAATCAACCAAGCAAGGATGAGGATAGTCAAACACCAAGTCATCCTACTGCCCAAGTTTCTGACTTTAACAAATCTTAGCAGTAAAATAAAATAAAGAACAAAGTATTGTTGTTTTTTGATTGGTTGGTTCCTTTTGAGTGATAAATGAATGAGATAAAAACTCTGAGAGATTTTCAAGATGACTTGGATATTGACAATTGAATCAGTTGACCTACAGATGAAAATCACCAGAAAACATTGTATTTTACTATATGTACAGTTAAAACTTAAGACATTAAGAACATACAGGTTTTATTTGCTTTTGCTGAGGAGTTCAGAAACTAACTTCATGTAAATTAAAATAAATTATATCAAATCTTTGATTACCACCAGGCCTTATGCATTTTTTCATTTTTTCTTGATTTTCCATCTCTATTCAAGGTTAAAAAAATAATGTCAATATATTCTTATTGCAAACAGCTTCAAATATTTATTTTCTTTATTTTTTAATTGATTTGAGAGAAAGAGATTGATTTCTTATTGCACTTACTTATGCATTCATTGGTTGCTTCTTATATGTGCCCTGACAAGAGATTGAACCTGCAACCATGGCATAACCAATTGAACTATCCAGCCAAGGCCTTCAAATACTTTTTAGAAAGAGATGTTAGAATAAATAAATAAGAAGACTTATTTTCATTAGGTTCAGAATTTGTATTCTAGTCTCTCAATCTTATACAATAACTGTTTTATGAATACCTGTGATATACAATTCATTTTTATGTATTGGTAATAAATTTTCAGTGGTGCACATTTTTAATGACATTCCAGTTTTTATTTTCCTGCTAAAAAATGATGACCACAACAGTCACCAAATTACAAAGAAACTAAGATGTAATTGGGGAGTAAATTGGGAAATTTAAGTCTTTCACTTCTCTTATAAACTCACATACATTCTGCCATCATAGAGACAAGTTTTTACCTGAACATCTATGTGAAACTATCAGAGTCTGTCTTCTTTTTCATAAATGTTGCTTAATGAGAAATATAAGATTTATATTTTTCAGAGCTGAAAAAGAAATTCCAGGTTTATTTCTTTTGGAAACTTAGAAGTAAAGAGTTAACAATAAGTAAACATCCCATAACAAGAAACTGGTGAAAAATAAATAAAATTATAAGCCAATGAATGATTTCAAGTAATCATAGTGGATTCCCTCAAAGTGTATATCAAGTATTCCATCATTAGTCTTTGGATTTCCTGCATAATAGAAATGTGAAGTCATTCAGCATAGAGTCCATCACATAACTTTATTATAAAATTAAAGGTAGAATGACTCCACTTCAGGAAGACAAACAACCCAATTTAAAAAAAATAGGCAAAGGACCTGAACAGACACTTCTCCAAGGAGGACATACAGAGGGCCCAGAGTCATATGAAAAGATGCTCAGCATCACTAGCCATCAGAGAGATGCAAATCTGACCATCGCAACCAAACCAACAAACAACACACTCTGCTAGGCTGTGGAGAAAAGGGAACCCTAGTGCACTGTTTGTGGGAATGTAGACAGGTGCAGCCACTGTGGAAAACAGTATGGAGTTTCCTCAGAAAACTAAAAATGGAACTACCTTTTAACCTGGCAAATCCACTGCTGGGATTAAGCTGTAAGAATCCTGAAACACTAATTCAAAAAAACCTATGCACCTCAATGTTCATAGCAGCACAATTTACAATAGACAAGTGCTGGAAGCAACCTAAGTGCCCCAAAGTAAATGAGTGGATCAAAAAACTATGGTACATTTACACAGTGAAATATTAAGCAGTAGAAAGAAGGAGCTTCTACCATTAGAGACAAGCATGGATGGAACTGGAGAGCATTATGCTAAGTGAAATAAGCCAGGCAGTGAAAGACAAATACCATACGATCTCACCTCTAAGTGGAACCTAAACAACAAAACAAACAAGCAAGCAAAATATAACCAGAGACACTGAAATAAAGAACAAACTGACATTAACCAGAGGGGAGGGGCAGAGGGGTAATGAGAGAAAACAGGGGAAGTTCCATCAAGGAACATGTATAAAGGACACATGGACAAAGTCAAAGGGGGCAGGTTCAAGGGTGGGAGGTGAAGATGAGTAGGGCAGTGAGGTGTGGTGGGGGGAAAATGAAGATAACTGTACTTGAACAATAACATAAAAATTATAAAAATAAATAAATTTAAAGGTAGATATATAAATTAATTTCATTTTGATAAGCATTTTCTCTTTTTCTAAAAATTAAATGAATGCTTTTAGGCTGTAATCAGCAAAATGGAGGTCAGAGATTTTTAGAATTAATTTACATTTCATTATGAAATGATTCCAGGTGCAAGAATTAAAAATGCTACATTTTGCTTCACAATCTTTATATAAAATTCCATTTCTATTTTCATTCCTGCAGAAATAACATCCTACACTCATTTATGTTTTGTTTGTTTGAGAAAAAAGAAAGTCTCAATTCAGTCTACTGGGATCTAATTATCAGAACCTAATTCTAATTACAGTCTTTTAAATTAATGCTGTAGGCTTTCCTCCTTTCCACTTCTTTTTTTAAAAAAGGGCCACTTATATTTTTCAGAAGGCTTTCCCTGTTAGATACCTCTATTTATAGAAACCATCTACCAAGGGTTTTATAGCTATATAACCTCATTTTGCCGAACAACTTCATGCTCATTTGAACTATGGAATTTCTTTGTAATTTAAATGCACAGAATAAGAGACATGCAAAGATAAAACATATACAAATCAAGACTTTTTTGTTGGGATAAAATATAACATTTCCCTTAAAATCTATTTTTTTGAAAAGGTATAGAGTTACTAAGAAGATGTTGCCTGTAGATATTTAAATAAAATAGAAATGGGGAGGGAGGCAGGGAGGGCTGGGTGGTGGGGAAGGGAAAAGGCAGAAAACTGTACTTGAACAACAATAAAAAATTAAAAAATAAAATCCATAAATCTTGATCCCAATTATTTAAAGTGTTGGAAGTCTGCTATCAATATGGTGCTTTCTTACTAACCCTGAACTGGCAGCAAATAATAGGCAAGCAATTAAACTTTCAACTTTACAGCACATATAAAGACAATTACTCCCAACTTTCTATTTTATTATTTTACATTTGTTTTTATATCATGTTTTTTTTTCCTCTTGTAAGACAACAAATATTTAGCCCAAAGGCTCTGAATTTATTTCATTTAGGACCTGTTTGCTTATTGAATATTAACAGAATTTTCACTCAGATATATTATCATCTCTATTAGTAAGCAAATGCAAACAGAATCTCTTCTAACATTCTTGGTTATTCAGGAACCATTAAAATGACACATTTCAACACCACACACACCTACTCATATATACTAAGATATACACCACAGGCAAGTACTGGAGATAACAAAGGTCAATCAGCTAAGCAGGCAATGAAGTATCCTGCTACTGACTAATATAAGGCTGTGTTTTTGCTCCTGGTCTAGCCACAAAAAATACATCAAACACTAATGAACACATATAAATATATTGACAATGCGGTTCAAACTAGCAACTGCAGTTGAAGCCTAGACTCAAGCACCACGTACCTATAGGAGTGTGGTGTTTGATAGAATATCACAGAGACCCCATGGTCAACATTTCGGGCAAACAATGTTGAGATTTTCATTGTGTTGTCATAGGTATGTGATTTTTCTTTCCTCTGCAGAACTTAGAAGCTTCAATGAGGTAATGACTCTATAAACTTACCAAGGAGAAGCTAAAACAGTGGTTCTCATATGACAGTGAGCAGCATAATCAGCTGGAGGACTTGTTCAAACATGGATTGTGGTTCTGCCTCCAGAGCGTTCTGATTCAGCAGGACTGCAGTGGGTCTCAGATGTTATCTTTCTCACAAGCTTCCAAATGATGTGAATGCTGGCTGACCAGTGACCACACTTTGTGCTTAAAAATACATTTCACAGTTTCATTGAATTTTTTATTTTTTATGAAAATTCCATCTTAAAGTACTAGTGTTCCCTATGATATATGTTAAGAAATATGTTTTAGGTTGGAAAAGAATTTTGACAACAAGGCCAAAGTAATTTCTTGACTCATAGCATGATATCTGAGAAACAACAGATAAACCTCTGAAAATTAAAATGTATGGGATATAGTTCATGAAGATATTTATCTTCTCATTGCAATTTATGGTGTGATAATGCTGAAATTACTTCTGATATACAGGGTCTGGCAGAAGTAAAACCTGCTTAAGTGTGGGTGGTAAGGTAATAACATGGGTATAATAATTTATAGTTTTAACTTGAATATTTCACCTAAAATGTCATATGGTGTGCTTGAGTATGATATTGTTATGTTAGAGAACTACATGCTTATGATTTTGTAATAAAAGATTTTGTAATAAAAATGGGGCATCTTTTGTGCCAGATCCTGTATACAGTTTAGTATATAAATGCATAGGAATTGGGTGAAGCGAGAAATAGATAATATCAGGAATATCAAAATCATTAGGTCCAAAATATATATTGTTAAGTAATCTTTCCATTTACACGATTTTATAATCAGGACATTCCTTAATAGAAAGTGAAATAAGGAATTTAAAAAGTCTTGCTGACGTAAAAAGGGCTTGATTTCTTTACTTTGTAGTGGAGAAACTTGTCATTAACTTGTCTTTAACTTGTCATTAGTTTCTTGGGCTCTGTGTGAAAGTGTTTGAAAATGTGTTTTCAAAATAACAAAAAAACAAAAACCTCTTATGTTAATAAATACCTAGTAGTACTATAGAAAATGGTGTTGTAAAAAAATTTTTTTAAATGTCTTACATTTTATTCTTCCAAGGAAGTTTATCCCAAGGAAATAATTCAAAAGAAGAAAAAAATTATGCTCAGAAAAAAATGTTTCCAATATTATGTGCCATATTTTCAAAGTTAAAGAAGTTACATGTACCTAAATGGGGAAATAGTGCTTCCAGATTATACTGAATTGTGAAGGATGTGGCAACATAAGGGTGCTATGTGCAGAAATAAATCTCAAACTGCGTCTTTACTCAGCACTGCACCAGCAAGGTCAGGAAGAAAGGAAAATAGTTGAATTAGAATGCTAAGAATATAGATGATTTTGATTTTTCTTTTTTAAAACATGTGTCAATGTTATTTTAACAATATATAGGCAAGAGAAGTATATATTCTAGTTTGTCTTAATGGACATCACTTTAGAACATTTTGTTTTGTTTTTAGCTGCAACTAGGTTAAAATTTCATGTGACAAATTTGTTTTTTTTAAATAAATGTATTTTTCATCAAATTAAAAAAAACTCTCTTCACTGTAATTAAAAGTTAACTTAAAATCAGAGATCTTGCTGATTAGAAACAATATTTTTCCCCTCATATTTTTGGTAAAAATGCTCAGGATTTTGAAGTTTGAATAGAAAGGCTCTGAGTTGGTTATTCACTAAACAAGGCACAAGATGTTTTTCTTTTCTTATTATAACATCTTTACACAGATTTTACAATATTCGAAAATATAAGTATAGTCTGTACAAAACACTGCTTTTGATTTAAAACATCTGCCTTAAATTCCTGACCCTCAAAGAATAATTTAGAAGTACAGAACATTTTTTCCAGTTATTTAAAAACTGATGTGTGGTACAATTATAAAGTTGCCCTAAAAAGCATGTCTCAGCATATTCTTAATCAGAGTAAAATGTGATTCTTTCCAACAAATGCACTGTTGAATTTCTTTCTGCCTTTGTCAGTAAAACAGCTGTGAAGAGATTAAATTTTCTGATTTTTTAACTTTTCCCTCATGACTCACTTGAGACTTGTTTTTCCTGTTCTATAGCTACTAGAATGTTAGAGGAAATAAATTGGATCAAACATATACACCATTTCACACACTTTTATGTTACATTGTATACACTGTTTAAAACTTAAAGCTAACACTTTGACCACCTCCAGTTCATGCAAGCATCCCTGTGGGGCTCAGCTCATTGGTGAGTGTTCACACATTGAGGGCCTACTATGTGCTGAGCACTGCCCTTGATTGTCCTAAACTAGGACACTCTAGTTTAGGTCACTCTAATCTCTGTGAGATGGTGGGAAGACATGCAGTCATGCAGCTTGAGATACTGGATGGAAAGCAGATCGGTGGAACCATTGACATGACTTGTAATACAGTCACTCATTTTATTGCATAAATCTTGAGAAATTCTCGAATTCCACTTCTATGAGATTAAGATTTCGATCCAGGCTGATGGAGCAATAATCAAAAAGAAAAAAAAAGTAATAGAACTATCAGAACCATTTCCCCAACACTGGTTGCAAAATAAAGAGTCTTTACTCAGGGAAAGAATGCGGAGTGAGCACAGGCACAGTGAGAGTTCTTTCAATATGAAAAACCAACATGCTTGTGCTGACATGTACAGGTGAGTTCATGGGAGCAACAGGGCAGGAACTTCAAAATGGGCCTACCTTGCAGTAAACTGGACAGATGGCCAGTACACATAAGGCCTCTAAAATGTACCAAGCACTAGCATCCATGCTTAAAGTAGGAAGGAGGGTTGGAGGAGGTAGTAAAAGTGAAAACCTGGAGACTTTTCATGAAGACTGTGAAGCACAATCATAAAGGTCATGTTTGTCATTGCTTTCTTCTAAATAAAAGTGACTTAGTTTAACCATGCTCATGCTTATATTCTATGCAATAATATATTTGTATAAAGACAGGCTTGTACCAGAAAATTTAAAACCAAAGAAATTTAAACATATCCACTAAAATTATATTAGTAATTACCAAAAGGAACCCAAAACCATTGTAAAGAAAATAAGAAAGGTGATTCCATGTGAATAATTTAGACATTTAAAATGTAAGTGGAGCACAATTAATGGATGTGCTAACTGCTATTCCTTGTAGCCTGCAATATTTCCATCCACTAGCCCCTCCACCCCAGATATACTATACCAGATTGTGAGGCCATCTACAAACTATAAAGTGCTATAAAAATACTGGGTAATAATGATAACTCGTCTTGTCTTCCATCTCTATAGCATGTATTTATATTACACTAAATTTCAGCTTTTATTGTTCCCAAATTAACCTGTGCATCCATATTTCTTTTTCTTTCTTTTGCAGCAATACAATCTAAGCATGCCAGACAGGTCAGACGTAGGTGGGAGGTAGTGTCTTCCTGCAGTGGTTTATATAGTGTGGGTCAAACAACCCCCAACACAGTCTGCCTTCATGATCAGTCACAGTGAGTACCATCATATTTCCTCTAGTTGGTAAAAGCTGGTGGAGTGAGAAAGCCCTCTCAGTTGGTCATTTCTGCCACCAATTAATGGCATTGTTCTATAAAAGCAACATGTTACCATTGTATCTTTTGAGACTTTTAAATAAGCTTTGAGTGTTCTTATTCCATCATGCATAGATTTTCAGAGTGGTATTTTTCCCCCTGATTGTTCATCTTGCCCTTGGTTTACCCTGTCTCTCCATCAGAGACAGATAGCCAAAACTGGAGACACTGAGATCTTCTAGTAACAGAATAGTTCTACTTGAATATCACACCATTTAATTTGTCTCCACTAAATAAGCAGATGGGACTTCTCTCCTGCATTTGGACTCCATTGGAGTTCTCAAGTTGGGGACCACCCAGGTTTACAAAGAAAAGGAGGGGGTAACAAAAAATAAACAAAGGAAGAAAAGCTGAGGAAACAGTAATGTAGTTACATAGAAACTAAGTTAACCTGTGTAGTATCATGAATTCATATGTGTCTGTTCTCTCCTTATTTCTAATATCAACACTATCAGATTTTATAGATTTTCAAAATTTCCTTTCAGATGTATTCAAAGTTTAGTTGGTCACAGATGAAATATTTGTATATAGTACTAGAATGACTAACTCTAATCATGAATGGAATAACTACTAAAAATATTCTTTTAAAACAAATCAATGTTATCACCATAACAAGCTAAAACAACCACAGTTTGTGAATAAAAAACTGGACAGAATTTAACATACATTCATAACAAAAAATCAGAAACTAAATATAGAGGGGAACTTCTTCAACTTCACAAAATATATCTATGAAAAAAATTTTCAGTTAAACATCATATTTAATGATAAAGGACTGAATGTTTTTTGTCCCAAGACTTTAAGACAAGGATGTTCACTCTCACCACCTGTGCAAAAAGGCAAGGAAATAAAATAAATGTGTACAGATCAGAAAGGAAGAGAATAAACTGTCCTTATCTGCAGATGACATGATGGTCTACAATAGAATATTCCCAAGGAATTTCAAAACAATGCCCAGGATAGGTGAGTTGACCAGGTCACAAGTTACAAGATCAAATTAAAAAAAAAAAGTCAATTGTTTTTATATGCCAACAATAAGCATGTGGACACTAAAATTAAAACACAATCTCATTTAAAATTATTCAAAAATGGCATAATTAGGTAATAGTCTAAGAAAACATGTACAGAACTTTCATGCTGAAAACTATAAAGCATTGATGATGGAAATCAAAAAAGATCTAAATAAATGGAAAAGCATACTGGATTAAAAATATCAATAGTAAATTGGTCAGGTGGGTACTTGAAATGTCAGGGGGGCCACTTTGTAAAGTATATAACTGTCTAACCACTATGCTGTGCAGCTGAAAGTAACACAAAAGAATGCTGAATGGAAACTCTAACTGAAATATTAAAATAGAGACAACCCAATAAGAATGCCAACTTTCCCCTAAATTATATATAAATTTAACACAATACCAATCAAAATCTCAGCAAGATTCTTTTTGGATTTACACAAGTTTATTCTAAAATTCATATGACAAAGGGACTAGAATAGCTTACACAATAATGACAGAGAAGAATAAAATGAGAAGACTCACTCTACCTGACTATAAATCTTATTATCTAGTTACACTAATCAATACTGTATAGTATTGCCATGGAAATTGACACATAGATCAATGAAAGAGAATAATGAACCCCAAGGTAAAACAACACAAGTATGGCTAACAGATTTTTGACAAAGGTATAAAAGAAGCTCAATGAAGAAAACTTTTCATCAAATGTTGCTGCATCAATTAGCTATCCATGGACGAAAGAAATAGATAACCTTCATCTGAATTTTACATCTTATACAAAAGTCAAAATCAAATGGGTTATACATTTAAATGTTAAACATACAACAATAAAATCTTTAGTAGAAAATGTAAGAAGAAATCATCAGGACCTAGGGCTTAATGAAAAGTTCTCAAACCTGGCAGTAGAAGTATAATCCATAAAAGAAAAAATTGATAATCAGACTTTGCCAAAATTTTAAAAGTTTGCAATGTGGAAAACCCTGTTAAAAGATAAAGAAACAAGATAAGACTGGAAGGAAATATTTGCAAACCACATAATCGACCAAAAGACTCACATTTATAATACACAAAGAATTCTCAAAACTCAACAGTAAAAATACAAACAATTATAAAATGGACAAAAAGCATAGACATATTTCACTGAAGAGAATATTTGTATGGGTAAATAAACACAAAAAGATGCTCACCATCACTAGCCATTAGTGAAACACAAGTTAAGATTCCAATGAGGTATCACTACAAACCTGTGAGAACCCCTAGAGGGAAAAATAGTGACAATGCCAAATGACAGCAAGAATGTATAGAAACAAGATCTCTCTTGCATTGCTGGTAGAAATGTAAAATTATAAATGCACTCCAGAAAATTGTTTGGTAGTTCCTTCAAAACCTTAATATGCACTTACCATATGAACCAGCAATCACACTCCTAGACACTTATCCCAGAAAAATAAAATTTTACACCCTCACAAAAAACCTATACATGGATATTCATAGCAACTTTATTTGTAATAGCCAAAAAGCTGAAACAAACTGTCTCTCAGTAGGTGAATGGTTAAGCAAACTGTGGATTACCCATACTATAGACTACTATAAGCATACCTCAGAGATATTACAGGTTCAGTTCCACACCACCACAATAAAGAAAATATTGCAATAAAATGAGTCACACAAATTATTTGATTTCCCAGTGCACATAAAACTTGTGTTTACATTATACCGTATTCTGTTTGGTGTGCAGTACCATTACGTCTACAAAATGTACATACTTTAATTTAAAAATTGTTGGAGGGATCGAGCAAAAAGGAAAAAGGACTCATGGACAACAGCATGGTGATTGTGGGAGGGAAGGAGGTATAAGCAGAATAAACATAATGGAAAAATACAATAAAAAATAAAGTAAGTGAAATAAAAGATAATTTTTAAAATATTTTATTACTAAAAAAATGCTAACCATAATCTACGCTTTCATGAGTCATTACCTTTTGTCTGTCTTGATGCTGATGCCTACTGACTGATCAGGGTGGTGGTTGTTTCAATTTCTTAAATTAAAATAAGACAGTAATAAAGTTTGCCTCATTGATTGAGTCTTTCTTTCACAAATGCTTTCTCTGTAACACACAATGATGTTTGATAGCATTTTTTGCACAGTAGAACTTCTTTCAAAACTGGAGTCAATTTAACCAAAGCCTGCCACTGGTCTATCAAATCAGTTTATGTAATATTTTATTTATTTTTTATTTTTTTAAAGTACCTTTTGCGATTCTTTTTTTAAAAGATTTTATTTATTTATTTTTAGAGAGGGGAAGGGAGGGAGAAGGAGAGAAAGAGAAACATCAATGTGTGGTTGCCTCTCATGTGGTCCCCACTGGGGACCTGGTCTGCAACCCAGGCATGTGCCCTGACTGGGAATCAAACCTGCGATGCTTTGGGTCGCAGCCCGCACTCAATCCACTGAGCTACGCCAGTCAGGGCTCAGTTTATGTAATATTTTAAATCCTTTGTTGTCCCTTCAACTATCTTCATAGTACCTTTATCAGGGATAGATTCCGTCTGAACAAACTATTTACTTTGCTCATCCATAATAGGCAACACTTCATCTGTTAAGTTTTATCATGAGTTTCCAGCAATACAGTCACATCTTCAGGCTCCACTTTCATTCTACTTCTCTTGTCATTTCCACCACATAGGCAGTTAACTTCCTCTGCTGCAGTCCTGAACACTCAAAGTCATTCAGATTCCTGTTAATGTTACTATTTTGACTTCTTCATGTGCATCACAAATATTTTTAAAAAAATATTTATTGATTTTAGAGAGAGAGGGAGAGAGAAAAGAAGAAAAAAGAGTGAAAGAGAAAGAGAATTTGTTGTTTCATTTATTTATGCATTCATTGATTGATTCTTGTATATGTCCTGATCTGGGGTGGGACCTGCAACCTTGGTATATCAAGGATGATGCTCCAACCAACTGAAGACTTTTACAGATATTATTAATGGCATCTGGGCTGATGAATTCTTTCCAGAAGGTTCTCAATTTACTTTATCCAGATCTACCTGTGGCGACTACGGCTTTATGATATATGAGTAAATTTCTTAAATAAAAAGACTTTTAAAGTTGAAATTAGTCCTAACCCCATTAGCTGCAAAGTGCATGTTGTGTTAGCAGGCATAAAAACAACACTAATCTTGCCCTGACTGGGTGGTTCCGTTGGTTGGAGCATCGCCTCATACATCAAAAAATGTGCAGGTTTCTGGGGAGAAAATGCAGACAACTGTAATTGGACAACAATAAGGTAATTAAAAAAATTTGCAGGTTCTATTCCTGGTCAGGGCATAAACGTAGGTTGCAGATTCAGTCCCCAGTTGGGGTGCATATGGGAGGCAATGGATCAATGTTTCTCTCTCACATTGACTTTTCTCCCTCTCTCTTCCTTCCTCTCTCTCTGAAATCAATTTTAAAAAGGCAAACAAAAACTCTGTGGGTGAGAATTAAAAAGATATATTAATCTCATTGTACATCACCATCAGAGTGTTTCAGTGACTAGGTGCTTTGACAACAGGCAGTAATATTTTGAAAGGAACCTTTTTTCTGAACAGCAAATTTCAGAACAGTGGGTTTAAAATATTCAGTAAACCATGTTGTAAACAGATGTGCTATCTTCTGGGCTTTTTTGTTCCACTTACAGAGAGTAGCTTGAGTAGATTTAACATAATTCTTAAAGCCCTAGGATTTTAGGAGTAGTAAATGGGCATTAGCTTCAACTTAAGGACACCAGCTGCCTTAGTCCCTAACTCAAGAATTAGCCTTTTCTTTTTTTTTTTTGAAGCTTTGAAGCCAGACATTGCCTTCTCTTCTCTAGCTGTTAAAGTCCTAGATGGTGTCTTCTTCCATCACAAGTCTGATTTGTCTACATTGAAACCTGTTGTTTAGTGTAGACACCTTAGTTAGATCTTTGGTGAACTTGATACAGCTTCTATATGAGGAATTGCTGTTTACCTTGGAACCTCTGCCAGCTTCAAACTTTCCTTCTGCAGCTTCCTCACCTCTTTCAGCCTTCATAGAATTGAAGAGAGTTAGGACCTTGCTCTGGATTAGGCTTTGGCTTAAGGGAATGTTGTAGATGGTTTGATCTTCTCTCCAGACCACTAAAACTTTCTCCATATCAGCAATAAGGCTCTTTTACTTTCTTATCATTCGTGTGTTCATTGGAGTAGCACTTTTAATTTCCTTCAAGGTCTTTTCCTTTACATTCACAATCTGGCACAAAAGGCCTAGCTTTTAGCTTATTTCAACTTCTGACATGCTTTCCTCTCTAAGTTTAATCATTCCTACCTTTTGATTTAGAGTAAGAGGTGTGCAACTCTTCCCTTCACTTGACCTCTTAGAAGCCACTGTAGGGTTGCTATTTGGACTAATTTCAGCATCATTGTATCTCAGTAAATAGAGAGGCCTGATGAGAAGGAGAGAGATGAGGGAACAGGAAGCCTGTGGAGCAGTCAGAGCACATGCATTATCAATTAAGTTTTCTGTCTTATGTGGGTATGGTTTGTGATGGCACAAAACAATTACAATGGTAACATCAAAGATCACAGATCACAAGCCACCATAACAAATATAATACTAATGAAAAAGTTTGAAATATTGTGAGAATTATCATAATGTGACACATAAACACAAAGTGAGCAAATGCTGTTGAAAAAATGGTATTGATAGATGTGGGGTTGTTCACATACCTTCAATTTGTTTAAAAAAAAAAAGCAGTATCTCTCAAGTTAATAAAGTAAAGCTCAATAAAGCTCAATAGCAAAAAAGGAATACATTATTAAAACATGCAACAAGTTGCATAGATCTCAAGGACATTATCCTGAGTGGAAAAAAACCTAATGTCAAAAAGTCACCTACTGTATGATTCTACCTATATACAGGCATACCTTGCTTTCTTGTGCTTCACAGATACTGCATTTTCATCAACATCAAGAGAGGTCCATTCACAAGCAAAAAGAATACAACTCACTGAAGGCTAGGATGATGATCAACACTTTTTAGCAATACATTATTTTTAAATGAAAGTATGTACATTTTTAGACACAGTTCTTTTGCACATTTAATAGAGTACAGTATAGTGTAAATGTAATTTTTATATGCATTTGGAAACCAAAAAACATGTGTGACTCACTCTATAGAAATATTTCCTTTATTTGGTCTGGAACTGAACCTGAAATATCTCTGAGGGATACCTGTAATATTCTCAAAATGGCAAATCGTAGAGGTGGGGAATAGATTTGCAGTTTCTAAGTGTTAGGGAGGGTGCAGGTAGGGGTGGGTTGTGGCTGCAAAATGGGAAACATGAGATAAATCTTTGAGGTGAGGTAATATTTCTGTGTATGTGTAGTGGTAGTGACAGGAGTCTACACACATGATTAGATAGAATGGAACCTGTATACACACTGGCCAGTGTCAATTTCCTGGGTTAGGTATTGTAACATAGTTATGTAAAATGTAGTTTTCCCCATTTGGGGAAACTTGATAAAGAGTGCAAAAATTCTCTTTGTATTATTTTTGCAACTTCCTATTAACCTACAAAATTATTTCCAAATAATTTTTAATAAATAAAGTGATCTCTTTTAATTATGCATAAGGAACACGTTTTATGTATACATATATGGAGGTATTATAGATAAATAGATGCATGCCTATAAGCATAAATAATATTTAATATTCTTTGAATAGCTTTATAACTAGATGTAAACTCATCAAAATCTAGAAAGTATGAAACAAATAATAAAGGTATCTATATATGACTAAGAAATATTTAGATTATATTTCTTTTGGAGGTTCCTTAAGCTGACCACTTTGAATGGCACAGGTAGTTTTATGTCTGGCAGAATATTATGTCATATGATTGGTTCTAATAGGGGGCCAAGAAAAGAAAAAATATCTCCCAAAGTATTTGCCATTCTGAGGGAAGAGTTCCCTCAGTTGAAGTTTCCCATACAAAAGATGAAGTCACACACACAGACACACACATACATACTGTGCAGTGAATGAATGGGGATGTAAATCATAAAGCGACTAATATGAGAGATGTGTACATTTTATTCTGTGAGATTAAACCCATTAAACTCCATAAGAAACTGCAGCCTTTCTAAGTGAAAAATCAGGTCACTGCTCTCCTTGAGGAACTGCTAATAAAACATTCACCTCAACAGGCCACTAATATGAGATTATTTCGTATCTGCAGAAAGGGACTGATGCTTAGAAGAAGAATAAATGATCACTGACCTCTAAATAATTAACAACTTCTGCAGAAGAGTCTCTCTCTACATATATACACACGCACATATATTTTATATATATATGATATATAATATATACTATATAAGCATACTATATGTATATATATACTATATATACTTAAATGAATAAAATAATTATATATTGTTAAGCAATTTCTTCTTTGGCCATTAAATTTGGAAATGTTTACAATATATTCATTTGTTAAAACTCTAAAAGTGTTGATCAGACAGTTGTCTGGAAACAGCTGGAATTCTTCTAGAAGAGTGCCACTGGAAAACTCATTTACTTAATCAGTCATTCAGTAAACTGAATGTCTTTTCTTATCATTTAAGCCTCCCAAAATCTCTTTCTTATACTTCATACTTTCTGAGGACTTTTCATTGCCTGATGTCTTTGATTATGGCTATGTACATACACTACCCATCTCTTGTGCTCAATGCTCTGTATTTGTCAAGTTCTCACGAGCTAATATACTGTGCTTTGCCTTCCACCAGCACCTCATGCTTATATTAGCTGAATAAAACATAAAAGAACAAAGTAACAGTAAGAATATGGACACCATTTTTAACTTGATAGATTAACTTATCTCAACATCAGAAAAATATTGTTTACTTAAAAATAATCTAAATGTTTATTCAAGAGTTGCATGAATTATTAATAAAAAATATAGAAGAGACAAAATAAAAGTAGAGAAAACAAACCTTATAAATGTATGTACAAGATAAATATGCACTGAATGTAAGAATTATTATTAATTATATAGATTTTGGTAATATTTACATTTATGATTATTTCTGTATTATAAGTGTTGTTGGTATCTCATAGGGTCTCACGAACAATTGAAAAATATTAAAATTGGTATGCATAACATAATGGCAACATTGATTATTTTAGTACAAAGTTTCAAATGGAAAAAAAAATTCTGAAAGTGAATTTTCTATTAAGCCTGATATATTCTTGCCTTCTTACCTTATTAAAAAGTAAATTAAACTTGAAGGTAAATTTTTCATTCTCTTTATAAAATATAGGCCAGAAAAAATAGAAATAATTAACATTTTAAGAAAGACATCATATAATTTAATCCTTCTCATTTAATCAAGTATTTCACTTTAGCTGTTCTTATAACCTGTTTGTTACATAAGCCAAAGCCCCAGGGCTGGAATATAGTAACACCAGAATTTTTCTAAGCAAATATGCTTTCTATCTCTTTAATGAGATAATTCCATTGACTCGGTCTTCTAGTTCATCTTGTATTCATCATTGATTGCATAACTGTTACCTCAGCTCTCCCATTCATGTTAAGGATGTTCCAAGACTTCTACTGTCTTCTCCTGACCTACATGCAATAAGCTTGCTGTATCCTAAGCTCAGTTTTTAATTCTTCCATGGTAGTGAAAATGCCTATAACATATTCTCCTTCACAGCAATTAAGGTAACCTACTTCGTTACAGGGAAAGTGATAATATTCTTTTCCTCCCCCAAATTTTGGATATATTTATTTTTTTAATTACAAGCAACTGGTAATATGCCTCATATATTCTTATAATAATCAATCAAAATTCTATATATCCTTGATATATTTAATTTTTACTCTAGGGAAGATCTGATTTAAAATCATATAAAAATTAGTATAGTATAAATTACTTACAAAAACATATATTTAATATTTCTGCCAAAATCAGCGCTAAAGCCTTTACCTGCACTGTCACATCTTATTCTTTTTAACAACACGATGCAGTAGATATGGCTATTGTCATCATTATACAAATGAGAAAATTGAGGCACAAGGAGGTTGTGCGCATGACCCAAGTTCATACACCTAGAAAGTGGTGAAGATGGGCTTTGGACCCAGAATGTATGACTCCTGAGCTCCTGGTTAAATCACAAATAGCCTCCAATTATGATATAAGCCATGTTCTAAAAACCAGAGTGATGGAAACTTAAAAGTAGAAGAAACCTCTAATATCATTTCAGGAGGCATTACAGAAAATGACACTGAGGCCAGGAAGGTGAGGTGACATGGGGAGAATTTCAGTGCTTGCAAGTTACTGAAAGCAGAACTTGTAAGGCGTTGGAACAAAGTTAGAACCCACTGTTCTTTCCACCGGGTCATCATTTTATAGAGAATTTAATAATTTCTCAAGAACAGAAATAAAATCTCCTAAATCCTGAAAGATACTTGACATATAATAAAAAATATATCTGGTCTTTGTCCTCAGTTCTTTGTATGCAGCTTTTAAAACCCTGGCAATTTCATAAATGACAGGAGTGTCTTTGTTATGCTAATGAAGTAACTATTGAGCCTCTAGATAGCTTCGGAATGGACACTGCTCACCAGACAGACCAAAGGCATGGTTAAAGAGTAAAACTTTGGGCCACCCTGACATTTGTGGAGAAAAGATGGGCTGGGGATTGAATTCGATCATGTGGCCAATGACTTCAGCAAGCATGCCTATATAATTAAACCCCAGTAAAAATTCTGGCATGGAGGCTCATGGAACTTCATTTTTGATGTACATGTTGACGTGCTTGAGCCCACAAGCCCATATTCCATGAGCGAACATACAAGCTCTGTTTTATGTCCACCCTGCATACCTCGCCTTGTGTGTCTCTTCACCTGGCTATTCTTGATCTATATCCTTTATAATACAACTAGGGTTCCATAAATTATTCTATCAAATTATCAAACAGAGAGCATCATGGGAACCTCAGAGCTTATAGCCAATAGGTCACAAGTGAGGGTGGCCTGGGGACTCCCAAAGTGTAAATGACATCTCAAGTAAGGGACATCTTGTGGAGGCCAGAGTCTCCAATGGGTGGAAACTGACACCAACTCCATGTAGTTTAAGAGCTGTTTCAATATCCCAGTTGGTATCAGGCCAGTTGAACTGAAATGGAACAACACTTCAAGTAAATTGTTTAAACTATCTGTATCTAGATTCCTCTTTTGAAAAATGAGAATAAGAATAATGCTACCTGTTATGGTAAAAGTGAAAGTTAAATAAATCATATCCATAAAGTCTAAAAAAGTACCTAGTTTGTAGGTAACTAATAAATTATCACTACTATTATTATTCCTAGACAATTTTATTGTGGTATAGATATAATTTTATATTCTCCATTATTTTTTACCTTGCAAAGTACAAGCCGTTTTCCCTGTTGCTACATAATCTTCAGAATTTTCATTAATGTCTGCATAATAATCTATCAAGTTGAGACAGAATGGTTTACTTCACCACTGCTTACTGAAAATAAAATAATTTCATTTTTTGTTTTTAAAATAAACAACTTTAGGACAGAAGATGGGGGCGTGGTAGGATGCAGCAGATTCTACTCTCCCACAACCAGGGAAAAATATCTGAGTCATTTTAGGTAGGAACAGAGCAAAGAGCCAACATTATCACGCCATAAATGAAAATAGGAGATCGCAAATTCTAGCAGACATTGAAAAACCCGAAGAGAGAGCGTGGTTTGGTGAAAGTCTCGGAAACCACAGCATTGAAAAAGGAAAAGGCGCAGGCACTCTGCGGGACCGGTGCGGCCCAGGCCCGGGAGGTAGGAGAAGTGGGCGCCCCTCGGAACCCAGAGAGTGCGCACCCGTGAACCCAAAAAAGCCCAGGCACTCCCCGGGACCTGTGAGGCCCAGGCCCCGGAGGTAGGAGAAGTGGGCGCCCCCCGGGACCCAGAGACTGTGCACCCATGGACCCAAAAAAGCCCAGGCACTCCCCGGGACCTGTGAGGCCCAGGCCCCGGAGGTAGGAGAAGTGG
>CM052547.1:60711068-60769115 GCA_028533065.1 Trachops cirrhosus
GATGCCCATCAGTAAATGAATGGATCAAAAAACTATGGTACATTTACACAATGGAATTCTATGCAGCTGAAAGAAAGAAGGAACTCATACCCTTTGCAACAGCATGGAAGGAGTTGGAAAGCATTATGCTAAGCGAAATAAGCCAGGCAGTGAAAGACAAATACCATATGATCTCACCTTTAACAGGAACCTAAACAAGAAAACAAAGAAGCAAGTGAAATATAACAAAAGATACTGAAATAGAGTTGTCCGTGACCAGAGGGGAGAGGGGAGGGAATTCCAGGAGAGAAGGGAAGGGTTTACAGGAACAAATATAGAGGACACATGGACAAAACTAGGGGTGTTGGAAAGGGGAGGGAGGAGGGGAGGAATGGGTGGGTGGGCGGGAATGGGAATAAAGGATAGAAACTGTACTGAATAAACTAAAATAAAAATTAAAAAAAAAAAAGAAAGCAAAAGACAGGCTAAGAGGATTAGCGACATGATGACAGAGGATGAAAGGAAGGAAGGAAGCAAGCCTACATTCAGCAATCAGATAAACTTTGACTTTACCACTCACTCACCTTGTGACCTTTGACATGTAGCATTCTGTATTTGGGTCCAGGTTTTCCAGTCTGTTCCCAACATTCAGGGAAAGACCTTTGTGAAAGTACCTTGCCAGGCCCAGGGCAAATCTAACCTGTTAGTTATCCTAAAGGCTAAGGAAAGTGCCACCGTGTTCCTTCTCCATTCTCCATCCTGAGGCCTAACTCTGAGTTCTCCTTACCAAAGGCTTTCATAAAATAATCCCCAAGATGTTAATCCCTCAATAGTTCAGGCTTTCTCATGCCTCTGGGCCTTGGCTCAGGCTGTTTCCTCAACTTGGAATCGCTCCCTTCACCATTCTGCTACTGAACTCTTACTCATTTTCAAGTTCAAATGCCTACAGTTCTATGGCCAGAGAGTTCTGTCACTAGAAGTTACAGATTAATGAGAACCCCATGCAAGAGTAATATACAACATATTTGATAGTAGAATAGGATGGGCAATGCCCAAACAGAACACCCAACAAACAATCCAAAAAAAAAAATAAATAAAATAAAATAAAATAAACAACTTTATGCATAAGATTTTTCCTTATTTCTGAAAATGCATGTATGATATGTTGCTAAGATATGATTACTCAGCCAAAGAATACGATTATGTTTACAGCTTAAAAACATATTGTCATGTTGCTTTGCAAAATGATAGTATTATTTACAATGACCAGAAATATATACAAGTGCATATTTTCACCATGATCCCTCTAATAATATTTTACCAATACTTTAATATTTTAATTTTATATGTGTAAAATGGTATATTTTTGCTATATTATGTATGTTTCTTACATTTTTTGAACACTAGTGAAGTTAAATATTTTCTACTGAAGAAAAATAAGGACTCCCCTTTTCTGAATTAGTTCTTTCAGATATTTTTTTAGTATCTATTGCTATTTTGATGTATTTTAGAAATTGGTGCATTTTTCATTGAATGCAGATATTAACACACTCTCTTCTTTTGGCAATTTTAAAATCACCTAAACATCATAGGAATGTCTTCACCAGCACTCTTTTGGTTGTAAGGAAAGGAAATCCTCACACATGCTTCAGTAGAATGTATTTATAAGGACATAGAGAAAAATCATGAAAAGGAAGCACAAGGAAAAACACTAAGACTTACAAAGCTTAAGAAGTGATCTGCCCTGTTCTCACTTTGCTAAGCTTCAGCTACTGGTCTCTCTTCAAGTCACTTCTACTCTTCATGCTCTCTATAAACTGACTTGGCCCACTCTGCTGAACATGGACAATTCTGGTTGCCTCACAGTTTTGGCCACAGCCCTCAAGTCTAAGTGATCTGACAGACTGAGGACCAATATCAGCTAAATGAGTATCTGCATCTATATTTCAAATCAGATTAGACCATTTTCACTAAAATATTCATCCTAGTGTCCCCATGTCCAGGGTTCTGAAGTCATGCATTATATGGGACTGGTCTTTCTTAAGCCTTTGGCAGATAATTTTTCTAAGATAAGGGCATGGAATTGGCTAAGAAAATGACGGGCATGCCTAGTAGTGGGTAAAATGGAGAACCTTACTTTTCATATGTGTCTGAAGTTAGCCAAATGGCAAAGTTCTAGGGCATAATGCCCAAAAGTACCCTCACTTCTGATAACAATTGCAAGTTTGGGCTGGCCCCAAAGCCAACTTCAGGTTTGATAATTTGCTAGAAGTTCTCATAGAACTCACTGAAACTATTGTACTCACAATTATTATTAATTAGAAGGAGAGAAAGGATACAGATCAAAATGAGCTTATTGAAGAGATGCATAGGGGGGAGTGTGGGAGAGTTCCAGATTGAACCTTCCATTGTCCTCTCCTGTTGAGTCAGGAAGTATTACTCTCCCAGCATTGATATATAAAAATACAGAGTATTTCCAATCAGAGTTTCATCTGAGCTTCAGTGTGCAGAGTTTTTATTGGGGTTTCATTACATAGGCACAACTGATTTATTGATTAAAAACCCATGCAGTTGGACTCAATCTCCAGGATGACTAAGTAGTCGCATACTAAAACTGTGATGTCTGGTCAGTTCCACCACAAGACTATGTGGGTGTGGTGGCCACTCTTCCCCTTACATCACATCACTACTATCTAGGCAGCCCAAAGTTTACAAATAAGAATTATCTCCCAGGAGCCAAAGGCATAGGCCAGATCTTCTGTTTGGGCAAGGTTGTTTACAATGAGTATGAAATACTATATTTAAAAAGGAAACTAGTGATATAATTAAGCCGACTTTTATATAAATCTATTATTCATATTATTTTATTTAATCTTCATATTAATCAGTACAATAAATTTTTCCATAACACAAATACATAAAATAAAGATCATGGAAGTTAAATATTTTGTCCACAATCATGTAACTAGCAAACACCAAAATGGGATTCAAACTCCAGTCTATCAGTCTCCGAAACTAGTTCTCTTCCCTCTCTACTGTTGTCCAAGCTTTGGCAACAACCAGCCTGAGGGAGGCAGAGATATCGATGTGTCCTCCTATGTCACAGTCTAGCTCTGAAAGAGTCACTTAATCCCAATTGAATGCCTTTGCTCCCAGTACCTCCCATCTCATATTTATTTTGAAGGAAATAGCCTGAGAGCCTAGCGAATGCTTAGTGTTAATCAGGGGCAAAATAAAAAATGATCTTTACTCAGAACATCAAAAATCACTGCTGTTGACACTTTCCAGAAAAATACTTACAAAAAGGCAAATACCTAAAACTTACAGGTAAAGTTCTTTTTATTATTTTAGATGTTATATTCACTTTTGTTGCTGTTATTATACATCCATGGGATTTAATGCATGGAACCGGTGAGGGTGGCAACAGTAACTTACTAGTTAAGTTGTTCAAAGGGGAAATGTAAAACAAACACACAAATGAAACACAATTTCAACTCTTGCACACAGTTATTTCTCCACAATCTCAAGAACCTGTAATAACTTTACTTGTTTGAATTAGTAATATTTAGGAATTCCTAGAATACCAGGTTCTGACTCACAGTGCTAAGAATATGCTAACATGCTGTCTATATGGTCATGTAGATTTAAAATGAAGGTTGCTGGATAATATGTAATTAAATAAATTTAGTTCACAGTATTTTGATGAATACATATTAAAATTAACCTCCACAGCACTCAAATCCTAATACATGATCCTAAATAAAATGAAAAACTTTCAGTTCCCCATCTGAGTAAACACAATTTGCATTTGTGATTAAAGGTCATGGGGATATTTAATATCAAGCTGGCTTTTTCCTTCCACTCATCACTTCCTCCTATTTACCTATATCCAGGTAGAAACTAAAAGTTAACTCTATTTAGGGAAGTACATCAGCAATTTAAAAATTAGAATTGAAAGTCACATATAAACACATTTAATCATTATTATTTTTATCTGAGCCTCTCCAGCCCTACTAGCCTGTGTAAATGAGGTCTCACAGGGTGCTGGTGAACAACCTCAGCATTATGGTCATTGCAGTCTTATTAAAAACCAGCAGCCAAGACTATAATGATGCAGAAACAGGAGCCAAAACCAAAGAGCACCAAGCTTCTGTCATTCAAATGGTATCTTCTCTCCACTCTGTCAGCCAATTAAAACTCCAATGGAATTCTATGTAGCAGAAAGAAAGAAGGAGCTCCTACCCTTTGCAACAGCATGGATGGAGCTGGAAAGCATTATGCTAAGCAAAATAAGCCACACAGTGAAAGACAAATACCATATCATCATCTTTAACAGGAACCTAAACAACAAAACAAAGACACAAGCAAAATATAGCCAAAGACACTGAAATAGAGGATAGGCTGACAGTGACTAGAGGGGATAGGGGAGGGAATTTTAGGGGAATTTCATGGGAGAATGGGAAGGGTTTACAGGAACAAATATAGAGGACATATGGACAAAAACTAGGGGGGTTGGAAATGGGACGGGGAGGGGAGGGATGGGTGGGTGGGCTGGAATGGGAGTAAAGGATAGAAACTGTACTTGAATAATGATTAAAAAATAAATTAAAAAAAAACCTCCAAGTTAAGCAAACACAGTTTCATTGCACTTTTCTTTGCATGTACCTTTAAAACCTAGGCTGAAAATCTTAAATATAATGCATGGTATAAACTCACTTCAGGTTATGGAAGAGGAGGCTCCACTTTACTGTCTGTCAGCTATCAGTCAATGGAATTGTGCCTTAAGAAGGTGGAGGATGGTAGTGGGTCTATAAAGGAAATGGACAAAGCCAAATAACATCTCCCTCTAGCTAAGATGAGGCTGCTCAAAGAAACCTTCATCAAAAGAAAACAAATTCCTAGAAAGCTTTTCTACTTTGACTATTTCATCCACTATACTTAAGACTTGTTATTAGCTATATTTTTCCCTTAATGCTTGTTCCAAGAAAGAAATTGCTTGAATTACAAATTCCAAAATTAATGGGAGAAGAAAACCTGGAGGAGGTTAGAGTCTCCACAAAAACACAGTGTATGTCAACTTACTTAGGTAATAAAATATGCCCTACAAGTTACACTCCAGACATGAAAGAGAAATGTGAAAAACTTCAGGCAGTAAATAAAAAATGAAAAATTTACAGTAAATAAACTGAAAAAATAAGATTGTTTCTTTGTTTTTTTGCAGGGGCAACTATTGAACTGAACAATTTGACACAAACTTTTAATTAATTTAAAATGTTTCTAAAACACAACAATCTGGGTAGTTTCTGGAAAAAATGGGAAGGCCAACTAAAAAAATAATATTATCTGGACATATGTTAAAATTCTCCAGAGCCTAATGCCTTCTTTTTTTGTTTGTTTTGTTTTGATTTAAAGACTTTATTTATTTGTAGAGAGAGGGGAAGGGAGGGGAAAAGAGAGGGAGAGAAACATCAGTGTGAGAGAGAAACATTGATCAGTTGCCTCTTGACTGTGCGCCAGCCAGGACCAAACCTACAACCCAGGCATGTGCCCTGACCAGGAACTGAGCTGGTGAACTTCCCCAACAAACTTTCAGTCCATGGGACAACACCCAACCCACTGAGCCACCCAGTCAGGGCAATTCACTTTTTAAAAATTACAGAAATAAAAAGGAGAGGATGTCAGTTAGCTGATTAGAAAAGGAGAAGGATGATTTCTTTTTCTCTCTGTGCTTTAAAGTTGAATTTTTTTAAATTAACCTATTGGACTATAGTAAGGGACAGTGAGATTATTTCAGTAACACAGTCACGCTCTATAGCAATGTTTCTTCTCATTTTGAAGTTTGAATCCTTCTGTTAATAAATATAAAAATCTCATGCTCCTGGTTAAGGAGCCTTTGTAACCCATCAAAACAGATATCAGTGGTTTAACACAGACAAGTTTACTTCCGATGTTGCTATACCAATGCTATGTTAAAACCCAATTGTGTGTATATGGGTGGGGGGGGTGGGGGTCCCAATTTGGGTGGCTCCCCTGAAGGACTCAGAATCATCTCTCTTGTGCACTTGGCCACCATCAAAAAAGAGATCTAAGGATACCCTGGGTGTCAGCTTCATTCAAGACAGCTGGAAGAGGAAAAGCACATGGAAGACTGAGAAGGCAGGTGATCACAGACAGAGCTGGAAGTAGCACACATCATTTTCACCTACAGTTCATTGGTCAGAACACAATCACAGAGTGTCAGCTAATGAAAGGGTAGATGGGAAATGCAGTCTAGTTGGATGACAAGGAAATGAGCTGGATAACTGGTCCTTGTCCATTTCCAAGAAAATCTTGATAAGTCCACATAAAAGATGTCATTTATAAAGCTCATGTCTTAGAGTCATACTAAGTATCCCTATCAGCCAAGAAGATTCATTTAACATATGTTAACTCAGTGCCTGTTATATACCAGAACAATTTAAGGAAGCAGATGTATTAATGAAAAAAAAAAAACCTTGTCACATGGCGATTAATGGAAAGTGATAAGACAATCAACAAAAAAATAGGTAAATTTTATAGTGTATTAGAAGTGATTAGGACTGAGGATAAAAAAGTAAGGAGAGAGGAGAGGGAAAGAATGCTAATACATGGCAGAAGGAGTTACAATTTGAAGTGTGGCAGCCAGGAATGACAAGGAAGTGAGGGTGTGTAGTACAGTTAGGCATTCATTACATGGTCTGTATTTAAATGTTTCCCAGTATAGTTTTATACAATTCTGAATTTGGTTTATCAAAATAAGTCCTCTTCCCTGAGATTCTGTTACTCATCTTTTCTCCTGCACCAACCCAAGTCATGGTCCACTGTCCTATAAAATATGTATGGAGTGCTTATCTTCCCACCTTTACCAAATACAAACCAAGATATATAATTTTTTAATTCAGAAAAAAAATCCTTGGATTTCATGTACTCCAACTGAATCCTTTGATATCTGAAGGTACTCAAGGGGAGTTAGTGTCTTGACCAATAAGTCTACATAAATGGCAGAGTGAGAACAAAGAAACATTTAAGGCAAATGATTTTTAGAAATAATTTCATGCTTATAAGGGCCTGCAAGTACAAATAACCAATGAAGTTTAAAGACTTTTAAAATGACCCAGGACACTCACCTTGTGTAGAACTGGTTCAACAAAGAGTTGATAAGGTAGCAAGAGAAAAGCTAAAATGAGCTTCTGCACAGCTAAAGAAAACAGTATTAAAATAAAAAGAGAACTAACTGTATGGGAAAACATATTTGCCAATGATACCTCAGACAAGGGTTTAATCTCCAAGATATAGAAAGAACTTACATGACTCCACTCGAAGAAGACAAGAAACCCAATCAAAAAATGGGCAAAGGACTTGAATAGGCATTTCTCCAAGGAGGACACGCAGAGGATCCAGAAACACATGAAAAGATGCTCAATATCACTAGTTATCAGAAAGATGCAAATTAAAACCACAATGAGGTACCACTTCACACCAGTCAGAATGGCCATCATAAATAAAACAACAGACAACAAGTATTGAAGAGGTTGTGGAGAAAAAGGGACCCTAATACACTGTTGGTGGGATTGCAGATTGGTACGACCACTATGGAAAACAGTATGGAACTTCCTAAAAAATCTAAAAATGGATCTGCCTTTTGGCCCAGCAATTCCACTGCTGGGACTATATCCTAAGAACCCTGAAACACCAATCCAAAGGAACCTATGCACCCCAATGTTCATAGCAGCACAATTTACAATAGCTAAATGCTGGACACAACCTAGGTGCCCATCAGTAAATGAATGGATCAAAAAACTATGGTCCATTTACACAATGGAATACTGCACAGCAGAAAGAAAGAAGGAGCTCCTACCCTTTGCAACAGCATGGAAGGAGTTGGAAAGCATTATGCTAAGCGAAATAAGCCGGGCCATGAAAGACAAATACCATATGATCTCACCTTTAACAGGAACCTAAACAACAAAGCAAGGAAACAAGTAAAATACAACAAAAGACACTGAAATAGAGGACAGGTTGACAGTGACCAGAGGGGAGGGAATTTCAGGGGAATTTCAGGGGAGAAGGGAAGGGTTTACAGGAACCAGGATAAAAGACACATGGACAAAAACTAAGGGGGAGGGATGGGTGGGTGGGCTGGAATGGGAATTAAGGATAGAAACTGTATTGAATAATCACTAAAATAAAAAAAAAAGAAAAAGAAAAGCTAAAATGAACTTAAGAGTTCCCCTGACCTAAATCCTTCCTTTTTCTCTAGTACCTGGACATGTACTTAGCTGCCCAAATCAGCTTCACCTCCTTTCTTATTTTTTTATCTATTGATTTGAGAGAAAGAGAGAGAGAGGGAGGAAGGGAGAGAGAAAAAAATCAATTTGTTTTTCCACTTATTTATGTCTTCATTGGGTGTTTCTTATACATCTTATATCACTGACCAGGGATCGAACTTACAACCTTGGTGTATTGGGATGATGCTCTAACTAACTAAGCTATCCCACAAAGGTATTTTGCCCCTTTTTGAATACTCAGTTCTCAGTTCCAGAGATTTCAGACTAACTTTATGCCCAGGGATTCTCCTGACTCGGCATACCCCATTATTTCATCATCATGGTTCTTGTCATGAAACTAAAGCTTAAGACAATGATCATAAATGGAGAGAATTAGCCACTGGTGGTATAAACTGCCTTGATAGGATTCATAGTGTGTTTATATTGAAGTGTTTTCTTAGAGATGCTTTTTTCTTCTAAAAACCCTCAAGGAGACTCACCAAATCTCTGAAAAGGCAAGATCTCCAATTCTCAACCAAGCCAGTCCCATGCAAGAAGAATGGAAGGGGCTGCTTAGCTCACCAGAGTCAACGGGATGTAGACTTTGCTGCTATTCACTGTATGATTTTGAGAATAAACTCTTTCGTCTGCAAATCTGTTTCTTTCCTGGTACTCCAGTTCTATTTACGAGCTGTCTACATTGGTTTCCTGGGCTCAAACTCCATCCCAGGGGCATAGTTTCTCATAAACTAAAGTCTTGCTTCCCTCTTAAATAGTCCTCCGAGGAAAAAGAATTCTGTTCCTGAAAAATAACTTAACATTTAAGGTCTCCCTTTAGCCCAGGTCTTATAGGTTGTGGTCACATATGAAATTTTTGCAGACTATTTACCAGCTGAAAACTCCCATTAGGAGCCTTGAAGCCCTCGTGAGGAGCAACATCTGCGTGGGTGGCTACCAGTTGACATCATCTCCAGGAATCAAACTCTCCATGCCTGGGTATGCACTTTTGTATAACTTGACACTTGACACTTGAGAGTCAGATTGCTGGATCCCTGGACACCCTGAATGGCCAACTGCAGTTTCCTGAGCAGCCACCGGCAGAGGGGAACAACAGCCTCTAATCTTACAGAGACAACAGGGAGCTGTGAGTCATCTAGAGCTGCACTGCCCAATATAGTGGCCACTATCTATGTGCACCTACTAAAATACAATGTTAAATTAGTTGAAATTAAATACAATTAAAAATTCAATTCCTCAGTTGCATTAACCACACATTTCTAGTTGTCAACACTACATTCTCTAGTGGCTACCATAGTGGATAGCACAGAGAATATTAGCATTGTCACTGAAAGTTATTGGAAAACTATAGGAGACCATTCTGCCTGGCTTGGGCCCAGACAGGACCCATGCCTATGTTCTCCTATGGGGAATCAGGCCTGCATTATACCTAGACTGCTATGAGACTTGCTCTTGCTAAAACTCCCTCACCCTGAATTGAGACACCAAGTGCTTACTGTAACTTCCTAAAATCCATGCTAAATGTCCCCAGTATGAAGTGTAACCAGTTCAACAACTTTTCCCTTTGCATTTGCAAATATCCTTCCTCTGTGATGTGATTAGCGCCATTATCTCCTTTGTTTTCTGTAAAAGGTAACCACCTAAAGCGAACCTCTGCATAGTAAATAAGGACCATCATGTAATGTGCCCAGAAAAGAAATAAAGGCTTGTCAAGGCAAGGGCTGAGGCTTTTTCTCCTCTTGAGAGAGAAGCCATGCTGTCCCTTTACCCCCACAGGACTCGGTAGTCTATGTGAATGTCTCGTATCTCATCCAAAATGTGGCGGACCCCAGGAGCTGAGGTCCCCATCAGACAACACTGATCAAAAACCTGGAAAACAAATGTGAAAAGACAAAGATTTGGTCAAGAGGAGTCAGTGCTGATTCATTTGAGTAACTAAAAGTGCGTACTGAACTATGCTGATCCTATTGCTAATGGAAATTATATTCTAGTAGACTTAAAGCATGGTTGAAAGACACAGATAATTTTAGGCAGGAATGGTCTATTTTTAGTCACTGATAAATACAAAAATCTGGGACAGTGACAGACACATTGTAGAAGCACAGTAAATACATCTTAAATGAGTGAACAGATACACATTGTCTATTAATTATAAGGAGATCATCACAGAGAATTAGGAACAATTTTCTAGGCTCCATTACAGATCAGATTAAATAACTCACTAGATATTTCAATCCTTTTTCTATGGTCACCAATCTTCTAGTCACTGATTCCATATCTTGGGCCCATAAATGCCAAGAGAAAGTAAATATACAGGGCCATTGTGGCTGCAAAACTAGATTGGTCACATTGTAGCTGAGACTAGCACACATAATCAGAAATCAGTCCTCTGTGAATCTGGTGCATGAACAGGTTTTTAAGGCTGAGTTTCTCTGAAAAAAAAAACATACAATAAAGTTTATATTGAACACAAACTGACACTCAGCACTTAGACCAAGTTGGTCCCTATTGTCCACATCTGAGCAGTCAAACCTTTGATTACTTTACTTAACATTATTTAAGAGTAATAGTGTTTGTTTGTCCCCAAGCTTATGGCATAGGAGAGCTTTTTCTGGCCCTCCCAGTCACCTAGAATTGTACATACAAAACTGAGTCATTCTTTTTCCCATCTCTGTCCTGCCCATGCTTTCTCAGTTAGACTTGTATAACAAGGCAGAGGGTGTAGATCTGGGAGTGTCAAAGAGAAAAGGGCAAGAACTAGTCAAAATATTAGAGTTAGGATTTTCCAAAGTCAGAGGAAGAGACTAATGTTTGGGGAGAAGAGAAAGCAAAGAATTGGGAATTATAGTTAGGTATCCATTATTGAGGCTAGACTATAAAACAGAGAATTTCTGCTATCATCTGAATAACTGTGTCTGGAAGTAGCTTGTTTTCTCTTTGCTTACCTAGACAACCAAAACTTCAGAAGCTCATTTGGTTTACTGCTCTCGTGCCCTTTTTCATACTTCTCTATACATAGATTTTTAAAAAGTGGATGTGAGGGAAGTATATTTATACATGTAGCCACTTAGGTCTGTCTATCTGTTAAAGTCAAATGCAAAAAGGATACGTAGACTGGAAGGGAAGAGGTGGTATCTCATAAAACCAAGTAGATCACAGACATCTGTCTTGGGGTGACATGAAAGATGTTACAGCTGATCTTCCTTACACCCTAAATACATGGCCAGTCAGCTTTATGAATAACCATTATCCTGAGATCTTTGAGTAAAAAGCTCAAGTCCTTTTAGGAAGAATAAATGATTGATAAAGCTACTTGACATTCTCCTTAGAAATGATCAAAGAATACTCACATATATAAAAAAAACAATATAAGGGACCTGTTTTCTAGTCTTAATCCTATCACTAGCTACTGTAGATGGATTATTTACCTCTACTGGTCTATCATCTGTGGCCCCTTATATTGTTTTATTTTCTTTTTTTTTAAGATTGTATTTATTTATTTTTAGAGAAAGGAGAAGGGAGGGAGAAAGAGAGGGAGAGAAATGTCAACATGTGGTTGCCTCTCGTGCACCACCAACTGGGGATCTGGCCCCACAACCCAGGCATGTGCCCTGACTAGGAATCAGACTGGCAAACTTTTGGTTCACAGGCAGGGACTCAATCCACTGAGCCACACCAGACAGGACCTTATATTGTTTTCTTAAAAGTGATATTACAGGTTGGAGGTGGGTTAGTGTTAGATTTGATAAAGAGAGGGAGCAAGAAAGAGAAACCAAGAGGGAGAGAGAAGATATCACTGAATGTCAAAATATTAGATAAGTAATGTTCTAATGAAGACTTCTCCTGAATCATTGCCCTCTTTATGTCTGGCAAAACAAGTAAAGTAAACATGCCATTCCAACATTTTTATTCAGTAAATCATTTTTTTCATCCTCAATCAGGTTGACACCATCTTTGGGAAGTGATTGTAGTAGGCACTTTGGTTTCCTTTGGTTATAAAAGGGTTTAAATTCATCCAAATTGAACACAAAAAATGTCAAAATAATGTTGTAACAGAAGCACACACAAGCCAAGTAGCATCAGATGTGTTTTCAAATTCGTGGCCTTAATTCAACCTGATGTGAGTGCAGGTCTAACTGATCCAGGTCCCCATAAGGGATTCTGACAACATGCCTTTGCTTTGTATTGTGCATGCTGCAATTCCTAGGTGCATTTGAGTTAGCACTGAAGCAATGCTTTCTATTTCCAAAGCACTTCATAATCATTAATAATTTAAGCCTTACAACATCCCTCCAAGGGAGGCCAACAGCAAAACACCAGGAGCACGGATGAAGAAAAAACAAGAAGATGTTAAATGACATGGTAAAAACTGAAAAGAAAAAAGGCAATATTAAAGCAAGAGCCCTCCACTGCTCATACAGATATATCAAAGTGAGCGGGTAATGCAGAGCATTTCCAAAATGAGGTCACATCTATTTCCTCACCACCAATAAAGTTAACCTTTCCCAAACTTCCCTCCCTGTGTCTACTCTTGCTGTCTCCTTAATCCCTATAATATCTGAACTCACATTTTCACTAAGTTAAAGTGATTTTTGTTTGCTATTTGCAACTAACTCAGGTATCCTTGACTATAGCCTAATAGAAGTGAAAAAAAGACCATACTTAACCAAGGTGAAAAGACTAAAACTATGTAAACTATACCATTGGTTTGTACACATCACATAAAATTTTGTCCCAGATGTTAAGGTTTTATTCACAGATCCAGTGATGTTCATCCGCAAAGTCTCTGGCACTGAAGTTCCTACTATAAAAATGCTGACTGTTCCTTAGGGCTTCCATTCCCACTGCCATACTCCCAACCTATATTCTAGGATCTGATGGACCTGGACACAGATCGTTAATGAACCCTAGATTAAGAAACCCTGCTCTGATTTCTGGAGGTCATTTGCCTAGCGAAATGTGCTTAGGTCTGCACAAAGAATCTATTTCTAAAAGGATATATATTCATCACCATTGTATAAACTATACAACATGTTTCTATTGATTTATATTATAATGCAATAGATTTTTTTATCTTTAGGTTAGAGGTATATCCAACTGTCATGTGCTCTTAATGCTTTAATTTTAAATGTATTTATTCCCTCCCCTCAGGAAGTATCTACCAATCAATAGTAGAAAAGCCTGAAATATGGAGTTTTAGAAGTGTATGCTTCTTTCTGTATATTTAAGAAATGTTTTTGTAAAGTGAGTAAGTCCTTAATTCACCATATAGATTTGTTGCCAACATTTTCCTTAATGGATGGCAAAGCTGTTATTAAAGAGAAACGTCCTTCAAAGGTGGCTGCAGGGCAATGCTTTGCTGAGAGTAAACCGCAGGTGTATAAAACTCTCCAAGAATTTCTTATACTTTTCCTTTGATTGTGCTTGAGTACAGTTTCTCATGGTATAGTCTTGGACTCATCAGAATCATATCATATTAAGGTAATTTACTAGATACTATAATATTACCTTGGTATAATTGAATGGATTTTTGTTATTTAATATAACAAACTGATGATGGCATCTGAATTAATAGGACTTTGCTTAAAAGTTTACTGAGTCATGTTAACAACTTAAAAGTTACCAAAGTACAAATTGCATAATCAAAATATTCAAACTACTTGTCAATCTTTCCTAATCATTTCTGTCCTCTAGAAAATTCAAATGATCTCAATGTAGATATGGGGATGGTTTGGATATTTTTATGGGAAGTGCTTTGTACAATGAGTAGAATGCTGTAACCCTTCATGTCACCTAGAATGATCCTCCACACTCCCAAAATCAGTAAGAGATTAGGTATTTTAACTCTACTCAAAATAATATTGGTGTGGTTTATGCAAAATAGGAATATAACATGATTCTATTTTCATAGAAAGAAAGTCTAAAAACCTGTATTTTGAAGGAAGAGCATGTGAAGAGAAAGAGAATAGTAAGCATGGAGAAAAAAAGTATGTGTGTAGAGGCTGGGTAGTCAGAAAGCCAGGATGTGTAGCTTTTATTTAGCACTGATCAGGGGAGAATGGCACTGGATGGAAGGATGTAAAAAGTCAAGTCTAGAAAGGTATATTCTATTGTATGACAAGGTTCGGTTAGTCTGGAGGAAAGAGCTCCAGGACATTTGACTCTGCTGCACTATCTCCTGTTACCAAGTAACCTTCAGTTGCTAATTAATTTCTCCCCGAGCTCTTAATCCAGGCAAGGCAAGCAGGGTATTGTTTTAGACTCATCAAAGTTCACTATAGCAACATGAAGTGAATTTATCCAAAGGAGATCTAAAAAGAAAAGCTGACATAGAGGAAAACGAAATGTGGGGGGCTGAAGGAAAAAGAAAAACCTAATCCCATATCCTGGTTATGTTATCAAGAAAATAGAAGCAGGTGAGTCCATGCTAGCTTTTCTATATGACTAATTTTTCTCTGTAGCTCTTATAGGACCAGGAAATGTGATCAATAATCCACTCACCTTATTTTTTTTGGGGGGCTGAAGGGGGCAAGTGTTATCATAACATTAGGACAAATAACAGCGTGACATGTAGCTGTACTCCTACCTTCAGATTGATGCAAAACTATAATGAATAAGCTTTAGATCAGGAAGTAAATATTTCCATTTTATTTTTCTAAGTGTTCCACAAACAAAAAATGCTTCAAATAATATCCCAAAATAATCATAGTACTACAAATTGTCCTGGAAACATGAGTTCTACTTGTTTAGAAGTCATCACAACAAAACACCTACCTCTCTTGGAATATGCAAATTCACTGATAAGTACAAGATAAGTTACTACAAAAATTTTTTTTCAGCTGTGCTCAGGATCCCCAGTCATGCTGGGTTTCAATGCTAGGAACAATTTTGCAGCCAGTACTTCCATCTGCTCTACAGTTGGCAAGCAGCCAGTATCCAGGATGATCAACAGCGTCTGGGGCTTAAGTCTTGCCAGCCAATGAGTAATTTACTTTGCTGTTTGGTGTTTTGTCGATTGATTTCTTAGAGTGAAAATTGCCAATGCTGGAACCCACTTGCCCATACTTTAATCTTTGCCAAATTATTTTGAAAACATAGCATGAACATCAGGATACATACAACCCAATACCTCACTTATAATAGATGAAACTCTATTATTGCTATATACTAAGGAACTTAGTAGCTGAAAGAAGTTTTCAAATGTTATCTATCATCTATTTATATATATGTATACACATATACATACACACTTAAAAGACTTCCTTTGAGTTTCTAAACACAGTTAATATTTCTTACTGCAATCTTTCTTACTAATGACATATTTGCTAGAGGCCAACTATAATAGATTAAACAGGTTTATTGATGGAGCCAGTAAAGCCTTTTGTTGATATTAATGAGCTTTGGAGACTGCAGGGTGAAATGTTCCAAATATACAGAGTGTACAATTCTAAAGGATAGCATCTAAACTGTGAATACTGTGCTTATAAACTAAAAAATTACAATCATACTTTAAAATGAACCATAATGCTGTATTTACAATCAGAGTTTTTTTTAAAAAAATGCTTGCATAACACATGATTTGGCAGAGTGATTGAGGACTGAAATTTTGTTAGCTGACCCTTTGTGTTCATCATCCAGGCTCCACTGCCAAGTAAAAGATTTTAGGCAAGTAACTTAACTTTTCCATACCTCTGTTTCCTCCTCTGCAAAATGGGAATAACAATATATCATGCAGTTATTCTAAAATTAAATGAAATAACACAAGAAAGGCCCTTTTAAAAATGCCTAGCACACATTCAATCTTTGATAAATGTCAGTTGTTCTTATTACCATCTTGAATTTATAAGCTCCTCTGAGTTTGATGGATAACCAGACCTAAGAGGAAAAAAAATCCCAGGCCTTTTATAAAGGACTGCTGGTGAATCAGCAATGGCAGCACGGCACTTTGAAGGAAGGCTTCAGGGAGGGAGCCAGATACAAACCTCAGAAGACTCAGCTAGACCCTCCAGGAAAGAAACTCACTGGCATGCAAAGGTAAAACATGGTTGAAAAGCTATATAAAAACACTTGAATGAATATGTACAACTTGAGGTATTTTAAAGCAATGCCTATAAGTCATAACGGGTAGAATTAAAATTATAATGCAATATTATGGCTTAATTGGGTTTTATATATATGTGTAGAGAGGAGATCAAGGAAAGAGAGGCAGATTAGGGAGAGAGAAGTGCTCCTGTGATAAACATCTGAACTAATCTGAGAGAGAGGGTTCCTAGTCTATTTTGGAAAGCATTTCAAAGCCACTGAAAAGTGAAGAGTCTTCACTATTATTTAGTGGATTTTTTACCTTCTAAATTAAAAACTTAACAGTATTGATAGGGATGATTGAGGAAATAATGTTTTGGGGCAAAAATCCTACAGATGATTTAGAAGGAAGATGCGGGTGATAAGACTAAATTAAAGACAAGAGTGGAGAAAAACAGGGCTATATTCCATCACAATTCTCTTACTCAAGGAAATAGCTTTCTTAGTTCCCTAAACTGTCTCAAGGTAGTTACTGACTTGGGAAAGGACAAACACATACCACATATGACAACAAAATATGTTTAGAAGTTATTAAAGCCAAAAGAACTGTTGAAAATCAACTTTTAAGATCAGCAGTGCTGAGGTTAAAAGGACAAACTGAAGGTATGAGACAAGTGTCCAGCTGGAAGTGAGGTGCCACTATGAGGGCAGACACCTCAGTGCCAGGCAGAGTCTCAGAGCCAGGGCAGATCAGGCCAGAATGCACAGAGAGGAAGGTTTAGTTTTGAAGAGCAAGAGTCCTAAAGTGTCTGAATTCTTTCCAGAGGTTCTAAAAAGGGACATACATTAACACATTGAAGAGGGAGAGGGAAGCCTAGAGAAAACTCTGCTTAAAAATACTCTCCTGCCCCATGTAAGAGTGAAGCAAAAAGAGATGAGAGGTGAAAGCAGACTATAGGTCAAATAAATAAGACAATTACTAAATCTCTGTGAAAGGTTTTAAAAAGGAAATGAATTTACAACAAACAAAAGATAAATTCCACATCATTTTTTGTTGTTGTTAACAATTCATAGTTCCAAGTTGTAATTTCCTCTTAGGTAAACCAAAATTGTCTTCTTACTCTAAAATGTTTTCACTATCAGTGAAAACAGCATTATTTCACTAATAATGCAATCAATCAAAAAAGGTTATTAAGCATCCACCAAGCTGTGCTTCACTCAGAGGCATAGAGTTAGGCGTGGGGGAAATTACAATGACTAGCAAGACAAGGCCTTGCTTTCAACTTCTTGTAATTCAGGTGTGCGGATAAGATTCAAACATTTAAATAAACAAGGTCTCATTTAATTTTATAGCACCAGATGTTCAACTAGTGTCCAAGAAGTGCAAAAAGTTAATTGCATTTTGGCTTTTTGGGTACCCTGGGTTTGTCTGAAGAGATTTTAAGAAAAGAAACATATTTCAATTTTGTTGGTGAAAGGTGGGGTTCACACAGGTAAAGTTACTAAACGAAGGCAGCCCAAGTGGAACACAGTGAGCAAAGGTATGGAGCCGAAAGTACAGAGCAAATGTTCTAGAAAAAGAAAGTTCTAGGGAATGCAAATAGATCAGATTGGCAGGAAGAATGGTGAACAGAGAAAAACGGCATCCGGATCTGATCTGCTAACCCACAATTGCGCTGGGTGTGTAGGGTTGACACTACAAACAGCCGTGCTAGTGACTGACTCAAGAGCCGCTTTTCAGCCTCTTCAGTGTTGTTTTTGTGTCCTTATGCTATAAATGGAAAGTTTGAAGGAAGGGAGCACTTTTACATTCTTTGAGAAAATTATCAAAAAGACAATAAACACCAAGCTTTGGCAAGAACATCAAGGAAAGGAAACCCTCATGCACTGCGGTGGGATGGTAACCTGACGCAGCCACTGTGCAAGGCAGTATGGAGGTTGTTCAAAAGATTAAAAATAAAATTACCATATGACCCAGCAATTCCACTTCAGGATATTTATGCAGATTTAATTAAAACACTAATCTGAAAGGCATATATGCACACCCGTGTTTACTGCAGCATTATTTACAATTGCCAAGCTATGGAAGCAACCTAGGTGTCCCTCAGTAGATAAATGGATAAAAAAATGTGGTACATATATACAATGAAATCTTATTAGCCAGAATGAAATCCTGCCATTTGCGACAACATGAATAGGCCTAGAGGGTATTATGATAAGCAAAGTAAGTCAGACAGAAGAAGACAAATACCATATGATTTCACTTATACATGAAATCTATAAAACAAAATAAAGAACAAACAGAATACAGACTCATAGATACAGAGAACAAATGGATGTTGACAGGTGGGAGGGGTTGTTTTTCAACAATCAAAAAGTTGAAAGGGATTAAAAAGTACAAATTGCTAGTTTTAAAAATATAGTTACAGGATGTAAAGTACAGCATAGGGAATATAGTCAATGATATTGTAATAACTCATATATGGTGTCAGAGGGCTATTAGACTTATCAAGGGGGTCACTTCATAAGTTATATAAATGTATACTCACTTTGTTGTACATCTGAAACTAATAAAATATTATATGTCAATGGTAACTGGAAAATATGTTAATTTTTTTAAAAAGAAAAAATAATATGGCCAAAGAGACATTGAAATCCACTGTCACTCTGGATTTCATGTTATGAGAGAGAATAATTTTTTTTTAAATTTTTAAGTCAGTTTGTGTCAGTTATTCTCTTATTTTTGGTCAAAAGTTCCAATGTTTCATAGTCAGGGATTATATATTAGTTAAGAAAACTGCATCTTGTAAATTCTACTTACATGTTATATACAATTAAAATTAATTAATAAACATTGCAATAATGTTTTAGTTTTGAGCTTATTAACAATGTCACTCCAATAAATTTAACAAAAAAAAGTAAATAAAGAAAAAATGAATATATAATCTCACTTCAACATTGACAATTGTTATGATGAAAATACATAATTTTGCAATAATAGTAGATACACAGTGCTTCTTTAAACATGCTTTTACTTGCATTTGTTTGTATATACCAAGAACAAACAATTTTTTCCATGTATCTATTTATTAGCCATATTTCCTGTTAGGTAGAAAAGATATTTTTCTTTTTTTTTGGTCTAGTTTTATTGAGATAAATTGACATGTAACATTGTATAATTAAATGTTTTAAATTACATGTCTTCAAAAATATAATATATCTTTATTTTAATGTCTTGGTTTTGTTTCTTTTTTTTAGAAATGTCTTGATAGCATTGTATACTTTACTTTTTAAAATTTATTTTATTATTTTACTTTTTTATTGTTGTTCAAGTACAGTTATCCCCATTTTCCCCCAACCACTCTCCCCTACCGAACCCACCCCCACCTCCCATCCTCCATCTTACTCCCCTTTGGCTTTGTCCATGGGTCCTTTATACATGTCCCTTGATGACCCTTCCCCTTCTTTCCCCCATTACCCCCCTCCCCTGGCCTCTCAGGTTACTCTCAGTTTGTTCTTTATTTCCACGTCCCTGGCTCTATTTTGCTCATTTGTTTGTTATATTGATAAAGTTCCCTTATAGTTTAGATTATATGGTATTTGTCTTTCACTACCTGGCTTTTTTCACTTGGCATAATGCTATCCAGTTACATTCATGCTGTCACAAAGGGTAGGAGCTCCTTCTTTCTTTCTGCTGTGTAGTATTCCATTGTGTAAATGCACCAGAGTTTTTTGATCCATTCATTTACTGATGGGCACTTAGGCTGCTTCCAGCATTTGGCTATTGTAAATTGTGCTGCTATGAACATTGGAGGGCATAGGTTATTCTCATTGAATGTTTCAGGATTCTAGAGTTTAATCCCAGCAGTGGGATCACTGGGGCAAAAGGCAGTTCCATTTTTAGTTTTTTTAGGAAATTCCATACTGTTTTCCACAGTGGCTGCACCAGTGTGCATTCCCACCAACAATGTACTAGGGTTCCCTTTTCTCCTCAACCTCACCAGCACTTGTTGTTTGTTGATTTGTTAATGATGGGCATTCCCACCAGTGTGAAGTGGTATCTCATTGTTGTTTTAATTTGCATCTCTCTGATGGCTAGTGATGCTGAGCATCTTTTCATATGTCTCTGCGCTCTCTATATGTCCTCCTTGGAGAAATGTCTGTTCAGGTCCTTTGCCCATTTTTTAATTAGATTGTCTTTCTGGTGTGGAGTCGTGTGAGTTCTTTATAAATTTTGGAGATCAAACCCTTGTCTGAGGTATCATTGGCAAATATGTTTTCCCATACGGTTGATTCCCTTTTCATTTTGCTGATGTTTTCTTTCGCCATGCAGAAACTTTTTAATTTGATGAGATCCCATTTGTTTATTCTTTCCTTTATATCCCTTGGTCTAGGGGACATATTGGTGAAAATATTGCCGTGTGGAATATCTGAGATTTTCCTGTCTATGTTTTTCTCTAGTAGTTTTATGGTATCACAACTTATATTTAAGTTTTTTATCCATCTTAAGTTTATTTTTGTGTATGGTGTAAGTTGGTGTTCATTCCCCCTCTGCCTATAGGACCTGGGAAGACCTGAAAAACTGGCTTGGCAGGTTTAAAAACAGCAGGAGGCTTTACCCTCCCCCACTATAAGAATAAGACAATAAGACCTGGAGCTGGGAGAAAACCAAAGACAGATCCAGAAAGAAGTCCAAAGGCAAACACCAACAACTGAGATAAATTTCACTTAGCTCTCCTTCAGAACATGCATGCTTTTTCCATTTCTCTTCTTTCCATTTATTTAGTTCTTTTTGTTTTGTTTGTTTCTATTGTTTGTTTTTATTCTCCCTTTCATAATGCATTAATTTTTCTTCTATCACTTCACTTGTATTCCAAATAACACACTACTTTTTGTCTTTTTATTCTTTTTATTCAGATTATACATTTCTTATCACACTATTGTTATTCCAAATCCCACACAGCACCCTTCCCTGGTCTTAATCCATTTTGCCATCTTCCTGAGCTTTATTACTGTTGTGGTTAACTTTATTTTCTCTCACAATAATGTTTTATATCTATATGTAAATATAGATATGCAAATATAAAGCTTTTCATGGTGCCCAGTACTACATAAGCAATCAGTGAATATAAAATTCCTTAGCTTTTAATAACTAATGTGCAGTTTAAAAAAAGCGTTCACTTTTCCCCATTTGATTTCCTTGTCATCACTATGAGGGAGCACCATTTTCTCAGTTGAAAAACTGATTAAAGTGAGAAATTGATCCAAGAGAATAGATGACTTTCCTGAGTCAAAAGCTAATTGGAGGTAGAATAGGACCATGTTTCTGGCTACAGTATCTTGCTGTTTCCAATACCCCAAATAATCTTTTACTATTTTGCTATAATACATAGAAGAAATCAGAAACAAAGGTCTATATTGGTGAGTCAAAATGCTCTTCTTATTGGCCAAAAAAACTTTACAAAATAACAGAATAAAAATAATGTGGAGAGTGATACAGAAATCCCCACTGGATATTCAATCAAAGGCTGAATCAACCATGTTTCCAAAATCTATACACAAGAAAAACTAGTTGCCATCTTTTGAAGCCAGCTTTGAAATAAAAGATTCAAACACTAGAAAGCAAGATGCTCAGAGTTAGTAAATGAGGGTATTGGGAACAAAATACTTGTACTTCAAAATTTGTAGCACAGAGAATGATAACCTAACTGGGAACCCACCACAGCTTTGTAGCAACAGGACATTTCATTTGTCTTGGATTATGAATGCCTTTTTAACACATCTCTCATTGGAAATTATATTCTTATATTTTATTTTACAATATATTTTCATAAGACCCTCTTAAAGCTGTGACCTAAGTGGTCCAGTCTCAAAAAGTATTTTTTCAATGAAGCAATGAATCAATTAATTAGAATTTATTTTTAGAAATAAAAGTAATTTCTAAATTGCTGAGATTGCTTTTTTAATTTATTTTTTAAAGATTTTATTTATTTATTTTTAGAAAGAGAGGAAGAGAGGGAAAGAAATATCAATATATGGTTACCTCTTTGTGCATCCACTACTGGAGACCTGGCCTGCAACCCAGGCATGTGCCCTGACTGGGGATTGAACCAGCAACCCTTTGGTTCACAGGCTACTGCTCAATCCACTGAGCCACACTAGCCAGAGCAGATTACTTTTTTAAAATTCCATAAAGAGAATATACTGCATATAGCAATGTTAGATAATGAATATTGAATACAGGCCCATGTACTTTATATAAATTAAATAATTGATTTCTAATAATATCCCTTTTAGTTATTACTATTGTTTTATCTACATTTTACAGATGAGAAAACTAAGTATAGAGGAGCCAAATAGGTGGACCAAAGTCATGCATTTTGCAAGTAGTACATCTGGGGTTCAGCCTCAGATTCTACAGCTACATGTCCATTTCCCCCACAGATGCAATTCCTCATCCAGCAATGGCCTCTAACTTCCTGAGAAAATTCCTCTCTTAGTATTGACCTAATCAGCCCTTTCCTCTTAATTCTGCATCACAAAATTCTAAGCTGGCTAAAAGTCTAACTTGACAAGGCAACAATATGCCTTGGAAGAGAAGGGAGGGAAGGAAAATGAGTGATGAAGCCTGAATGTTCTTCAGCTAGAAGGAATGACAGAAAAGGATGAGGGACTTAAGTTTGCATTAGAATTGCCTGGAGGGTTTATTAAAACATAAATTCTCAGGCCCCACCCCTACAGTTTGCATTTCAGTTTGTCTGTGGTGGGGCCTCTAAATTTGCATTTCTAAGAAGTTCCAGATTGAAGTTGGTGTGAGGACCACACTCTGGGAACTATTGCTCTAGGTCAATAGCTCTTTGTTCCTATTTGAAAGAATACTGCTTTAAGACTTCATCCTATTATCCAAAAGTTCTTCCACATTATCCAAGTGTAAATAGCTTCTACTCCTTGGGTTTAACTTCTTCAAATGAGCCATTGCAGGCCCCAGGCTAAGAGAACTAGGACCCAGAGGAAGAAGCCAAGCTTCTTCTCCCTCAACTAACATAATAAAGTAATCAGTCTTTCAGTCTCCATCTTATTTAAGCTGGCCCAGTTCCCACAGCATGTCGGTTAGCAACTTCTGCTTAACTCTGTATATAAACATGATTGCATTAAAGGAATCTATCCCGTAGTCTAAGGATTACTGAAAAATCTCTCCTGCTTGAAACTAGCTTCCCAAGGGGACAGGAAAAGTATGTACAGAAATAATGATTGTAACTAGAGTGTGTTGAACAAAAGCAAAGAAGTTTCACTGTTCCCCTTGGACCTCTGCAGACTTCAGATGTTTGCAGTCATCAGTCACCTTGACCTCAAACTCCTTCTACCAGCATTAAAGACGCCTGAATTTTGTACTTTCTCAATATAGTTCTTTAAGACAATAGTCTACCATTTTTCTTGGCTTTTTGGTTTTCCAAATGAAGTCTCTTTCCTTGCCTCAAACCCTTGTTATTCGATTTATTGCATGTCATGCAGGAAGCAGTACAAACTTTCACTTGGTTACACCAAAACTGGCCTTTTGAGTTTCCCCAGCCTTTTTGGAAGCCTGCCTCTTCCTCTTGTAACCTTCTCTCCCTTCTGACTTCATAAAATTTCTATGCAAAAAAAGGCTATGGTCTCAGCTTAGATCCCCAACAGAAAAGGACACTTACTATCAAATACAGGTCACAGAGGGAAGGCCTCTTCAAACAAACTGACAAAAGAAAGATACACCAAAGCAACTATAAGGCATAGTTGGCAAACTGATAATGGCAGAGCATACTGAATCATTATTACAGTCATTATCATCATCATCCTCAAGTCAGATATCTTCTCTGGAAGAGTGTCAATATAGGAACATACTCTACTCCTTTCTCATAAAACATGTAGACTATATTTGTATTAAAATTTCCACATTTTATCTCATTTTCACCTAAATAAATTATAAATTAATTGCACAAATTCAGTGCATGTATCTTATTTTTATTGTTGGCCTATTAGGTCCAAATTTAAATATCTGTCTTATACTTATCACAAATTTTACTGGCACCAGATTTTTAGAGCATTAAATTTTCCCTTCCCCAAGCACGTGGAATTATAGATCTAGAGTAAATAGAAGTTTCAGATTAATTTAAACTGAAGGAACACAAGCATTATTTTATGTGCATTTCTCAGATGATTTAAATTGATTTATTCAGCTATGTTAAATAATGTATTACTTTACCAGCAAATACAATTTTTCCTATTTTGTGTAAAAAATTGAAATACTGTCCTAACTCAGACAAAAATGGGACTCCCATGTCAACAACATTGAAGAGAGCCCACTCAATCAGTTCAATCTTTTCTAATTTCTTGTATAATCATAATCCATTTTGCCAGTATTTTGAACTTATCTTTACTGAGATCTTTGTTTATACCTATTAAATATGGACACAAACATTTTTCTAGAGAAAGAAGAAATAAGATTATTTGGGGAACTGGGGATATGTCCATTCAGGCCCAGAGATACAGTTTGCTTTTTGATTATTATTGCTGGAATAACACACTTTTAAAAATCATGTAGAGAGTTAAGTGCATAGAAAAATTTTCTTATTTTGTTGTCTGAAAAAGACCCTAAATGTTATGTGCATATGTGGGTGAATATATACATATATATGCACACATGTATGCATGCATATATATGTATTTGCAAATTGATACTCTCAGAAACTTGAAAAAGAATATTTTTAAAAAAATCCTAAAAATGATATGAGAAGAGAAATTTTGAAAGAAGGACCATTATAAGGAATGGTACCATCTAATAAAATTTTGAATAATGAGTCAAATGAAGTTTTACATGGCTTGGATCTTATATTTTAAAAATTGAGTATAAATTTTCAGAGGCTAAGTTGAAAAGAAAAATGACAATAGTGGTTGTAGAGACTCATATGTAAGTCACAGGTAGGATATAACCAGGCATAGTGGTTAGATGCTTGGTTACATTTTCACAGGCCAAGCTGTGAAATTATTTGAGGGCTGGGAGAAGGCCAAGCTGTGAAATTATTTGAGGGCTGGGAGAAGCTTGCTGAGAAGAGTGACATCATTTTTGGGCTCTAAAGTTGGGGTTACTTCTGAGCTTCTGAAACCTGATGGCCCAACAATATCACAGCAATTTTATAGCTCCCTTTAAATTCTATCACTTTAAGCCATTAGTCAAAAGTGGAAAGAAAATCTTTCATTCCACCTGTTAATATTGACTTCATCTCTTATCAGAATGGCAGGTTCCTGAATTAGCTTACTTCCTTGGCATTTTTTTTTCTGTGTTGAGATCATGGAACATCAGTTTGAGCTCATTGGAGATATAACTTCAATTATGTAATAGTCTTAATTTTTTTTGTTTTCATAAAAATTGGCTGCTTATCTCCCATGTAGCCCTCCTCAACATGCCTCGTCCCTAATCTATACCTTGACTAGGGCATGCTTCTCTCTATGAGAGGGTGAATCCATTCTGCATCAGCTCCCATGGAAAAGTTCTCTGAAGCCAGGGCTGCGTGAGCCTAGAGTGTTACAGTTAGCTTCTTCTGAATATGTGGCATAAACAATGTTTGTCAAACTTACTTTAAAAAGAAAAAAACTTAAATATGCCTAAGAATCATTTGGAAGGCTTGTGAAAATTACAGATTTCTGTGAGTGGAGTACAGAAGTTTGAATCTCTGATAATCTTCTAGGCCCATTTTGAGAACCACTGAAAGAGCTGGACTCTATAAAAAAAATTAAAATATTTTACATAATATTCACATCTGTTGCACTTTCTTCCAGGTTTTTACTATATTTTTGTCTCTTATTTTTATTTGCATTTTTCATGAGATTTTGCTCATAATTAAAATTAGTTTCAATGGTGTATAATACTTTATAAATACACAATAATATTTTCACATTTCTCTGTTGTTGTATATCTGTATTTAGATCATATTTGATTTATCACTATTATGTAATTTATACATACTAGTACACTTTGCTAAATAATCTTTGGGCACATTTTTTCTGGCATTTTGGATAATTTCCTTTAAAGAAATTTCTAAAGAAGGAAAGAAGGAGCTCCTACCCTTTGCAACAGCATGGATGGAACTGGAAAGCATTATGCTAAGCAAAATAAGCCAGGCAGTAAAAGACAAATACCATATGATCTCACCTTTAACAGGAACCTAAACAGCAAAACAAACAAACAAGCAAAATATAACCAAAAACACTGAAATAAAGAACAGGCTGACAGTGTTCAGAGGGAGAGGGGAGGAAATTTCAGGGGGAAAGGGGGAAGGTTTACAGGAACCAGGATAAAAGACACATGGACAAAAACTAGCGGGGAGTGGAATGGGAGGGAGGTGTGGAGGGCTGGGGGGTGGGCTGGTATGGAAGTAAAAGAAAGAAAACTGTACTTGAACAACAATTAAAATAAAAATTAAAAAAAAGAAATTTTTAGAAGTGTAATCATTATATCAAAAAATAAGAACATCTTTAGGTATTTGATACGTATAGTAAAACTGTATAATCACATGATAAGCAACATCCAAAGAATTTAATCACTTAAAATGCAGGTGTTAATGTCAGGAAAAGGCAATAATCAGGGCCAGCCATGTGATGATGCAATCCATCCAAGTCCCTCCCAGCTGTGGTTTGACACCACCACATCATGCTTGTTTGCTCTGATTTAATTATCTGTGGGGATGACTTTATGTCCTGAGCCTAAATGAGAATTAGAGAATAATAACAATGATGCCAGAAATCACCTGTTTCTTCAACCTAATTTAGGATAATAGTACAGATTATAGCTGCTGTTTCTCTCCAATTGTTCTGACCATCTCCTCTACTTCCCGTCAGCTCTTTTCTGGAAGATAAGTGTATCCCATTCTGTGCCACCTGAATCACTCCAATTAAGCCCAAACCAGCCCCTCTTCCTTTTACTGTCTGTTCTGAATCAACTGCTAGAAGGACCCCTTTGGAAACATAAATCAGAGTATTGAATCTACTCTGCTCAAAACCCTGAATGTGCTTATTTGCACTCAGAATAAAAGTCAAGAACATGCATGCTCCTGCATGACTGGATGCGTGCTAGCCCTCTGACCTCACCCCTTATTCTTTCTCTGGCTCACTGTGTCCAGGCACAAAGGCCTCCTACTGCATCTCACACATGTGTTTGCAGCCATGGTTCCTATTTCCTGGAGTGCTCCTCCCCAAGGTATGTACTTAGGAAATTTCCTTACTTTTTTAAAGAGTTCATCTAAATATTACCTTCTTTAAAAATCCTGTTCTAATCACCCCATGAAATGCTGTAAACTGACTCCCTACTCAATATGCTGGTCTTCATCACCAGGCCCCTCTTAACTTTCTTATCTTTGCTTTTTAAATATCCCTTGTACTTACCACCTTTTAATGTACTATACAGGTTAGTTATTTATTATGTTTACTATTTATTTTCTGTAAATTCCACAGGGGCAGTGATAACTGTTTTTTGTTAACTGGTATTTCCCAAGCATTTAGAACAGTCCCTGACCCATAACAGAAACACAAAAATATTTTAATGGACTTTAGTCTGTCCCAAGTTGAGAGAAGTAGGTAGGTAGAAAACAAAATATAATCATCCACCACATTATTGTCAAACTCATATTATTGCTGTCACATTATTTTGGGGATCCACCATATTTCTAACTTGTCCAGAAAGTTGAGACAGTTTACCTAATCCAGCAGTGGTTAATAGTTTGCAACTCTTTGTGTACCCCTGGGTGCCACCTGGTCTTCATTTTTTGTCCTCCTATGGCTATTTGTACAAATGCTTGGTCTTGGTGATAGGGGCAGAGGTGAAGAAAGATCTCCTTCATCCTTGTAATGCATAACCTTCACTTGCTTGTCATTCTTAGAGCCCTATCCCTTCCTACCCCCAATGTGCATGGAAGATTAGTTGCTTAAAGCAACAACTTTCTTCCAAGAAAGATAGGTGGAAGATCACAGAATTGCATATTACTTTTAAAAATGAGTACAGGGAAAGCACATTTAAGAATTTACAGGGAGGAGAAAAAGAAAAAGTAAAATAAGCTGGTAAGAAATTTAAAAGAATATAAAGTCTTTATAAATCAAAATTATTTAAAACATAGAAAGTATACTTTATATCAGCTTATCTTATAAGGTCAAAAATTAATGCTAAAATATATCTCTGAATGTTGGGACTATGTAGAGACCTGGGTTTTTGGTGTTAAAAAGTTCCAGTTCCAGTTTTAAAGAAAACAGAATTGTTTCCTGAGACTAACAAAGATAAATGCTATTAACAAGATAACAATTTATGAAGAAATTTCCAAAGTGACCAAACTTATATTTTTCAAAGTAACTTTCTCATTTTGTTTTGAAAACAAATCTCAATGTACTTTCAACATCTCTGGAAAATATGAAAAAATGGTCCTGATGGCCTACCTCTTTCATATTTGTTCTATAGGGGTAGATGTAGGAATGCCAAGAAGCAGCAGCAAATTAAATAATTTGGACCTGAGTTTGTATGGATATAAAAATATCACAGGGTATCTCAAGAACCTAAATACAATTACCAAGAAGGAAAAGGGAAAGGTATTACCTCTCTGGGAAGAAGTATACTAAAATTTAAGTCATTAAGCAGCTCTTGTATTATTGAAATAAACCCTGAAACCCTCTTCCAAAACATCCAAAACTTGGGAAGGCCACCATATGTCATGCTAATGGAACCGTGTTCCCTTGTTGCCTGCGTGAGCTCTGATTAATGAAGGACATGTTGTGAATGATATAAGTGATTAAACTACATAAGTTATGATGCAGACAGGCCATGGCTTGATTAGATTCTGGAACAAACACCTCCTCTCTCCTGGGGCATGGTTGTCCACAGCACAGCAGTCATCTGTTAAACAGTGGCATATTTCAGAATGTAAGTTACCAAGCACTGGTTTAGAATTTAACACCTGCCTTTCCAGAGCTGCCTTAAAACCTACCCTACCACTACCTCAAATAAAAAATGAGGTTGAGTCCCTGGCCAGTATAGCTCTGATGGTTGGAGCACCATTCCTTAAACCAAAAGGCCATGTGTTTGATTTCCAGTCAGGGCACATACCCAAGTTGCAGGTTCAATCCCTGGTTGGGGTGTTTGCACAAAGACAACCAATCAATGTTTCTCTCTTACACTGATATTTCTATCTCTCTCTCTCTCCCTTCATCTCTCTTTTTGAAGAGCAATGGAAAAATGTCCACGAGTGAGGATACATTTTTTAAAAGTGAGATTGAAGGCATAAACAGGAAAAAAAGATTTTAAAAATTATTTAATATGATGGAAAGGCCCAGTTGTGATAATTCATGAATAAACACAGATGTGTTCCTAGCCTTATCTGTGATGAGCTTTTGGAATTTCCACTTTGTAAAAATGTCCTTTACTGAGAATCTATCATACCTCAAAAAGCCATTGACTTTGGTCAAATATTCAGATTCTCAAGGTACAGACATGGAACCCTGGTAAAATAAATAATGGGTTATTTCTCAAAAATCCCAAGAACAAAAAAGACCTCTTCAGAAGGCACTGATCTCTCATCTGGTGTGTTCAATGTCCTGATTACTATCAGCTAATGTGATGGCTCAAGAGAGCATGGGGCTGATGCAGATTATATTTCAATTTCAAGCATTTGATATCTGGATCATCAATAAAACAAGGAAATATGAGAGTTTAGAAAGTGAATGCAGGGTCTATGCGACCAAAATGTTTATAGTGTTTGGGGTAAATCAAGACATACACACAGTAAGCTCATACTAGACAATGATTAGCTGCCCAATATATGTAGCAATAAGAACATTAGGAGTTCACAGCAAGATCATTGAGTTATGCTGCCATAGACAGATCTCAGAGAAGAGATGAAAAATAAAGCTTATCTTTGAGTATGGGAAAATTTTATATAAAATCAAAGACTAACCATGAAAGGAAAAATTAGGTTATGTCTAAATCTTTGGTTACAGGTTTCAAAAATCTCAGTATATTTGAAAATCGTACTTCCCTAAGGGAGTAAATGTTTGAAGCCTTTCTAAGCAAGTCAAATACAAAAGGAAAAAATTAACTATGTCTAAAGAAATATTGTGGTGCTATATTACATGGGTTGATATTATTTTAGAGCAATTAAATCAAACCAAAATAGAGACCTGATGTCTCCAAGTTGGCCACACAGGAGTCCCTGATTTTCCTTCCTGCCAAGAATGCATGAAATATACAGCTACATGAAAATCAATTCCTTCTAAGAGAAATCCATAAACTAGCTGTGTGATTATTACACATTAGGCTACTTAGAAAATATCCAGATTGAAAGAGGTATGGAAGACTAACATATACTCTTATTGGAAACCTCACCCCAACACAGCACCTTAAAATCAGGAGCAAAACCCCAACTCCATCTTTTCTCTAAAGAGTAGTATTTGAGAGCTTTTGGCCAAGATGGAGGTGTAAGTAGATACACTGTGCCTCCTCACACAACCAAAAGAGGGACAACAACAAACTTAAAGACAAAAAATAACCAGAACTGTCAGAAAATCGAACTGTATGGAAGTCTAACAACCAATGAGTTAAAGAAGAAACATTCATCCAGACCAAAAGGAGAGGCAGAGATGGGGCCCAGAGGACTCATGGCAGGGTGACAGATGGAAGACCAGGGGGGCAAGGTTGTGGCTGGCAGACCAGGTGAGGCAGTGGCTAGCATAGTGAATGGCTCCACATTTGCATGTGGATAAACCAGGAGGAACAACTGGGGAGCAAGACAGACCACACAACCTAGGGTTCCAGTGCAGGGAAATAAAGCCTCAAAACATCTGCCTGGAAAATCCTGTGGGGGTTGAGGTGGCAGCAAAATCTCCCAGTGTCACAGGAGAGCTCCTTGGAGAGACTCACAGGGCCCTAGAATATACACAAAACCACTCACTCAGGAATCAGCACCAGAAGGGCCCAATTTGCTTGTGGGTAGTGTGGTAAGTCACTGAAAGCTGGGTGAGAGCTGAGCAAGCAGCATTGTTCCCTTGAGGATACCTCTCCCACAAATAGTGCCACAACGCAGGGAAGTGGGTTGCCCCACCCTGGCAAATACCTAATGCCCCACTTCTTACTATATAACAGAAAAAAATATATGGCCCAAATGGAAGAACAGATCAAAGCTCCAGAAAAATATAAGTAAGTGATGAAGAGATAGCCAACCTATCAGATGCAGAATTCAAAACATTGATAATTGGATGCTCACAGAAATGATTCAGTATGGTCGCAAAATAGAGGAAAATGTGAAGGCTGTAAAAAGTGAAATAAAGGAAAATGTACAGAAAACCAACAGTGAAGGGAAGGAAACCGGGACTCAAATCAATGATTTACAACAGTAGGAAGGAATAAGCATCCAACCAGAACAGAATGAAGAAACAAGAATTCAAAAAAATCCAAAGAGGCTTAGGAAGCTCCAGGACAACTTTAAATGTTCCAACATCTGAATCATAGGGATACCAGAAGGAGAAGAGGAAGAGCAAGAAATTGAGAACCTGTTTGAACAAATAATTAAGGAGAACGTCCCCAATCTGGCAAATGAAATAGGAAATCCAGGAAGCTCAGAGAGTGCCAAAGAAGTTGGACCCAAGGAAGCACACATCAAGGTACATCATAATTACATTACCCAAGATTAAAGATAAGGAGAGATTCTTAAAAGCAGCAAGAGGAAAGGGGACAGTTACCTCCAAAGGAGTTCCCATAAAACTAGCAGCTGATTTCTCAAAAGAAACCTTGCAAACAAGAAGAGGCTGGAGAGAAGTGTTCCAAGTCATGAAAGGCAAGGCCCTAATCCTAGATTACTCTATCCAGCAAAGCTATTATTTAGAATGAAAGGGCAGATACAGTGCTTCCTAGATTGATTAGGTCAAGTTAAAGGAGTTCATCATCACCAAGCCCTTATATGAAATGTTAAAGGGGCTTATCTAAGAAAAAGAAGATAAAAACTACAAACAGTAAAATGACAACAAACTCACATCTATCAACAACTGAACCTAAAAAAACAAAAACAAAAACAAACTAAGCAAACAACTAGAACAGGAACAGATTGGCAGAAATAGAGATCATATGGAAGGTTATCAGTGGAGAGAGGGATGAGGGAGAATGCGGGGAAAGGTACAGGGACTAAGAAGCACAATGGTAGGTACAAAATAGACAGGGGGATGTTAAGAACAGTATGGGAATCGGAGATGACAAAGAACTTATATGTATGACCCATGGACATGAACTAGAGTGGAGGAATAATGGTGGGAGGGGCGTGCAGGTCAGAGGGGAATAACGAGGAGAAAAAAAATGGGACAACTGTAATAGCATAATCAATACAACATATTTTTTTTAAAAAGAGTAGCGTTTGCACCACACACCTTATGTCTCAAATTTAAGGCTGCCAACTGAGGGACAGATCCCAAATCACCTAGCTCTGAATGAAAGTCAACAGGGCTTACATTTAGGAGTTCCACAGGACTATAGCAAATAAAGAAGCAATTTTTAAACAGGTATGTGAGTATTCCTATTGTATGTATATGCTTCTCACATATATACAATATAAGAAAAGAAAATTACAAACCAATATTTCTCTTTTGTTGTTTTTTAATTATTTTTTAATATTTTATTGTATTTTTTCCATTATCATTTAGTCCTCTTATACTTTCCTCTCCACCCCAATCACCACACTGTTGTCCATGTCCATGAGATTTGATGAACATAGATGCAAAATTTTTCAACAAAATACTAGTAAATGGAGTTCAATATATTAAAAGGATAATATATCACAATCAAATATAATTTATCCCTGGATGCAAAAGTGGTTCAACATACACAAATCAATTAATGTGATAAACCATATTAACCAAACAAGGGTAAAATTATATGGTTATCTCAATAGATTCGGAAAATTCATTTGACAAAATTCAACATCCTTTCATGATTTAAAAAAACTCTCATCAAATTACATAAAAATGAAATGTACCACCACATAATAAAGGCCACAGATGACAAGCCTACAACTAATATCATACTCAATGGTAAAAAGGTGAAAGCTTTTCCTCCAAGGTTGAGAACAAGACAAGAAACCCAAACTTGCCCCTTTCATTTGACATCATACTGGAATTCCTATACAGGGCAATCAGGCAAGAAAAATAAATATAAAAGACATCCAAATTAGGAAAGAAGAACTAATATTGTCTGTCTGCAGATGAAATGATATTACATATAGAAAGTTTTAAAGACCAGAAAAAACTGTTATAAATAATTAAATTCATTAAAGCTTCAAGATAAAAAAATCAATGTATTAAAATCAGTTGCTTTTCTATATACTAACAATAAACTATTAGAAAGATAAATTAAGAAAACAATTCCACTTACAAAAGCATCAAAAAAATGAATACTTAGGAATAAATTTAACCCAGAAGATGAAAGATCTGTACAATGAAAACTATAAGACATTCTCCAAAGAAATCCAAGAAGATACAAAGAAATAAAAAGATATTCTGTAGTCATGGATTAAAATAACTAATATCATTAAAATGTCCATATTACCAAAATGATCTAAAGATTCAATGTAATCTCTACCAAAATTCCAATAGCATTTGTGACAGGTTAGTAAAAGGGTACTAAGTTTCAGTTATAAGATAAATCAGTTCTTAGGATCTAATTTATAACATGGAGACTATAACTAATAGTACTGTATTATATAACTGAAATTTGCAGAGTAAATTTAAGTGTTCTCATAAAAAAAACCTGAATATGTTAAATGATTGATGTGTTAATTAACTCAATGGTAGAATACTTTCACAATATATATGCAGAGCCAATCATCAAGTTGTACACTTTAAATACATTACAAGTTTATTTGCCAATTACTCCTCAATAAAGCTGAAAAAATAAATAAATACAAACCAAGGGGATAATTATTTCCTAGAGCATTGGTGCAATTTCTTGTATGTATCTTGTTTTAGATCACATTAAGCAAAAGAAGCACAAGCATGAGCAGAAAGAAGACATTCTAAAATTAATTTAGGTAGCTTTTAAAATAAAGGCAAAGGGATGAACTGGAAATAACATAGAACTTGGACACATGAGACCCTCATTGCAGTCTTGGTGTTATCTGTTCCAGTGGAGCTTGGGGTTGAGGTTAAAGAAAAAAAACTTGATGAGATTAGAAATTAGGAACAATCTGGGGACTTCTATAAAGGTCCAGCTGAGAGTATAAATTAGCATTACAAAAGCATCCATTGAAGAGGAAGGATCAGATGATGAAAATGCACAGAAAGTAGGATAAACAAGATTTATAGAATTAAAGTAGAATGCTGTTGATAGAGGGAAGTGGGAAAAGTAAGGCTAAGGGTGATCACTCCGAGGTTTACAGCTTGGGCCAGAGCCTTAATGGTGGCATCAGTTACTAAGATAAATAACATTTGCAAATGAACAGCAATTGGTGGGGGCAATATTAGTTCAGCTTTTTACTCATTGGATTAAAAACGCTTGTGAGATTTCTGTATATATTTTAAACCCTTACAAAAATAAGTAAATTGTTCAGGAAAAAGAAAATCAAATAAGTCTAAAAGTTTTCAACCATTTCAACAATGATAGATATTATTTATTTATTTATCTATCTATCTATTTATTTATTATAAAAGCATAATACTGTCAGTTTGTTCCTGTAAGTATTATGGACTTTTTTTTTAAATCTTAACCCAAGGGTATGTTTATTGATTTTAGAGAGAAATGGAAAGAGAGAAGAAAGAGAAGGGAGAAAGAGAGAGAGACATCGATGTGAGAGAAATACTGATTGATTGTTGCCTATAGTATGTGCCCTGGCCAGTGATGAAACCCGCAATTCTTTGGTATAGATGCTCCAACCAACAGAGCCACCTGGCCAGGGCTGGACTTTACATTAAGAGTGGAGTGTTTTTTCAAGCCAATAGTCCTGTCAAATCTATCTGTCTGTAATGAAAAGAAAGACAAGAAAGACAAGAATAAATGTTCCAAACTGCCAAAGATTTTGACTGTGAAGTAGAAATAGAGCAGTCTGCCAATTACTGCCCCCTTGTGCTCAGTGAGCAGCAAAGGCATATTATGCAATTCATTAATGTATGATGGCAAAATATCAATGTCAACATATAACATTATTCTAACTGGCAAATCCCAAACTAATATTTTATACTTGAGATCATTTCAGAACTGTGAATGATAATCATAGAGCTCATTGACAGAAAAGCAGAATTAGAATTCAGATCTGACTCCTCATACAAAACTCCTTTTCCCTTGACACCAAATTCCGTTTTCTTTAAATGTGTTTCTTGAATTTACAGTCATAGTTCTCATATACATACCTTATTCATGCTTTAGTTATAAAAGAGGAATACATAACAAAAAAGGAAGACTCCTGAGGTTCTATTCCATCCTAAACAATCTACCACTAAAGACAAATTTAGGGAGAATAACTCACAACTGCTTTCAAAAAGGCCATCGATACTCTGTGTAAATATGTAACCAAAAACCCCAGAAAGAATTAATTCATAAAACCTAAATTACTTTGACTAAAATGTTCACTCATTTCCATAACTTAATAATTAACTCAACCTGAATGGGGAAGACTTGTGGTTTGGTGGGGTGGGAGAGTGGGGCATGCAGATTTTGGCTTTCAACCATTTTTCCACTTAATTACTTTGAGACAAAGAGATTTCAGTATGTAATTGGGTTTTACCCTAAAGTTTTCCTGATTCTGATGAATTTTATCCTATTTGGAGATTATTATTGTCAAGCCAAAATGGTTTTTATTCTTTGTGACTCCACTTCTATGAATCATTATTCAATCTACTAAAAAGGAAGGCATAGCATGTACATGGTAGATATACCCCTCCTATTCTAGCCTCCAAATCTTTCTCTGTAATATACTCAAGGCAATTACTGTCAATCAATTGGCATAGGAAATTAAAACCATCTTTGATTGAGTTAAAACTTTTGGCGGGAGAATTGCACCAGGTGTTAGATCTGTGAAGTACCTCTTGGTGCTCGAGTCCTGGCCAGGAAAGAACTTAGAGTCAAGATACAAACTATAAGAGAAAGTTTATTTAGGAAGTCACCGAGGTAGAAATGAGCAGTAGAAATCACAGGCTCAGGAAATGAGTTACAGAGGCAAAAGAAGGAGCACTTGGAGCTTAGGAAAGACAGGGGTAGAGACATTGAAATTAAGAACAATCTAATAATAGCCAGAGGGGGAGGAGGGGACAGTGGGGAGAAGGGTTTTCAGGAACTACTATAAAGGACACGTGGACAAAACCAAGGGGGAGGGTGGAAGCAAGGGAGGGAGGTGGATTTGGCTGGGGTGGAGGGGAGTGGTGGGGAGAAAATGTAAACTGTAACTGAACAACAATAAAGAAATTTATGTAAGAAAAAGACAGGGGTGAAGGTAAAGCACCTGCCGGGGGAGGTGGATGGGGAAAGCAAAGGTGCTGGGAGAGGGGTGGCACTCTGGTTCTTCCATCCTAGAGGCTTTTAAGGGTGGAAATTTAAAGGAAGTCCCAGAGAAGGATCTCAATACTATATTCACCAGCTTTCCAGGTGTCTTTTCAGGGTCATAGTCTCTATTGATTGGTCAGCACCAAGACAGGGCATCATTAGTCAATGCAGCTGTTTCTGATGTGAACCATAGCATCGCTTGTCTTGTTTTGAGGTTTTTGGGGGCCAGGAGCTAAAACACAACTGAGGCTTTGATGTTTTTTCTCTGGGTTAATGCTTAAGGGAATTGTTGTGCAACGGGCTGTATGAGAATTGTATGAGGCCACTCTTTGGCCCCTCGTTCCTCCTCCAAGGGAGTCTATCACATGACTAGCAATCTGACAGGGGAGGAAAGGTCAGGGGGTCTAAACAGCAGGACCAGCAATATTTTAGAGAACAAAAGATTACCTTGGGGGCAAGGTTCTTGTTTCCAGAGTTTTGCCCTGGTGACCTTCTATACCTGCCTCATTGTCCTTGCTCTGCCCATGTCTGTCTAACTCCCTACCACAAACCCACTGGAAATTGTTTTGTATATTAAAAACATATTTCTCATAGCTCCATAAGCCAAAAAACTACTAAAAGAACCATGAAGCTGAGACATTAACACAGGATTAAAATAAATTTCTGCTTTTAAAGTTCCAAGATCATGTGTAGTGACCTGATCTAAAACCAACTAATCCATTTGAAAAATGGAAAAGTGTATCTCTTAATAGCACTACACACACACAGCATAGATGCAGATCGATTCACTTATTCCCTTGAAGGGAAGAAACAAAAACTGTTTCACTATGTCATTTTAAAAAATTAATGTACATCACAAACACTTTCCAATCTATAACTAATACAATCAAGGAGGACATTTAATTAGTAATTAGTCTGATAACATTCCTTAGAGAATAATTTGTTTTACCAGATGGATTTCATAATACTAATTCTTAGAGGTTTCTTTAAAAATCAGCTAAGCTTATTATAAGATGTAGGAAGAGATAGAAATTTTAACAATCATACCAAGAATAAATTAATGTGTTCAAGTTGTAAGTCACCCAGATATGACTGGGAAGTAGAGATTGCCAAAGGGGAGTTTCTGCGCCTGCCTTGGCAGATACTGAGCCAGGACAAGAAACGTTTACTGAGGGCTAAGTTATGCAGAAACTGAAGGTGAGCTAGCTGTGTAAGAAAGGCAAATCCCAAATCAGACACTGGAAACTAAACTGGTCTTAAACCTAGGGAAGTTCCAAAGCACAAAAGAAGAAAAGAACAAGTCAGCCTAGAGCCCAGAAAGAATTCTGCTGAATGTCTTCCTAGCAGCCACTACAACTGACTTTGCTACAGGCCCCAGCTAATGTCTGTCCTCACACTTGCATTGTGAGACATAATTTCAGAGCTATCATGGATTCTCACTTACCCACAAAGAAGGAAGGCCCTATTGACTAAGTGCCTACTTTTATCAAACATTTAACTAGCAGATTCATATACATTATTTCAAGTGGCTTTGTCCCCATCAAAATCTTTTTCCCCCCTCCTGACACACAGCTAGTCTGTATTTCTCAGCCTCTTTGTAAGGTAGGCATGCCAATGATATTGAGTTATGGCCACTAGCATTTGGTGAAAAGTGATTCATCCACCATCTACTACCACTTCATGAAAATTTTCTATAAGTAATCTATTGCACAGTGCATTTATCCATTTACTGATTGACTGAAGAAGAAACTACATGGATCTAGAGAATGAGTCCCAGATAACTATAGATAATGTTCCCCTCCTCATGAACAACCACAATGGCCCATCTCATTAACAAGAAATGAATATTTATTGTGTTAAACCACATATATTTGGATATTTGTTTGCTATTAAAGCTAGCCTCACCATACATCTGTTTATTTAATTCAATAACTACAAAAATTTGTTGTAGTGATATTTTTATCCAAACTTATCAGATGCATAAATTGTATGAATTAGGATTTGAACCCAAGTTTGTCAGATTCTAAAATCTAGTTCCTTTTAACTAAGTGCTCTAGTAATCAGTATATTAATTAAGAGATATATGTGTTTTGTTTTTTAATTGAAATTAAGTTCATATAATAAATTTAACCAACTTGAAGTAAACAATCCAATGGCACTTAGTACATTCAAAATGTTGGGCAATCATCACATTTATGTAAGTCCAAAACTTTTTTTTCAGTCTTTCACTATTTAGTATGGTATTTACTGTGATTTTTTTTCATAAATGTAATTTACCAATGTTGAGTAAGTTCCCTCTATTCCCAGTTTTCTGTGCTTTAACCTTGAATGGTATTGATTTTGTCAAGTTTTTTGCATCAACTGAGATGATCATGTGTTTTTTTCTTTTGTTCTATTAGAGAGGTGTATTATATTGATGGATTGTTTAATGTTGAATGATTTTTGCATTCTTGGGAAAAATTCCACTTTGTCATAATGTATAATCCTTTCTAATATGCTGTTGAATTTGGGTTGCTTGTGGTCTAAGATTTCTGCAACTACATTCATAATGGATATTTATCTGTAATTTTCTCTTCTTGTGGTGTCTTTAGCTTTGATGTCAGAGTAAGGTAGCCTCATACAATGATTTAGGAAATGTTTGCTTTTCTATTTTTTGGAAGAGTTTGAAAAGGTTTGATGCTATTTTTTCTTTAAATATGTGATAGATTCACCATTGAAACTATTTGGTCCTTTTGGGAGGTATTTAATTACTGATACAAGCTATTTATTTGTTATATATCAGTTTCAATTATGCTTTTTTTTTTTTAGTCAGTTTTGTTGACTTGTATGTTTCTGGGAATTTGTCTTTTTTATTCAGTTATCTAATTTCTGGGTATACAATGGTTCAGTGTTCTCTTATAAAACTTTTTATTTCCATAAGGTTGGATAATTTCAATAGACCTATCTTCAAGTTTGCTAATTCTTTCTTCTGTTTACTTAAATATTGAAGCTCCCTAGTGATATTGGCTCTGTGTTAAGATACTCCATCATGCTTAGCCATGCCATTTAGAATCCTGCCTTACCTTTGACTTCCTGCTTGCACTGATCAGCCAGAGTGAAAGCTTAGGGTTTTCTCAGTCTATCTGAGCACATGAGCCTGTGCCTTTCTAATTTCTCTAGTATACAAATACTTTCAAATGTCTTAATATCCCAAAGAAACTTCCTTCCCAGTTTTTTCTCCCAGTGCTGTATTGTTCACCTCAACTGTAATCTTTCCCCCAGGAGGCTACAGGTTATTTGTCCTACAGGTTTTCAAAAATGCCCGCTGCTTTTCCATCTTGAGTTCTAAGTTATGCAAAACAAAGATAAGCATCTTGTACCAGACTTTCAGTTAGCCCTTAGACAGGTTGGAATAGACAAGCACAAACCTTTAAAAACACGGTCCTGCTTAAACAGTGTCCCTCAATAAAAACATTGACTTTAGGAATTCCACCAGCTAGAGGAGAAAAATGTGGTAAGGGCAAATAAAAATGCCATAAAGCTGTTCTTTCATTTTTGAGTTGTCTTTTTCTTTTTACAATAATTTTTGTAAAATTTTCAATTACAACTGACATACAATAATATTAGCTTCAGATGTACAACATAGTGATTAGACATTTGTATAATATAAAAAGTGATCACCCAATAGTCTAGTACCCATCTGACACCAAACACAGTTATTATATTATTATATGTACCACTTCTTCTTTATCCTTTAATCTATCAGTGGACACTTAGATTACTTCCACAAACATGGCTGCAATGAACATAGGGATGCATACAAGAGGGGACCAAAAAAATGAAATTATCTTCTGGAGGGGAGGCCCCTTGTGGTACAGTCTTCCCCTGCTAGGTGAGTGTTCTAAGAACCAGTCTGTCAGAAGAAACAGCTTGAGCACAAAGTGACTGGTAGGGAGTGCAGTAGATATGTGAGAGGGCTGTCTGGACACCCCTGGGCAGCAGCTGTAGTGCTAGAGGGATATTTAAACAGCCAGTTGTATCCCCCTGAGAAGTGTGGCAATCCCCAGTCTAGAGTACCAGAGCTTGAAAACTACAAAGACAACATCCAGCTGCGAAAAGTGGCAGGGTTTCTCTCTGCTAGAGGTAGACAGCTGGAGATACACAGAGACGTTTAAAGGGCCAATGCATAGAGTTTCATTGGCAGCCACTTACCATGGGCTCCAGCAAAAAGGGGTGGACAGAGTAGACTAGAGATGTTTGAGGAGAGACTGGGGATGAAGGCTTTGGGGAGAGAACTGAGAGCGTAGTCTCTGGGATCCTGGCACTGAGTCATCCTCCATACTGCAGCAGCCATCTTGCTCAAGAAGACCACTCCCCTGAGGAGTAGCAGCCTGAGGGAAGGCAATAGCCCTGCCCCTAAAAGGGACTCTGATCCACCATGTGGTGTTCAAGCCTGACTGCTGAGCGTGGAGTGACCAGATTAACAACCGAAGAAGTCAGCCACAGCAAGTAGATCCCTGGTAGTTTGGAACAGCCTACCTAAGGGCAGACGGGGTCACCATCCGACATCACCAGAGGTGGATCCAGAAATACTAGATGCTACTGAAATGAAATCCACCGTGGTTTTCTCTATGATTTGTGATATTTTCTTTCCTGCATAGCTTTTTAATATTCAATTTTTGTCCTTCAAGTTTGTACATATTAAGTCACTAGATTTTAATATTATAGTTATTTCAATACACATATTTTGATCCACCTTTCTCTTATCTCATTTTACCTTCTGCTTTCTTCTTCTTATTTTCATTTTAAGTTTTGATTTCTCTCTTACTACAACTTGTTTCCATTCCTCACTCTTACTATTTCTCACCCATCCAGCCTTTCAAAACCAATTTTCTTGTCAATGTCATCTCACATTCTTTTTCCTGCTCTTAAAATACCTGTGTTCTCTTTCCACCCTTAGCAATCTTTGCTCATTGGTTGTGAGTAGGGTAGTTGTTGTTGCAGTTTCTCCATTTTATCTCTAGATCTTCACTATTTTTGTATTTCAAATCTCAAATTTGACCTTTCTCTTCTTCTTTTCATCTCAGATTTTAATTTTTCCCTGTCTTATACTTTTTTCTTTTTTCTTTATCTTTCATCCAGACTTTTTTCTCTTTTTTTCCTTTTTCATTTTATTTCAAATTTTAATTTTTCCTTGTCTTCACCTGGTTTTCATTCTTCACTTAGTATTCCCTCTCCCCTTATCTTTCCAAAATCACTCCCCTTTCCTCTGGACATCTCTTAAGCTTTTCTTTCTTCCTTTTTCCCCTCTTATTCCCATACCACCTATATTAATTTTAGCTCATTTGTCATAAACAGTGCTATGGTGGATCTATTTCTCCAATTTGGTTCTTATTTTTAATTATCCATTTACTTTTTTTGCTTTTTCTTTCACTCTCTCACTTTATTTTTTAAATTTCTATAAAACCTAATAGTATATGTTTCCCTTTTCTCACTCCATTCCTTCTTCATTCCCTTCTTTGATTATGATGTAAATTTTACTTTCTCACTTCACATTACTCTGATTCTCTACTCTTATTAATGCTCCTTTGTCTACCCTAACAAAATCGTTTTTCTTTCAGTAGGTCATCTCATATTCACCCTCCTTTCTAATAATACTCTTAATTTCTTTACACCTGTGTTAATATTGGTTAATTTGCTGTTGATAGTGGGATTGAAGGTGGGAGTTATTTTTGTGGGTTATTATTTTTGTGTTTCTTGGGGTTTGTGGTCTTGTTCTGGCAGCACCTACACAACAGCATACAAGACATGGTGGTGGGTGGAGTGACCATCACTCAACCAGCTAGAGTGAAGGACCCACCAAAGAACAACCCAACAACAATAAAACCCAATTACATCCAGAGAGCTAACATAAACAGCAAACAGGGCATCCCAAGAGTATCAAGTTCAGGAGATCAAGGAGATTGCACCACTGAATCACACAGGTCTCCTACCATACAGAGTCACACCACAAAGACAGGCAGTCAAGGCAGATAAATTTAAGGAGCAGAAGCAAATAAGAACAGTCTCTCCTAAAATGGAAATGCAAAGAAAGAACCCTCAAATGAAAGGAAAGGAGGAACCCCAGAAAGGGTTCTAAATGAAACAGAGGCAAGTAAACTACCAGATATTAGTTCAAAACAATGGTTATAATGAAGCACAATGAGCTCAGTGCAAATTACAAAAAACCACAGGGAAGCTACAAGGAACTTACTGTGAACTACATAAGCATGAAAAAGGACATAGAAACTATCAGTAAGAGCCAGGAGGAAATGAAGAATACAATTTCTGATTGAAGAACAGAGTAGAAGTAATGAAAATCAGGCTAGATAAAGCAGAGGATCAAATCAGTAAGCTGGAGGACAAGGTAGAAAAAAATTTCCTGGCAGACCAAGTAAAGGAAAAAAGACTAAAAAAGAATGAAGAAGTATTAAGGGAATAGTAGGCAAACATGTAACAATAATATCCTTATAACACAGGATACCAGAAGGAGAAGAAAAGGAGCAAGGGATAGAAAACCTGTTTTAAAATATAATTATGGAAAACTTCCCTAATTTAATGAGAAAAAAAGTCACACAAGTCCAAGAAGTACAGAGGGTCCAAATCAAGAAGAACCTAAAGACATATCATAATTAAAATGGCAAAATTCAAAGACAGAGAGAATCTTAAAGGCAGCAAGGGAGAAATATGAAGTAACATACAAGGCAGTTTTGATAAGGATAGCAGCTGACTTCTCAACAGAAACAATACAAGAGAGAAAGCAATGGCAAGAAGTATTCCAAGTAATGAAAAGCAAAGGTCTACAACCAAGACTATTCTACCCAGCAAGGCTCTCAAAATTGAAGGTGAAATAAGGGGTTTCCCCAGACAAAAAAAAAAGGCTAAAAGAATATACATCCACCACACCAGCACTGCAAGATATGTTAAAGGGACTGCTTTAAGAAGATGAAGAAAAGTGAGAGAGAAAGGAACGTAGGTACAAAAGGAAAAAATGAAAAAGTACCTATCAATAAGAACATTAAATGTAAATAGATTAAATGCTCTAATCAAAAGACATAGCATAGCTGAATGGTTAAGAAAACATGACCTACATATATGCTGCCTACAAGAGAGCCACCTCAGAGCAAAAGACCTACACACACTGACAGTGAACAGTTGGAAAACAATATTCCAAGCAAATGAAAAGAGAAAAGAAAAACCAGGGTAGCAATGCTTATATCAGAGAAAATAGACTTCAAAACAAAGGCTATAAAAAGAGATACAGAAGGACATTTCAGAATACTCAAGGGAAGACTCCATCAAGGAGACATAAACATTATAAATTTATATGCACCCAGCATAGAAGCACCCAAATATATAAGGAAAATCTTGGAGGACTTCAAGAAAGATATAGACAACAACACACTTATAGTAGGGGATTTTAACACCTGACTGTCAACAATATATGGATCTTCCAAATAAAATATCAACAAGGACATTGTGGCATTGAACAATACTCTAAATCAAATTGACTTAACTGATATATACAGAACCATTTATGCCAAAGAAGCAAAATATTACATTTTTTTCAAATGTACATGGAAAATTTACAAGGATAGACCACATGATGGGACACAAAACAAGCCTCAAAAAGTTCAAGAATATTGAAATCATATAAAGCATTTTCTCAGACCTAGAGGTCTGAGAAACTAGAAACTAGTTTCTAGAAAGGCCTAGAAACTAGAAATGTACCTCAAGGAAAAAAACTCAAAATCATTCAAATTCATGAAGACTGAATAGCATGCTATTAAACAATTAATGGGTTAAAAATAACATCAAGGAAGAAATTTAAAAGTTCCTGAAAACAAATGAAAGTGAATACACAACAATCCAAAGCTATGGGATACAGAGAAGGCAATCCTGAGAAGGAAGTTCATAGCAATACAGGTCTATGTAAAAAGATAGAAATATTGCAAATTAACAGCCCAACTCTACATCTACAAGAATTGAAGGAACAACTAAAATCAAAGTCCAGACTGAGTAGAAGAAAGGAAATAATCAAGATCAGAGCAGAATTAAACAACATAGAGACTAAAAGAACAATTCAAAGGATAAATAAATCCAGGAGCTGATTCTTTGAAAAGATAAACAAAATCAACAGGTCTTTAAGCAGATGCATCAAGAAAAAAGGAAAGAGGACCCGAATACATAAAATCAGAAATGAAAGAGGAGAAATTACAACTGATACCACAGAAATACAAAAGATTGTAAGAAATTACTACAAAGAACTATATGCCAAGAAATTTGAAAACCTAGATGAAAGGGACGATTTTCTAGAAAAATATAATCTTCCAAATGTGAATGAAGAAGAAACAGAAAGCCTGAACAGACTGATAACAGGTAGTGACATTGAAGTTGTAATCAAAATACTACCAGCACACAAAAGCCCTGGACTGGATGGTTTTACAGGAGAATTTTACAAAACATTTAAGGACAAGCTAACTCCTGTCCTTCTCAAACTATTCCAGAAAATCCAAAAAGAAAGAATATTCCCAAACTCTTTTTATGAGGCCAGAATCATCCTAATCCCAAAACCAGATAAAGACACAAGAGCAAGCCCTGGATGGTGTAACTCAGTGGATTGAGCGTGGGTCTGAGAACCAAAGGGTCACCAGTGCAATTCCCAGTCAGGGAACATGCCTGGGTTGCGGACCATGTCCCCAGTGAGGGGCACATGAGAGACAACCACACATTGATGTTTCTCTCCCTCTCTTTCTCCTTCACTTTCCCTCTCTCTAACAAAAATAAATAAATAAAATCTTTTTTAAAAAAGACGCAACAAAGAAAGAAAACTACAGGGCTATATTGCTGATGAACATAGATGCTAAAATCCTCAACAAAATACCAGAAAACTGCATCAAGCAATGCATTAAAAAGATCATACACCATGATCACGTGAAATTCAACTCATGGATGCAAGGATGGTACAATATTCGCAAATCAATAAACATAATACATTATAAAAGGAAAGAAAAAAATCATGTGAACATATTAATAGATTTGAAAAAAGCATTTGATAACACATAGCACCCATTTATAAAAAAACACTCAGCAATGTGGGAGTAGAGGGAGCATACCTAAACATAATAATGGCCATATATGTGAAAACTACAGCCAACATCATACTCAATGGGCAAAAACTAAAAGCTTTCCCAATGAGATCGGGAACAAGACAAGGATGTCCACTTTCAGCGCTTCTATTCAATATAGTATTGGAAGTTTTAGCCACAGTGATCAGACAAGAAGAAATTAAAGGCATCCAAATAGAAAGGTGGAAAAAAAACTGTCATCCTTTGCAGATGACATGATATTGTACATAGAAAATCCTATACTCTTGACAAAAAAATTACTCAACCTAATAAATGAATTTGGCAAAACAATAGATACAAAGTCAATATTCAGAAATCAATGGCATTTTTATACACCAACAATGAAATGTCAGAAACAGAAATCAGGAAAAAAATCCCATTTGCTATAGCAAAAAGAAAAGCAAAGTACCTAGTAATAAACCTAACCAAATAGGTAAAAAAGGCCTGTACTCAGAAAACTGCAGAACACTGAAAGAAATTAAGGAAGATACAAATATATGAAAGTATATATACCATGTTTATGGATTGGAAGAATTAACATCATCAAAATGTCCATACTACCCAAAGCAATGTATAGACTCAGTGCAATCCCTATTAAAACACCAATGACATATTTCACAGATACAGGACAAATAGTTCAAAAATTTATATGGAACCATAAATGACCCCAACTAGCCTCAGCAATTCTGAGAAAGAAGAATAAAGTAGAAGGGATCACCACACCTGATATCAAACTATATTATAAGGCTATTGTAATCAAAAGAGTCTGTATGGGCATAAGAACAGACATATAGATCAATGGAACAGAACTGAGAGCTCAGAAATCAACCCCTTCAACTATGACCAATTAATATTCCTCACAGGGGGCAGAAGCATAAAATGGAGTGAAAGTAGCCTCTTCAACAAATGGTGTTGGAAGATCTGGACAGCTATATGCAAAAGCAATGAAACTCAACCACCAACTTATAGCATACACACAGATAAACTCGAGATGAATAAAAGGCTTAAACATAAGTTGTGACACCATAAAAGACCTAGAGGAGAACATAGGAAGGAAAATTTCAGATTTTCCATGCAGCAATATTTTCATCAATATGTCCCCTAGAGCAATGAACATAAAGGAAAGAATAAACTAATGGGACTACATCAAATTAAAATTTTGCATGGCTAAAGAAAACACCAGCAAAATGAAAAGGGGACCAACTGTATGGGAAAACATATTTGCAAATGATACCTCAGACAAGGGTTTGATCTCCAAAATTTATAAAGAACTCACACGACTCCACACCAGAAAGACAATCTAATTAAAAAATGGGCAAAGGACCTGAACAGACACTTCTCCAAGGAGGACAAACAGAAGACCCAGAGACATATGAAAGGATACTCAGCATCACTTGCCATCGGAGAGATGCAAATTAAAACCACAACTAGGTACTTCACACCAGTCACAATGGCCATCATAAACAAATCAACAAACAAGTGCTGGTGAGTTTGTGCATAAAGGAACACTAGTACATGGTTGGTGGAATGGCAGACTGGTACAGCTACTGTGGAAAACAGCATGGAATTTCTTCTGGAACCTATAAATAGAACTGCTTTCTCGACCTGGCAATTCCACTGCTGGGATTATACCCTAAAAATCCTGAAACACCAATTCAAAAAAACCTATGCACCCTAATGTTCATAGCAGTATTATTTGCAATAGCCAAGTTCTGGAAACAGCCCATCGGTAAATGAATGGATCAAAAAATTCATACATTTACACAATGGAATGCTATGCAGCAGAAAGAAAGAAGGAGCTCCTACCCTTTGCAACAGCATGTATGCAACTGGAGAGCATTATGCTAAGTGAAATAAGCCAGGCAGTGAAAGATAAATACCAAACGATCTCACCTATCAGTGGAACCTAATCACAAAGCAAACAAATGAGCAAAATAGAACCAAAGGCATGGAAATAAAGAGCGAACTGACAGTGACCAGAAGGGAAGGGCATAACGGGTACAGAAGAGGAAAGGTCAAATCAAGGAACATGTATAAAGGACCGATACAGAAAGTCAACAGGGGTGGTGGAGGATTGAATGTGGGAGGTGGATGTAAGTAGGGCAAGGGAGAGTAATGAGGGAATAATGGGGACAAGTGTAATAGAATAACAACAATTAAAAAAAAAGGAAGTGCACACAAAAAAAGAATCTGTCTGTATCAGTGTACCAGCAGAAATTGTTGTAAGAGGCTACATTAGGCTTCAGTGAATTTTTTTTGAAGACTCTTTCAATGTGTTTGTCTGTTTCATAATGGGTGATTTACGAGGGTATCTGCACACACTGAGCTGAGTGAACAGCAGTTTTTGACCAAAAATAGCATGATCCCCATGCCCCACCCTGCCTATTCACTTGATCTCACCCCGAGTGACATTTTTTTGTGGTTGCCTGGCATAAAAAAGTCTTCAAAGGGAAACGTTTTGCCAATGAGGAAGAGGTGAAACAAAAACAGCAGAAGTGGTAAAAGGCATCAAAATTGGTAAGTTCAAAAATTGTTTTGAGCAGTGGAAAAAACATCTCAATAGTTGTATTGCATCAAATGGAAAGTACTTTGAAGGTGACTGAAGTTTAAACATGTAAGAATAAATATACAATATTTCATAAATAAATTTAGTTTGGGGGGTTCCCCCCTCATTTGTCTTTTCAAATTAGTGCTTGGATTTCTTTAGATAAATACTCAGGAGCAGAATTGTTGTGTCCTTTGTGTCTTATCATAGTCTTTGTTTTGAAGGTTATTCTGTCTGATGTAAGTATTGCTGCACCAGCTTTTTGTTTGTTTTCATTTGAATGAAATACCCTTTTCATCACTTTAGTTTTGGTCTGAGTGTCTTTTCATCTCAAGGGGCCTGTTGTAGACAGCATATGTATAGGTCTTTTTTTCTTATGCATTCAGCCACTCTATTTCTTTTGGTTGGACCATTAATAAATTTGCATTTAAAATAATTAGGTAGGTATGCAGTTGTCATATTATTATTCACATTTTTAACTGTTTTTCCTTCTTCTTAAAGAAGTCCCTTTAACATATCTTACAATAATGGTTTAGTGGTGACTAACTCTTTTGGCTTCCCCCTGCCCAACCTTGGGAAGCTCCTTTTGTGTACTTAGATTCTAAATGATAGCCTACTGGTTAAGTGTGTAAAGTGATCTGGGTGACAGGTCCTTGCTTTTCATCACTTTAACTATTTCATGCGAATGCCTTCTGGCGGGCAAAGTTTCTCTTGAGAAATCAGCTGACAGTCTTATAGGGGCTTCCTTGTAGGCAACTATCTCTTGCTACTTTTAAGATTCTCTCTTTATCTCTTTAACTTTTGGCATTTTTATTATGATGTGTCTTGGTGTGGGTCTCTTTGGGTGTATCTTGTTTGGGACTCTCTGCACTTCCTGGACTTCTATGTCTATTTCCTTTGCCAGATTATTTCTTCAAATGAGTTCAATCCCTCACTCTCTCTTTTCCTCCTGATACCCCTGTGTTGTAAATATTGTTATTCTTGATGTTGTCTCCAGGGACGCTTAAACTATCCTAATTTTTTAAAACTATTTTTCCTTTTTATGTTCTGATTGGGTGGTTTTTGCTACTTTATATTTCATATCACTGATGTGATCCTCTGCTTCATCTAATCTACTATTGATTATTCTTCATTTTAGTTATTGCATTCTTCATTTCTGACTGGTTCTATTTTATGTTTTCTGTTTCCTTTTTATTGTTTCCTATCTATTTGTAAAAGTTTTTACTTAATTTATCTACTCTTCCCCTAAGCTAATTGAGCATCCTTATAACTAGTGTTTTGATCTGTGCATCTGGTAGACTGCTTGTCTCCATTTTATTTAGTTTCTTTTTGGGATTTCAGTTCTGTACATTCACTTGGAAGCTATTTCCTTGGTTCCTGATTTCTGTTGCCTCCCTGTTTTTATTTCTATGTATTAGGTAGATCTGCTATGCCTTGTGGTATTCTAAGGGGAGCCTTCTGTAGTAGATGTGCTGTGGGGCTCAGTAGTTCAGTCTCCCTGGTCACTTGAGCCAGGTGCTCCATATGTGTCCCTTGTTTGGGTCATGTGTGCTCTCTTGTTGTAGCTGAGCCTTGACTGCTGTTTGTACATCAGTGGGACAGATTGGCCTTCAGGCTGATTGGTTGTGAAGCCTGGCTGTGACTATAGTGTAGAAACTGCTGTGCAGAGCTTGACTCCATTGAGTGGGATTTGCGTTATAGGGGCTCTGGTGCCTGCCAAGCCTGTCCTTTGTATGTATCACTTGTGGATCACTTGGGTGGTGCTGTGATATGGTCTGTAGTTGGGGAGTGAGCGTGGTGTTAGTTCTGAGTTCTTTTGGGAGGGGCTCTGGTTAGGCCAAGGTACAAACTGCCTATGCCTGGCCCTGGGCCACCTGGTATATGTCACTGAGTGATCTGTACATGTTTTCTGTTTGTGCTGGTCTTAGAGGTACCTGGGAGAGGCTGAGCATCCAACTGAGATTGGCTACCACTAGTGCCAGGCTTGGGGCTGCTTAGCAAGAGGTATAGGGATGCACCAAGGCCAGATGCTATTTGTTGTGGTTTGTAACCCTTTGAGAGATTTAGGTACAGCTATAGCACAAGACAAATTGTATGGAAAAGCCTTTGGAAATAGCTTGGGTGAGCCCTTAAGCTGGGTGGGGTGGGGTCTCACGGAGTCACAAGTGTAAGGCACAGACTCATTGGCACAGGTCAACATTGGCCTGTGCCAATATTGGCACAGGCGGGCACCAAGACTCAAACTTGGTGCCTGCCTGGGCCTGGAAGCTATGGGGTGTGGAAGGGCTCAACAAAAGAACAAAGTGGCCAAGGGATCTGCCCCTCCAGCCCTCAGCCTGAAACCAGACAATTCAGTTACTCCTCATTTGTTCCTGGCATCTTTTAAGCTGCTACCATAATGCTAGAGCTCCAAGTGAGTGTGTTCATCAATAAGTAAATCTGTGCATGAGCCCTTTAAGAGGATGCATGTGACTCCTTAAGTCCTCCATCTAGCTCAGCTATAATCTCTGGTGATTTTTCACAGCCAGAAGTTACAAGAATTTATTTTCCCAGCACTGGACCCCGGGGCTGGGGAGCTTGGTGTGGGGCTGGGACCCCTCTCTCTTCAGGGAGTCATCTATAGCTGAGATACCCTCCCCAATTCTTAACTGTCACATGTGGGTGTGGGACCTGCCCATTCTGAGTCTCCACCATACCTACTAGTATCTGCCTCCCTTGCTGTGGCCTGTTCTGTGTATCCTCAGAGGACTTCTGTTCTGCTAGTCTTCAGGTGAGAACAACTCAAGTGTGATTGTTCTGTAGTTTTGTTGTACTTTTAATGTGGTTGTGGAAATAGGCAAGAACAGCATTTACTGACTCCACCAACTGGACCAGAAATTTAAGTAGCAGTTTCTTGATTTAGCATTCACTTGATGCTATAATTATTTGATTGTTTTTCAGAGTTCTGACACAGTCGCCTCTGACAATTTTTGATTAATTTTAAATGTTTCTGTGATGGACAGGCTCCTGGAACAATCTACTTGTCCATTTTTTAAATCCTCACCCACAGACTTCTTTTTCATTGCTTTTTGGTTTTTAGAGAGAGAGGAAAGAAGGAGGGATGAAGGGAGGGAGGGAGGAAGAGAGAGAGAGAGAGAGAGAGAGAGAGAGATTGGTTACCTCCCATATATGCCTGGACTGGGAATTGAACCGGCAACCTGGGTATATACACAAACTGGGAATCAAACTTGCAACCTTTCAGTTTATGGTTTTATAGTCTATGGTTTACAGGATGATATTCCAAGCAACTGATCCACACTGGCCAGGGCCCTTCTCCACCTTTTTGTTGACCTCACTCATCATGTGATTTTTGACATGGCACTTAGTAAAAACTTATTGGTCCTAAATGAGACCATAACCTTGACCTAAATATCCATTATTACTACATTATTAACAGTTTAGTTCGTGAATCATAGACATCACCTAATTAGAGCCCACCAAAAAAGAATCTAGTAAAAACATCAATAACAACACAATTATGGGACAGGTTGCAGAAGAGTTTTAGTCAGGGGGAAAAATAACTTTTGCAAATAGATAAGAAAAAATGTATTTCTTAGTCTTCCTAAATGCATTATTGGTGAGAAAAAGGCCATATTCATGAATATCCACTGCATTGATCCAACACACGTATACGCTTAAGAACATAAACACATACACATGTACCTTCATTTATCTTTGCCCAAACCCTCACACCCACCTCACCCAGTGTAGGAGACAATGGTAGGCAGGATATAGTGAGAAGCTGAACACATATTATTCCTTGACATTTTCATTTAAAGAAGTAAGAAGAAAACCTCTAATGAAGATAAGAGTAGCAGAAGAGACACCATAAAAGAGGAGGGAAACATTCACACTCAAACAAACAATCCACTTGAGTTACCGCATTTCAATATTTTAAAGAAAAGATTCTCCATTCTTTAACCAAAGGAAAAAAAACTTATTTTAAAATGTATTAATTTCCTTTCAGAAGATTAAGTTTTGACCAGTATAACAGAAAATTGTAAAAGCATAGTATAATTTTTTTCTGGTCTCACCTGAGAACAATGTTTATTATATAGAAACCATATAATCAATATGCTTAACTCATCTTACCTTTGACCCTTTCAGACTCCTCTAGCTCCTAAAACACTGAATTCTTTTGAAGCAAATCCCAGACATCATATTATTTTAATCTATAAATATTTTTGAAAATAACTCCAAAAGAAGATTTAAAAAATCAAAGCCAAGTAACACGATCACACCTCAACAAATTAACAATAATTCCTAAATATCATCAAATATCCAGTGTTCAAAATTTCCAGTTGCCTCAAAGGTGTGAGTATGCATGAATGTGTTGTTATAAACATGTAAGAACATATCTATAGGATAAATTCCTATAGATCTTTTTCATAACTGCTTCAAAGATATTCCCCCAAGTTTGTCTTTTTCTTTTAACTTTGTTACACTTTTCTATAATGATTTTTTTCATTTATGTGTAGTTACCTTATCTTTATTTCTTTCATTATGTTTTGGTTTACTTAAATTATTTGATGTTTTCCTTGCTCACTAAAATGTATTTTCCAAAACATAGCAGCATACAATTCCACCAAATGAAGACCACTAATTAGTTAACTATTCCCTGTTATTGTTTGCCTTTTTTTTGCTATTAAACATCACTACCCTTATACATCCTTGAAATTATGTCATTATTGCAACATTAATACTATTGGTTAACCATTATGGCATAGTTTATAGAATGCATCCTAAGATATATATAAGGAAATCATTTAGAATACAGATTTTGTTTCCTTTTTAAATTTTTCAGAAGTTTCTTCCAAATCATAGGCTCACAATTTTATTTATTTATTTTTCTTTTTTTTATTTTAGATTATTCAGTACAGTTTCTATCTTTTAATCCCATTCCAGCCCACCCACCCATCCCTCCCCACCTCCCTTCCATTTCCAAGCCCCGTAGTTTTGTCCATGTGTCCTCTATATTTTATTATTATCCCTTCTGCACTTTAGAACTACATTTTTCTCTTTAGTTTACTGGACAGTAAAGCACATGGAAAGTGAAACCATGTTGGCTACTATTTTATTGGCCTCTATGTATTGAAATATCCAAATGGTTCCTATGAATGCCTTTGATTACATAAACTCTGTAAGGCCTCTTGAGATATACTGAAAAATGGGCTGGTGACAGTTGGTCTTCCTGTTTGGACTGAGAATTCCTTTGTGTTGTCTGAGTGGTGATGAGGGAGGAGAGCCATTCACCAAGATTTTTTGCTTGACTGAATTTCACTTTTGCCTTGTCTGAGAAAAATGTTTTTTTGCAAGATGCTGTGATCACTGAGGATCTAACTCAATATTTTAAGTATAGTTTTGTACCCCAAATTCATGCATGTGTGTGGTGGTATGCACTTTCTCACCCCTCAGTTCCTGAATGCTGATTAATACTTCCTGAATTTGTTGTTTAAGCTTATTATTTTTTCTGACTTGCATCATGCTCTTTCTTACTATAGTTAATCCTTTCAGGCAAACTACTTTATTCAGATATCAGATATACACTTAGATGTGATTGACAGCCCTCAAGGAAATAGGATTTATTTTTATTGGAATGAAATCAAATGAGTTCAATTTTAAACCCTAAGGTGAGTCTGGCTGGTTTAAAGAAAGTTGATCACACCGCATGAAATCCAGACTTCAGAGCTAAATATTTAAGACCTTCAGTATTGAGCCTAAGCCCTACTTTCAGCTTTACCAATTCCATTTGCATCTCTTCACCTAGTAGAGAAAGTAGAAAATACCTGGGGAATAATCACTCTTTTCTGGGCTCTGTTCCAAGCAACTTGCATACATTCCCATTGAATCTTCACAACCACCCTGAGGGCTGGATACTATCATCTGCATTTTACAAATGAGGTAAGGAAGGCTTAGAAAGATTAAATAACTTAACCAGGTCATACTATCCTAGTAAAATATATAAATAAAATTAAAACTTAGGTTACCCAGCATCTGAACCTGTGCTATCCCTATTCATGCTGTTTTAAGGAGTCTCCAAGTGGCATGCATTTAAGTCACACCAGACTCCAAACATTTGCTCAAATATTCTATAATTTTATATACCTCTAAGCTGCTCCTCTATTAGCTATCCCGTTCTCTTTCTGAGGAACTCCTCTTTATTCTTCAATACCTAGCACAAGTGTCACTTCCTCTTCAAAACCTTTTCATTCTGTAGACATAATCAATTGCTCTCTTTTGTGATCCTACAATAATCAATACACAGGAAAATATAATGTTCTACTTGTCTCATGTCTGTTTCCTTCCAAGGCAGGTCTTCTTTTATATTTGTTGGTGCCTTTGCAGTTCACAGCATAGTTCTTGATATAAAGTAAACACAAAATAAGTATTTATTTCTTTAATCAAAGCATCAATCTATTGTGAATTCAATAAAATGATAAAGTAATTAGTGCTGTGGTCACTAGACAAAGATAGGACATACAGTGGTAACTTGCCATATCTATAGATGCTTTGGAAAAGCACATGGGAGGAGAAATTCCTCCTGGTCAGTGACCCAAGAGGGAAGGTATTACTCAGAGTGATGTCAGTATTAGCTTGGGACTCAGAAGTATATCTCCATCTTTCTCAATTAGTCCTTCATTCACCTTCTAGAGGGAAAAGAGAATAACAAGAAGAATTGGAAAAAACAGATGTCTGCGGCCTTTCCCTGGAAGATGTGTTGCCTGAGTAAGGGGATCAGGGAAACAGAGTCTATTGGGTTGGCCAAAACTTTGTTTTTTTTTCTGTAAGATGGCTCTATTAGTGCTTAGTTGTCTTTAACTTCATTCAAAACAATTTTGTCAGGTTGTATTGTGACAGCTGTCATATCAGCATGCATTTAAAAAAACTTACTAAAATTAGTGAAGTTTTGTGTAGCCATTTTAATATTGAAGATGGAAAAATGTGCAACATTTTTGGCATATTACACTTTATTATTTCAAGCAAGGTAAAAACACAACTGAAACACACAAAAAATATTGGTGCAGTGTATAGAGAAGGTGCTGTGACTGATCAAACGTGTCAAAAGTGGTTTGCAAAGTTCATCTGGAGATTTCTTGCTGGATGATGCTCCACTGTTGTTTGGTAGACGAGTTGAAGTTGATACCAATCAAATCAAGACAGCAACTGAGAACAAGCATCAATATGCCATGCAAGAGATAGCTGATATACTCAACATATCCAAGCCAATAAAGTCATTGGTGAAATGAAAAATGTGTCTTTTATATTATGGAAAAAACTAGAAGGACTTTTTGGCCAAACCAGTATCTTCCTCACTAATCTCTGTGTTCTTTTTGGTCTCATATTTGATGTTTAAGACTTTCTCCAGCTTGTTATTGAACATAAGTGTTTATATGAAAATAAATCCATAATCCATACTCTCAATAAGAAAAATTTCCTACATACATGAGTATTTCTTGCATTTTTCCATTTGGGTATAAGGGTGCAACGATAAGGAATAATTATATGTGTAGAGAAATGGATTGATTTTAGTGAGCATGTCTGTTAGCATATGTGTTTTTAGGGAAGAGAAATGTCAGGTCCAAAACCCCAGAGGGAAGTGAAACTGCTCTTGAGTTGAATAGTGAATGTTTAGATTATACCTTTCCAAACTTTGGGGAAAACAAAAAAGTATAAGGAGGCTCAACCAAGTCAGTTGGACCCAAATGACTCAGTGCTTTCCTGAAGACCATACTGTAATTGCCAAGCCCTCTGGGTGGGGACCATAAAGCCAGGGCTGGAAGGAGCTCAGTTTATGTGTGCAATGTAAAATTAATCCTTAGTGTTGATTTTGCAGGCAGGAAGTAATGAATGTCTGTGTTTCTTTTATTTGTCTCCTTATGTAAAATCCTTGAACCAAAATGTTTGCCATTTGGCAAGTAAGTGAACCTCAGCTGTATGTGAACCATTAAAGAGTGCAGATTCCAAAATGAATGACCTTCATCTTTAACATTTATACATTTGAGTTCTTTTTTTCCCACAAAGCAAAATTTCACTTGGATATATTTAAAGAAATACCTCATAATATGTTCTGAACTATCTTTTTGCTTATATATTTGTCCTTAATCTCAGTAGCAAAGAGATTAATAATTAATAATTAAATATGAATGACCTTATTTGAATGATGATACCCACCCACATGATACTAAATGACTCAGTATTGCATTTTTATTATTGATCAATAAGCCCTATGCAAGTAAAAGTTACAAAACAAGAATCTTAGTACTCATTTGGCAACTTAGAAATAATGTTTCATCCAACACTACTGGGTGAAAATTTTGATAGGATATGTACATTATGTCAAAATATTTCTCCACAAGACTGCATTAATTATGAAGGGAAAACAGTAACTTCACAAAGAAGAAATATGGCAGATATTATCTTGTCCAGGTCTTAAAACTTACCAAGAGACAAATAAACATGGTATACCTCCCAATATGACGCACCAAGGACACAGCATCACTTCTCTGATATTCCTGGCAAAAACGCATAACTTCAATCTAACTATGAGGAAACCTCACACAAGTGATAATTAGGGGGGCATTCCATAACTTGTACTCTGCAAAGATGTCACAGTCACAAATAGACTGAGAAACTTTTACAGTTTAGGAGGTCAAAAAGAAATGACAATTAAATGTAATATATGATCCTGGATTGAACACTAAACCAGAAAAATAAAATTATTTTATTATAAAAAACACTGGTAAGACTGATGCTAAGAGTCAAATAAGGTATGCTGATTGGATAATAGAATACTAGTATCAATATTAACATTTAGACTTTAATAATTGCATTATGATTGTATATGAATATCTTTGTTTTTAGGAAATACACAACAGAATATTTAGGAGTAAAGGAGCATTATGTTAACATCTTCTAAAGAGCTCAGAAATAAAAAAATAATGGTATGTATTAAAAATAAATCTATACACATATCTATGGGGGGTAAAGAATGACAAAGCAAATATGATAAAATATTAATATTAGGGATTCTGTGTGAAAGGTAAATGGGACTGGGACTTCTCTGTGCTACTTTTGAAATTTTCCGTAAGTCTGAAATTATTTCAAAATGAAAATATTCTTCAGAAACCAAGTGATCCTAGCTTCATTCTCTGAAGGAGGAAAACATGATCGCAAAGCTGGTTCATAGAAAATCTAAATACTTACTCAGAAGAAAGAAAGAAGGAGCTCCTACCCTTTGCAACAGCATGGATGGAACTGGAGAGCATTATGCTAAGTGAAATAAGCCAGGCAGTGAGAGACAAATACCATATGATCTCACCTTTAACTGGAACCTAATCAACAAAACAAACAAGCAAGCAAAATAACCAGAGACATTGACATTAAGAACAATCTGACAGTAACTAGAGGGGAGTTGGGAGGGGATAATAAGTGGAAGCGGGGAAGGGTTTTCAGGAACAACTATAAAAGACACATGGGCAAAACCAAGCA